>CM053037.1:120457130-121062130 GCA_028564925.1 Lithobates sylvaticus
GGACAGATAAGTCGGTACTGATGGGCACAGATAAGGCGGCACTGATAGCCACTGATAAGATGGCACTGATGGGCCCTGATGGGTGGCACGGATGGGTGACACTGATGGGTGGCACAGATTGGTGGCACAGATGTGCAGCACTGTTCTTGATGCACTGATTTTGGGCACTAATAGGTGGCACTGTGGGCACTGACAGATGGCACTGTGGGCACTGACAGGTGGCACTGTGGGCACTGATGGGTGGTGCTGGTGGGCACTGGTAGGTAGCACTGTTGCCTACTGCTAGGGGGCACTTGTAGGGGGCACAGGTGGGCACTGAGGAGCTGGTGGCAGCTCGCCGTGATCGGGACTGATGTCCCTCTCACTGCCGCAGGTGATCGGCTTTTTTTCTCTCCTCATGTTAATAGCAGATTACCGGCTGTGTTGACATCACATGATCAGCTGTCATTGAATGACAGATGATCACGTGGTAAGGGGTCGGGATCGACCCCTTACTCCGATCTGTGATCCAGCAAGTCTCATAGACTCACTGATCACAGAACGCGCCACGTGCGCCCTTCAATAGATGTCGTCCCGGCAAAGCAGGTCCACGCTGTAGCCGTCATTCGGATATAGCGCGGATCTCAAGTGGTTAAAGATGGGAGCCACAGGTGTATTGAACTTCAATGTTGATAGACGCAAACAGGAGGACTGGGGGTTGGGACTTTGAATGAAGCAGGCAGGTGTAAAACGTTTACATTTATTGGAAATCAATGATAAGTTGCATGATGGTAGTCATGAGTACACCAAGAAAACCAATATATTTCATTCAGTGGATAAACATACAGTAATGACAATTGACCACTAATAATACAAATCACAGTGATCATTAAATGGGTAAAACATGGCATATAATAGCTCAATGCATTTTGTGGATTCATCCACTCTTCAGGAGCATGCACGTGAAAAACTGAATGCTGTAGTATAACAGTAACAAGAATATTTGTAAGGTCTGACCCTGTCACGGAAAGGAGATTAAAATAAGGTAATAGAGTAATTAGAGTAATCTTGCCTAGGATAAACCCGGGACGTACTAAACTGCATATTGGGATGATGGGATGATTGGATTGTTGGCTGCAATACTGAGAACTCTCAGTAGATGTCAGTGTAATTTATACACATATATATGGTAATGACACTGTTGTTTCTCAAAATATGTTATCTTTCCTGCAGTGCTTGATACAATGTTACAAGAAGCAGTTGCTAATGTTTAACTGTTCACTTGCTGCTATTTATGCAGCTGTACAACAGGATCATAGTAAATTATACAGAAGTAATGTAAAAATTTAATTTGACCTGTTTTAGATGGGAATATAGGTAGAATATTTTTTTCTCATGGGGTTTATGGGAGGAATATCATGTTAACTCCTGACAATGAACATATTTAACTAGAGTTAAGCGGACACCTGGATGTTCGGGTTCGGCAGGTTCGGCCGAACTTCAGAAAAAAGTTTGGGTTCGGGACCGAACTTGACCCGAACTTGACCCCGAACACCGAACCCCATTGAAGTCAATGGGGACGCGAACGGCTATAATAATGTGTCGGCTCCCGTCCCCCTTAATACAGAGAACAGTCATTGAAGTCATTTATTTTTAAAAAGTTAGTCATAAAAAGTGTTTGGGGACCTGGGTCCTGCCCCAGGGGACATGTATCAATGCAAAAAAAACTTTGAAAAACGGCCGTTTTTTCGGGAGCAGTGATTTTAATAATGATTAAAGTGAAACAATAAATATGTAATATTCCTTTAAATTTCGTACCTGGGGGGTGTCTATAGTATGCATGTAAAGGGGTGCATGTTTCCCGTGTTTAGAACTGTCTCTGCAAAAAGTGTCATTTTTGCAGAAAAGAAAGCTATTTAAAATCACTTGCGGCTATATGAATTGTCGGCTCCCGTAATACAGAGAACAGTCATTCATTGAAAGTCATTCATAAAAAAAAGTCATTGATAAAAAAAAAAAAAAAAAAAGCGTAGGGGTCCCCCCAAATTCAATAACCAGGCCCTTCAGGTCTGGGATGGATATTAAGGGGGATCCCAGCCAAAAAAAAAAAATGGCGTAGGGTCCCCCTCAAATTCCATACCAGACCCTTGAGGTCTGGGATGGATTTTAAGGGGAAACCCAGCCAAAAAAAATGGCGTGAGATCCCCCTCAAAATCCATACCAGACCCTTATCCAAGCACGCAACCTGGCAGGCCGCAGGAAAAGAGGGGGGGACGAGAGCGGCCCCCCCTCCCGTCTGAACCGTACCAGGCAACATGCCCTCAACATTGGGAGGATGCTTTGGGGGTCTAAGACCCCCAAAGCCTCTTGTCCCCATGTTGATGAGGACAAGGGCCTCATCCCCACAACCGTGCCCGGTGGTTGTGGGGGTCTGCGGGCGGGGGGCTTATCGGAATCTGGAAGCCCCCTTTAACAAGGGGACCCCCAGATCCCGCCCCCCCCCCCCCTGTGTGAAATGGTAAGGGGGTACTTTTGTACCCCTACCATTTCACCAAAAAAGTGTCAAAAATGGTAAAAATGACAGGAGACGGTCTTTGACAATTCCTTTATTAAAATCTTCTTTCTTCTGGTCTTCCTTTCTTCATCTTCTCCTTCCGGCATCTTCTTCTTCCTCCGATCCGCTTCTTCTTGGCCTTCTCGTCCAGCATCGGTGTCTCTTCTGGGCCGCTCCGCGCAATGGGAGGCTCCCGCTGGGTGAGGCTTCTCTTCGGTATCTTCTTCCACGGCGTTGGTCTCTGAGGCTTCTCTCCGGTATCTTCTTCCAGGGCGTCGGTCTGTTCTTGGGCCACTCCTCGCAATGGGAGGCTCCCGGTGTGAGGCTTCGCTTGGGCTGACAGTTCTTTTATAACGGAGGGCGGGGCCACCTGGTGACCCCGCCCCCCTCTGACGCATGGGAACGTTATGGGGACTTCCCTATGGCTTTCCCCGTGACGTGGAAGAAGAAGATGCCGGAAGGAGAAGATGAAGAAAGGAAGACCAGAAGAAAGAAGATTTTAATAAAGGAATTGTCAAAGACCGTCTCCTGTCATTTTTACCATTTTTGACACTTTTTTGGTGAAATGGTAGGGGTACAAAAGTACCCCCTTACCATTTCACACAGGGGGGGGGCGGGATCTGGGGGTCCCCTTGTTAAAGGGGGCTTCCAGATTCCGATAAGCCCCCCGCCCGCAGACCCCCACAACCACCGGGCACGGTTGTGGGGATGAGGCCCTTGTCCTCATCAACATGGGGACAAGAGGCTTTGGGGGTCTTAGACCCCCAAAGCATCCTCCCAATGTTGAGGGCATGTGGCCTGGTACGGTTCAGGCGGGAGGGGGGGGCGCTCTCGTCCCCCCCTCTTTTCCTGCGGCCTGGCTGGGATCCCCCTTAATATCCATCCCAGACCTGAAGGGCCTGGTTATTGAATTTGGGGGGACCCCTACGCTTTTTTTTTTTTTTTTTTTTATTTTTTATCAATGACTTTTTTTTTATCAATGACTTTTCAATGAATGACTGTTCTCTGTATTACGGGAGCCGACAATTCATTTATCTGCGAGTGATTTTAAATAGCTTTCTTTTCTGCAAAAATAAAAACTTTTTGCAGAGACAGTTCTAAACACGGGAAACATGCGCCCCTTTACATGCATACTATAGACACCCCCCAGGTACGAAATTTAAAGGAATATTACACTTTTATTGTTTCAATTTAATCATTATTAAAATCACTGCTCCCGAAAAAACGTCCGTTTTTAAAAGTTTTTTTTGCATTGATACATGTCCCCTGGGGCAGGACCCAGGTCCCCAAACACTTTTTATGACTAACTTTTTAAAAATAAATGACTTCAATGACTGTTCTCTGTATTAAAAGCACTCGCGGCTATATGAATATCAATTCATATAGCCGCGAGTGCTTTTAAAAGACATTTTTAAAAGCAACATTAAATCCCCGAACACCGGACCCGAACCCGAACATACAGTCAATTGTTCGGGTTCGGGTCCGGGACCCGAACACCCTAAAGTCCGGTACGGACCCGAACTTTACAGTTCGGGTTTGCTCAACCGTATATTTAACCCATTACTGATAAGAATATGCATATAATTATTTTTCTACATGGGGATGATGGGTGGAATATTGTTTATAAATATACAAAGCAACATATTAAACCTATTTCTGATATGAATATGCATATAATTATTTTTTTTACATGGGGATTATGGGTGGAATATTGATTATAAATATACATTGGAACCTATTTTACCCATTTCTGATAAGAAAATGCATATAATTATTTTTCTACATGGGGATTATGGGTGGAATATTGTTTATAAATATACATAGCAACCCATTTAACCCATTTCTGATAAGAATATGCATATAATTATTTTTCTACATGGGGATTATGGGTGGAATATTGATTATAAATATACATAGCAACCTATTTAAACCATTTTTGATAAGCATATGCATATCATTTTTTTTTCTATATGGGGATTATGGGTGGAATATTGTTTACAAATATACATAGCAACATATTAAACAGATTTATGATATGAATTTGCATATAATTATTTTTCTACATGGGGATGACGGGTGGAATATTGTTTAAAAAATATACATAGCAACCTATTTAACCCATTTCTGATAAGCATATGCATATCATTTTTTTTCTATATGGGGATTATGGGTGGAATATTGTTTACAAATATACATAGCCACATATTAAACCGATTTTTGATATGAAACGAGGGACTCGAGGCGGGTGGTGGGTCCAAAGCCAAAAGAAAAAGAACCTGACCGCTTCGGGCATATTTAATTTGAGTACTGTCAGTTTAACGGATGAGGAAAAACTTGTGCTTGATTAAGGCCGCGTACACACGAAGGGACAATCCCGCGGGATTATCCTCTGGACTGAAGTCCAGCGGATAATCCCCTCGTGTGTGGGCGCCGGCGGACTTTTTGGCGCCAAAGTCCGGCGGACCAAAGTTTTAAGTTTGGTTTTAAAATTATCCGCTGGACTTGGCAGTCCGGCGGACAATCCCGCCGTTAGTAGGCAAGTTCGCTGGACTTTTGAAAATGAACGGACTTGCCGCTCATTGGCAAGTCCGTTCATTTAGCACGTGACTTCAGGTTACGTAGCTAGCGTAGGCAGTAAATGCCGCCGCGCTAGCTCCGTAAGCTGGCATGGATTTAAAGGGACTCCCCACGCCGAAAAACGGCGTGGGGGTTCCCCCCAAATCCATGTCAGACCCTTATCCGAGCACGCAGCCTGGCAGGCCAGGAAAGGGGTGGGGACGAACGAGCGCCCCCCCCCTCCTGAGCCGTACCAGGCCGCATGCCCTCAACATGGGGGGTGCCCTGGGGAAAGGGGAGCCGTGCGGCCCCCCCACCCCAAAGCACCTTGTCCCCATGTTGATGAGGACAAGGGCCTCTTCCCGACAACCCTGGCCGTTGGTTGTCGGGGTCTGCGGGCGGGGGCTTATCGGAATCTGGGAGCCCCCTTTAATAAGGGGGCCCCCAGATACCGGCCCCCCACCCTATGTGAATGAGTATGGGGTACGATGTACCCCTACCCATTCACCTAAGGTGTAAAATGTAAAGTAAAAAAACACCCACACTTTTGAAAAAATAGTTCATTGCACTGCTCCGGGGGTCTTCTTCCGTCTTGGGGGTCTTCTCGCCGGACTCCCCCGCCATTTACCAAGCTCTTTTACCGAGCGGGGAAGTCCGGCTACCTTCTTCGTCGTCGCCGGCGTCGTCTGGGGGGTCTCGATCCGCCTTCGGGGGTCTTCCGGGGTCTTTGGGGGTCTCTTCTGTTCTTGCGGCGGTCGTCGTCTTCCGCGCCGCCGGCGCCTTCTTCTTCTTCTTGTCCTTCTTCTTGTTCTTCTTCTTTTTCCGATGTTGACCCGATGCTCTCTCTGCCCGGAATGGCAGAGGCGCGCTGCGCTGGGACTTATATAGGGACATGGGGACAGGGTCACATGCTCATGTCACATGGTGACCCCGCCCCCTTGTGATGTCACAGTCCCAGCATCCTCCGGGACTGTGACATCACAGGGGGGCGGGGTCACCATGTGACATGAGCATGTGGCGCAGAAGACGATGACCGCCGCAAGAACAGAAGAGACCCCCGGAAGACCCCGGAAGACCCCCGAAGGCGGATCGAGACCCCCAGACGACGGCGGCGATGACGAAGAAGGTAGCCGGACTTCTCCGCTCGTGAAAGAGCTAGGTAAAAGAGCAGAAGAGAGCGGAGGAGTCCGGCGAGAAGACCCCCAAGACGGAAGAAGACCCCCGGAGCAGTGCAATAAAATATTTTTTCAAAAGTGTGTGTGTTTTTGTACTTTACATTTTTCACCTTAGGTGAATGGGTAGGGGTACATCGTACCCCATACTCATTCACATAGGGTGGGGGGCCGGTATCTGGGGGCCCCTTTATTCTGATAAGCCCCCGCCCGCAGACCCCGACAACCAACGGCCAGGGTTGTCGGGAAGAGGCCCTTGTCCTCATCAACATGGGGACAAGGTGCTTTGGGGTGGGGGGGCCGCATGGCCCCCCTTTCCCCAGGGCACCCCCCATGTTGAGGGCACGCGGCCTGGTACGGCTCAAGAGGGGGGGCGCTCATTCGTCCCCACCCCTTTCCTGGCCTGCCAGGCTGCGTGCTCGGATAAGGGTCTGAGATGGATTTGGGGGGACCCCCACGCCGTTTTTCGGCGTGGGGATTCCCTTTAAATCCATGCCAGGTGACGGAGCTAGCGCGGCGGCATTTACTGCCTACGCTAGCTACGTACCTGAAGTTACGTTCGAAATGAACGGACTGCTCCGTGTGTGGGCAAGTCCGTTCATTTTCAAAAGTCCCGCGGACTTTGGCCGGCGGATTATCCGCCGGAGAAGTCCGTGCGTGTGTGGGCAAGTCCGCACGTGTGTGGGCAAGTCCACACGCTCAGAAAGTCCAGCGGACCCAGCTGGAAAGTCCGGCGGATTGTCCGCTGGACTAGGTCCGCCGGCAAAAGTCCGCACGTGTGTACGCGGCAAAAGGCCCAATATATATTGGAATCCATCCAAGGACTTTAAACAAGTTTTCCACATTCATTGACGTTCAAAAGTTCACCCATGAACTCAATATACAAAGACATTTTTTAACCACACCTTTCAATAACACATCTTTGGTACCAGATGGTAAGGTTCATTCAGGGCTATTGAACCCTTCGTTGTTCAACCCCCCTGGAGTGATGGCTCCCTCACTTCAGATTTTTCGTAGTCTCGTCCTACAGGACTTAGAAAGACTACCCAACAAGAAGGTGTACGCTAATTCTCATGTAAAAACAGGACTAAAGCAACTATGTGAACGCAAGAATTTAATTGTCCGGCCTGCAGACAAGGGTGGAGGAGTAGTTGTTCTTAATAAAGAAGACAACATAAAGGAAATGGATACCATTTTGGGGGACACGAATACATACACTCCTATCCATACTGATCCCACTTTCCGTTTAAAAAAGGATCTAACCGCATTAATTGAGGAAGGTTTTGCCTTAGGGATCTTAGACAAAAAAAAAAAAAAAAAAAATTTGATACCTTTGGTACCGCGGATCCCCGCCATATACTACCTTTCTAAGATCCATAAAAACCCCGTCCATCCTCCAGGACGACCAATAGTCAGCGGGATCGATTCTGTCACGGCAAGTATAGGGAAATATGTGGATTTTTACCTCCAACCTCTTGTCAGGCTGGTACCTTCGTATTTGAAGGATACCGGCGATACCATTAGAAAGTTGGAACTGGTTACCTATCAAGATGATATGATATTGGTGACGGCGGATGTGGCTGCACTTTACACGTGCATCCCGCATGACTTAGGGTTTGAGGCAGTGGAACATTATCTGTCCAAAAATGTTCTTATACCTCTGATACAGCGCAATTTTATCATAGACCTGTTGAGGTTCGCGGCACAACATAACTACTTTTGGTTTCAGAACAAATTCTACCTGCAAACTCGCGGGGTGGCTATGGGGCCCAGTTTGCACCCAGTCTTGTGAACTTGTTCATGGCCAAATGGGAGGAGGATGTTGTCTATGCCCTCAACAGACCAGAATTAGTTTTCTGGGCGAGGTACATAGACGACATCCTCCTCATATGGAGGGGTAGTCGCGAATCCTTGGATGATTTTATATTCCTGCTCAATTCCAACAACAGGGGTATCTGTCTTAGTCACAAAGCCAGCTCCACTTCGGTCAGCTTCCTAGATCTGGAGATTAAGGTTGTGGACCATAATTTGGAGTTCATTGCATACTTTAAACCTACCGACCGTAATGGATACATTCCGGTCGAAAGTTGTCATCATTCCCAATGGCTTCGATCTGTACCGCGTAGTCAATTCCTCCGTTTACGGAGGAATTGTACTAGGGTGGACGATTTCTCTAGGCAGGCTGTTGTATTGAAAGAACGTTTTTTGGAGAAGGGTTACAAGTCGGAGGACCTAGATGTAGAAATAGATCGTATCCAACAGATAGATCGTAGCACTTTGCTAGAGGTACAACCTAAAAAGACCACTGATACTAAATTCAACTGGTCCTTTTATACCACTTTTTCTACACAATCCAGGCAAATCAAGAAGATTGTAAAGAAACATTGGGGAGTACTCCAGAATGACAACATTTTAGGTCCAGCCCTCCCAGAGAAAGCTGCTGTAATTTTTAGTGGTGCAAGATCAATTCAGGGTCAGATTGCCCCTAATGTTATTGATCCCCCCAAAAAGGTTTCCTTCTTTTTACAGTGCAAGGGCTATTTTCCTTGCCGCAAGTGCAACGTTTGTTTGCATAACATCAGCGGCAAATGAAAAAGTGATACATTTCAATCATCAATCACTTCACGGATCTATCCCATGCAGCGGTTTACCACATGTGCAACTCAATATATTGTTTATCTTATAACTTGTCCTTGTAAGAAGCAATATATTGGGCGCACGATAAGGACCTTTTCCATCCGTGTTAATAAACACATTCACAATATCAAAGGTGGTAAAACCAATCATAGTGTTCCTCGCCACTACTTCGAAAGTCATGATCGTGACCCTACGGGAACACAATTCCTGATCATTGATCAATTCATTCCACATTGGAGAGGAGAATCCCGTTTACGCGGTGTTTCTCGTTTAGAAACGCACTAGATATACGAACTCCGTACCTACTCGCCATTCGGTTTGAATGTCGAGTGGGACATAAATTCATTCATCAATTCATCTTGAATTGAATTGGTTTAGGTTTTCCACTATAGCCTTTACTTCATATATAAATTCTTGGTTTCGGTTGCTTTAGTCCTGCTCATATATATATTCCATGTTTAGTCCTCATGGTTAATTATGTGATGTACATAATTCTTTGGGAGGTTTTTTACAATTACCTTGTTTAATTTAAGTTTTTCTAAGGGCCTACAGCCCTTATATATTATTTTTTAATGCAGTGTGTTTTTATACCACATGATGGCGTTTGCGTCCACTATTCACCAGGTTCTCCTTGTAGGTTAACTATGGCTTGTTAGTATGACCTCCTAACACTAGATGCCGCTGTTGAGCATATATAGCGATCATTGAGGGGATTTTATTTTTATTATTTTCATTTCCCCTTTTCTAATTTGGCCTAGTGTCTTTTCACATTCAGAGTCATTTTGGGATGTGTTTTGTGCCTTTTTTGGGTGCAGTTCTGTGTTGCGGTGCCGCCGCCTCAATATGCTGTCATATATGGGTCGTCATTGCCGACGTGTGACGTCACCGCGCACCCGGTCATGTGATTTGTCACATGATCGGTGGACGCGTCTCCCGATTGGTGGACGCAGGCGCCGATGTCGTCGCGAGATTCGTGACGCGATGGACGGCATGACTGGTGCTGCCTTGTCATTACATTCATTTGTGCTGGATGACATACATCTACATTTATGTTTTCAGGTCTTTATCATTTTTAATTGGATACCAGTAATGTGTAATTCTATTGGCCATTAGTAACACTCATGTAACCATGACTGTTTTTACCTGTTTGCCGATTTGTTAAGTTCATTTATGTTTGACCTTCTCTGATTAGACAAAGACTATGGGTTCAGGTTACTGGCTGGGAATTGTTTGTTCAGGTTTTTGGCGCCATTTTCAACATGTGCACACCATGACCTATAGGGGATCTGTTCTGGGAGGTGTGGGTTCCATCACTCACCTGGTTTGATCTACCCTTATTCGTATTTGATTGGCCATTTGATTGAGAGGGTCAACACACCCTACCACATGGTAAGTTTTCGTCCAATCAGAGGTTGTAGAATCTCAACTATGTGTTAGTTTTTGATTGGCTTATAGGTGTTATAGTTATCTATATATATATGTGCAGTGTGGGGGAACAGGTATATGCCCCAGTTGAAGTCTACTATAGACGAAACGCGTTGGAAGAGTTCATACTCATTCCCACACTGCTTTTAAATGTGATCACTTTTATCCGATATATTTTTGTTACATTTTTGATCTGCACCATTGGAGTCCCCCCTTATTTCTTTCTTTTCTCCTGCTATATGGTTTGAAATACTTGGGGAGTATCCTATGGGAGCTTTCGCCACATTAGTTGTGGTGATCTGACATAAGCTCCGGGTTTTTTCCATCTCTGGATTCGCCATCCTGAACCTTCAGTTCCTGATTCACGGTTTCCGGTCCAGGTTCCATTCAAGTCATCTATGGTTCGACCATCTGCATCTGGTTTGTGAAGTCTGTATCGGAGTCCATCTGTCCACCTTGGGATGTCCAGTCTGCTGGTCTCTTCGAGCCTTTTTATGCCTGTTTGACTCCCTGTTGCTGACAGGGGGTCCACCAGTTCCGATAATCGTACATCCATTCCATAATCTACTCTTAAAAGTGTTGTACCAGAGGATCTAGTCCAAGACAGCCTCGTTTTGACACTATCATTGTTTCATCACTTTGGGACATTTGTATATGAATGGTTTGCACCTTATTTGCACATTGGACATTTTTGTCTATTATTGGTTCATGATAGGGAGCACATCCCACTGTTTTTTATTGTTTTGATATTGGGCTTTGTTTCATGGGTTTCACACCTATTTATATATTTTAGCGCTACACTCCTACCCACATCATTTATTGAATTTTTGTCACATTCTAGTGTAGCTGCTTTGTTTAGCCCTTGATCACCTTCTTTTCGTTATTTTGAGTTTAGCGCCATCATTTTTCTCATTCACATGATATGAATTTGCATATAATTATTTTTCTACATGGGGATGATGGGTGGAATATTGTTTATTAATATACATTGGAACCTATTTATCCCATTTCTGATATGAATATGCATATAATTATTTTTCTACATGGGTATTATGGGTGGAATATTGATTATAAATATACATAGAAACCTATTTAACCCATTTTTGATAAGAATATGCATATAATTATTTTTCTACATGGGGATTATGGGTGGAATATTGATTATAAATATGCATAGCAACCTATTTAACCCATTTCTGATAAGCAAATGCATATCATTTTTTTTCTATATGGGGATTATGGGTGGAATATTGTTTACAAATATACATAGCAACATATTAAACCGATTTATTGATATGAATTTGCATATAATTATTTTTCTACATGGGGATTATGGGTGGAATATTGTTTATAAATATACATTGGAACCTATTTAATTCATTTCTGATAAGAATATGCATATAATTATTTTTCTACATGGGGATTATGGGTGGAATATTGTTTATAAATATACATAGCAACCTATTTAACCCATTTCTTATAAGAATATGCATATAATTATTTTTCTACATGGGATTATGGGTGGAATATTGATTATGAATATACATTGGAACCTATTTAACCCATTTCTGATAAGAATATGCATATAATTATTTTTCTACATTGGGATTATGGGTGGAATATTGATTATAAATATACATTGGAACCTATTTAACCCATTTCTGATAAGAATATGCATATAATTATTTTTCTACATGGGGATTATGGGTGGAATATTGTTTATAAATATACATTGGAACCTATTTATCACGCTGGTACGTACCTGACCGGTGAGTCCACTTGGGCAGAGGGAGGTCTCCCGTACGGGTCCCACTCACGGCCCCTGGAGATGGGTACAGGAAGCACGAGAGTCAGGAAGGGTATGAGAGCCTGGTGCAGGGTGTCCGGGCGTTGGTGGTGAGAGTCCACTGGTGACAAGATGGGGTGCAGGTATGCAGGATACACGGATGGAGATTCCACTGGTTGGTAAGGTGGGTAGAGATATGCAGGGTATCCAGAGGGTGTGGTAAAGTCCAGGTATATTGGTGCACTGGGCAGGAGGAATAGTTAAGAGTCCCGGATGCAGATAGCAAAGGCTCACTGGGAAGACGGTGCGGTATAGGAAGCAGGCACAAGTCTCTCAGCAGAAAGTGGGATAATTCAGATACCTGCAGGGTTCGGCAGCGTTCCGATGGCGAAGTACAAAAGGAGCAAGCAGAAGAGTCGTCAGTCAGGCAGAGGTCGTTAGGCAGGCAATGGTCAAGGAATTCTAAAGGGCAAGCCGGGTCACAGGATCAGATAAGGTATAACAGGATTCAACACAAGAGCAAGGTCTCTGGGAAGCTGAAGATCAGGCAGCACTGGCCAACAGGTGCTGCCTGATTAAATAGGCTGGTTGGCGCCAACAGCGCGCACAGGGGCATTCAAAGTACCGCGCGCGCGCACGCAAGCCCGCATTTGCAGGAACACGCACGCGTCGGCGCACACCAACAGGCTGTCTGACATGACGGTTTTTGTGACAGTGCCCCCTTCTTAAGGGCAGCCTCCGGATGCCCAGTTGAGCTAACTTGGAGGCATGTGAGTTTTTGAAAGTTCGCAACAACTCACTCGCATGCAGGTTGTCCTCAGGTTCCCATGAATTATCTTCAGGCCCATACCCCTTCCATTTGATGAGAAACTGGATCTGGTTACGCCGTTTTCTACAATCCAGAATTGCTTCCACCTCGAATTCCTCTTCGTCATTAACAATGATAGGTTTGGGGGGACCAACCCTGTGGCCAGCAAAGGGATTTGGAGTCACCGGCTTCAAAAGAGTAACATGGAAGACTGGATGTATTCTCAGGGAAGTAGGTAAATCCAATTCGTAGGCGACATTATTAATTTTTCTCTTCACGGAAAAAGGACCCAAAAATTTAGGACCTAATTTCCTGGAAGGGCAGGCCATCTTCAAATTGGTGGTGGACAACCAGACCTGATCACCGGGTTCCAAGATAAGTTCTCTGCGCTTCTTTCCATCAAAGATTCTTTTGTAATTCTCCTGTGCCTTAGTCATGGTCTCCTGTAGTAGCTTGTTGTTAGTGGAGAAGAAGTCCAGTGTTTCCGAAACTGCGGGTATGGAGCATTCCGGAATTGACCTAGGTAAAAAGGATGGATGGTACCCATAATTGGCGAAGAACGATGTTTGATTAATAGCTGAGTGCAGAGAGTTATTATATGAGAATTCAGCAATGGGAAGCAAGGAGGCCCAATCGTTTTGGGAAAAGGTAGAAAAGCAGCGTAAATATTGCTCCAATGTCTGATTGGTTCTCTCAGTCTGGCCGTTTGTCTGTGGATGGTATGCAGATGAGAACGCTAACTCGATTTCCAGAGATCCACAAAGAGCCTTCCAGAATCTCGAGGTGAACTGGACACCACGATCCGAAACTATATTTGCTGGAATTCCATGTAACCTTACCACTTCTTTAATGAATGTTTGTGCTGTTTCCAGAGCTGAGGGAGTGCCCGTCATGGGCAGAAAATGTGCCATTTTTGACAGTCTGTCCACTATGGCAAAGATAGAGGAAAAACCTTCTGATGGTGGGAGTTCGACAATAAAGTCTATTGAAACCATACTCCACGGTCTTTCTGGGACTGGTAAAGGCTTTAATAGACCCCAGGCTCTTGTTCGGCTAGTCTTATTTCGGGCACAGACACAGCATGATTCGACATATTTCCTACAATCTCTGGTCAGATGGGGCCACCAGAAGGTACGTAGTAGTAGGTCGATTGTTTTGGAGGTACCAAAGTGCCCGGCCAGCTTGTGGTCATGGCATAATTCTAATACATGTAACCTCAATTTTTCTGGAACCACAATCTTGCCTTCATGCCAAAACAATCCGTCCTTACTGGAAACTCCATCCAAGGGAGGCATCCCAATGGAGGCTTGTTTGATCCGAGACATGAGATCCTCTTGCAAGAGCAGGAAATTCCCGGCGGGTAGAATGGTATCAGGGGGAATGTCGTGCTCGATATCCAGAAACATCCGAGAAAGAGCATCTGGCTTGATGTTCTTAGAGCCAGGCCGATAGGTTATGTGGAGTTGAAAACATGAGAAGAATAGAGCCCACCTGGCTTGTCGCGGTCTTAGTCTTTTAGCTGTTCTCAGGTACTCCAAATTTTTGTGATCGGTGTACACCAGAACAGGATGTGCAGCACCCTCCAATAGGTAGCGCCATTCCTCCAAAGCTACCTTGATGGCGAGAAGTTCCCTATCGCCCAAATCGTAATTACGTTCCGAAGAGGTTAGTTTGCGGGAGAAGAAGCCTACTGGAAAAAGAAGAGCCTTGGCACCCTGTCGCTGAGATAGCACCACTCCCACTGCAATAGCAAGGCTGGGTTCGGATGTTTAAGGATAGAGGCTGAAGTAAAAAGTTCTTTAAGTTTTTCAAAGGCCAGTTGTGCTTTGGGGGTCCAATGAAACCGAATTCCTTGTCGGGTAAGTTCAGTGATGGGTGAAATAATAGAGGAGAATCCTTTAATAAATTTTCTATAGAAATTAGCAAAGCCAATGAAGCGTTGTACTCCCTTTCTGTCTATGGGTGCTGGCCAATCCAAGATGGCGGATACTTTTTCGGGATCCATTCTGATTCCTTCTGCCGATATGATTAGTCCCAAAAATTGTACACTCCGGATCTCGAAATTACATTTTTCAAATTTAGCATACAGTCCATGTTGTCTTAGACGGGTAAGGACGTTTCGGACATGTCTGCGGTGGTCAGCCATTGAGGAAGAAAAAATTAGAATATCGTCCAAATAGACAATGACATACAAATCCAAATAATCGTGGAAGATGTTGTTAACGAAGTGCTGGAAAGTTGCTGGGGCATTGCATAACCCAAATGGCATGACGAGGTACTCGTAGTGCCCGAACCGAGTACGGAAGGCCGTTTTCCACTCGTCCCCTTTTCGAATGCGGATCAGGTTGTAAGCCCCACGAAGATCCAGTTTTGTGAAGATTTTGGCTGTACCTAGCCTTTGAAAGAGTTCTGGCACCAATGGAAGGGGGTATCTGTTTTTGATGGTGATCTTGTTTAATTCGCGGTAATCAATGCAGGGGCGTAAAGAATGATCTTTCTTTTCGACGAAAAAGATACCTGCATCGGTCGGGGATGTGGAAGGACGAATGAACCCTTTTGTCAGATTCTCGTCTATGTAGTCTTTTAGAGTGCCCAATTCCTGTTCAGTAAGAGGGAAGATTCTTCCGAAGGGTACTTCTGTTCCGGGTAGAAGTTCTATGGGACAATCATAAGGCCTGTGTGGCGGAAGTGTCTCTGCCCCCTTTTTGCTCAACACATCTACAAAGTCCCGGTAGGGTTCAGGGATGGACTGGTGGAGTTCAGAGTCAGTATCCAGGCATAGAAGTGAAGCCGGTTGGTCGGGAATCCCACAGTGACAGTTCTGACGGCAATAACTGGAAGGAAACTGGACTTCACCCGTAGCCCAGTTGATACTGGGGTTGTGGGCACGCAACCAGGGCATTCCTAAAATTATCGGGAAGAGAGGAGAAGGTATGACATCCAACCGTAAGAGCTCCTGGTGTTGGGATCCTATGGTGGTCAATAGGGGTTCCGTTTCCTGGGTAACTGGGCTGGAACTAAGTGTGGAACCATCCGCCAGGTGGACCGCAAGGCCCCGGACCTTGGGTTGAAGAGGAATGCCATGGTTGGTTGCAAAAACTTGGTCAATGAAGCAGCTGCATGCCCCTGAGTCAATGATGACTGACACTGGAATGCTCCGACCGGAGAGCTGCAAAGCAATAGTGAGAGCCAGGTGAGTGCCGGTTGGGAGCAAGACAGGTGCACATAAGGAAGAAGCAGACAACCACTTACGTGTCTTGTTGGGGCACATTCTTGCATAGTGTCCAGGTTCCCCACAGTACAAACATAGATTATGGGCCCGTCTGCGCATCTTTTCCTCCGGGGTCAAGGAAGGCCGAAGTAGGCCGATCTGCATTGGTTCAGGAGCCCCTGAAGCCGGGGTAGATGAAGCCGAGGGGACTAGGTTGGAGGGACCAGGTACTTTGGGAAGCATCCAGAAGGGGCGAGATGGACCAGAAGATCTTTCGGCCCGTCTTTCCCTGAGACGGCAGTCAATTTGAACCGACAGATTAATAAGTTCATCTAAGGACTGAGGGATCCCTACACGAGCCAACTCATCCTTTAGGGAATCCGATAGTCCTCTGCGAAATTGGTGTCGCAGTGCCGCATCATTCCACTCTGTATCAGAGCTCCAGCGTTTGAATTCAACGGCATAATCCTTGGCCGTTCTGCGACCTTGCTGTAAAGAGTGTAATGCGGTTTCAGCCGTGGCAGCAGGTTGAGGGTCCTCATACAGTTGAGCCATTGCGGTGAAGAAATGATCCAAGGAATCCAAGGACACAGATTTCTGCTCCAATAGACGGTGGGCCCAGGTTTGTGGTTCACCAGTCAGAAGGGAGATGATGAACCCTACTTTTGTAGCTTCCAATGAAAAAGTCCGTGGTTGTAGAGCGAAGTAAAGTTCACAGGCATTGCGAAAAGCATGGTACTTACTTTGTTCCCCAGAGAATTTTTCCGGTATTGGTACCTTGGGTTCTGGTGGTAGCATGACCACGGAGGGTGCTTGGGGGTATCCAACAGAAGATGCCACCTGAGGGACAGAAGATGCAGACATGGCTTGGACTTGTTCTTCCAATCGAGAATAGCCTTCCTGTAGGCCTTTCACAGCTTGGGTTAGACCCGCTAGGTGTCTGCACATCTCCTCCATGGGGGAGGCCCCCTGCCCGGACTCGGTCATGGCTGCCTGATACTATCACGCTGGTACGTACCTGACCGGTGAGTCCACTTGGGCAGAGGGAGGTCTCCCGTACGGGTCCCACTCACGGCCCCTGGAGATGGGTACAGGAGGCACGAGAGTCAGGAAGGGTATGAGAGCCTGGTGCAGGGTGTCCAGGCATTGGTGGTGAGAGTCCACTGGTGACAAGATGGGGTGCAGGTATGCAGGATACACGGATGGAGATTCCACTGGTTGGTAAGGTGGGTAGAGATATGCAGGGTATCCAGAGGGTGTGGTAAAGTCCAGGTATATTGGTGCACTGGGCAGGAGGAATAGTTAAGAGTCCCGGATGCAGATAGCAAAGGCTCACTGGGAAGACGGTGCGGTATAGGAAGCAGGCACAAGTCTCTCAGCAGAAAGTGGGATAATTCAGATACCTGCAGGGTTCGGCAGCGTTCCGATGGCGAAGTACAAAAGGAGCAAGCAGAAGAGTCGTCAGTCAGGCAGAGGTCGTTAGGCAGGCAGAGGTCAAGGAATTCCGGGTCACAGGATCAGATAAGGTATAACAGGATTCAACACAAGAGCAAGGTCTCTGGGAAGCTGAAGATCAGGCAGCACTGGCCAACAGGTGCTGCCTGATTAAATAGGCTGGTTGGCGCCAACAGCGCGCACAGGTGCATTCAAAGTACCGCGCGCGCCCCCGGATGCGTGCACGCGCGCGCGCACGCAAGCCCGCACTCGCAGGAACGCGCACAGGAACGCGCACGTCAGCGCGCGACAGCGTGCGTCAGCGTGCGTCAGCGCGCGTCGGCGCACACCAATAGGCTGTCTGACATGACGGTTTTTATGACACTATTTAACCCATTTCCGATAAGAATATGCATATAATTATTTTTCTACATGGGGATTATGGGTGGGATATTGTTTATAAATATGCATAGCAACCTATTTGACCAATTTCTGATAAGAATATGCTTATAATTATTTTTCTACATGGGGGTTATGGGTGGAATATTGATTATAAATATACATTGGAACATATTTAACCCATTTCCGATAAGAATATGCATATAATTATTTTTCTACATGGGGATTATGGGTGGAATATTGTTTATAAATATGCATAGCAACATATTTGACCCATTTCTGATAAGAATATGCATATAATTATTTTTCTACATGGGGGTTATGGGTGGAATATTGATTATAAATATACATGGGAACCTATTTAACCCATTTCCGATAAGAATATAACGGAAAATTGTATCAAATACTTACCGTAATTTTCCTTTCCTGACGCCAAACCATGGCAGCATACTAGTGATAGAGCTCCGCCTCTTGACCACTCCCTCAGGACCAGTGAATAGCATAAATATAAGGCCTAGTTAGGCCCCATCCCATTCTCTGTAATTAGCTACATACCGAAACGTATAAGGGTGGGACCATATGCTGCCATGGTTTGGCGTCAGGAAAGGAAAATTACGGTAAGTATTTGATACAATTTTCAGTTTTCCTGACGCCAACATGGCAGCATACTAGTGATAAATAACTAGCTGACAGGGTGGGATCTACTTGTCAAACCAATCTTCTAATTAGGATGAGACAGAGGACTGAATAGTCCTTCTTACAAAGTCCCCCGGTCTATTCCGTCAAGTTTGAGTAGGAATGTTGGAGCGACCGTGTACCCCTGTATAGATGGACACCATAGATTCTCTTGAATGTGTTGCCTATGAGGCTTTAACTGCTCTGGTAGAGTGCTCTGGCGCCGCTGACGGAGGCTCGTGATCTCTATCCTATACACAACCAAGCCTGCTAGGATCCAGGCAGTAACCTCATTCCCTTGATGATTCCCAACTGGAATGACGAAAGGTTTATTTAGATGACCTGATAGGGACAATTGTGGAGAGATACTCCTTTAAAGTTCCGAAAATGAACAGTACGTGTGACTTTCCTGTGTGATGTTCTGGAAAGTTAGGCAATGTCCAGCTGTCTGTTAAATAGCAGTCTGTTGCTATGTTTGATGCAGAATGATCTACAAGATCCAACTCTACTCTTTCTGGAAAGAAAGGTATATATTATATATCATTTTTTCTTTATTTTTATTTTATTTATTTTTTTACTTTGAAGCTCCAAGAGCTTGAATCTCTGATAACCTTCTGCTTAAAGTTCTTGCGATTGATACTGCTTTGTAAGTGATGGCTAAATGGATAAACTGATACGAGATCCAGCAACTGCAATGGATCTTTTCTTCCTTGGTGACCGACTCCTCATGACTGCCCTCAAAAGTTGTGCAAACTGAAGGATTCTTGGTCCTTTCAAATGTGTTATTGCCAATATAGCCCACACTCGTGAGCTATGTGAGGATAGGCTAAGGTCTGGAGGAAGAATACAACAGCTGACACTGGAAGGGCAGTAGGATCAATGTCTCGCCCTACCAAGAAAAAAGCAAACTTGTTCCAGAATTAGATCTAGATGTTGTAAGTAGAATGTCTGGGAGCAACCGGAGTTGCCCATCCTCCCCCTTTTGTGCCCCTGCTTGCAGCCCCAGTCTGCGCATTTTATAGAGGGGAAATGTCTTCTGTATCCTGAAATGAATGGCCAGGGAAAACCGAGGGCCTCCTGGTCAATATGGAGAACTGGCTATGACAACTATTGACTCCCTTGACAGCCTCAAGGGAAATCTCATTTACGGGAAATGTTGGGGAAAATATATAGGTTAGATTGCAGACCCAGGAAGAGACCAGAGCATCTGCCCCTTGTGCCTTGGAGGAGGCCTGTCTGTGGTAGGCCACACCTGTGGGCCAGCTGAGAGAAGACCTTGGATGTAGACCCAGGGGTGGTGCAAGGGTCTTTGACACCCTAGGCAAAACCTAATTTTTTCGCCACCATTGGCTCCACCCCCTTTACACTGTCCCTGTGACAGAAGGCGGCGCTATACAGAAAGCATCGGCTCTGCTTCCTCTAGCACTGGCTCCAGTGCTGCGCCTCCAATAACACTACCGGTCAGACTTAGTTGCATTCTGCAGCCTGCAGAGCATGCAGGCGCGGAGGGAAACCAGTGGCCGAGCGCCCCTAGGCAGCAGTGCGCCCTAGGCGGCTGCCTAGTTTGCCTAGTGGTAGCACCAGCCCTGTGTAGACCCACTCATGCTCTGGGAAGCTTGTATTCGTTCAAAAGAACAATATGCTGGGAGGTAAACTGCTTCCTGAAATTTTGCTGGTGATCTTCTGCCCCAGGTGTTATGGGTTTCACCTCTCCCAATAGCATATTGCTGCGAGTTTCATACTGGAGCTGAATATAGGCGACTGCTGCCCTGTTGCTAAACTGCAGGGAGATTGGTCCTCCTTGACTCTGTGTAGTGAGGCCAAAGTGCTTAAAAGGGCTGTTTGAACCCCCAGCGCATTCAAGATTATCCTCCTTGGCTGGGAAGCTCTGATTGCCTTGACCGAAAGTCCCTCGCAATGCATCTTCCCGGCTGTCTTGCAGACATGATTTGTAGCAATTCTCCAGTCTAAAAGGTCCTAACTGACCGAGACTTCCTCAAGGTCTTTCCATCACCGCTGACTCATACTGAGTAACACTTATTAACTGTGTTCTATCCTGTTTCCTCCCTCACACTAAGAATTCTAGATGCAATTTGCGCAGGTGCCTATGTACCCCAGGAATCATCTATATGCATGATGACGTTGTGCCCAGATGACTGAGGCACTGAGAAGCCATCAAACAAGCGGAAGTATTCATCCTCAGAAATCTATTCCTGACTATCACCACTTCCTCTGATTGAAATAAAACAGAGGAACTAGCAGAGCAGCCCTGGGTACACCAACCATTGGGATGGAGAAAGTTGGCTTTGCTTTCCCTCTAAGGTGTGAGGATAGGATAGGCATCCTGACGATCCATCAACAGCCTCCAGCCATGTGGTTATACTGTTTAATGGACTCCGTCTTAAAGAACTCGAAGAGGGCCCCTGGACACTAACCAACATCTCCTGCGAACTCCAAACAGGATTGGGTAAAAAACGTGCAAACCCTCTTGAGTCTGAGGTGTCTGTAAGCAATGTAGCAGTCCACCCGCTGTTGTGGTGGACTTGTCAGCTTCGTGGAAGAGAGGAGCAGTGAGGAATCTCCCGAAGTGACCATGAGTGTCTGATACCTTCGTCCAACATGCCGTCCAGATACCAGTGAAGCATGCCTTCTAGGTCTTACCTTAAGAGTCTGGGCATGTACCTGCGTGACTGGATCATTTATCCCCCCAGAAGTCTGCACCAAGACACAAGCCAGACCCTCGGCATCCACTGTCACAAAAATCAAATTTTTGGCAAGACACTTCCGATAGGAAAACATATCTAAAGGGATGCAGACCCTGACACTCTCCTCAGAGTCCTGCAGGTGCAGCAGCTAGTTGGTAATTATTAAACCATTCCCATTAGATTCACCCAGCACATGGGCTGGTTATTGCTAGTCTGCCAGCATCTGCAGATGTTACAGTATGTAGGAGCAGGTTGACCATTAACTTGTTCAGAGTATACAGTTTCGACATCCTGTTTATACGGGCATTTTTCTCAAACCCCCTTCATTCTTCCCCACTTTTGTTTCTAGGAAGCAATACGCAGCCCAGGGTCTCAACCATATGGCCTCCCTAACCGCCAAGGTGCCAGGGTGCTCTTTCAGTGGCTATACAAGCAACTAGGAGGGACTTCCTGGTCAGCCTCCATATTTTGAATAGCAGACTGCTGCATCTGTAATAAATGTAACAATGACCCAGGCCCCCTTCCGTCCAATGAGAACCTCCAGAGCCATGAGTTGTCAACATCCCTCCACATAGAGTGGGTTGTAAGGCATAGTAGGTGCAGAGCATGTCTTTGGATTGTGTTGAGAAACCCACACAGGGAGAAGAAATAAACATCAAAACAAGTATTAGCATGTTGGGGAATTGAACCAGCAACCCCAGTGCTACTAGACAGAATTGTCACCCACTTAGCCAGCAGGCAGCCTCTGCAAAGTAGATTCATGGGCACCAGACACCTGTGCCACCTGTCCAGGATTCACCCGGACAGTTTGGATTTTGAATCATGCATCAGGGTTTCAGTCCACCTGAGACCCGGACATATTACCCAGACCTGGCTGTGGCTCCCCAAGTAACCAAGATAGTCATATACAAAACTGTTGCTGTTGTAGGCGGCTGTTTAGCCTCACTGAAAGGTGATGATGTCAGCAAGGGCAATTTGGCCACTAGAGCGCTCTGTGCATTACATTACTACTTTCCTTGGGGCACCCAAATGTGTCTGTGCAACGCCAACCCGGCAGACTCTCAGACTTCTACAGGACAGCCACGCAGGGAAAAGCATCCAGCAAGATGCCACATCTGCACGTGTACAAGTACGCTGTCTCCTATGGCAACAGTCTCCAACAGTTTCCAATACAAGTGTAACAGTTGCTCCGGGTAATTAAGGCAAGTCCAAAACAGAATCTTGTGCCAATCTTATCAATATTAAAGACATTTGGCATTACCTGTTAGCTGCATACTTCTCCAGGCAGTGTCTACTCACCATCCTTCCAGGCATAGATACTGCGCCACAGGCCCTGCAGACATCTTGCTGGGGCGCTGGCTCTGGGGAAGAGGAGCAAAGACGTCTTCCTTAGAGCTCTTCTCCTGAGTGGGAGCGCCATCCAGGCTATGCTCCTCTGAAGAACGTCTGCCTTGCCTTGGCCCGGCCATCTTGAGAGCGTGCGGGGCTGAAGCAAATCAAAGCCAATACGCACGAGAGGGCACTCTTTTTCCTGAAAACTTACCAATATGGTGGTCCCCACCCTAGTTGTTGAGGGTCTTTATATGAGCGGTAACTGACTCTTTATCTGTGGAGAAATGGGACGGCCAGCTGAGGTGAGGATAGCTGAAAAGTGTAGATATAGGAGAAAGGATTCCACTTTTTTTTTTTTTTTTTTATTTATCTACATATACAAACATACCCACACACACACATACATACCTACACACATATACTGCAGAGAGTCAGTCTGGGGCGGGTTAGGAAAGGGTTAATTAAAGAGGGTAGGAACCTTCAACCCTGCTTACTGTCAGCTGAGCTGAAGATGTCAGAGGAGTTGTGTGTTTGGAGAGAGAGAGACACAAAGCAGCATTCAGTGTAAGGATACATTTGCTGGGGTAAGTAAAAACATATAAAAAAAAACTGTATCTCAGACTAGAGCCATGTACTTTGTCTATATATCAGCCTGTTGGTTAAAGAGACTGAACCTTTCCTATCTCTGCACCTGTGTGACAAGACAAGCCTGTCTTTTTCTTTTGTTTGTTTTGCTAAATAAAGCCATTTTTATTTTACTGAACTGGCCTTTCACCCCTCTGATCCCCTACAATGCATACATGTATTTACATAGACCCCCACACATATGCATACCCACACATCCACATACAATTTTTTTTTTTTAAACGTGTATATACATATACACACACCCATATCACATATACATACATACATACATACCTATACACACACATGCAACACCTGCAGAGGACAGCAGGGAATGGGAAAGGTAATGAAGGACATGAAGGAGACACAAGGGGCTAAGAGAGATAAAGCATAGCTGGCCCCCCATATTCCACAAGTGCTGCAGTTATTAATTTTAAAAACAGATTTCGTTCCTAAAGAGGAAACACTGCAGGGGCCCCAATAAGACCCACAGAAGGGATTCCCAGGCTTTTTAAATTGGTTTGATGTTCCGAAACACTTAAGTGTGACAAACATGCAAAGGAACAGGAAATGAGGAAGGGGGCAAACACTTTTTCACACCACTGAGCGCTGGGACTTCGCACTGGGAGAGGCTTGAACCCAGCCGGATGCTGCACAGAGGCAGAGGGGGGGACATAGTACTGCTTACTCTTCACTGGTGCATTGAGGTATGAGGAAAAAAAGAAGAATGGGGTGAGGCCTAACTAGGCCTTATATTTATGCTATTCACTGGTCCTGAGGGAGTGGTCAAGAGGCGGAGCTCTATCACTAGTATGCTGCCATGTTGGCGTCAGGAAACATATAATTATTTTTCTACATGGGGATTATGGATGGAATATTGTTTATAAATATACATAGCAACCTATTTAACCCATTTCTGATAAGAATATGCATATAATTATTTTTCCACATGGGGATTATGGATGGAATATTGTTTATAAATATACATGGGAACCTATTTAACCCATTTCTGATAAGAATATGCATATAATTATTTTTCTACATGGGATTATGGGTGGAATATTGTTTATAAATATACATAGCAACCTATTTAACCCATTTCTTATAAGAATATGCATATAATTATTTTTCTACATGGGGATTATGGGTGGAATATTGTTTATAAATATATACAGCAACCTATTTGACCCATATCTGATAAGAATATACATATAATTATTTTTGTACATGGGGATTTTGGGTGGAATATTGATTATAAATATACATTGGAACCTATTTAACCCATTTCTTATAAGAACATGCATATAATTATTTTTCCACATGTGGAATATTGTTTATAAACATACATTGGAACCTATTTAACCCATTTATGATAAGAATATGCATATCAATTTTTTTCTACATGGGGATCATGGGTGGAATATTGTTTACAAATATACATAGCAACATATTAAACCGATATATGCTATGAATTTGCATATACTTATTATTCTAAATGGAGATTATGGGTGGAATATTGTTTATAAATATATATAGCAACCTATTTAACCCATTTCTGATAAGAATATGCATATAATTATTTTTCTGCATGGGGATTATGGGTGGAATATTCTTTATAAATATACATAGGAACCTATTTAACCAATTTCTGATAAGAATATGCATATAGTTATTTTTCTACATGGGGATTATGGGTGTAATATTGTAGTTAAACATACATAGCAACATATTAAACCTATTTCTGATAAGAATAGGCATATCATTTTATTATTTTTCTACATGAGGATTATGGGTGGAATATTGCAGTTAAGAACGGGGGGGCGTGACCGGATGGAGGAGGGAGTGTGTGTGAGGGAGTGAGAGTGCACGCTTCTCGTCTCTTCTCCCTGTCCCTCCACGAGTTCTCTGGATGGCCTCTTAGAAGTATAAGCCCATTGCTGCGAATGTCAGCCACCCAGTTGAGACTATTTGCTGCTGATTCTGAGCAGTTGTGGGGCGGCTAAAGGAGCGGGGTGCTTGTGCCATTTGTATCTCTCTCCCCCCTGCTGTTTTGAATCCGTGCTCTCTTACCTGCTGTTCGTCTTGGATGATCATGCCCTCCGGCCGGATTGCCTGAAGGAGGCGGGACTCTGTGACGTACTAACCTATGGGGGAAGCCGTGGCGCTTCATCTCTCTCTCATCCCCTGATTGGTCTGCCTGGACTGCCTGAAGGAGGACGCTGTACGAACCCGTAGGTGAAACGAAGCGGCGGCGCTCTCTCTCTCTCTCCCTTTTGACACACAGACGCTTTGGAAACTCAGCTGCTACATAGTGGCTGGAGGAGGCAGCGGCAGCAAATACTGGGCTCTGGAGCGTGCAGCGTGCAACAGTGTGGTGGCCAGGACGGGACTGCGGTGAGTGGGGGAAGTTTGGGTCTGAGAGACACTGGCAGATGACCAACGGGAGTGTGCAGAGGTGAGAGAGCTGTACCTACCTGGGATAACTGACCCTCCCCCCCCGCATATTCTCCATATACATTGCCCAGACTGATGCTGAGAGCTGACAGAAATCGCATTTAGACACAAAAAAAAAGGCGACAGGGGTGAACTTTCATAGATATATTAAACATTCTTTCACACATTTGACCCCCCGCTAGCCTATTAGAACTAATGGACTATCTAAAAATACCACCCATCCAATTCTGACCAGCAGATATATGCGAGAGAACTGTAGGGGTGGATACATGCTTTCAGGTGATTCCCGCACAGGTATATTAATCTAAGACTGAACCGCTGTAAATATAAAATGGACAGGGAGAGATAGTGCTGTTTAATTCTCCCCTATATATACTTGCATATACCTGGTACAGTGACTGTTACAATTTGGACTATAAACTGAGGCTGGTGGCCGTCGGGGTTAAGGCGGAAAGGTACGGGAGAGCTGCAGTGGTGAGAGCCTGTGTCCATTGGACTCCTCCCTTTGTACTTCTCCTTTCCCTACCTCTTTTCCCCCTCTCCCCCCTTCTCTTTTCTGGTATAGGCAGACTAATTGGCATAAAATTACAACTTGGTGGAGCTTAACAAACGTCATTGGGGGAATAGCTGGGGTGTAAACCCATTCTTGGTCTGACTCTGACTTTCCCCCTTTTCCCCTTTTTTTTGACAATACCATGCCAAGTCAACGCACCACTAAAGCCAGCCAAGCGGCAAGTCAAGCAAGCCAGGCAGTGGCTAAACTGGAAAAATTTGCGCATACCCCGGGACAATCCTCCTGTCAGACCTCCCCTAAACCTAACCAACATTGCCAACAGACTCAATCTAAATCAGGGGTGAGGAAAAGCCAGGGTCAGAGCCAGATCCAGGGACAGAATCACCCGCCTATGCCAGTGGGAGCAGTCGGGGAACCGATGGGGAGACCCCAGGATCAGAGGCCTGAAATGGCCCTGGGGGTAGCAACAGGGGGGGGGAAAGTTTAGGGGATCCTGAACCAACACTTAAAGAAGTCTTGCAGGCGGTTAATTTTTGTAAGGACTCTTTGACTGAATTGACCACTCAATTAAAATCTATTCAAGAGGAGCTTCTGCTGGCCAGACAGGAGGTACAGAAAGTCCAGGAAAGGACAACAGTTCTTGAGACAAGAGTCGGCCTAATAGAGGATGATCTGGATCCCCTCAAATGAGAAATGGCGGTTATAAGAGGACAATTGATTAAACAAGAAAGTAAAATAGACGAATTGGAAAATAGAATGCGAAGGAAAAATATAAGAATTTTCCAGACCCTGCTACATTCTTGGAAAAATGGTTCCGAGATCTATTCTGCTAAGAGTCCTTTACACCGTTTTTTTCAATTGAACGGGCGCACAGAGTTCCTGCTAGACCACCTCAGCCTGGAGCGCCTCCCCGACCACTACTGGCTAAAATATCGCACTTTAAAGATAAAGTGACAATTTCACGTAAAGCAAGGGAGATGGGGAATATGCAGCATAATGGAAGTAGGGTCTCTATATACCCAGACTTTTCACCGGATCTACAGAGGAAAAGAGCTAAGTTCACCGAAGTAAAGCGTAAATTACGCCAAGCAAATATAACATACGCATTGCTGTATCTGGCAAGACTACGTCTAACCGTTAATGAGGGGGCCACATTTTCTGACTCACCAGAGGGCGTGAATCAATGGTTGATAACTCACAATGAGAAAATGTAATGATGTGTTTCCCCTGTGGGGGGTGGGGTGGGGAGAGAGAAAATTTCCTTTTTTTTTTTTTTTTATCTCTTTCTCGCTCTCTTTCTTCTCCCTCTTTCCCCCACTCTGTTCCTCCTGTGTTGAACATTATGGTAAACTACTGTATCCGATAGAGTTTCGGTGGGGAGGGAGAGAGGGGATATCTCTTTTTGTCGCAATAGGGGTTGTTCTTTTTGTTTCTTACATGTTTTTTATATTGGAGGGGGACGAGGAGGGGGGATGAGGAGGGGGTGCAGGGATGGGAACAAAGTGTGCGACATCCCCAGTGGGTCTGGTTTGCGAGGGGAGGTGCACAATGTTCTCAGACCATTTATGTACTATTTGTGTTTTGTTCGTCTGTAGAGGTGAAGGGGTATTGGGAGGGAGGGATAGGGAGGGGGTAAGTGGTTCATATTAAGTATGTGGTGTGTATGGATAGGTCACAAGAGAAGGTCCCCGGGTAGGCCAAGTAGGGCAGTGAGAGGGGTAAGGATGGAAGGTAGAGGGTATGTTTGGATTAGAGGGGGGGGGAAGAAAAAGGATATGTGTATGTGATCAATAGGGAAGACTTGAAGGAGCATGTCTTAAAGCGGACGTAAACCCATCGATTTTACAGTCTAAAAAAAAAAAATGCATGCCGTGAATGCTAACTGCACATTGGCTGTGCTCTCAACCAAACAGTCAAACCATCCAATGGCTGGTGTCATAACGGATCACATGTGCAGCACTGTGGCAGTTGAAGATTAAACAGAGGCAAAGATGACAGCTTCCTTGGCTGAAAACGATAGGGGGGGTTACTTCCACTTTAAAGGGAGAAGAATTGCACCAAATGCACCTGCTTACTAAAACACTCAGAAAGTGGAGGGCCAATAGACATGATAGGTGGAGGGAAGCTACTAACACTAATTTTTTCAGGAATCGAGATCACTATCACTGATACTACACCATTAATATCCCACAGGACACAAAAATTAAAAGAAGAATAAACGTATCACTAAATATATATAGGTCTCACAGTGCCATAAAGATCCGACACAATTACGTATATGACTAGCACTACACGGTCAAATAGGAAAGTCATCACACTTTGTTCTTGGAATATAAGGGGGTTGGGGGATCCAGGGAAAAGAGCGGCAGTCTTGAACACGGTAAAGATGCATGGGGTTACTATCCTGTGTGTTTACAGGAAACACATTTCACTAATATTTCCACATCTCAGCTGGGATTTCAAACGCAATTCGATTCGGTTCATACTTCTTACTCAAGGGGGACTAGTATTCTGGTTAAAAAATGGGTATCATTTAACTGTTTTCAGAATAGGATCGATGAGCAAGGGCGATACGTCTTTATTCACTGTAAAATAGAATCTTGGTCTTGGCTAATGTATATGTACCTCCCCCGTTTAAGACAGACATCTTTTATGATCTAGCGGAGTTTGTAATGGATAAACCAGGTAGCCCAATATATATGATGGGAGATATCAATATGGTCATTGACCACAACTTAGACAGGCTTCCACAAGTGACTCAACGGCGAACTGTAATTGATAATCGACTCGTTCAGATTATGGGGGAAATGGGGTTAAAGGACATCTGGAGAATACAGAACTCAGGGACCCGTGTATATTCGTGCCTGTCTATGACTCACTCCACATTGTCCCGAATCGATATGATATTGGGAAATGATGAGGCGATCATTAGGTCAGGCAATGTTAAATATTTACCTAGAGGCCTATCTGACCACTCACCGATGACAGTATCTATAGATATAGGCGAGGGAAATCAAACACGAGAATGGAAAATTAGCCCAGCATGGCTGGAACTCATTAGGAAACCCCAGGAAGTAACAGCCGCTCTGACAGAGCATATTAAATGAAACACTGGAACAGCACCACAGGGCGTTATCTGGGACACACTGAAGGCTTTTCTTCGTGGTCTTTTGATTCAACAGATCTCGAGAATTAAAAAAGACTCCAACAAAAGAGAGGTAGAGGCGGCACAACGAGTGACATATCTAGAAGAACAATATGTTAAAAATCCATCAGTGGAGAACCTAGAGGCATGGATAGAGGCACAACGCATCTATCGTCTGATAATGCTGGGAAAAGCGGAAAAAAAGTACATTTTCCAAAAACAGGTTAGGTTTGGGGAAGGTGAATGTGTGGGCCGAATGCTATCACAACTAGTAAAATCGAATTCACCGTCATCATTGGTACCAATGATAAATATAACAACAGATAGAACAACAACACATACCCCGGAAATTGTTGACTGTTTTAGAGATTACTACCAAAATCTATATAGTTCTAGTCAAGAAAAACTGGGGGAGACAATGGAACATTTTTTCAAGGATTTGACTATCCCCAAACTCTCTGAGGAAAATAAGAATACACTTGATAGTCCTATTACATTAGAAGAGGTACAGTGTACGGTACAGGCAATGGCGACTCAGAAGTCTCCAGGGCCGGATGGCCTACTAGTGGAGGTTTATTCCCATTTTGGAGGAGTTCTTCTCCCAGAGCTTTTGAAAACTCTTAATTGGGCATTGACTGATGGGGAACTCCCTCGATCAATGAGGGAATCTACTATAATAGTCATTCCTAAAGAAAACAAAGATCCACTGGATCCCTCTTCGTATAGACCTATCTCTCTGCTTAATCTGGATGCCAAGATCCTGGCAAGGGTCTTGGCGTCCAGATTGAACGGGGTGATAGAGGGATTGGTCCACTCTGACCAATCAGGATTTATTCCTGGAAGGTCCACTAACATAAACATTAGACGTGTCTATTTAAATCTACAAATACCTTCAGACGAGGAGGGACATAGAGCCATCCTTTCTCTAGATGCCGCAAAGGCTTTTGATACTCTAGAATGTGGGTACTTGTGGAGGGTATTGGGGGAGTTCCATATGGGACCAATTTTCACCAAGTGGGTAAAAATGATGTATAGATCTCCAGAGGCTAGAGTGAGAGTGAACAATGAGTATTCACCTAGGTTCCGACTGCTAAGGGGGACAGGCAAGGGTGTCCCTTGTCCCCTCTCTTGTTCGTCCTCACGATTGAACCCCTTGCTATAGCTCTTAGATCTTCTAGGGAGATCAAGGGTTTCAAAACGAGGACGAAGGAAGAAAAAAATTTTTTATTTGCAGACGATCTGCTTATACTCCTAGGAGATGTGCAGAACTCTTTGAGACAGACAATGCGCCAGATCGGAGAATTTGGCGAGTTCTCTGGCTTAAAGATTAATTGGGGAAAATCCACTCTACTACCAGTTGACCCGCTGGATAGCCCACTACCACAAGAAGCCACACGGTTGCAAATAGTAACTCAGATGAAGTATCTCGGTGTATTTATCACTAAGGACCCTAAAGGATACATAGGGAACAACTTAGCCCCATTATTAGCGAGGTTTAAAGAGAAGATTAAGATCTGGAGCAGATTCCCCCTATCTATTGTGGGCCGATGTAATTTAGTCAAAATGATCCTCTTGCCACAAGTCTTGTATATTTTAGCCAACTCCCCAATATGGATTTACAAAAAATGGTTCTCTAAGATCGATACTATACTCAGAGAACTAGTATGGAAGGGAGGTGTGGCACGTATTAGTTTAAGAACTCTACAACTTCCGAACAGTGAGGGGGGAGTGGCACTCCCACACATGTTCAAATACTTCCTTGTGTCCCAGCTTCAATATACAAGAGGTGGTGGAGAGGGGGGAACTCTCCTCCAGGTATTCTTAGAGAGACAAATGGTCGAAATCTTGGAGGCAGGGACCGCTATGCGGGGAGTTCCTACCTTGGAACTGATGGTTAAAGTATGGGAAGGGAATTATGGGCTATAGAGGCTTTACGGAATACTCACCGCTCTGGAAAAATAACAACTTGAGGGAGGTACAAAAAATAGGGCAGGTCAGAGAATGGGAAGCACGAGATATAAAACTTCTTTGTCACCTTTACACGAATGGGCAACTAAAAACGTTCCAGGAGCTCAGAGAAGAGTTTGCAATACCAAGGAAATCTTTCTTTCGGTATCTGCAACTCAGACATGCACTTACAGTGCAATTCGAAGATGCGCCATTAGAATGGTGTGATATACCGATATTACTGAAAATAATTCGTACAGATTCAACAAAAGGGTAAACCTCTGGGATATATTCAAATTTACTCACTCACAGTCAGGATAATCATCATACCTCCTCTTTTAAGGATAAATGGGAAACAGACATTGGAAATATAACAACTATCCAATGGGATAGGATCCTTGAATTAGCACCATGGGTTTCTTTGTCTCCATCCCAAAAGATCTCACACTTGCTTCTCCTATATAGGGCCTATTTTACCCCAAAAAAGCTTTTTCTTTTTGGACGGAGATCGGACTCCCTCTGCCCTAGATGTGGAAGGACAGAGGGAGACACGATCCACATGTTTTGGAGATGCCCCAAGCTATTTCACTATTGGATGGAGGTAGTGGAAAAGATTGTACATGTTTTTAAAGTCCCCATATAGATAGAACCCATGACTTGTGTATTGGGATGGACAGGTGGTAAGGGGAAGCCCAAAGATACTAATCTGGCAATTCTGAGATGCTTATTCCAAGCTCGTAAACTTATTGCCCAGAAATGGCAGTCCTCCGTCCCTCCATCTAGTAGGGAATGGGAACAGAGTATGAATCTTACTATCTTAAAAGAAAAGAACTCTATATATCAGGAAGGGATGTGTAATGAAATTCGAAAAAATTTGGAAAAAGTGGTGTGAGAAAAAGAAAATAGATATATAAATCGTATTCATAATTAATAAAGTAGAGATCACAACTAAGTTAAATTAAATAAGTACATATGCTGAATGGTAGAGGGGTGTTGCGAATGGTTAGGGTACGAGAGTGAATGAATGAGGCAATTATGGTAAATTGCAGGGGTTAATTTGCAGATGAGGAATAGGACCTGGGCAATGTTTTGCCGCTTCTCTTCCTCCTCGTCTCTTTTTGATTGGTTTATTCTTATTTTTTCTGTCTCTTTCCCTTTTTTTGTTAAAGAAATAAGGGTATAAATGTAAGAATGTGATGTTCATTTGTAAATTGGAAAATGATTAATAAAAATTATAAAGTTAAAAAAAAAAAACATACATAAGAACATATTTAACCTATTACTGATAAGAATTTGCATATATTTGTTTTTTTCTACATGGGGATTATGGGTGGTAAGTTACAGTTAAGCATACATAGGAACATATTTGACCTATTTTTTCTGATTCATTCTCTTATCAAGAACATGTTAAATATGTTTCTTGTCAAGTGTAACCATGATATTTCACCCATAATCCCCATGTAGAAAACAATTCTACCAATAAACTTTTCAGATACAGGTTAAATATGTTCCTTGTTAAGCATAACCATGACATTCCCCGATAATACATAACAATGTATTTAACAGTTTAAATATATTATGTTCAATATGAATGTGTAACCATGATATTCCACCCATAATACCAATGTAAACAAATAATTATGTGCATATTTTTTTCAGAAATAGATTAAATATGTTCGTTGTTAGGTGTAAACATGATATTCCATCCATAATCCCCCTACAAAACAATAACTATACCCATATTCCTATGAAAAACAGGTCAAATGTATTACATAGGATGTGTAGCTATGGTATTCCGCCCATGATCCCCATGAAGAACAATATTTATACCTATATTCCTATCAGAAATAGTTTAACCACTTAAGGACCGAGCCTCTTTCTGAGATTAGTTGGGTTTTTTGTTTTTGCTAAATTACTTGGAACCACCAAACATTATATATTGTTTTTTTTCTAACATCGTGGAGAATAAAATGGCGGTTGTTGCAATACTTTCTGTCACACCAAATTTGCGCAGCGGTCTTACAAGCACACCTTTTTTGGAAAAAATACACATTTTTGAATATAAAAATATAAGCCAAATATATATATATATATATATATATATATATATATATATATATATATATTAGACAAATTTCTTTTTATATTGTGAAAGATGATGTTATGCCAAGTAAATTGATACCCAACATGTCACGTTTCAAAATTGCGCCCACTCGTGGAATAGCGACAAACTTTTACCCTTAAAAATCTCCATAGGCGATGTTTAAAAAATTCTACAGGTTGCATGTTTTGAGTTACAGAGGAGCTAAAATTATTGCTCTCGCTCTAACGATCGTGGCAATACCTCACATGTGTGGTTTGAACTCCGTTTTTCATATGCATTTGCTTCTGCGCACAAGCTTGGCGGGACGGGACGCATTCAAAAAAATGTTTTTCTATTATTTATTTACCTTTTTATTTTTACACTATTCTATAAAAAAAGTTGTCCCTTTTATTCTTATTACAAGGAATGTAAATATCCCTTGTAATTAGGGATGAGCCGCACACCCCCCTGGTTCGGTTTGCAGCAGAACATGCGAAAAGGGCAAAAAAGTTTGTTCGAACACAGTTAAAGTCTATGGGACATGAACGTGAAAAATAAAAAGTGCTAATTTTAAAGGCAAATATGCAAGTTATTGCAAGTGATTGCCATAAAAATGTTTGTGGACCTGGTTCCTGCCCCCGGGGACATGTATCAATGCAAAAAAAAAAGTTTTAAAAGCGTCAGTTTTTGCTTAAAGTCAAACAATAAAAATGAAATATTCCTTTAAATATTGTGCTTGGCGGGTGTCTATAGTATGCCTGTAAAGTGGCGCATTTTTCCTGTGTTTAGAACAGTCCCGCAGCAAAATGACTTTTCCAAAGAAAAAAAAAATCATTTGAAACTGCTATTGTTGGGTAATATAGATGAAAATCGTTGAGGAAAAAATCGGCATGGGTCCCCCCCCAATCCATTACCAGGCCCTTTGGGTCTGGTATGGATATTAAGGGGAACCCGACACCCAGAAAAAAGGCCCAGGCCCTATATACTCTGAACAGCAGTATATATACTATACGATTTGATCAAAGATTGTATGGCTCAGAACAGTGGGAAACAATGTCTTACTTTGGAAGTTTGCAGTCAGGGTGTTCAAGCTGAGGTGTCCTCCCACACACCAAACGGTCATCGAATAAAAGCAGCCGGCAACTCCATAACTTCAAGCGTATTTATTTTCAAGCCTTCACAGTGAGTACAGTCAGCAGCAGACTAGTTTTGGCGATAAGCCTTGTTCACAGCACCTATATATTATACGGCCTGTCCTATATACTCTGCAGAAAATTGGGCCTTAGATGTTGGTGGTACCAGAACACTGTAACCCCTCACAGATACTCTTGTTGAGCACAGGAATGGGCCCTTCTGTGAAATATTAGATCAAAAATTTTAATTACATGGCTCTGTTAAACAGGGGCAGAGAAATTGGGCCTTTGTTTTTGGTGGTGCCAGAACACTGTAATGCCCCGTACACACGCTCGGATTTTCCGATGACTAGTTCCGTCGGAATTTGTCCGATGCTGGTGTTGCGTACACACGGTCGGACAACATTGTCGGAATTTCCGGTCTTCAAGAACGTCGTGACGTAAGTCGTCTTCCACGAGACTAGAAAAGGGAAGTTCAGCACCACGTCCGGCACCCGTTGGGCTCCTTCTGCTGATTCCGTGTTTATCGCGTGTTAGTAGAAGTTTGGGGACTTACGATTTGCGCTTCTCAGTTTTCTGACTGAGATCGTTACTGCTCTTCAGTTTGTGCTTGTCGTGCATATCTGTTTATTAGTGCGTGTAGTCAGTTCGCATTTGTTGGTCATTGCGGCCTATATCTTGATATAGGACGCTTTGATTTTCACTGCTTATTGTCTGCTCGTTTCTGGTATTCATTTCGTTCTTTCAGGCCTTGCTGTTTATCAGTGCTTTCTGTTTGTCCGTTCTGACCAGCCGACCGTTTGTGAGCGATGTTTCCCGTACGTACTCGTCGCCGAGTTCGTGCTGGACTATATTAAGGTAACATTTCTCCTTTACTATTCCCTTCTATGTATGCTCTGTTTGCTAATGACTTGTATTTTTGACCTCCTTCCCTAATTACCATGATTGCAATATGCTCTAATATGCTGTGCCCCTTTTCTCCTTCATGCATTTTTGCCTTCACTTACCTCCCCAGCATGCTCTTCTGGCCCAATAGACACCTATGGCCTAGTCACTTAAGCAATGTATTTTGTCTGCTGCATAGTATTGTTTTCCCCCAAACACCCCCTAAAATATGCATAAATGTTTGCTGTGTGTTTTACTTCATGCAGAGCCCCTTTGTATTTATTTTTTATTTTTTTGGGGGTGCCAAACTCATTAGGAACCCCCTCCCCCAACTGCTCTGTCAGATGCTACCAATCCTCTATCTGCTAGCTTTGCCAAGCTCAATACACACTATATACCTACCTCTTTAATAGTGGTCATATTTAGGGCTGAATTCAGCAAAGCATGTAGTGCAAGGGGCTGGCTCAATACTTTCCATTTTCAAATATTTTTGGTTATTTTCCTCTTATTAGCTTGATAGGTAATTGCAGAATGTCAAAATGTGCTTCCCTTTTTTTTTTGGGGGGGGGGGGGGGGGGATTAGGAAGGTTCTTTTATATTTACTGTGGGCTGCCAATAGTGTTAAGTGTGGGCTGCCAATAGTGTTAAGAAAGGAGGGACTGGCCAAACTAGCACACCGTTCATTTCGAACGTAACTTCAGGTTACGTAGCTATCGTAGGCAGTAAATGCCGCCGCGCTAGCTCCGCACGCTGGCATGGATTTAAAGGGAATCCCCACGCCGAAAAAACGGCGTGGGGGTTCCCCCCAAATCCATGTCAGACCCTCATCCGAGCACGCAGCCTGGCAGGCCAGGAAAGGGGTGGGGACGAACGAGCGCCCCCCCCCCTCCTGAGCCGTACCAGGCCGCGTGCCCTCAACATGGGGGGTGCCCTGGGGAAAGGGGGGCCGTGCGGCCCCCCCACCCCAAAGCACCTTGTCCCCATGTTGATGAGGACAAGGGCCTCTTCCCGACAACCCTGGCCGTTGGTTGTCGGGGTGTGCGGGCGGGGGCTTATCGGAATCTGGGAACCCCCTTTAATAAGGGGGCCCCCAGATCCCGGCCCCCCACCCTATGTGAATGAGTATGGGGTACGATGTACCCCTACCCATTCACCTAAGGTGTAAAATGTAAAGTAAAAAAAAAACACCCACACTTTTGAAAAAATACTTTATTGCACTGCTCCGGGGGTCTTCTTCCGTCTTGGGGGTCTTCTCGCCGGACTCCCCGCCATTTACCAAGCTCTTTTACCGAGCGAGGGGAGTCCGGCTACCTTCTTCGTCGTCGCCGCCGTCTGGGGGTCTCGATCCGCCTTCGGGGGTCTTCTTCCGTCTTGGGGGTCTTCTCGCCGGACTCCTCCCCTCTCTTCTGCTCTTTTACCTAGCTCTTTCACGAGGGGAGGTGTCCGGCTACCTTCTTCGTCGTCGCCGCCGTCGTCTGGGGGTCTCGATCCGCCTTCGGGGGTCTTCCGGGGGTCTCTTCTGTTCTTGCGGCGGTCGTCGTCTTCCGCGCCGCCGGCGCCTTGTCCTTCTTCTTGTCCTTCTTGTTCTTCTTCTTCTTCTTCGATGTTGACCCGTCGCTCTCTCTGCCCGGAATGCCTGTGCCGATCTGCGCTCGGACTTATATAGGGACATGGGGGACAGGGTCACATGTTCATGTCACATGGTGACCCCGCCCCCTTGCGATGTCACAGTCCAGCATCCTCCGGGACTGTGACAACACAAGGGGGCGGGGTCACCATGTGACATGTGCATGTGACCCTGTCCCCTTGTCCCTATATAAGTCCGAGCTCAGAGCGGCACAGGCATTCCGGGCAGAGAGAGCGTCGGGTCAACATCGGAAGAAGAAGAAGAACAAGAAGAACAAGAAGGACAAGAAGAAGGACAAGGCGCCGGCGGCGCGGAAGACGACGACCGCCGCAAGAACAGAAGAGACCCCCGGAAGACCCCGAAGGCGGATCGAGACCCCCAGACGACGGCGGCGACGACGAAGAAGGTAGCCGGACACCTCCCCTCGTGAAAGAGCTAGGTAAAAGAGCAGAAGAGAGGGGAGGAGTCCGGCGAGAAGACCCCAAGACGGAAGAAGACCCCCGAAGGCGGATCGAGACCCCCAGACGGCGGCGACGACGAAGAAGGTAGCCGGACTCCCCTCGCTCGGTAAAAGAGCTTGGTAAATGGCGGGGGAGTCCGGCGAGAAGACCCCCAAGACGGAAGAAGACCCCCGGAGCAGTGCAATAAAGTATTTTTTCAAAAGTGTGGGTGTTTTTTTTTACTTTACATTTTACACCTTAGGTGAATGGGTAGGGGTACATCGTACCCCATACTCATTCACATAGGGTGGGGGGCCGGGATCTGGGGGCCCCCTTATTAAAGGGGGTTCCCAGATTCCGATAAGCCCCCGCCCGCAGACCCCGACAACCAACGGCCAGGGTTGTCGGGAAGAGGCCCTTGTCCTCATCAACATGGGGACAAGGTGCTTTGGGGTGGGGGGGCCGCACGGCCCCCCTTTCCCCAGGGCACCCCCCATGTTGAGGGCACGCGGCCTGGTACGGCTCAGGAGGGGGGGGGGGGGGGCGCTCGTTCGTCCCCCCACCCCTTTCCTGGCCTGCCAGGCTGCGTGCTCGGATGAGGGTCTGACATGGATTTGGGGGGAACCCCCACGCCGTTTTTTCGGCGTGGGGATTCCCTTTAAATCCATGCCAGGTCACGGAGCTAGCGCGGCGGCAGTAACTGCCTACGCTAGCCATTTGGCTATCAATGAAGTGCAGAGGGTTACCTGTCCAATCCCCCCCCAAAACCCCTAGTTATTGTCAATGGCCCATCAGAAGTGGGGGGTCCATTGATGGGGGGTGAGGGGGGTGGGGGGATTGATGGGGGGTGAGTAATCTGCTAGGGGGACCTTGTACTTTGGGGTGCAAATACTTTCAAGGTTACAATTTAAGTCTGATCTTGTTCCAAGATGTTAGTGTCTAATCTGCTTGCAATGTTTATGTGCAAAGTGACTAATTTTTTTTTCTTGTTTCACTTCACAGTTCCCTTCCACGCCACAGGAATGGCAGACTGTGGCCTCCCACTTTGCCAGCCGTTGGGACTTTCCTAACTGTGGAGGTGCAATTGATGGGAAACACGTCCGCATCGTCCCACCCCCCAACTCGGGGTCATACTATTATAATTACAAGGGGTTTAATATGCTGGGTGGAAAATGTGTAGAAACACAAACACCTAAAATTGTAAATGGTGATAAATTGCAAATTGTGGTGCTAAAAACTTGTGACTAATAATACAACATCTGTGATGAACAATAAAAACAATTCCGTGTGTTATGAAGTGCTTCCTTATACTCTCTGTCCACTCTATGTGCAAAAACGCAAATATCACCTCTATCCAGGGGGTGATATAAATAGTGACCAATAATACATAATATAAGAAATAACCAATATATAAATAGGCACTAATGAGAAATAATTTAAATGACATAAATAGCAGTGCAAAAATGCAATCAATTTGCTGGAAAATATTGCACAATATCGATTGTAGCTGTAGGGTAGCTATAGGCAGTCCATTTAAATATATCAGGAAATAGCAATGAAAAGATCCAATCAATGTGCTGGAAAATATGAGATGCAATATGCAGAAATACAATATGATAAGAACCATGGGTATAGCACAATATCGATTATAGCTGTGTGATAACTATTGACAGTCCATTTCCATGTAATAGCATACATACAGATATTTAATCCTAATGTTCAAAAACTGCTGACAATCCATCAACTGATTAACTGACCATGCATCAGCTTGTGCAAACCATGCAATCCACCATATTTAGGGATGTAAGCCTTTTAAGGCGTTCCTCTGTTGTAAACCGGCTCTTGATCTCAGTATAGCATATAAAAATGAAGAGAGAAAGAGACAATACCAATGGTAAAAAACGAGGGCTAACAACTTATGTGACCAATGTACTCACAAACCGCCCCTGGCCGAGTAACATGTAATCGTGGGGAGAATCATAGGAAACAGTTAAGCCCCATACACACGCTCGGATTATCCGAGGACCAGGTCCGTCGGATCATGTCCGTCATACTTTGTCCGATGTTGGTTTTGCGTACACACGGTCGGACAAAGTTGTCGGAAAATCCGATCATTCTGAACGTGGTGACGTTTGTTGCCTACGACGGGACTACGTAGAGGCTAGTAGCCAATAGCTTTGGTCTTGTAATGTGATCTGAGCATGCGTAGCACTTTGTCCGTCGGAATTCACTACACACGATCGGATTTGGTGTGATCGGACTTTGTTGTCAAAAAATCTATCCAGCAGGAGATAGGACTTTGTCCGTCGGACAATCCGATGGAAACTGTCCGATGGTGCCTACACACGGTCGGAATTTCCGACAACATTGTCTGATAGGACAGAATCCATCGGAAAATCCGACCGTGTGTATGGGGCTTTAGAGTGGTTTCTCCTCACAGCCGCTCTGTGCATTCAAAAGAAAAAGGATACACCGCGCTGTGACTAAATATATAAGAATAATGTCTGCCAACACAGCGTAGATAAAAAATGTGTAGCGCTAATATTCTATTAGGTAAATGGTTTATCAATGAAGATGATCAAATAGTGAATTACCACTAAGTGAAAGTGCTAACTGGAGTGTAAAAATATATATACAACCATAAACACATAAAAAAATAAAAATAACAAAGTGCATTGTATAAAATATAAAAATTAGTGTGCTAATAGACAAAATCAATAAAATAAATGCACCACCGTGCAACTCTGTGATAAAATAAAAATTTCCTTCCGTTATAACCACAATATGATAATAGGAATACAAATTTACCCTCGCTGTCAACCTGCTTTCCATACAATTAAAAGAGATATTATTAGCAATCAGCACACTCACTCCCCTAGAAAAGAGGAGTAGGTGGAATGAAATTGTACCGGAAATTTACGAGATTTGAGCAGGCGGACAGAGTCAGGTTGTAAGTGCGTCTCCTGGAGACACAGGACATGTGGATTTATTCTAGATAGATAGTGAAACATTGCCCTGCGCTTTGTCCCATCACTCAAGCCAGGGCCGATCCTAGGCAGGGTGCGCGGGGTGCTCCGCACCCAGGCGCCGCAGAGGTGGGGGCACCGAAGCTCCAGAGTGCTGCTCCCCTCCCTCCTCCTCGTCTGTGTCCAGAGCTGCATGTGATGTGGTTCCCCATCCCGCCGGCAACTGACAAGAGCGCATACCACTCCCGCTGTCCCCGGAATCCGTGCTGTCTGAGTACTGCTGTGGAGCCTAGTACCTGAACACGTCTCCTGTCTGCCCCGCCCCCTCTGCGTGTGTCGGCTCTACTCTTCTGGGTTGGCCGGAGCTGCTGCCAATCATCCAGTGCACTCCCAAAAATGCTGTTTGAGTGTGGGGGGCTCTGTTGGGGGACACCTGCTGTGGGGGAGCTCTGATGGGGGACACCTGCTGTGGGGGGAGCTCTGATGGGGGACACCTGCGGTGGGGGGGGCTCTGATGGGGGACACCTGCTGTGGGGGGCTCTGATGGGGGACACCAGCTGTGGGGGGAGCTCTGATGGGGGACACCTGCTGTGGGGGGGGGCTCTGATGGGGAAAACTGCTGTTAAGGGGGCTCTGATGGGAGACACCTGCTGGGGGGCTCTGATAGGGGACACCTGCTTTGGGGGGGGGCTCTGATGGGGGATACCTGCTGTGGGGGGGGGCTCTGATGGGGACACCTGCTGCGGGGGGGACTCTGATGGGCACTTTGATATAAGCTGCGCGTGCTGCAGGTCACTCTCTCCCAAGAATGTCCCTCATTCTCAACAAGTTGGGAGGTTTGCAGGAGCGGATCAGGGGAGGAAAGACTGTGCCACCGCCATCCCTGTTATTAACGGGAAGAGGGCTCTCTGTTTACTGGCCACCCCCCTCCCTCCTCCTGTCAGAGGAGGAGAGCGAAGCAGCCGGAGAGCGAAGCAGCGGGAGATCGGAGCGCCCGTGTCTGAGTGGATAGAGAGCAGCTGCGGCTCTTAGACCCCCCCCCCTCACTCTCCTCCTCGCACTGCTGTACTAGTGAGTGGCGTTTGCCAGGTCAGCTGCCGCTATGTTTATTATCCCTCCTTCATATTGGCCAGGGAATAAATACAATAAAAAGGGAGCAGAGAAGAGGATTGTGGGACATGTAGTCCCAAGGACTGGTGGCCCCATTGTGACCCGGAAACTGCTACCCACACAGCATGCTCAGCTGAATAAGAGGGGGGAGAGAGAGAGCGCCAGGAGCCCGGGAAAGCTTTCGGGGAAGTGCACCCAGGACTCCAGGGAGAGGACAGTGCTGAGGGGACGCCATCAGAAAGAGAACCCTGCTGCCCTGTGCCACCAGAGGGAAAGCCGCACAGCCTGGGCCATCCCTGGTGAAGAAAGGAATGGAGTCATTGCCAGAATACAGATTTGAGCACTACCCAGCGGAGTCACCATGGGCAACCCAGAGTGAGCTGACTCCTGATCAGAAGAACTGATGTTGCTGTACCGCCGGGTCTGGTGAGAGGGCTGGTCGGTCATTATCTACTGCCATCCATAGGAACTGCAGTCTCTGATCATCTCCTGTACTATGTCTGCAGTCTCTTGACCATCTCCTGTACTATGTCTGCAGTCTCTGACCATCTCCTGTATCATGTCTGCAGTATGTCTGGGGGCTCTTTCTAACAGACTCTCTAACAGAAGCCCTCTCTGTGGGCATCATTTTCTTTATTGTTAAAAGATCATGGGAGGATCCCAGGGTAATGAAGACTTCTTAGGGGAGCCTCTCTGAGTCTCGAGTCTTAGCCATAGAAACATTTGTAAAGGGGAGGCGTTAGTAAGATGACCATGCCCATGTAGGGGCGCCAGAAATATTTATGCACCCAGGCATCTGTGACCCTAGGATCGGCCCTGACTCAAGCCCCTCACATTCCATGAGAGGAAAAGCAATCCCTTGTTAGGGTTAGCAGGCATAATACATAGAGGTAGAATATGTGGGAGCACTATTAGTTTGTCCCCTTTGTTGCAAGGCTAGGCCCACATTGTAACTTGTCATTATAAACAGCAGTATTGACATATGTTTTGAGCTCCCTCTGGTGTCAGATTGAAGAACAGTCAATTGTAGATTTTCCCAGTTCAGACCCATTTGTAGAAAAAAAGAAAAAGAAAAAAAAAAAAAAAAAAAAAAAAAAAAAAAAGAAAAAAGAAAAAAAAAAAAAAAAAAAGAAAAAGAAAAAAAAGGAAAATCGTTGAAAAAAAATAGTAATCATAGGGTTCCTCTCAACATGAGGGGTAAGTCCGCTCAGGACCATGTTGCTGGGGAGGCAATAACGTAGCCCAAGAGGCAAATAGACCAGATGGCTGGTGTCAAAATGAACCACTTAAAAAATGCCCCAGAGCATGATAAGTTAGCCTTGTAGTGCGGGGGGGGGGGTGTGGGGGCACAATAGATTGTAAAATCAAACAGCTATAACCTGCCCCACCGCACAGCTCATATTGTGCACTTTGCACTGATGGAAAGAAATCTTTCTGTTTTCAGCCTTCAGGCTGGTGCCACTCCAGATTGCGTTCCTCCCTGTCCAGCCAGTGCATGGCAGATGTAGGGTTATCAAAGAAGTGAGAGGATCCATTGGCAAGCACCTTCAATTTTGCCGGGTAAAGCATATAGTATTGAACATTCAATGCCCGTAGCTGTTACTTGATATCCAGGAATTTCACCCTTTACCTTTGCACTTCCGAGGAAAAATCAGAAAAACAGCGAGATTTTTGCATTGTCCACTTTGAGGGAGGGAGCAACCCTGGCTTTAGACAGTATGGTGTTCATGTCTCTGTAATTGAGCAGATGGAACAAGAAGGGTCTCGGGGTTGCTCCCTGCGGTGGCGGGTGCGTTGGGACCCTATGGGCTCTCTCAACCGCAAACATAAATGGAAAAAGTGTCCTTCCCAAACATGTCAGATAACCATACTTCAATAAACGCCACAGGATTCTTGCCTTCCGCCTTCTCCGGGATGCCTACCGCGCGCACATTATTTCTGCGGAGGCGGTTCTATATGTCCTCCAACCTAGATGCGTTGGCAGCCGCCATGGAATGAGTATATATATATATATTTTTTTTTTTAACTTTATATTTTTATTAATCATTTTTCAATTTACAAATAAACATCCCATCCTTACATTTATACATTTGCTGATTTGTCAAAAAAACGGGGAAAATGAAGGACAAAAAAGAGAATAAGACAACCAAACAAAGAGAGGAGGAAGCGGGAAGGCAATGTAACGCCGAGCGCTCCGGGTACCTCCTCCACCCCGGAGCGCTCACGGCGTTCTCTTCCCTGCAGCGCCTCGGTCGGCTCCCCTGACCGCAGGCGCTGCTTTGTTTCCGGGATGCGATCCACGGTCTGCCCGGGGATCGCATCCCACTCCTCTCACCTGTCCCCTGCAGTCTGCCGTCTGCGTGCGCGCACCCCCGCTCCCCAGGCGCGCGCGCGCGAGTCTTCCTCCAGGTAAAGGGCCAGCGCACAATCAATTGGTGCCTGGCCCAATTACAGTTTTCCACCCAAAACTAATAAAAACCCACTTCCCCTTCCTGTCCTCGCCGGATCTTGTGTTGCCTTAGTGCCCAGTGAAAGCGTTAGTGTGTTTTGCTCCTTCTGTGTATCCAGACCTTTGCTGTTGCCCCCGACTACGAACCTTTGCCACCTGCCTTGACCCTTTGCTACGTTTGACCTTGCCTCTGCCTAATCCTTGTGTACCGCGCCTGTCTCAGCTGTCAGTGGGGTCGAGTTGCTATTGGAAGACGCGACCTGGTTGCTACCGCCGCTACAAGTCCATCCCGCCTTGCGGCGGGCTCTGGTGAAAACCAGTAGCAACATTAGAACCGGTCCTCCAATACAACCCGTGCTATCGACCCATTGGCATAGGGGATCCACCTCCTGTTCCCCACCGTACCCAGAACGGTACCCTACCCTATACCCTATTCCTCATCTACAAATTGACCCCTACAGTTTACCATTATTCCCGCATTAATTTCCTTTCATTCCTTTCATACCCTAACCATTCACAACACCACTCTGCCTTCCTGCATGTCTATTTATTTAATTTAACTAACTTGTGAACTCTACTTTACATATTTTTTATACCATCTATATATCTATTTTCTTTTTCTCACACCACATTTTCCAAATCCCTTCAAATTTCATTACACATCCCTGCCTAATAAATAGTGTTCTTTCTTTTAAAATAGTGAGGTTCATATTTTGTTCCCATTCCCCACTGGATGGAGGGGTAGAGGACTGCCATCGCTGGGCAATAAGTTTACGGGCCTGGAATAGGCATCTCAAGATTGCCAAATTTGTACCTTTGGGCTTCCCCTTACCGCCCATCCATCCCAGTAAACAATTCATGGGTCCTGTCTCTATGGGGACTTCAAAAACCTGTACAATTATTTCCACCACCTCCATCCAGTAGCGAAATAGCTTAGGGCATCTCCAAAACATGTGGATCATATCCCCCTCCATCTTTCCGCATCTAGGGCAGAGGGGATCCGATCCCCGTCCAAAAAGGAAAAGTGTTTTTGGGGTGAAATAGGCCCTGTATAAAAGAAACAGATGTGACATCTTTTGAGATGGGGATAGGGAGACCAATGGTGCTAATTTAATAATTCTAGCCCATTGGATATTTGTTATATTTCCAATGTCTGTTTCCCATTTGTCCTTAAAAGAGGAGGTGTATTGATCGTCCTGACTGTAAGTATGTAAATTTGAATATATCCCAGAAGTCAACCCTTTTGTTGAGTCTGTTCGCGTTATTTTCAACAATATCGGTATATCACACCACTCGATATGCCGACAGGCAAGGCTTATACCTGAAACCGCACTGGCCACTAGCCTTGCCTGTCGGCATATCCCAAGCTCGTTTGACCCCTCACCATCGGTCAGTGGGTCCACCAAATGTGGTAAGCGTACCGAATCTTTTTATATCGTATAGTTCATGAATGAGTCCGAATGAAAGAGGACATCGCCTCTGAACTACATAAAGGATATCTGCAGTGATTTACTATCATATTTCTGCATATGAACTTTTCCTATTTATGGACATTCTCATGACCATAATCACTTAATTTTTGGCACATTATTCAATGTTTCAATAGTTTGTGTGTTTGTTTGGGTGACCATGTTTACATATTTTTTAACAATGGATCATGCTGTATACTTATCTATTGGCAGTTCTATGTAATCTTGTGTTAAACTATTCTATACATATCCCTGAGTCACTGGAGATGTGTTAAGTTAACACTTAGTGTCACCACATCCTTACTTAATATTTGCACCCTGTAAGTACTGGGTTATCAATTCAACTTTTTTTATCTAAGGAGAATTGGTCTAAACCTGTCGGCAGTAGTAGATCCTGCATGTGTAGAGTGCTTTGTTTTTACTACTATCACTGTCTTGCAGCAGTATACCATTAGTTTAGATTCATTTTTTATTACATTGTGTTAGACAGCTCTTTACATATCTCTGAGTCATTGGAGATGTGTTGAGATAACACATTGTGTCACCATATTCTATATAGTTTCACTCTGCCTGTATAGGTAGTTCTTACGTGATAAGATTTCTTGTTTTCAGCACTACCACTGCGTTATAGCTGTACACCAGTTTTTTGATTCACTTGCCTTTTTCTGTTATTATATTTAGGTATATGTTAATTTATACCCACTTTATTGTCTCTTTAGATGGTAGACCGGATAGGTCATACCAGTGGATTATTATCTGCACTGTTTTCACATTAATTCTGAGCATTTATTTCTTATAATCGAGATTCTTGCTTATGAATACTGTTCAGACACATATATAAATTTTTTCAGCGCCACACTATTTCCTTCTATTTCTACTACACAATCTGTCATATTGTTGTGTTGGCAGCTTATTGTATCGGAGGCGCAGCTATCTACCCACATATTTTTTTAAATATGACCGCACAAAAAATGTAGGAATAATTATTTATTCACGTATCATAAAATATGATAAAAATATAAACTTTACCCATGTATAAAACATAAATTAACTCTGCAATAACTTAAAAACAAAAAACTTGCCTGTCAAGTGGGCCTCTTCCCTGTTCTATCAAAATGTGTCATGTTGGTCCTTTTTTTTTTTTTAATCTTTATTTATTCCAAAAATTTTCCACAGGACATTACTTTCCATTTTTTAAGAAAAAAAAACATTGTACACTTTACATCCCTTTACACCCCCCCCCCTCCCTCTTGTCCCTACCCTGCAAGATGGTCCAAAGGTCACTCTTGAAATCACACTGATTCCGGTTGAGATATACTTATAAGTCACGGCCCTCTTTCCTTCCTTGCGATAAGAGGGAAAGAGGGAGGTGACAACCTACTATTGTCTAGTTATCTCTTCAAAATATCTCCATGATTTTCTAAACTCTTCCCACCCGTGCCACCTTCTCTCTCCTTCCACTGCATTGACCCCCTCAGACCCGCTTAATTCTACTCTTTCTAGATTCTGTTGCAGATTCATTCGGGCGATCCATTCCCCTATCTTCGGGCTCTCCAATTCCATCCATTTCTTTGGAATTAAATTTTTGGCTTCATTTAGTAGAGTGGGGATTAGTGTGCTCCTATATTGTTTCAGGGGAATATCCGTCCCGTGGAACAAAACTACCCATGGGTCATCCGGGACATTTATTGTTGTAATAAATTTAATTAAATCTAAAATTTGTTTCCAGTATTTTTTAATAATGGGGAACCCCACCATATATGTGTCATTGTGCCTATAGCCCCGCACCCTCTCCAACACTTTGGGGATTTATCTTTTTGGATTTCACTCATTTTAACTGGGGTTATATACCAACCAGAGAGGCATTTGTAATTGACTTCGATTGTTTTAGTATCTATCTCAGCACCGTGTATTAACCTAAATATCTTATTACTTCTATTTATATTACAGGGAGCCCCTAGCTCCTCCTCCCACCTTTTGACACATGGAGGTACGTCCACCAAATCCTGCCATATCAACATTTTATATATCCGTGAAATATTATTTTTAGTTGATGGGCGCAGACAGATTTTCTCCATTGGGGTGTAGTCATCGCCGCTTCGGATTGGTTGCGGCAGTGTTTCTACGAAATGCTTTAACTGGGCATACTTCCAGGTGTCAATCGTCATTAATTCAACTTCTTTATTTAATTCGTAAAAAGTGTTTATTTTTCCTTGTTTTGTTATATCCCTTAATTGTGCATCCCCCTTTTTAATCCAGTTACCCCATTGTTTACTCCTTCCTGGCTCAAAAAAAACATTATTTTTTTAAATATATTAATGGCGAATTATATTCCCATCTGTTATCTTTGTGCAACCTATTCCATGCTTTTAATGTGACCCGTGTGATTTTGTGTATTCCTTCCCCCAGTGGCCTAAATTCTGGTGGGTTCCAAATATCATGTCCTAAGTGCCTATTACTGAGTGAATTTTCCAAATTACACCATCTCTTTTTATCCCCCTCTTTTGTCCATTCTGTGACTCGTGAAAGTGTTATAGCACTAAAATATTTCTCAAAGTCAGGGAGGGCGTCCTGTTTTTTCTCTCTTGACAGGATTTCAGCCGCTATGCGTGGGGTCTTATTATTCCATACAAATTTAGAAATAATACTTTTCAGAATTAAAAAAAAAACTTTTGGGACCGCTAATGGGAGCATTTGAAATTTGTAGTTTACTTTTGGGGCAATGATCATTTCGCGTTGATTCTACCCATCCACGACAGGGGGCTTAGCGAAAACTTTTTTAGTTCATTTTTAATCTCGTCCAGTAAGGGGACATAATTTATCAGGTAGATCTTCCTTAAAGAGCTTGCCAATCTCACGCCTAAGTATTTAATATTCTCTCTCCATGGGAAATGGAACTCTTTTGTCAATCGAGTTACTTCCGCTTGGTCAATATTAATATTTAGGATTTCTGATTTAGTAAGACTGATTTTAAAGTTTGATACATGGCCGTAAGTTTTTAATACTTTAAGGAGGTTGGGCAGTGTAATTCGGGGATTTGTGAGAAAAAAGAGCACATCGTCGGCAAAAGCCGCTAATTTGTGTACCTCTCCTCCCACCTCCATTCCCCTTATATCCGGTGCATTCCGTATAGTAGAAAGTAGAGGCTCCAAGGACAATACGAACAGAAGAGGGGACAAGGGGCATCCTTGACGGGTGCCATTTTTCATGACAAAGGGCTGCGAAAGCAGCCCATTTACCTTGACCCTTGCCTGCGGGTGGTCGTATAGGGTCCTTATCCAGCTTATCATTCTCGGTCCTATCCCCATGCCTTCCAGGGTAGCGAGCATGTGTCCCCAGTCTATCCGGTCGAACGTTTTCTCAGCATCCATCGACAGGAATAGACTGGGGACACCCCGCGACTTGCCAACCTGCAGCAACAATAAGGCCCTAATCCCATTATCTCTTCCCTCTCTTCCCGGGACGAATCCTGCCTGATCAGGGTGTACTAAATCCGCCATCTTTTCCTTTAATCTATTTGCTAAAACTTTCGCGAAGAGCTTGGTGTCAACATTTAGAAGGGCTATGGGGCGGTAACTCGAACACAGCGTTTTATCCTTACCTTCTTTCAATATCAATGTTAATGATGCCATCAGGGCTTCCTTACCCATTCCGCAGTCTACTCCCAGCTGATTCCAATACTGGCATAGTCTGGGTACCAATATGTCCTTGTATCTTGTAAAATAAGTCAAGGAATATCCATCCGGGCCTGGACTTTTGCCAGCGGGGGAATTCTTAAGGGCTTCGTATATTTCTTGTTCGGTAATGGGCCTATCCATAATCAGGCTATCTTCTGATGACAATGAGGGAGCTGCACTATTTTTTACGAAACTCAAGGACTTCGGCTTGTACACTCTGTCCTTTTATTTTAACATTATATAGGGTTTCATAATAAGTTTTAAACTCATTAGCAATGTCTCGAGTTATATTTACCATTGATCCTTCTTTATTTAGAATTTTATCAATAAAGTTCATTTCCCTCTTTTTTTTAATAACCTTGCTAAATGTTTACCACTTTTATTTCCTCCCAAATGTCTGTCTCGAGTTTGTGAAACCATTTCCTGGCCTCTTGATCGATAGCCATTTTTAATTCCTCTTTTTTATTTAGCAGTCTGTGATAGGTATCCTGTTTTCGCATGTTTTCATCCCTATATTCCTGTTCGAGTCTATGTATTTCCTCTGTCATCCGAATTCTAGCTTCCCTTTTCTCTCTCTTTTTCCCTGCTCCGATTGAGATAAGGATCCCCCTGATGTACGCTTTATGCGCTTCCCAAAGGGTTGCTATAGACGTCTCCCCCGTATCGTTGATGTCAAAGAAGGATATGATTTCCCTTCTTATGATTTCTGCATTGGTAGCTTCGGCTAGGAGACTGTCATTAAGGCTCCATGCACAAGGCCGCCTTTGGAGTCCAAGGAGGTTAATGGACATTGATAGGGGAGCGTGATCAGAGAGGGACATTATCTCAATCTGAGATTTCCTTACCTGGTCCAAGAATTTATGATCCACTAAGAAATAATCTAGGCGGGAATGCGTCCCATGTACTGGGGAAAAAAAGGTAAAATCTTTAGAGTGCGGGTGTTGGACCCTCCAAACGTCTACCAGCTGACATGCTTTTAATTTTGCTTTTATTTTTTTTAACTGGCTGGAGCTCTGGGTCCTAACCCTTGATGTTGAATCCATATTGGGGTCCCATCCGAAGTTTAGGTCACCCGCCAATATAACTTCTCCCGTCCGGAAGCTTGCCAGATGCCGCAGAACCTGTGATAGGAACCCAATTGGATTTTTATTTGGGCTATATACATTTACAAATGTAAATGTATTGGCCCCTATTTTCCCCTTTAAAAATAAATACCTGCCATCAGGGTCTACCAGCCTTTCCTGGAGCGAAAACTTGATGTCTTTTGCGAACCCTATTGCCACCCCCTTGGCGCCTCTAGTTGGAGAGTCTCCGTAGAACCACACCGGGTATTCAAAGGACGCAATCTTAATATTACTCTCATAAGACAAATGTGTCTCCTGTAAAAAGACAACTTCTGCCTGATAAGTATGCAATTCCTGTAGTATCTTGTATCTCTTTATGCGCGAGTTTAGCCCTTTCACGTTATACGTGATTAGCTTCAAGTCTCTACCTTCCATATTTCATCCTTGGAATGTGACCACCAGACCTAGACCACTTATTTTTACTTATTTGTTCTTGCAAGGTAGGGACAAGCTCCCACCCCTCGCCCCAACCCACCCCCTCCCTCCCCCCCGACCCATATCCCCACACCTCCCCCCTCCCTTCCCCCTACCCTCTGGTCGATTCCCGACCCTATGTGTACAGCGAGGCATCCCTTAGAGATCCCTCCTGTCCACTGCGCCTCTGGGGTGAAGCTCCGAATCAGACGGTCAGAGGTTGAGTCTGCCCCTTTCCCCAAAAAAAAAAAAAGAAAAAAAGGGGGAAAGGGGAGTAGGCCTTATCCCTCGAGTGCCTCCAGCGTCACATCCCCCCCCCCCCCACGTCTCCCCGTTGAATGCTCTCTCCAAAGAAAGGGAGGGGAGAGAAGAGAAGAGGGGGGGAAGAAAAAAAAAAAAACACCCCCTTCTCTTCCCTACCATCCCCTCTCCTCCCCCCACCCCCCCTCTCTCCCCCGGTATTTATTATATTAATTCCGGGAATCTGGCATTTTGGGGATCGGAATCTCCAACTCTTGACAGAAATTCTGCATCTCTTCCAAAAACTTCATGCGATGTGTTCTCCCTGACTTAGTGACAATCAATGCTGTAGGGAATCCCCAGCTGTATTTTATGTTTAGGGTTCGTAGACTTTCCAATAGTGGCCGCATCTGTCTTCTCCTTGCCAGAGTCCCCGCTGATAGGTCCGAAAAGACCTGTAACTCAGTTGTTTCATATTTTAAAGGGGGGTTCACTCTGAGTCTGCTCCAGATTTGTGCTTTTTCTTCATAGAAATGAAACCTAATGAGTACATCTCTGGGCGCGTCCTCTCTAACCCCTGGGGGTTTCCTATTGCGGTGCACTCGGACGATTTTTAAGTCAGTGTCGTCAGCCATACCTAAAACCGGTTTAAAGATGCTTTTCATTTTTGAGCTGAGATCTTCTCCCCTCTGTTCCGGGAGAGATCTAATTCTCAGATTTTGTCTTCTGCTCTGATCTTCCATACTTTCCATTTTATACATCATATCCCTTTGGGTATTTTGCATTTTGTCCATCTGCTTCCTAAACTCCAGGTTTTCTTTTGCTTGTTCGGTTGCGCATACCTCTATTTTCTCCACTCTTGTTAAAAGGAAGCCCATATCTGTTCTAATATTTGTAATTTACATTTTAATAGAATTTTCCAATTTAGCGAACATTTCTGCCATTTCAATTTTTGTTGGAATTTGTGTAATGTCTCTTTGTGTTGGTATTGGCCCTGCATCTCCAGCTCTTTCCAAGTCCACTTCTAGCCTGGATGTTTCGGCCTGCTCGGTTCTTTGTTTTTCCAGCTCTTTTTTCTTTTCTTTAGCCGACTGCTGTTTCTTCTCCATCTCGGGGCTTTTTATACTGATGTCTTTGAGATATTTTTGTATGGTACTAGTATTCAGGCTCTCTTTTGGGTGTTTTAGGCTCTGTTGCTCTTTGTGATCTCCCCTTCATTTTTAGGCTGTAAAGCCTCCAGCTCTGGCCATTTCACACATAGAGAAAAAAAAACATTCCTCCCCCAAAAAAAAAGGAAGAGAGAGATTTGCTTCTATGGGGCCCACTCCGGGGGGTAGTACACCCGAACTCAATTGAAAAAGTGTACATGTACGTGTACCAAGGGGGAGACTGTGAGATTCGCTCCTTCTCGGACTCCTTTTTGCGTGTAGAGCCTCCCTTTATTTGCGTGGGATGCTTGCATGGGATGCTTTGCCTGTCGCCTGGGAATGTATACCCTTGTAAAAGAGGCAATTAATGGGGCTCAGGAAAGCAATGAAAACGCGATAAAGACCTGAATCTAAAGCATAAAGTTCAAACAAAGGAATGCTCTTAGGCTTTTAGACTACCCTGTTCATCCCTCGCTCACCACCCGTTTCATCAGGCATATATGGTTTTGCCGGTATAGAATTAGTCCTTTTTCAATGGATTGGTTTGATCAATTGACCACCATGTATCAATTTGACCTTTTTAGTCTAGACACGTTTAAAAATGAAACACTATGGTTTTCAGATCTCTTGGGCAATCTTATACGTATAGCAGGGATTATGGCGTGATTTTGACAAGCGTTCTTCTGGTCAGGAAATGCAGGTATTCAAGAGAACAACCGCAGCAGTCCTTGCTGTGGACACTGTATGTTGATATACACTTTGAGGGGTAAACAGTAGACATATATGGGAGATGGAAGAAAAACTGTTCCGGGGCGACTCTTTGGGCTCTTCTGAATGATCCCATAGGTTATCGCTTCCTTATTTCATTCCTCCTTCCCTCATTTGTTTTTCCCTTTCTTCTACTCCCCTTCTCTCACACCTGGAATATTTCACTGATTAATATCTGTTTAGATGTCCTCATTGATCGAGCTTATACCCATACTTATATTAGTTAATTCTGACGTTTGCACAACGGGCTGACTGCAAGTCGGTGCTCTCTTGCGCTTAATGTCACTTTACATTTAAGTATTTGAGTGTTCCATAGCCCGTGTTCGAACTCCTGAAACACTTCAGTATTCTGCGTGGTCATTTATCATTATAGTGCTAGACCTTTACAAATGGTATGCTTGCAATTTCGGTTTTATGCAACTTTCAGATATAATATACATGTGGTGCCCGTTTGGGCTTGAAGTTAGGCATATGCTATCCCCATTTCTCCTTTCTCCTTTCCTTCCCCCTCCTGCTTTATTCTTAAAATAATACACGTAGCTTTAGAATAGCAACCAAGAGAAAAAATAGTCCATACCTGAGAGAGGGATGCCCATCTGTCAATCCCTTCTCAGTCACCTGTTGAGCTGGCTGGTGTAGTGAGGATTCTCCGTGCGTCAAGTGCGCATAGCAATCTGCGATTTGGAGTGATGATGAGGGGTGATGAGGAGTAAGGAGGCTGTGCTTTCTCTGCCTGTGGGCTGCGGTGAGGAACTGTAAGAGGTAATGTTCCCGGGGTGCATCAATTTGTAGCTGTGAGGTCTGGGGCGGCTCCGTCCGCCTCTGCGTGTGTCTTTCTGGATCTCGGTGTTAGAAGCCTGTCACCTTCCCTCCGCAGTGCCGCACATGTCTCCGGGTACTGGCGCTCTCCCGCCAAACAAAGCTGTGTGCGTGGGGCGGGGGATTAGGCTGGAGCGCTCAAGGGTCTTCTTCGGCGGGTTTAGGTAGCTGCTGGGCGGGCTCTCACTACCGTCCAGCTCGTCCCAGATCGTAATCCCCGCCGGAGATCCATGCGGCCTATTCCTCCACCGTCACCAGGCTCCTCCCCCAACGCTGGCGTCTCACGTCAGCATGGCGTGCTAGTCCCCAAGCTCACTCCACCCATGTTGGTCCTTAACCATGAACATACCTCATCACAGATTCTGATATGTTTTTTGGAAAGGGGCCTCATAGGAGTATTGAGTTGCGGAAGCTGGGTCATCACTGGCAGTGTGGGGAGCAGGCCTAGCCTTCCCATGTTGACTTTGCCCATATATACCCTGAGTTTGGGGGGGGGCCCTAATTGAAGGAAGTGGGGATGGGATGGGATAGGGAGGGTTACTGTGTGGCCCTTCATATCTGGAGATTGGCCTGTCATAACTTGAGGGATATGATGGTGGATTATAGGGGTAAGGATGGTGTTGCTGCTCAGGGTAGTGCGGGTATCTTGGGTAGTGATGGGGAGGTCTTGGTTGGGGCACATTTGGGTATTTAAATGCAGCTTCCTCCTGTGGCTGGGAGAAGGAGTGCAGCATTTTTTCGATAGTTTTGCGCATTTCATAGTACCGCTCTGGGGGTATCTTTTTAATTAGTGGTACAAAACTGAGCGCCAGGATTGTATCGGGACATAAAAATGCATCCACCTTTCCGGTCATGTTTTTTAACATGTCTAATAAGCGCTCACTTAGGTCTGGTTGGGATAGTGCTGGGCGCCTCCGTGGCACTTTGCCAGGCTGATCAATTTGTGCAGGAGCAGAGGATGGCCCAGGAACAGCCTCCTCTGCCCCTGAACATTGTTCTTCTGGCTGAGTTTCCCAGAGACTGGAAGATGTTTGTATTAGTGCTAAATCCTCTGTGTCTTCTGGAATATCAATGGGTGCTTCCTCCTCTGTTTGTTGTTCTTGTTCTTCCTCCAAAACATCTTGCTCCTCCCAACTAGATTCTGTCCTGTTTTATATTGTAAAAATTTTAAAAATTTACTCGGCATATTGATGATTACCAGATTGTGCGTTACATAGATGATGTAAATGTAAACTTACTCCCTCATCTCCACAATGGGTTGTAGAAAATCCAAGTCCCTGGCATACATATAGGGTACCCTAGGCGCTGCCCCCGAGCCACTCATTGTTTCTCTGAGGTGCCTCATGTATTTTCTGTAAGCATCACGTATGCTACGCCATCTTGTCTGTAAGTAGCGCACTGAAAAATAAAGAACAACGCAATGAGTTGTTTTTTTTTTGTCATTTTAGGTACTTAGCAACAGGGAATTCCTTTGGAAGTTTGCACTATGAATTCAAGGTTGGAAAATCAACGATTAGTGGCATTGTTCATGCTACCTGCCTAGTCATATGGGAAGAACTGAAGGACATTGTGATGAAGAAGCCCAAACCAGAAGAATGGCTGATGATAGCTGACCTATTCTGGGAGAGATGCAACTTCCCCAACTGTCTTGGAGCCATTGATGGCAAACATGTACGCATCCTCAAGCCTCCAGCTAGTGGGAGCCAATCTTTTAATTATAAAAAATATTTTTCGTTGGTATTAATGGCAGTGGCAGACGCAAATTATAAATTTATTTATGTTGATGTAGATTCTTATGGCAGCAGCTCAGATTCTAGTGTATTCTCACATTCCTCATTTGGCCGCATGCTGCGTGACAATACACTAGACTTTCCCAATAATTCTGCCCTGCCAGGGACTACAGAGCCTCTCCTCCCACATGTATTTGTCGGAGATGAAGCTTTCGCATTGTCCCAGAACATAGTCAGGCCTTATTCAAGTCGCTCTCTGACAACTGAAAAAAGAGTGTTCAATTATAGGCTGACTAGGGCACGCAGAGTAGTAGAATGTACATTTGGAATTCTTTGCAATAAGTGGAGATTCCTGCATACCTCTATTAACCTCAGTATAGATCATGCGATCAGTGCAATTAAAGCTGCATATGCCCTGCACAACTATGTGCGTGAAAGAGATGGGTTTCTTTTTGAAGATTCCCTGACCCATAACATGGAGGCAGCACATTGCAATATTCCTAGGGGCAGCACTACTGGTACACTTATTAGAGAAGAATTTAAGAATTTTTTTTTGTCACCAGCTGGGGAAGTGCCTTGGCAGATGAATTCTATTGACTAAAAATAAATATGTATTTTTTTGCTGGATGTAAATGCATGATAATATAATGCTAAGTGTGCTGTATGAAAAGTGTTGTATGTAATTTTGGCTATGAAAAATAAAACTTTTTTATCTCACATTTCTGGTGTATGTCATATTACTGACCTTAGAAATTATAAGAATATGCATTTATTTAGGGACTCAACCATCACTAGATAAAGCTGTTATGTGCACAATGTTTACAGCATGTGGCCTGGTACAGATTTGGGGGTGACCACATGCTGTTGGGTAAAATCTAAGAAATTTAATTAATGTCCACCATCTAAAAAATACAGAACAGCATATACAGGTAGTAAAAGGTAATAAAAAAACTTACATTTGTCAGCCTGAACTTGGGAAGAGCACCTGTTCTACTCTGGCAAGATGTCTCTGCCAATGTCCTGCCATTAAGTTTTTTGGCAACGTTGTCCTTATATTTAGGATGCCGGGTGTCATAAATCATGGGTTTGTCCCTCACAAGTCTGATCAACTCCTCACAATCCACTGCTTCTTTCTCCTTTGATGACGCTTTTCGTCCTCTTTTGGACATGCTGGTTCCATTCCGGATTTCAAAAGACACAGGGGAGGAACAGGAAGAAGGGGAGGTGTTTGAGTGGCGCGAATTTCTGTTCAGGACGCAAGCCAGATGCGAATCAAATGCGTGCCCATAGAAGATAATTGGCCTGAATTCGCACCTGATCCGTCCCGCAACGCACCAAAGACGGTTGCGTGTTTTCATCAATTCGCCTTTGCGCATGCACCGGACATGTGTGAACGTGCCCCATTGAAAACAATGGGTTTTCAAATGTCCTGCGAATTCGCAGTATTTTGCCCCGCTGCGAATTCGCTATAGTGTGAACCCAGGCTTAGACATTTAATGATGAAGTTAGTACCTCTATATCACACTGGTACGTACCTGACCGATGAGTCCACTTGGGCAGAGGGAGGTCTCCCGTACTGGTCCCACTCACGGCCCCTGGAGGTGGGTACAGGAGGCACGAGAGTCAGGAAGGGTAAGAGAGCCTGGTACAGGGATTCCGGGAGTTGGTGGTCAAAGTTCACTGGTGGCAAGATGGGGTGTAGATATGCAGAGCTCACGGATGGTGCAGTGAGGTCCTGGTATGTAGACACACTCAGCAGGAGAGATAGTTAAAGGAGTCCCGGGTGCAGATAGTAAAAGGCTCACTGGTGATAAGGTAAAGCTGTCTGGCATGACGGTTTCCATAACAGTGCCCCCTCCTTAAGGGCAGCCTCCGGATGCCCAGTTGAGCCAACTTGGAGGCATGTGAGTTTTTGAAAGTTCGTAACAACTCACCCGCATGCAGGTTGTCCTCAGGCTCCCATGAATTGTCTTCAGGCCCGTACCCCTTCCATTTGATAAGAAATTGGATTTGGTTACGCTGTTTTCTACAATCCAAGATTGCTTCCACCTCGAATTTCTCTTTGTCGTTGACAATGATAGGTTTGGGGGGACCGACCCTGCGACCAGCAAAGGGATTTGGAGTCACCGGCTTCAAAAGAGTAACGTGGAAGACTGGATGAATTCTCAGAGAAGTAGGTAAATCCAATTCGTTGGCGACATTGTTAATTTTTCTCTTCATGGAAAAAGGGCCCAAAAATGTAGGACCTAATTTCCTGGAAGGGCAGGCCATCTTTAAATTGGTAGTGGACAACCAGACCTGATTACCAGGTTCCAGGATAAGTTCTCCGCGCCTCTTTCCATCAAAGATTTTTTTGTAATTTTCCTGAGCCTTAGTCATGGTCTCCTGCAGCAGCTTGTTGTTAGTGGAGAAAAAGTCCAGTGTCTCAGAGACTGCGGGTACGGAGCATTCAGGAATTGACCTAGGTAGGAAGGATGGATGGTACCCATAATTGGCGAAGAACGGTGTTTGATTAATAGATGAGTGCAGAGAGTTATTATATGAGAATTCAGCAATGGGAAGCAAAGAGGCCCAATCGTTTTGGGAAAAGGTAGAAAAACAGCGCAGATATTGCTCCAACGTCTGATTGGTTCTCTCAGTCTGGCCATTTGTCTGTGGATGATACGCAGACGAGAACGCTAACTCGATTTCCAGAGATCCACAGAGAGCCTTCCAGAATCTCGAGGTGAACTGGATACTACGATCCAAAACGATATTTGTTGGAACTCCATGTAACCTTACCACTTCTTTAATGAATGTTTGTGCTGTTTCCAGAGCTAAAGGAGTGCCCTTCATGGGTAGAAAATGTGCCATCTTTGACAGTCTGTCTACTATGACAAAGATAGAGGAAAAACCTTCTGATGGTGGGAGTTCGACAATAAAGTCTATTGAAACCATACTCCACGGTCTTTCTGGGACTGGTAAAGGCTTTAATAGACCCCAGGCTCTTGTTCGGCTAGTCTTGTTTCGGGCACAGACACAGCATGATTCGACATATTTCTTACAATCCCTGGTCAGATGGGGCCATCAGAAGGTATGTTGTAGTAGGTTAATTGTTTTATAAAGTGCCAAAGTGTCCGGCCAGCTTGTGATCATGGCACAATTCCAGTACATGTACCCTTAATTTCTCCGGGACCACAATTTTACCTTCATGCCAGAGCAATCCGTCCTTACTGGAAACTCCATCCAGGGGAGGCATCCCAATGGAGGCTTGTTTGATCCGAGACATGAGATCCTATTGCAAGAGCAGGAAATTCCCGGCGGGTAGAATGGTATCGGGGGGAATGTCGTGCTCGGTATCCAGAAACATTTGTGAAAGAGCATCTGGCTTGATGTTCTTGGAGCCAGGCCGATAGGTTATATGGAGTTGGAAACATGAGAAGAATAGAGCCCATCTGGCTTGCCGGGGTCTTAATCTTTTAGCTGTTCTCAGGTACTCCAAGTTTTTATGATCGGTGTACACCAGAACAGGATGTGCAGCACCCTCCAATAGGTAGCGCCACTCTTCCAATGCTACCTTGATGGCAAGAAGTTCCCTATCGCCCACGTCGTAATTACGTTCCGAAGAGGTCAGTTTGCGGGAAAAGAAGCCCACTGGATAGAGAAGAGCCTTGGCACCCTGCCGCTGAGACAGTACGGCTCCCACTGCAATCTCCGAGGCATCGACTTCTAAAACGAAAGGCAAGGCTGGGTTTGGATGCTTAAGAATAGTGGCTGAAGTGAAGAGTTCCTTGAGTTTCTCAAAGGCCAATTGTGCTTTAGGGGTCCAGTGAAATCGAATTCCTTGTCTGGTCAGTTCAGTGATGGGGGAGATGATAGAGGAAAATCCTTTAATAAATTTCCCATAGAAATTGGCAAAGCCAATGAAGCGTTGCACCCCTTTTTTGTCTATGGGTGCTGGCCAATCCAAGATGGCGGATACTTTTTCGGGATCCATTCTAATTCCTTTAGCTGATATGACTAACCCCAAAAATTGTACACTTCGGATGTCAAAATTACATTTTTCAAGTTTGGCATAGAGTCCATGTTGTCTCAGACGGGTAAGAACATTTCGGACGTGCCTGCGGTGGTCTGCCAGGGAGGAGGAGAGAATTAAGATGTCGTCTAAATAGACAATGATGTACAGATCCAAGTAGTCGTGAAAGATATTGTTAACAAAGTGCTGGAAAGTTGCTGGGGCATTGCACAAACCAAATGGCATGACGAGGTACTCGTAGTGCCCGAACCGAGTACGGAAGGCCGTTTTCCACTCGTCCCCTTTTCGGATGCGGATTAGGTTGTAGGCCCCGCGAAGATCCAGCTTTGTAAAGATTTTGGCTGTTCCCAGCCTTTGAAAGAGTTCTGGCACCAGTGGAAGAGGGTATCTGTTTTTAATGGTAATTTTGTTTAATTTGCGGTAATCGATGCAGGGGCGTAACGAGTGGTCCTTTTTCTCGACGAAAAAGATACCTGCACCGGCCGGGGATGTGGAAGGGCGAATGAACCCTTTTGCCAGATTCTCGTCTATGTAGTCTTTTAAAGTGCCCAATTCCTGCTCAGTTAGTGGAAAAATTCTTCCGAAGGGCACTTCTGTTCCGGGTAGTAGTTCTATGGGACAATCATAAGGCCTGTGTGGCGCAAGAGTCTCTGCCCCCTTTTGCTAAATACATCTAAAAAGTCCCGGTAGGGTTCAGGGATGGATTGGCGGAGTTCAGAATCAGTATCCAAACATAGAAGTGAAGCCGGCTGGCCGGAAGTCCCACATTGACAGTTCTGACTGGAGTATCCAGAAGAAAACTGGACTTCACCTGTGGCCCAGTCGATACTGGGGTTGTGAGCCCGCAACCAGGGCATTCCTAATATGATCGGGAAGAGTGGGGATGGTATGACATCCAGTCGTAGGAGCTCCTGGTGTTGGGATCCTATGATGGTCAATAGGGGCTCCGTTTCATGGGTGACACGGCCGGAACTAAGTGTGGAACCATCCGCCAGGTGTACTGCAAGGCCCCGGACCTTGGGTTGAAGAGGAATGCCATGGTTGGTTGCAAAAACTTGGTCAATGAAGCAGCTGCATGCCCCTGAGTCAATGATGGCTGATACTGGAATGCTCCGTCCGGAGAGCTGCAAAACAATGGTGAGAGCCAGGTGAGTGCCAGTTGGGAGCAAGACAGGTGCACACAAGGAAGAAGCGGACAGGCACTTACGTGTCTTGTTGGGGCACGTTCTTGCATAGTGTCCAGGTTCCCCACAGTATAAACATAGGTTATGGGCCCGTCTGCGCATCTTCTCCTCTGGAGTCAAAGAAGGCCGGAGCAGTCCAATCTGCATTGGTTCTGGAGCCCCTGGAACAGGAGTAGATGAAGCCGAAGGGATTAGGTTGGAAGGACCAGGTACTTTGGAAAGCATCCAGAAAGGGCGAGAAGGTCCGGAAGATCTTTCAGCCCATCTTTCCCTAAGGCGGCGGTCAATTTGAACCAACAGATTAATAAGTTCATCTAGGGTCTGAGGGATCCCCACACGAGCCAACTCATCCTTTAGAGAGTCCGACAGTCCTCTGCGAAACTGGTGTCGCAGTGCCGCATCATTCCACTCTGTATCAGAGCTCCAGCGTTTGAATTCAACGGCATAATCCTCGGCCGTTCTGCGACCTTGCTGCAAAGATTGTAGTGCGGTTTCGGCCGTGGCAGCGGTTGAGGGTCCTCATACAGTTGAGCCATTGCTGTGAAGAAATGGTCAAGGGAGTCCAAGGACACGGACTTCTGCTCCAGCAGGCGGTGGGCCCAGGTTTGAGGTTCACCGGTCAGGAGGGAGATAATGAACCCCACTTTTGTAGCTTCCAAGGAAAAGGTCCGTGGTTGCAGGGTGAAGTAGAGCTCACAGGCTTTGCGGAAGGCACGGTACTTACTTCGCTCCCCAGAGATTTTTTCCGGTATGGGTACCTTGGGTTCTGGAGATAGCATGACCTACGGAGGGTGCCTGGGGGTAACCAGCAGAAGATGCACCCTGAGGAATAGAAGATGCGAACTGGGCTTGGACCTGTTCTTCCAACCGAGAATAGCCTTCCTGTAGGCCTTTCACAGCTTGGGTGAGACCCGCTAGGTGTCTGCACAGTTCATCCATGGGGGAGGCCCCCTGCCCGGACTCGGTCATGGCTGCCTGATACTATCACACTGGTACGTACCAGACCGATGAGTCCACTTGGGCAGAGGGAGGTCTCCCGTACGGGTCCCACTCACGGCCCCTGGAGGTGGGTACAGGAGGCACGAGAGTCAGGAAGGGTAAGAGAGCCTGGTGCAGGGATTCCAGGAGTTGGTGGTGAAAGTCCACTGGTGGCAAGATGGGGTGTAGATATGCAGAGCTCACAGATGGTGCGGTGAGGTCCTGGTATGTAGACACACTCAGCAGGAGAGATAGTTAAAGGAGTCCCGGGTGCAGATAGTAAAAGGCTCACTGGTGATAAGGTGCGGTACTGGAAAGCAGGCACAGGTCACTCAGCATGAAGTGGGGTAATCCGGATACAAGCGGGGTTCGGCAACGTTCAGACGGCAAGGTACAGAGGAGCAGGCAAAAGAATCGTCAGGCAGGCAGAGGTCTTAAGGCAGGCAGAGGTCCAGGAAATCCAAAGTGTAAGCCGGGTCACAAGATCAGACAGGATACCAACAGGATACAAACACAGGAGCAAGGTCTCTGGGAAGCTGAAGATCAGGCAGCACTGGCCAACAGGTTTCCATAACACTCTACTACTGACATTTTGGATACATTTTAGTGGTTCTATGCAGACTTATAAACCTCTAAAACCCAGACTACCCCCTCTGACTTGGCTCTGTTTTTGAGGGACTGTACTTTTCCCCAGGTATCCGCGGCTGAAAAAGACTCCCCGATCATAATAGGAGAACTGTTTGAGGCGTTGGCAGATGCACCAAACCACAAATCTCCTGGTTTGCATGGACTGCCTGTCAAGGTATACACCAGGTATGGGTCGATCCTCCTACCTACGCTATTGCGGGCCTTACAAGAGGGGGCTAAAACAGGTCACCTACCTGACTCGATGAAGTAGGCCATTATTGTGGTCCTCCCCAAGCCAGGAATGCCTTTATTAACTGGGTGAAAGTGCTCTACTCAGAACCTCTGGCCAGGGTCCGAGTCAATAATACCCTCTCCTTGCCCTTCAAGTTACACCAGGGTACTCATCAGGGATGCCCGTTATCTACCCTTTTATTTGTATTAGCAGTGGAACCACTTGCCAGGTTAATTAGTAACAACTGGGACATTGTGGGATTCTGCAGGGGCCAGCTGGAGGACAATTTGTCCCTCTACGATGACGATGTCCTAATATATCTGGCAGACTCCGGTGGTTCGCTGCAAACCCTGATGGCAACCATTATTACATTTGGTGAATTCTCCGTATTTACTATTAACTGGTCTAAATCAGTACTTATGCCCCTTGATCCACTAGTATCACCTCTTTCTACAGAGGCATCCCAAATTGTCATCGTTAACACTTTTAAGTATCTGGGAGTAATGATATCGCCGGACCCTACTGAATACCTGGAACTCAACCTAGCCCCCTTATTGCACAAACAACGTGTTAAATGTCAGGGATGGTGTAAGCTCCCGCTATCAGTGATAGGGCGGGTCAACCTGATCAAAATTATCTGGGCACCGCAGCTCTTACATATTTTCCACATCTCACCATGTAAATCATGTCACATGATGACCCCGCCCCCATATGATGTCACAGTCACAGCATCCTCCTGGACTGTGACATCATAAGGGGGCGGGGTCACCATGTGACATGAGTCGGTGACCCACCCCTTGTCCCTATATAACTGGCAGCGCAACACGTCTGCGCCATTAGAAGAGCAGACAGTGACGAGTCAACATCGGAAGAAGAAAGAAGAACAAGAAGCAGAAGAAGAAGAAGCAGAAGGCGACATCGACGGCGACAGAAGCCCGGGCCACCGCTAGTAAAAGAGCTGGAAGAAGAAAGTGGAGGCCCAACAAGAAGAACAGAAGAGCGGGACACCCGAAGTCGGAACAAGACCCCCCCAGACGACGGCGGCGACGAAGGAGAAAGCCCGGCTCCTCCGCTAGTAAAAGAGCTAGCAGAAGATAGCGAGTAGTCCGGCGAGAAGACCCCCCAAGACGGAAGAAGACCCCCGGAGCTGTGCAATAAAGTATTTAAAAAAATTGGGTTGTTTTTTATTTACACTTTTTTCCCTTAGGTGAATGAGTAGGGGTACATCGTACCCCATACTCATTCACATAGGGTGGGGGGCCGGGATCTGGGGGACCCCTTATTTAAGGTGGCTCCAGGATTCCGATAAGCTCCCTGCCCGCAGACCCCAACAACCAATGGCCAGTGTTGTCGGGAAGAGGCCCTTGTCCTCATCAACATGTCCTTTCCCCAGGGCTCCCCCCATGTTGAGGGCCAGCCGCCTGGTACGGCTCAGTACGGGGGAGGCGCTTGCTCGTCCCCACCCCTTTCCTGACCGGTCAGGCTGCGTGCTCGGATAAGGGTCTGATATGGATTTGGGGGGAACCCCCACGCCGTTTTTTCGGCGTAGGGATTCCCCTTTAAATCCATACCAGGTGACAGGGCTAGTGAGCTGTCAATGTCGCCGATCAAGGCGGCGGCATTGACTTCCTTCGCTAGTCCCGTCTACCTGGAGTCACGTTCTAAATGAACGGACTTTACGACGTGTGTAGGCAAGTACGTTCATTTCAAAAGTCCCGCGGACTAGCACACAGACGGCGGGATAGTCCACCGGACTCCTGAGTCTGGCGGACAATTTTAAGTCAAAACTTCAAACTAAGTCTGCTGGACTTTTGGGAACAAAAAGTCCGCCGGAGCTCCACACACGATCGTATTGTCTGGCAGACTCTAGACAATCCCGCCGTAAAGTCCGATCGTGTGTACGCAGCATAAGATGTATTTCTTAGCATCACAGCTGCAACAACTTGCAGGGTGGGATCTTCATGATTCGGATGATCCTATTATGCAACTGGTACCCCGCACCAATCCCATATTAACAGCTGGCTCACACTTGGAGATGGGTCTGCCGGGTATCCCTTCATCCTCCTCGACAACAATACTACTCCAGAAGGTCTGGAAGGCAGTGAAAAGAGCACTAAACATAGATGGACCGATGGAGTTTTTACTCCCATCTGGAACAATCCCAACTAACTACCCTGAGCTATCTAAACTACAGGGTTTCTCCCTTTGGTCAAGAATAGGGATATGGTTCTTCGCACAATTGTATGATGATGATGTACTTAAATCATTTGAAAATGTATACATGGAATTCTCTCTAACACGGAAACAATTCTACCAATACCTCCAACTCAGGCATGCGCTACAAACCCAGAAACGGACTGTTATGCGGCGTACACACGGTCGGAATTTCCGATGGAAACAGTCCGATGGGAGCTTTTCATCGGATTTTCCGACCATGTGTATGCCCAACGGGCTTTTTCTGTCGGAATTTCCGACGGACTTTGAATTGAGAACCTGTTCTCAATTTTTCCGACGGAAAACCTTTCTATCGGATTTTCCGATCGTGTGTATGCAATACCGACACGCAAAATTCCGACGCATGCTCGGAAACATTTTGACGCATGCTCGGAAGCATTAAACGTCCCTTTAATAGTGCTGTCGAACGTGTTTTATGCCGCTGTGTTATTGACCGTTGGAATTTGGTGTGATCGTGTGTAGGCAACACAGCTTGAGCGGAATTCCGTCCGAATTTCCGTCGGAAAAACCGTCAGAGTTTTTTCCGACGAGAATTCCGATCGTGTGTACGCGGCATTAGTCTAAATATCACTAAATTTTTCCTGATACAGGAGGTCCTACAGGCAAACAACCGCAAGGGTGTCATATCACAAGCTTATTCTACATTAGTATCTACAATCCAGAACCCTGCCCTACTTAAATGTAGAATGCACTGGTCCACGGAAGTGGGAGGCATAGACGGGGACCAGTGGGATATGGCCCTGGAATCAATTCCGGTGGTGTTAGTCTCAGCATCTCATAAACTCTCACAATTATTCATATTACATACCGTATATACTCGAGTATAAGCCGAGATTTTCAGCCCTTTTTTTAGGGCTGAAAGTCCCCCCCTCTGCTTATACTCGAGTCACCGCCGTCTGCCTACATGAACAGCGTGTCATGCAGACAGACGGCAGTGTTCAAAAGCCGTGCCTCCTCCTCCTCCCTGTCCGTGATAGGCGGACACTAATTTTCCCAGCAGTAAGTCAGTGTGCAGTGTTCCGCCTATCACGGACGTCCTGTCATTCTCATCTCATGGACGAGGATGAGAGGATGTCCGTGATAGGCGGAACACTGCACACTGACTGCTGGGAAAACAGAGTGTTCCTCCTATCACGGACGAGGAGGAGGCGCGGCTTTTGAATGTTTAATGGCGCCTTACACGCTGATCGGCAGGATCAGCAATGGGGGACACAGGACATCCAACGATCGGCACAGGACGAACAAGGAGGCATTAACGATCGGCACAAGACTGCAATGGTGGACACAGGTGGCAGATCGGAGGAAGGCATACACAGACCTAGGGGGATGCAGATCGGCACAGGTAGGCTGCAATGGGGACACAGGGGGGGTTTGTACAGGACACAGGGGACATGCAGCTGCAGATGGGCATTTGCTGACCCTCTTTTCCACTTACAGTAGCTGCTGCATTTTTCACCCTCGGCTTATACTCGGGTCAATAAGTTTTCCCAGTTTTTTTGTGGTAAATTAGGGGCCTTGGCTTATATTCGGGTCGGCCTATACTCGAGTATATACGGTAGGTCCTATCATACACCTATACAATTACATGAATGGGGGAGAAGAGACTCTCCTATGCCCTAAATGTACCATCCACAGGGGAGACTTTATACACATGATATGGCGCTGCCCGAAGCTTACCAGATACTGGACAGAGGTCAGACTGTATCCGCTGTGGCACAAACACGCATACCATGTACGCCACCGGTGTGCCTCCTGGGATCAGTTGATGCTGAAATGTACCCAAAAGGCGTCTATATAATGGTAACTAGACTACTATATTTGGCCAGGAAACTTACAGCACGCTACTGGCTGGCATCCAATTTGCCTACAAAGGCCCAGTGGATTGCATATGTCAATTCTCTCCTCCTTAGGGAACAGTTGGCATACCAACATCGAAATGCGTCCAAAAAATTCAACCTTATATGGCAGAATTGGTTTGATAATCCAAACCTTGCTCCCCCTCAGCTAATAATGGATAGACTGCTAAGGTTATAGACCCTTAGACCCCTTTACAGGTTATGATTACAGGCAATCCATAATCATCCAATCCCCCCATAGGGGAGAGCGGACTCTCTGACAGGTCCGACCCTGCACTCTGAACTTGTCATCCGCCGGCTCAGCAGGGATGAACGGAGCGATCCCCACTGAGCAAATGCAGTAGTGAAAACAGACAGCCACGTGTGAAAGGGGCCTTATACTGTTTCCTCCTCGGCTTGAGGCCTCTTCTACAATTCCCTTTGCTGTGTGGATGAAAACTCATGTGGTAAATAGGCCTATGGACAAGCCTGGAGGAAGGAGCCCTTTCTTTTCTCTTATGTCCCGTACACACGTTCGTAAATTCTGACGGAAAATGTCCGATCGGACTATGTTGTCAATAAATCTGCCCGTGTGTGGGCTCTGAAAAAAAAAAATTTGAGAGCAGGATCTCAAATTTTCCGACAACAAAATCCGATCAGACTTTTTCAGATCGTGTGTCGAGAATAGACAAAGTGCCACGCATGCTCAGATCAAATTACGAGACCAAAGCTATTGGCTACTAGCCTCTACGTCATCACGTTCAGAATGATCGAATTTTCCAACTACTTTGTCTAACCGTGTGTATGCAACACCAGTGTCGGACAAAATCCGTCAGAAAAAATCCAATGGATTTTGTGGTCGGAATTTCCGACCGTGTGTATGGGGCATTATTCTTTCTTTATTTCACTCCTAAGATATTTTTATTTTTTAGATTTTTTTATTATATTATTTTATTTTACTTTACTTTACTTTATTTTTCTTATGTTTTTTTTTGTTTTTGTTTTTTTTGTTTGTTTGTTCTAAGTTCTACAAAAAACAAGTTTATATGTGCCTGCTACTAGGTAACTGCATTATATGTACATGTATGTTTAATCTGCGTACAATTCAGTTGTGGAGGGATATGTTTACCCTCTTGTCGTAACTCAGTTACCCATTATTTTTGTCAATAAAAAAAGTTTTGATTAACCACTAGGCGTCCGCGCAATAGCCGAAAGACGGCTGCAGCACGGACGCCAATTGTCGGGAGGGCGTCCCTGGACGCCCTCCTGTTTAGTTCCGCGATGCGCGCTCCCACGGGCGCGCATTGGGGAAGTTCTGTGCTGGCCATGTCCCTTGGACGCGGCCAGTCACAGATCGCTGTAAATGGCCAATCACAGCGGCCGTTTACAGCGCGATCGCAGTGTCCAATGAGAGATGATCTCATATGTAAACATATGAGATCATCTCTCATCGCCGGCTCTCCCTCCTCACACAGAGACAGCGTGTGAGGAGGGAGAGCGAACGGCTGCAGATCTGTGACTGTCCCCACTGCCACCTGTCAGTGCCATCTGTCCCCAGTGCCACCTGTCAGTGCCATCTGTCCCCAGTGCCATGTATAAGTGCTATCTGTCATCAGTGCCACATCAGTACCACGTGTCATCAGTGCCACATAGTGCCATCTGTCATCAGTGCCACATCAGTGTCACGTGTCATCAGTGCCACATAGTGCCATCTGTCATCAGTGCCACATCAGTGTCACGTGTCATCAGTGCCATATATTAGTGCCATCTGTCATCAGTGCCATCTGTCATCAGTGCCACCTGTCAATGTCACGTGCCATCCGTTATCAGTGTCACGTGTCATCAGTGCCACGTATCAGTGCCATCTGTCATCAGTGTCACGTGTCAGTGCCACTTATTAGTGCCATCTGTCATCAGTGCCAGGTATTAGTGCCACGTGTCATCAGTGCCACGTTTAAGTGCCATCTGTCATCAGTGCCACATCAGTGTCACATGTCATCAGTGCCACGTATCAGTGCCATCTGTCATTAGTGCCACGTCAGTGTCACATGTCATTGTCCTGGTGCTCCAGGGCCTTCAAAAGTGTAATAGGCAGTCAACAAGTTAGATGTGTAATTTATGCTCCTAGAACACGTGATGGCTCTCCCTGCATGTTGGGCCTCTCTAAGTGGCTAGGCTGTGGAAAAGTCCCACACATGTGGTATCGAAATACTCAGGAGTAGCAGAATTAATTTTGGGGTGTCATTTGTGGTATACACATGCCATGTGAGAGAAATAACCTATTGCAATGTCAATTTTGTGGAAAAAAAATCTTCATTTTGCAAAGAATTGTGGGAAAACATTACAACATCAAAAACCTCACCATGCCTCTTACTAAATACCTTGGAATGTCTACTTTCAAAAAAGGGGTCATTTGGGGGTTATTTGTACTTTCCTGGCTTGTTCGGGTCCCAAGAAATGAGGCCACCAGTGCTTCAGGTGTGATCAATTTTTTATGATTTGCACCATAGCTTGTAAACTCTAACTTTCACAAAGACCAAATAATATCCACTAATTTGGGTTATTTTTACCAAAGATATATAGCAATATAAATTGTGGCCAAAATTTATGAAGAAAAATTTATAATTTGCAAAATGTTATCACAGAAACAAGAAAAATTTGTTTTTTTTTCAAAATTTTCGGTCTTTTTTCATTTATAGCGCAAAAAATAAAAAACCCAGAGGTGATCAAATACCACCAAAAGAAAGCTCTATGTATATGAAAAAAGGACAAAAAAATAATTTGGATACAGTGTTGCATGACTGAGTAATTGTCATTCAAAGTGTGAGAGTGCTAAAAGCTGAAATTGGTCTGGTCACGAGGGGGGTTTAAGTGCCCAGTTGTCAAGTGGATAAAAAAATAAAAATAAATTTAAAAAATAAATAAACAAGAAAAAAAATAAAAAATTTTTTAAAGCGCCCCCCCTGCGCTTGCGCAGAAAAGAACACGCATGCGTAAGTCACACCTGCATATGTTCAAATCACACATGAGGTGAGGTATCGCCATGATTGTTAGAGCGAGAGCAATAATTCCAGCAAAACACCTCCTCTGTAACTCTAACCTGGTGACCGTTAAATTTTTTTTAAAGCATCGCCTATGGAGATTTTTAGGTACTGTACTTTGTCGCCATTCCATGAGTGTGTGCAATTTCAAACCATAACATGTTAGGTATCTATTTACTCTGCATAACATCATCTTTCACATTATACAAAATAATCGGGCTAACTTTGCTATTTAGTTTTTTTAATTCATGAAAGTGTTTTTTTTTTTTCCCAAAAAAGTGAGTTTGAAAGACCGCTGCGCAAATACAGTGTGACATAAAATATTGCAAAGATCACCATTTTATTCTCTAGGGTCTCTGCTAAAAAAAAAAATATATATATATATATATATATATATATATATATATATATATATATATATATATGTTTGGGGGTTCTAAGTAATTTTCGAGCAAAAATTACAGATTTAACTCATAAGCAACAAATGTCCAAAATAGGCTTAGGCATTAGGATTGGGGTTTGGGTAAGGGTTATTAATTTATTTTTGTTAGGGTTAGGGTGTTAATACCACTACTACTACTACTACTACTACTAATAATAATAATAATAATATTAATAATAAATGAATACATTTTTTTTAATAAATGCGCAAATAAATAAATAAAAAAACCTAAAAAAAAAAATACAATAAACGAATACTATGTAATACTAAATAAATAATTAACCTCTAATCTTTAAAATATATATATATATTTAGAGCTGACACTGAGGTGAGCACACAATATTGGATAAAATTAATTTATTGAACAGAAATTGTAAAATCACATACAAAGATAATCATATCTCATGATATAATGAATAGCATAGCATGATATACAAATAGTGATATGTGTTCCACATGCTTGAAGACAGTTCCTATAAGTAGAATCAGTCAACGCATTTCGCAAAGTAAAATCTCTGCTTCTTCAGGGAATTTCACATTATATCTAATTACCATTAAATTGAAAGAGATACCATTATTATCACGTTATGCTAATTACACAATACATCCATAAAAACATTAATTTATTAATATACTATATAACTCATATTACAAACGTGCTCACCAAAAACATTGATATGCAGAGAACATGCGCTCCCATAGGCTCAACATACAGAGAGACTGCCCTCCAATCAAGGCCCCTTGATAATGAATCAGGACCTTATCAGGCGGATACTGGATCATGTAATGATAGATATGGCAGAAAGAATATCCAGTACGAAGTACTGTGAAGGAGAAAGAGTATGTGTATTCTATCACTTTTGCACTACAGATATGACACGTTGCAGGCACAAAACTCCACATACATACTTGCTTTCTACTGCCTAAATATGTATGTGGTGTCTCTCTGTATGTTGAGTAGGGATGAGCCAAACACCCCCGGGTTCGGTTCGCACCAGAACCCGCGAACGGACCTAAAGTCCGTGCGAGCATAACAACCCTATTAGTTACAATGGATGCGAACATTCAAAATCAAAAGTGCTCATTTTAAAGGCTAATATGCATGTTATTGTCATAAAAAGTGTTTGGGGACCTGGGTCCTGCCCCAGGGGACATGTATCAAAGCAAAAAAATTTTTTAAAAACAGACGTTTTTTTAGGAGCAGTGATTTTAATAATGCTTAAAGTGAAACAATAAAAGTGTAATATTCCTTTAAATTTCGTACCTGGGGGGTGTCTATAGTATGCCTGTGAAGGGGCGCATGTTTCCTGTGCTTAGAACTGTCCCTGCAAAAAGTGTCATTTTTGCAGGAAATAAAGCTATTTAAAATCACTTAATAAAAGGTAAAAAAAACTGCGCTAATCAAACACACATTAACAAATACATTTTAAAGACTCTAACTATAGCCGCAATAATTGTGGGATAAACACAGGTATAATATAAGGGAAAAAAAATCGCGCTCATAGAGTCTATATAGAGATTGGAGATATGATCTACTCCAAAAAATATAAATATAATAAAAGTCTCTTTTAGTGGGAATAATATCTCTCAGTGGGAATAATGTCTCTAAGCAATGTTGACCCCTGTTCTTATAGAAAACATGCTTACCAGATGTAAGCCAAAAAAATCGCATATGGCTTTAACCCAGCCTGGGTTGATGATCCGGGTTGTTAGAAGAAAGTGTGGCAAGGAATGCAGTATAATACTCGACTCTTCCCAAATATGATGCTCACAAGTTATGGTTACACATTACCGGGAAAAAAACAGAAACACACCATAGCATAATACTGCTACACTTTGCAAAAATAAATCGCTGAAAGATTGGGTGAATAGATTGAGTGTCAAACAAAATTGAAGAACACCGTGATAGAAAATTGCTATATATGTGCACCACCACCTCCGAGAGGGCAACAAGGATCCCGGCCCCCCAGATCCCGCCCCCCCCCCCCCCCCCCTGTGTGAAATGGTAAGGGCTACAAAAGTACCCCTACCATTTCACCAAAAAAGTGTCAAAAATGGTAAAAAAAGACAGGAGACGGTCTTTGACAATTCCTTTATTAAAATCTTCTTTCTTCTGGTCTTCTTCCTTTCTTCATCCTTCGGTTTCTTCATCTTCTCCTTCCGGCATCTTCTTCCATCTTCTTCTTCCATCATCTTCTTCCTCCGATCCGCTTCTTCTTGCTCTGGTCTTCTCGTCCGGGTCTCTTCTTGGGCCCCTCCATGCAATGTGAGGCTCCCGCTGTGTGAGGCTTTGCTGCGCCTGACAGTTCTTTTATAACGGAGGGCTGGGCCACCTGGTGACCCCACCCCCCTCTGACCTCATGGGGAAAGCCATAGGGAATTCCCCATGACGTCCCCGTGCGTCAGAGGGGGGCGGGGTTACCAGGTGGCCCCGCCCTCCGTTATAAAAGACCTGTCAGGCGCAGCAAAGCCTCACACAGCGGGAGCCCCGCGCTTTTTATTTTTATTTTTTTATCAATTACTTTTTTTTTATCAATGGCTTTCAATGAATGACTGTTCTCTGTGTTACGGGAGCCGTCAATTCATTAGCCGCGAGTGGTTTTAAATAGCTTTTTTTCCTGCAAAAATGACACTTTGTGCAGGGACAGTTCTAAGCACAGGAAACATGCGCCCCTTCACAGGCATACTATAGACACCCCCCAGATGTGATACTGCAATGCTGTACTAACAGCACGCACACACTAATCCCCAGAATCATAGAACATAATGTCAGCAGTCAGCAGCACATAACACTGACATGCTGACACTGACAACACAATATGCGAGTCCGCCGGCGTGGCGGCCTTTTATACTGTGGGGCGTGTACTAAACCCCCTGAGCTATAATTGGCCACAGGCATCCTGCCTGTGGCCAATTATTGCTCTCCTCGTCGCTGGCTCTTTGATTGGCCAAGCATGCGGGTCACAGTGCATGCTTGGCAAATCATCAGCCAGCAATGCACTGCAACTGGTGCAGTGCATTGCGGGTCGCTCGTATCACACGAATTTGATGCGAGTGGCCCAAATAGTTTTGGGCTTGCCGAGCGGGCGAACGCCCGATGTTCGATTCGAACATGGGTTCGAATCGAACACCGGGCTCATCCCGAATGTTGAGCCTACGGGAGCACATGTTCTCTGCATATCAATGTTTTTGGTGAGCACATTTGTAATATGAGTTATATAGTATATTACTAAATTCATGTTTTTATGGCTGTATTGTGTAATTAGCATAATGTGATAATAATGGTATCTCTTTCAATTTAATGATAATTAGATATAATGTGAAATTCCCTGAAGAAGCAGGGATATATCTTTGCGAAATGCGTTGGCTGATTCTACTTATAGGAACTGTCTTCAAGCATGTGGAACACGTATAACTATTGGTATATCATGCTATGCTATTCATTATATCATGAGATATGATTATCTTTGTATGTGATTTTACAATTTCTATTCAATAAATTATTTGTATCCAATATTGTGTGCTCACCTCAGTGTCAGCTCTACATCCTTGAAAGTCCTATTTTATGGGGTTTCCCCAATACACACATTTTACAGTTCAGGATGTGGATGTAGTAGCTGTCCCTAGAACTGGTAACACCATTTTCTAATGTCTAATTTATTTTATTTATATATTTATGACGAATTTTAATTATTTGTGTATTTATTTTACATTTTTTTATTCATATATTATTACGATTATAAAAAAAATATATTTTAATTTGAGCAGAAAAACGCACAAAAAACGCACAACAAAATACGCAAATGCGCATAAAAACGCGCGTTTCCATTCATTTCTATGGGAATAAAAACACACCAAATACGCGCAAATCTGCCAAATATGAGCTACAAAAACAGCTCCCAAACTTTTTGGAGCTTCAGGCGAGTTGGAGTGGAGATGTGAACCAAATCCATTGAGAATAATTTTTTCTCCTACAACATTTTGGAGCTTTGAGCTTCAGTTTGGGTTCACACTTGTGCAATGCAGACACCGCATGTGATTTGCACAGGAGTCGCACCACATTCCTGTGTCTGTAAGGTGCGATTTAGCCATACATTTTGTATGGCTGAAATCGCATCCACACCAAAATGGTGCAGGACCCTTTTTTACCCCCACACCTGAATCGCATGGGTGTTCACAACCATGGGATGCGATTCTGCTAATCGCGTTTTGCGATCTGTTTCAGGGTGTGGTTAAAGCGTTTGTTACCCTAAAAAAAAAAAAATGATCCTTTAAATCATGAATAACAGCACAGTGCTTGTGCTGTGTAATTTGGCCCCCTTTATCAACTAAAATACCTGGCTGATCCTGCCTGTTTCTGCCCTCCCCCCTGTAAACTGACCACGGTATATCATGGCTGCTGAGCCTTGACACCAAAGTCAGTTTACGTGCCTTCGTCATCCGCAGCTCTCCTCTGTCCTCTCCCCCTCCCTCCCTGTCAGCTCGTAACAGTGCCCGCCCCTCCCCTCCTGCTGCTACCATAACTTTATAATTTTCTGGCAATACCCTGTGTTAGATAATAGAATAAAGATTTGGGAGTCTGGACCCCAACCAGAACCCACCAAGAACAAAGGAGCATGCGGTCTATCTCGGTACAGATTGAAAAAAAAATATACAAATATATAATATATAAACAGAAATAAAAAGTTAAACAACAATTTATTAGTACAAAAAACACAAAATTAATTCCTTAAAATTACAGATGGTGTGGTATATATTAGTTAAAAAAATTACACATTTCTATTGTGATTTATGTTTGGGTTTTTATCTAGCCCTCTTACACCTTTTTTCCCCCAATGTATTTAATCTGTACTGTTTAACTACCTGAGATCCGCGCTATAGCGAATGACGGCTACAGCGCGGATCTAAGATGCCGGGACGACGTCAGTCCCTCTCACTGCAATGTGCCCAGCAATGTGCCCAATACATGGTGCCCACTATTGCCTAATTAAAGTGCCGCCTACCAGTGCCCACAGTGCCATCTGTCAGTGCCCACAGTGCCATTGGTCAGTGCCCACAGTGCCATCTGTCAGTGCCCACAGTACCATCTGTCAGTGCCCACAGTGCCAGTGCTGCACATCAGTGTCACCTACCAGTGCTCATCAGTGTCACCTACCAGTGCTCATCAGTGTCCCCTACCAGTGCCCATCAGTGCCCATCAGTGCCATCCATCAGTGCCACCCATCAGTGCCCATCAGTGCCCATCCGTGCCACCCATCCATGCCACCCATCCATGCCACCCATCCATGTCCATCAGTGCCATCTTTGCTGTCCCCATCAGTACCGACTTATCTGTCCCCATCAGTGCAGCCTATCAGTGCCCACCAGTGCAGTCTATCAGTGCCCACCAGTGCAGCCTATCAGTGGCAACCAGTGCAGCCTATCAGTGCCCACCTGTGCCGCCTCATCAGCGCATATCAATGAAGCAGAAAAATTACCTGTTTGCAAAATTTTATAACAAACTATTAAACATGATTTATTTTAATTTTTTTTAATTTTCCAACTTTTTTTGTTTGTTTAGCAAAAAATAAAAACCCCATCTGTGATTAAATACCACCAAAAGAAATCTCTATTTGTGGGAAAAAAATGATAAAAATTTCATTTGGGTACAGTGTTGTATGACCACGCAATTGTCATTCAAAGTACGTCAGCGCCAAAAGCTGAAAATTGGTCTGGTCACGAGGGGGGTTTAAGTGCACAGTAATCAGGTGGTTAAAACAAATATCATTGTTACAATGTTATGGAATTTTTATATCTTTTATAACAGGAAATCATTTTGTGTTTTTTTTACTAATAAATTGTTGTTTAACTTTTTATGTCTGTTTATATATTTCTTTTGTATATTTTTTTCAATCTGTCCTGAGATAGTCTGCATGCTCCTTTGTTCTTGGTGGGATCTGGTTGGGGTCCGGACTCCCAAATCTTTATTCTACTTAAAGAGGGGTGCCCCTTAAAAAAAATTAAAGTCAGCAGCTACAAATGCTACAGCTGCTGACTTTTAATAATCGGACACTTACCTGTCCCAGGGTCCAGCAATGCGAGGGATCGAAGCCCCGCTCCGCTCGGCAGCGCTGGCATTCTAATTGTGAGCACCCGGCTGTGGCTTCACAGCCGGGCACCCACTGCGAATGCGTGAGTGGCGCAGCGCGCCGTGATTGGCCGCACAGTCATCTGGGACCTGTCAAGTGTCCCAGATGACTGACAGGAGGGAGCCCTTCCTGCGCCGAGGGTAAGTGATGTCACCAGCCCAGGCACTAAAGGAGGCAGACTACGAGGGACCCCCTAGCAACAGGCATTTAGAGGAAAAACATTTTTTGCAAATGTTTTTTTTCTTTTTCTTTTTTTTTTTTAGGAATTTTAATCATCTTTTTTTTTTTTTTGGTGGAAACACCAGTTTAACTCGGATGATGGTACATATGGTAATATTTGTCATGTATTTTATTGTACTTTGTGAGGCCACCCATTTTCTCTGTGTTAGATAATGCAATGTCTCCAGTGTAAAAAAATGCTCCTGTATACCTTATTTCTGACCACTGCTCACGTGACTGGCCACCTCTCTCCTCCTCCCGACTGACATCAGCGGGGGATTCTCAGCTGTAGCTGTCAGATTGGGAGAGGGCACGGTGGGCGGTCACGTGAGCAACGCTATGAAATAAGGTATACTGGGGCATTTTTTTAATAAAGCACAGACACTGGAGACATTGCCTTATCTAAGACCCCCTTCACACTGAAGCGTTTTAGCTGTGCTTTTCGGGTGCTTTTCTTTAAGGTCACATGAGAACTTGACCTTACAAGAATCCAAAAAACACCCGTTTTGTGGCGCTTTGAAATCGATTATAAGGCGATTCGGAAGCACTGCCTATTCATTTCAATGGGCTGGGGTGTTTTTGGAGCACTTTTTACAGTGCTTCAAACCCACCCCAAAGATGCTGCTTGCAGGACTTTTTCTGATGTCCCGCAAGCGCACTCCTGGAGTGTGAAAGCACTCATGCAATTGAATGGGAGGCAGTTTTCAGGCGCTTTTCAGAGGCTATTTCTATCGCTAAAATGCCTGAAAACTGCCTCAGTGTGAAAGGGGTCTAACACAGGGGATTACCAGAAAATGATACAGGGCATTTACAACCACTTTAAAGTGGAGTTCCAGCCTCTGCCAAACTTTAGATGCTGACTTTTAGCCTAGGTTCACATTGCTGTGGGTTGGAAATCGTGTGAGTTCAGCTGAACTCGCACGATTTTAACCCGGTAATGCAGTTCGACTTCAGAGACATCTGTGCGGGTTCCTGCACAGATGTCTATACAAATCGTCCCCAAAAGTAGTACAGGAACTACTTTTGGGAATCAGTGTGGCGCTGCGCCAATTCAGACCATGCCATTGCTGGCAATAGCCACCAATTTGACATGTGATTTGACAAATCGCATGCCAAATCGTACCAATGTGAACCTAGGCTTAATTTAAGGACCCTTACCTGTCGGCAGGGAATCCATGATGTCGGCACCTGAAGCCGACCGACCCTCGGCTTTGGGTGCAGGCGCTGTCATCCTTACTAAGATTACTTGCGGCTTCACAGCCTGTTTCCTACTGTGCATTTGCGAGTCACGCTGCACTTTCTGAATGGTCCCTGCTGTCTTCTGGGACCTGTGTGTGTCTCCCAGAAGGCAGCAGGGGGAAGGAGGAGGGGCTATAAATGTTGTAGGTTGCCGCAGCGCCCTTACACAGAAGTGAGAGCGGGTACCTGTTTTTGACAGGTATCTGCTTCCCCCTCCCCCCCAGAAAGGTGCCAAATAAGGTTCCACTTTTAGGCGGAACTCCGCTTTGGTCTGAATGGGGCCTAGTCGGTCAGTCTTTTTCTGGGCTGCTAGCAATCCTCCTTTTCCTTGCTACTCTACATGAAGCACCTTATTGAGATGTATAAAGCATATTGTAACAATGAGGCTGAGCAGGCCTATGTAGAGTGTGTGCTCCCTGTGAAAGGTCTGTTCCATGTGCGGAGGATGTAGCTCCCGCCCTCCCTTCACATACCACGGGCGGGTAGCCCCGCCCACCAGAGGCGGCCATCTTGTCCGGAAAGAGGACCGGACCCGGCTGTGTAGTGGCCTGCAGACGCAGACTTGCGGAAAAAGCCGAACTAGGGGGTGAAGGTGGCGGACACGTCTATAGAACACGTCTTGTCGGGAACTGTATGGAGCACGGCCATTGCTCACAGCTGACGGGCTGCACACTGCACTGACATCACCGGAGATTACACCGGCTGGACCGGAGTGGGGGGAGCCATGAGCTCTTGTTGGTAGGGGCCAATGTTCCGAAGAGGGGTTCCCGGCCTCTAGATCCGTGCCAAGGAGGGGGGTGGCGGAGAGGCCTGCACCTCCAGCCGGGAGTCTCCGGATCCCTCCGCCTGCACCATGGCCTCCAACTGCAGCAGCACCGCCGCGGGCAGCGCCAGCAAAACCAAAACCAAGAAGAAACATTTCGTCTGTCAGAAAGTCAAGCTCTTCCGAGCTAGCGAGCCCCTCCTCAGTGTGCTCATGTGGGGGGTCAACCACACGGTAGGTACACACGAGACCTACCTACAATTCATCTAGATTTACTACACCTGTGCTACATGTATGTGCACGTATAATACATAGATGTACTTGGGCAACATGCACACCTTATACAGGTGCAGAGACCCAAGCAGGTCGTGTATCGCGCTCAGGCCCCATTCACACCTAGCGATTTGGAATCGTGGGAAGAATCTGCATATTTCTAAATTGCACAGGTTTTTTGGCAAAATGCACCATGCGTGTTTGGGTGGCAATTACCTGATTTTTGCCACACGGCCAAATGCGCGTGGAGAAAAAAATTGTGCAAAGCTTGTCGCTTTTTTTTTTTTTTTTTTTTTTTGCATGATAGACATGCGTAAGGCAGCTCATGCAGGCAGCATTGTAAAATTGCTGCAATTCCAAATTGCAGTAAAACACATTTGGGTATCATATAAGGGCACCCCAAATGCAATGCAATTTTGCCACGCAATAAAATTTGTGCCTTTTTAAAAGTCGAGCAAATCTCATTAAGGGAAAAAGGAGCAGGAGGCAAACATGCATATGGCAGCCCATTGAGGTGAATGAACTGCCGTCTGTGACACACGGAACCCTGTGCAAATTGGGCTTAATAAATAAATGGCGTGTGGGAATGCTGGTTCTTGCTATGTGAGATCTGAACGGGACCTCGAGTGAATAGGCTGCCCTATGTGCGACACGCAGAAAGTTGTGTGAATTGCACAGTCAGGCAAAGCGCATCGGCACATCATATGCATGCTCCATAATGGCACCCCCACACATCTCGCTAAAGTAAAGTACAATGCGTTTTGGTGCACCGGTTTAAAAAAGGGGATCTGTTGCTTATATTGTGTGTAGGGCTGCCCACTGCAAAAATGAGCTGCCTTTAGGCCCCATTCATACCTAGTGTGTTATAAATGGACCCCTGTAGGTTTGTCACATTGTGCTGCTATGCACCACATACAAGCACATTATGACATTTACCTGTCAAAGGAAGCGTTGCACTGTCATTGCTCCGGTGCTTCCCCATTTTTTCTCACTCCTCCTTTTCTCACTCCTCCTCCTAGATTTGCTCTGTTCGGCCTGGTTCACACCTATGCATTTTTTGGTGCGTTTTTAGTTTTGCATAAAAACACTACAGTCCATTTAACATGGTTTCCTATGGGTCATGTTCCCATCTATGCATATTATGGAAAAGGCCAGGGAATTTTTTCTGGTTTTTGGTTCCATAGACTTCAATAGATCAAAAACGCTAAATGCACCTTTAATGCAAACTGCAACCCACATAGGTGAGAACCAGCCTTAAGCTGTTTGAATGGCTGGACTGTGATGACGTCACTCCCCACATGAGTCACTTCATCACCACACAGAGCAGGTGCCATTAATGTACTCAGCTGCGCATGTGCAGCTTAGTCTACATTATCACTGACAGGCAGGGAAAAGCATATGACAGGAAAGGCAACTAGGGTTTCTTCAGTCATTAAAAAAACTGACTGCGGATTTGGAAATGCTTGCCGACATGTACATTTACTGCGACAGGTCAGCTCTTACAGGCACGATTATGTACCTGCACATTGCGGCTTTGCCATTCGCTGCAGCACAAGCCGATCAGAGGGTCCTGGCCAATGATTTATGGCTGGCATCAGCTGAGCAAATGACAGAAGAGAGCCTGGTGTTGGTAAACACTGGGCTCTCTACAGACAGCAGCAATGTCATGTGTGTTTTTTTTTCCTCCCTGCTTAGTAAAAACAGCACACATATTAACACTTGTTAGGCACACAGTTAACCCCTTCCCAGCCAGTGTCATTAGTACAGTGACAGTATTAGCACTGATCACTGTATTAGTGTCACAGAGCTGTTGCTGGCAGTTAGTCAGTTCCCACTATGGGGTTTATTTACTAAAGCCGAAGAGTGCAAAATCGGGCTCACATCTGCATAGGAACTGTCTGGCTTCTAACCTCAGCTTGTTCAATTAAAGCGTATGTTCACCTTTACAGAAAAATCCGTAAGGTGAACTTACACAGGACCCACTCCTCACCCCCCAGTCCCACTCACCTGGAGCGTGGCGATATCCTGCTATGAGCCCTGGTATAGCCACGTCACTGGTCCGGGGCTTAGAAATCCCCTCGGTTTTCTCTCTTCTCCCCCACTGACAGGACGGGCTATGCGGGATCTGATTGGTCAGCACCAACCAATTGGAATGCTTCTAAACGTACCTCCTGACAGGGTAATGTTTTGGAGATCAAGCTGCAGGGGGTTTCTAAGTCCCTCACCGGTGATGCGGCTCATAGTGGGAGGGGGGGGGGGGGGGTCCTGTGTAAGTTCACCTTAAAGCTTTGGCAATAAAACCTGGAAGCTGATTGGTTTCTATGCAGAAGTGAGGCTGATTTTGCACTCCTCAGCTTTAGTAAATAAACCACAAAGTTTCAGTGTCAGGTTGCCCGCTGCCCTATCGTAGTCCCACTATACTGATCTTTGCCATTAGTAATAACAAAAAGAAAAAGTAATAACAAAAATAAATTTAAATTCCAGTATCTATACCACAGTTTGTAGATGCTATAACTTTCACACAAACCCGTCAATATACACTTATTTGAGATTTTTTATTGGCTATATTTTATAGCACAAAGTAGAAACTATGGGGGGGGGGGGGGGTACAACTTTGCATAACTGCGCAATTACTAGTTAAAGTAGCACAGTGCCGAATAGCAAGACATGGCCTAGTCATGAAGGGGGTAAAACCTTCCAGAGCTCAAGTGGTTAAAGTAGGGCCAAAGCTCTTTTGGCCCTACTTCTCCTGGGGATCACAGAAGTGCACTTCCTTCTACACTTCTGTGACGCTATTTTAGCTATCACTCTATTTAAATCATAATTTCCCCCCTCATCTTCCAGGAGAGATGATTGGCTCTGCCCTCTACAGGAAACGCAAATCAGACATGATTTAAAAGGCCCTCCCCTTTCTCTGACCCTCAGTAGTTTTATGTTTCCAGACCCTTCAGGAGTACACACCGAATCGTTTTTTTTGTTTTTTTCTACAGGTCTGGTAACTGTGGTTGGCGGATCCCCCTTTTTGGTTAAATACTCAGACTGGTTGTGGCTATGTCTGCTGTATTTTCTTTTTTTTTTTTTTGCCTAAAGGGTTCCCATGTGTGTTTGGGTTACTAACCTTATTATTTTAAGAGGCAACTTCCACATCCCAGTGTCTTTTAGTCCTGGAGTGCATCCTGCCATGGTGGACCTAGGTGAGGAGAATTGGCGGGAGAGCTGCATCCTAAAATTCCGCTCTCTGCATCAGGTGTACCAAAATGGTATCGCATGACGCACTTCCGGTGATGTGGCAAGATGGTACCGTAAGTGGCGGGACGTACTTACGGAGGCCGAGTTTCCTTTTCTGGGCTGGCCATGTTAGGATGTGCTCACTGGGGAACCGCTGCTAATGGCTCTGCCTGGAGTACAGTGCAGGTTTTTGGCCTAGCAGCGCTGTATTGCCTGGTCGGCACTTCATTATAGTGTCCCTCACCAAGCTTGGCAGTGGAAGATTTTTCTGTGGAACACTGAGGACATCCCTGCAGATGGAGCATCTGCTCAAGCTGATCCAGCGGCTGCATCCAGTTTGTGTAACCCTCAAGGTATGTGCCTCTCCTAATGCTATGGATGATGGCCATTGGGGCCAGTGGTATTTGTTTGTATCGCATTCAGTAAAAGTTTGTCCTATGCTTTTGCTCTGTTTTCTCCTAGACTTTAAGTAAACGTGTTGGAACTGTAGTTCCAGGCTGCCTTATAGCTGTGTGCAGCATGGCCTGAATCTGTTCCTCTTCATAATTGCAGGTTTAGATCCTTCCCCTTCAAAGTAACTGTTAGCTCTGCTAGATTTCTTTCTGGTTGTAGAAATTGATGGATTTTTATACTTCTGAGAAGATTAAGGGCTTTATCCCTGGGTCTAGCCTTGGCTTCCACTTATATTGCTAGGAATCTAGAGGTTTTGATCCAGAGACCTGGGTGGCTTATTTTCCTCTGACATTTTTTGTTGAGGTCAGGGAATCTTCCCCCCCCGGTCGTCAAATCCTGTTTAATTTCTGAGTCCTGGGAGGGGGACCTTGCTACCTTTTTTAGGGTAAGCTATTGTTCAGTTCTACCCTATTGGAAGTCCTGACCCATTTCTCAGAGAAAAGGTAAGCGTTTCCCTCCCAGAGGAATAATCCTCAGGGTAAGAGCCCCTTTTTGTGGTTTCCAAAACAAATCCAATTTAAATCAGATGTTCAACCGACCTAGAAAAAGTGGTTGTTCAATAAAGATAAGATGTTTGCCTCTTTTAGCCCCTATCAAAAGGATCTCGGTAATGGCAGACTAGGAGTGGGAGGAAGGTTGACCCGGTTTGCCAAACAACTGAAAATCCCTTTATCCTCCAGATTATAGAAGAGCACTACAGGTTAGAATTCAGACTTTTCCCCAGGCCTGGGGAGAGGTTTCTCCCCCGTCTACCCAGGGATTAGGGGAGAAAGCAGGCCATATTACACTTGATTTCTCTTTGGTAATCAAAGTAAATGGTTTCTTCCAGAGAATCAAAAATGTCAGGGTTGCTACACATGTTTTTCTTGCAAAGTAACCTGGCAAATTTTGGATGTACACACTTTTTTTTTTTCTTGTAATGTTAAAATAATTTTTATTTCAATACACTCACATTTTTGGTGTCCGTCCGTTGTCTGTGTCCGTAATTACAAGGTAAGTAAAAAAAAAAAAAAAAAAAAAAAACGCCATTTACTACTCTTTGCCTGATTTGGAAAGCAAAGAGATTCACTAAATGAAGTGTGCAGAACCGCTTTAAGCGGCCTGAACAGATTTTTGCTTTACAGCTGATTTACCTATGAAAAGCATTTTATTCGGCCAGAAATCGGTTGCTACCAGAAGTGTTCATGTTAAAGAGGAGTTGCCCTGAAAAAAATAAATTTAAAGTCCACAGCTACAAATACTACAGCTGCTGACTTTTAATAATCGGACGCTTACCTGTTCCAGGGTCCAGCGATACAGGGTATCATTCCCCCCCCTCCGCTCAGCGGCGCCAGCATTCTAACTGTGGGCACCTGGCTGTGGCTTCACAGCCGGGCACCCACTGCGCGAGCGGCGCCACGTGCCCTGATTGGCCGCGCAGTCATCTGGGACCTGTCGCGTGTCCCAGATGACTGACAGGAGGGAGGTGCAGAGCTGAGCCCTTCCTGCGGAGGGGGAAGTGATGTCACCAGCCCAGGCACTGAAGGAGGCAGACTACGAGGGACCCCCTAGCAACAGGCATTTAGAGGTGAGTTACATTATTTTTTTTTTTCCAAATTTTTATTTTTGTATGATTTTTTTTTTTTTTAATTTTTTTTTTTAATCATCTTTATTTTTTTTTTTGTTGGGGGGGGGTGGGGTTTTTTTTTTTGTTGGGGGGGGGGGGGGGGGAGAAACACCACTTTAACTCTGGACTTTTAAGACACTTGTCTTCATGTGCCAGTTTGCTGGAGTCATCAGATTCCTGAGATTTGTGATTTTCTTACAGAGAATGGACAATGCCATTGGCAGTTCAGGGCCCTACCATTTGAAAAACAGATTCCAAAAATTCCCTGTGTTTTTTTTTTTTTTTTTTTTTAAGCAGCAATTGAGAGACAAAGACAAAGATCTTTGCTGCTAAAAAAAAAAAAAAAAACACTGAGTTTTTTTAACCTTTTTTCAAATCTTTGTATCGGGGTGTGCAGCTTCCTCAGACTCCTATACAAGTGTCTCTTCATGCTAGGGCCCTACCCCTTGGTCTCTCGGCAGGCCTAGGAATTGTCACGAAAATCGTAGCCAAAATCGTGACCTATTTTCAAATGCAAAGATCTCGATCGTTCCTTATCTGGATTTCTTGATCCTCGCAGCTGTTGCTGCAGACTTTTCAAGAGGTAGGCTGGAAGCTTAATCTAGGAAAAAAAGTTCCTTCCCAGAGACTTTACTTTTTAGGGTTGCCTGATAGACAGCCAAACAATCTTCCAATACAAAAAGATATCTAAAATCATTCTCTCTGGGGACTTTCAGGATGCTCCCACATGCCTTTCTTTGCCAACTTATGCACTTATTAGGTTTGTTGACAGCAGCAATCCCGGGTTATTGTGGGCTCAATTGCATTCCAGGCCCCTTCAATCTTTTCTTCTCCATCATGGGGAATACAGGAAAAGCTCCTTGAATCAGATTAATCAACTTCCTGGCAGAGACTCTCTTGGTCTGTCCTGGTGGGAGCTTCCAGACCATCTGCAGAAAGGGAAACCTTGGGCACAGCGTTCCCCAGTAAAAGTTACCGCCAACACCAAATAACGCTATGATTAAGCATCTATATTGATGTGAAACTCGTTTGCCTGTCTGTACCTTTCATCACCATGATGTAACAGATTTTGGATCTTCTACACTGTTTTTCCGCGAATAACAGGTGTTATTCGGAGTGCGGCCGTTCAGCTGTTTTCTTCAATTTTCTACACCATTGCAGAGCCTGCACCTGAAGTTGTGAGTGGGGAGGGTGGTTATTAGAGACACCAACACACTTGGAGTGTCATCGCTACCTCATACCACCAACACCAGTCTGTGGGGTTGGGGAGCTCACTTGGAGGACTGGCAGGCTCAGGGAGCCTGACAGCCAGAGAATTCAGCCCAGTCAATTAATTTCCGGAGCTCCTTGCAGTAGGAAGGGCATTTGTAGCTCGGGAGCCTAGGATCCAAGCAGATTATTATTTTTTATTTTTTTTCACACAATGCCACAGCCATAGCATACCTTAAAGCGGTTCTGCACCCATTTCATTTAGTAAATCTCTTTGCCTTCCAAATCAGGCAAAGAGTACTAAATGAAATGTTTTTATTTTATTTTTTATTTTTTTACTTACCTTGTAATTGATGACTTCCGGTCTTCTCTCTCTTCGGCGGCGGGCGGGGTCTCTGCGTCGATCGTCGTCACGCCGCACTGTCTCCTGGGATCTGGTGTCATTGATCCCAGGAGTCAGTGCGGGCATCTTCCGAAATCTCCAGAGATTTCGGCCACATCTTCCGAAATCTCCCGAGATTTCGGCCACATCTGCCGAAATCTCGTGAGATGTTGGCAGATGTGCCGTTACTGCGCACGCGCGAGTAACGGCGGTGCATGCTGGGCCATCTACAGTGCCTGTGGGGTAGGGGTGCAACGGATCGTCGCCGATCCGTGATCCGAACGGGTCACCCCGTTCGGATCGGCACACCCCGCGATCTGCGGAGCGCTCCGCGGCCTCGGCCTTAGGAAAGGCCGCGGCTTCGGCCTAGCTCCGGAGCGTCGGCGGCCATCTTGGTACACCCGGCGGCCTTAGGAAAGGCCGCGGCTTCGGCCTAGCTCCGGAGCGGCGGCCATCTTGGTACACCCGGCCACTGTTTTACAATGTGATCGCTCCGTCAAATGACGGAGCGATCACTTGTAAACAAACTGCATTACCCAGCCAATGTACTCTGCATTACCCAGCCAATGTACTCTGCATTACCCAGCCAATGTACTCTGCATTACCCAGCCAATGTACTCTGCATTACCCAGCCAATGTACTCTGCGATACTCTGCATTACCCAGCCAATACTCTGCGATACTCTGCATTACCCAGCCAATACTCTGCGATACTCTGCATTACCCAGCCAATACTCTGCGATACTCTGCATTACCCAGCCAATACTCTGCGATACCCTGCATTACCCAGCCAATACTCTGCGATACTCTGCATTACCCAGCCAATACTCTGCGATACTCTGCATTACCCAGCCGATACTCTGCATTACCCAGCCAATACTCTGCGATACTCTGCATTACCCAGCCAATACTCTGCGATACTCTGCATTACCCAGCCGATACTCTGCGATACTCTGCATTACCCAGCCGATACTCTGCGATACTCTGCATTACCCAGCCGATACTCTGCGATACTCTGCATTACCCAGCCGATACTCTGCGATACTCTGCATTACCCAGCCGATACTCTGCGATACTCTGCATTACCCAGCCGATACTCTGCGATACTCTGCATTACCCAGCCGATACTCTGCGATACTCTGCATTACCCAGCCGATACTCTGCGATACTCTGCATTACCCAGCCGATACTCTGCATTACCCAGCCGATACTCTGCGATACTCTGCATTACCCAGCCGATACTCTGCATTACCCAGCCGATACTCTGCATTACCCAGCCGATACCCAGCCAATACTCTGCGATACCCAGCCAATACTCTGCGATACCCAGCCAATACTCTGCGATACCCAGCCAATATTACAGTGGGGGAGATGACGTGGATATTACAGTGGGGGGAGAGGACGTGGATATTACAGTGGGGGGAGAGGACGTGGATATTACAGTGGGGGGGAGAGGACGTGGATATTACAGTGGGGGGAGAGGACGTGGATATTACAGTGGGGACTATATGGTGGCGGAATTTTCACAGGTTTTTGCAAATTCAATTATTATTTGCTGATCCGAAAAATGATCCGATCCGTGACTCCTGATCCGAGGATCGATCCGATCCGTGAGTTTTTTGATCCGTTGCACCCCTACTGTGGGGTTTCACATGCCCACAGGCAAGATGGACCCCAGCAGACAAGAAGAAGAAGATGAAGATGAAAACCGGCGGCGATCGAGATGGAAGATGGAACAGGTAAGTCCCCCAATTGAGCTATATGCCCTTGGCATATAGCCCAAAAAAAAAGAGTGCAGAACCGCTTTAACAAGCAAGGGGGCACCTGCTCAAACGTTCTTTCATCCCTAAGCCAGCAGCCTCTAGACTGAGCAGAAGACAGTATTGCTTGGATCAGGGCAGTTCACACCAGTGACTGCAAATATTCTAGCAGACTATCTGAATCGAGTATCAGCAGGAGCAAATGGGAGCTGAACATAGAAATTTTTCCAAGAGATCACTCTAAGATGGGGTGTACCTGTAGTGGATATTTTTGCACCGAGTCTAAACGGGAAGCTTCCAGACCTTTTTTCCCGCTAGAGAGACGGAAGCTTTAAGGACAGATGCGCTGTTGCCTCTGGTAGTCCAGAGGTTTGTTCAAGCAGAAGTAATCCTGATCGCTCCATGGAGGCCCAGGAGGAGTTGGTTCTCAACACTAAACACTTTCAACAGCTCTCCCCTGGCCCCTGCCAGATTGAAAGAACCTTCTCCGACAAGGGACAGTACTCCACCCAAACCCTCAGATTTACCGTTTGACGTCTTGAAAGCTGAGTGGCGCATTTTACAACTGAAGGGCTGTTCAGAAAAAGTTATAATATGATTCTAGTCAGCCATAAATTAGGCGAAAAGAAAAATTTACGGAAGATTTGGAAGACTTTTGTTTCCTTGCAAAAGAGAGCCAGGTTTGGCTTTTTTTTTTTTTTTTTTTCTATCCCCTGTATACTGAAGTAGGAAAGGGGCTTTTTTTTTTATTTTTTTATTTATTTTTTAAAAAAATTGTTAGTACCCTTAAGAGTCAGGTTGCCGCCTTGTCACTTTTCTTGGATGGCAGGCTAGCTGAGGAGCTATTGATGAAAAACTTTCTTTTAGCAAGACCTAGACGTACATGCAGATTAATTAGGCAGATTATCCCTTGGGACCTGTCTTTGGGTTTTGAACGTTCCTTAACAGAGCTCCCTTTGAACCCTTGAATAATGCTGCGTACACACGAGCGGAATTTCCGTCAGAAAAATCTTGGATGTCTTTTTCCGACGGAATTCCGCTTAAGCTTGGCTTGCATACACACGGTCACACAAGTTCGCTGAACTTTCGACCGCCAAGAGCGCGGTGATGTACAACACTACGACGAGCAGAGAAAATGAAGTTCAATGATTTCCGAGCATGCGTTAAATTGTTTCCGAGCATGTGTAGGAATTTTGCACGTCAGAATTTCCGCTCGAACTTTTTCCGACCAAAAAATTGAGAACATGCTCTCAATGTTTTGCTACCTGGAATTCAGCCAGCAAAAGTCCGATTGAGCATACACACGGCTGCATTTTCCAACCAAAAGCTTTCATCTGCGTTTTTGCTGGCCGAATTTCCGGTCGTGTGTACGCGGCATAAGGCTTCCTTAGGATTGGTAACTATGTAGACTACTTTCTTTTAGCCATTTCTTTGGGGAGAAGGATTTCTGACTTGAAATCCCTCTCTTGTAAAGACCCTTTTGAGAATTTGGAGGATAGGGTGGTTATTAAACCAGACCTTTTGTACTTTCCTAAAGTCTATCCCAGTTTTCACAGGTTACAAGGAGTAGTTCTTCCTAGCCTTTGTACCTCCCCCAGGTATTCAGAGGAGGGAAGATGTCTACTGCATTACTTAGGATTTCCTAAACTCACTAGAAATCTTTTTCAGCTACTGCTTTCCTTTTTTAGTAGTCCCACGAATGGGAATAAGGGCTCCATCTACAGATGGATTAAGGAAACAATTTGAGGCTTACAGGTCTTCAGGTCAGGCCCCTCCTACCAGAGTTAGGGCTCATTTTACATAGTGGGCAGAAAGAGCAGGAGCTTTGTTGGAAAATATACCCAAAGCTGCTGTCTGGTCCTCCTCCCATGCCTTTTATTAAGCATTATCCAGATACTCTCCAGCCAGGACCTCTCCTTTGCAAGTAAAGTGCTACAGGCTGTCTTCCCTCCCTAAGATATAGAATCTTGCTTATCCTCTCCAAGTAGCTGTCCTGGAAGATGAAGGGGGAAAACTCCCGTTAGACTTACCGGTAATGGCATTTCCATAAATCTTCCAGGACAACATCTGATTCCCACCCTATTCTGGTTCTTTTATTTAACTTGGTGGTGATTTTTTGAGATTGTTATTCCTCTGCCTTATGCACTTTGAAGGTTTACTTGATCTTCTAAACAACTGATGGTAAGAGGAAGGGGAGGGCCTTTAAAATTATGTCTGATTTGTGTTTCCTGTAGAGGGCAGAGCCAATCATCTCTCCAAGTAGCTGTCCTGGAAGATTCATGGAAACACCGTTAACGGCAAGTCTAACGGGGGTTTTTTAAAGCACAGCTGCCATCTCTGTCCCGCAGCGGCTCCTCCTCTGACCCGCTGTTGACTCACTGACAGTCCCATTCAATTTAAATTGGATGGCTGGTGATGCAGCAGTGATACAACAAGGTGAGGGACATGGCGGCAGCCGGTGAGTGGATGCCTAACAGTTGCTGCCATGATGGAACAGAAATGACAGGTGTCATTTAAATGTAAGGACTCATTCTTGCTGGTAGTTGGAATCTTTTAATATTTGCAGACAAAATTAAGGTTTCCTATTTGGAATAATAAGCGATCAGGTTTGTAAATATTTCCAAACTGGGTCTTTTTTACGGCTTGCTGACGTTTTTCTCCCCAAAGGGAGGAATAAAGCACTTCAAGCTATGTGCAGAAAGATCACAAGGTTTATAAGCCGCTTGGGCTTCATGTACAAGGGACGTTTCTCGACCTTTCCTGAACGCTGGAACATCACAGCTAGTAGTCCACGTTTCAAAACGTGTGTTTAGCAGCGTTTACAAGCTGCGTGTTTTTTTTTTTTTTTTTTTTATGTTCAGAAGAGTTTACTAAAGATAACCTCCCAAATGATTAGACAGCACTTGTTAATTGGTTTGTTAATATGGATTCCATGATGTGCGAGAAAATGCTCCTGATGTTGCTGAGGCTCCAAAGACATAGAAAATTGCTACTGGACACATCCATTGGTGGCTCAACGCAACAGCTGCGTAATTACACAGAGAAATCTTTTAATTTTACACACATGTCAATTGGCACCTTTTTGACGTTCTTTTTTTTAATCAGAAAATTTTTTTTGTGTCACAAAATCAGAGGTACGATAAGAACAGACATGGGAACATCTCTTCAGGGTGTACAACAATAACAGTATTGCATACAGATGGTGATATAAGGCACGTAAAACCAGGATATGACATTTTCAATGAGCCCATTCCTTTTTTTTTTTTTTAGCATCGTACATTCCATTGGTAAGCTGATTACAGATTAAGTGACACACGGGTAGTCCTATACACTAGGGTACTGGGATTGAACTAACTACCTTCCAACGGGAAGGTGAACCAATTGAAGCTTCTTAGCACAACCAAGACCATATTGGGTTGCAGAGGTAAATACTGCTGGTCCATCAGTAATAGAAGGGATACTTAAGGCCTGTACACACGATCTGACTTTTTGACAACCAACATGCAAATTAGCTGTTTTGGACCAACATCCGACCGCGTGAACGCTCCATCGGACCAACTTTTTCCAGGTTTCATCGGACTTTTGTTGGCTGTGCGAACGGACCAACTTTCTGCCAACAAAAGTCCGATGGACCAAAGTCCGACCGTGTGTACAGAAAACCATCAGACTTTTGTCCAAAGTACAAACACGCATGCTCAGAACCAATGCAAAAGATCAGACAACAATATAGAAGTTGACCAAAGGCGGCGCTGGAGTATTCGAACGTCCTCTTTTGAAGTGTCGTCAGTACGTTGAAACGTCACTACGTTCCAATTTGTTGCCTAAAAAGTCTGATCGTGTGTATGCAATACCAACTTGGGGCCAACGCCCTTTGGACAAAAATCCACAGGAAAGTTGGTCCAAGGTCCGATCGTGTGTACGGGCCTTTAGAATGATCAATTGTCCCATGATCATACTCAAAACCTTAAACTTATCGTGATATGGTGAGAGCGATGAGCAATTGTTCTAGGGAGTTGCATTTCAAGGAGTCGATTGAGAACTAGCTGTGGTGGTGCCAAGCTCGGGGTGTCCAGCCAAGGCTGCCATATTTTATAGAATTTGTTAACCGCCTTTCTGTGTTGATACGTCAGCTTTTCTTTAGAGTGTTATTTACCTGCTCAATCCACTGTTTCATTGTGGCATGGGGCACATCACAATGATACTTGGGCTTTAGTTGCACTGTCACGCTCTTCGTTATACTGACGTTCTGAACAAAATACGTCTTTCACCTTTTCATTCTTATGACACACACATTTATTTTTACATTTTTCATTTGTTTTGTCACATTCACATCTATATTCATACTTCACATTTATGAATGTCTAAACATATATAGATGGACACATATATTTTTTTCTCTTGCTTACATATATTATATGGATATGGAATCAATATTAGGCTATGAGTTTTCAGTGACGCATGTTGATGGTTTCTCATATGTTTGATTGGGCCAGGCCTGGTTCTTAATTAGTCAGCCGGCCAGTTAATCCTATCAATTGAACAATTTATTAATCAATCAACTCAATGTGTGTAACATCATTAATTGTATTCATTTGCCATATTTTTCGATGTGTTAGCTATCAGTAAGCACTCTTGATAGTGTGAAACACGTTGGCAACTTTTCTGCTTTGCTGTGACCCACTTTTGTGTGATTTTTAAATTTTACCAATAAAGGCACTTGAATTTTTCTTGGAGTGCAGCCGTTCAGAGTCCTTAATTGCATCGTTATCCACTGTTTCATTGTTGGGCGGTGCGGTGATGGCCATAAACGAGCTATGTGCTTGTGGGCGATATACAAAAATATTAAAACAGCCACATTTGTTGGAGGGGTAAAGAATTCCTCATCAGCCGCACCTAACAAGTAGGTAATGGGGGTGTAGCGATACAGTGGCTTGATAGATGCTATGGTATTTAGTCCAATATCTGAAGAGTTTGGGGCAGCGCCAAAGCAAGTGTATGAAGTCTGCATCGCCCCCCCCCACATTTGGGGCACAGAGGGGACTCCCTCCTGCCCCATATGTGAAGCAAAATGAGGTGCGGTAAGTTCTGTACAGGATGAACAGCTGGGAGAGCCTATACGATGGCGAGACCTATCCTGTTGGCAGAGACTGTAAACTTAGTTCCCAATCTCTCCTAGGTCTTGTTCCCACCTATGTCTACACAGTAGTTTGGCTGCATCCTGTGTCCTTGATAAGAGTGTTTGTTTGTTTTTTCCTATTCTGTGCGTTAAGTATGTGGGTTATTAATGGGTGTTCCAATGCGATCCAGCCTGGACAGTTGTATCTGCGATTGTAAAGCATGTCGAAGTTGGCGGTATCTATAAAGATTGTGTTTTGGTAGCCCGGACTCCTTCTGTAAGTCAGTGAAGGATTTAACCACTTAAGACCCGGACCAATTGTCAGCCTAAGGACCAGAGGTCTTTTTTACAATTTTGCACTGCTTTAACTGGTAATTGGGTACAACATTGCATGACCGCGCAAACGAAATTTGCGTCCTTTTCTTCCCACAAATAGAGCTTTCTTTTGATGGTATTTGATTGCCTCTGTGATTTTTATTTTTTGCGATTATAAACGGAAAAAGACCGAAAATTAAAAAAAAAGATTTTCTACTTTTTGTTATAAGAAAAATCTAATAAATTCAATTTTAGTCAAACATTTGGGCCAAAATGTATTCAGCCACATGTCTTTAGTAAAAAAAATGCCAATAAGCGTATATTAATTGGTTTACGCAAAAGTTATAGCGTCTACAAACTAGAGTACATTTTCTGGAATTTACACAGCTTTTAATTTGACTGCCTATCATTTCTTGAGTAGCTAAAATGGCAGGGCAGTATAAACCCCCCCCCCCCCCCCAAATGACCCCATTTTGGAAAGTAGACACCCCAAGATATTTGCTGAGTGGCATGTTGAGCCCATTGAATATTTTATTTTTTTTGTCCCAAGTGATTGAATAAAGATTAAAAAAAAAAATAAGATTTTTTTTACAAAAAGTTGACGCTAAATGATATATTGCTCGCACATGCCATGGTTATATGTGGAATTGCACCCCAAAATACATTTAGCTGCTTCTGAGTACAGGGATACCACGTGTGGGACTTTTTGGAAGCCTAGCCGCGTACGGCACCCCGAAAACCAATCACCGCCTTCAGGATTTCTAAGGCTGCAAATTTTTGATTTCATTCCTCACTACCTATCAGTTTCGAAGGCCATAAAATGCCAAAATAGCACAAACCCCCCCCCCCCCCCCAAATGACCCAATTTTGAAAGACGCCCCAAGCTATTTGTTGAGAGGCATGGTGAGTATTTTACAGCTCTCATTTGTTTTTGAAAATGAAGAAAGTAAAGAAAAAAACTTTTTTTTTTTTTTTTCAATTTTCAAAACTTTGTGACAAAAAGCGAAATCTGCAAAATACTCACCATACCTCTCAGCAAATAGCTTGGGGTGTCTACTTTCCAAAATGGGGTCATTTGGGGGGGGGGGGGGTTTGTGCCATCTGGGCATTCCATGGCCTCCGAAACTGTGATTGTCAGTGAGGAGTGAAATAAAAAAATTACACCCTTAGAAATCTTGAAGGCGGTGCTTGGTTTTTAGGGTCCGCAGCTAGGCTCCCATAAAGTCTCACACATGTGGTATCCCCGTACTCAGGAGAAGCAACAGAATGTATTTTGGGGTGTAATTCCACATATGCTCATGGCATGTTTGAGCAATATATCATTAGTGACAACTTCTTTTTTTTTTTTTGTCATTATTCAATCTCTTGGGACAAAAAAAAAATATCCACTGGGCTCAACATGCCACTCATGCCACTTTTTTTTTTATTTTTTTGTTTATTTAGCTTTTTTATTTTATTTTTAAACAGTTTCTTCCATATTTTTTTTTTTTTTTTTTTTCTTTTGTTAACAAAAATGATATCTCAGGGAATGCAAATATCCCCTATGACAGCAATAGGCAGTGACAGGTACTTTCCTTTTTTTTTTTTTTTTTTTTTAATTGGGGTCTAGACCCTAGATCTTTCCTCTGCCCTCAAAGCATCTGACCACACCAAGATCGGTGTGATAAAACGCTTTCCCAATGGCGCTGTTTATATCCGGGAGGGGGGACATTCCCTCCCACTGTTTGTAAAAGCAGTCTAGAGGCTAATTAGCCACTAGAATTGCTTTTACATGAAAGCCGATCACTGGCTGAAAAGAATGATACCTAAACCTGCAGGCATCATTCTGGTATAACCATTCAAAGTCCAGCAACATACTGGACATATATTGTAATTCTTCTTTTTCTTTTTCTTTTTTTTTTTTTCTTTTTTCTTTTTTTCTTTTCTTTTTTTCTTTTTCTTTTTTTTCTTTTTTTTTTCTTCTTTTTCTTCTTTTTCTTCTTTTTCTTCTTTTTCTTCTTTTTCTTCTTTTTCTTCTTTTTCTTTTTTTCTTTTTTTTTCATGCAGCCTCTTGGCTGAACGAAAAAAAGAGATTGATCGGTGGGTATGCCCACCATTAGAATACCTACCTTCATCCACCCACTTCTAATGATGGGCATACATGCACCATTTATATATGCCGAAGCATGGGGGCATCCTCCCGCAAAAAAGTTATGCCACGTACACACGGTCGGACTTTTCCACGGGCAAGCCTCCGTCGGAATTTTGACCGTTTGTACGCGGCATTAGGAGCCAATCGCTCCTGCTGCCCCCATGCTTTGGCATATATGCTCTTCTTCTTTTTTCTTTTTTTAACTGGTGGTGAAATCACCTCCGACAGCACTGGAGTCACGGCTTTATGTATTGTGGGAGCAAACGATGTTGCTGTCAAGATAAATAAATCCGCGCTGCAGTTGAATGGCGCACCTGAAAACAAAAAAAATGGTTAACAATAAAACACAGTAAACAGTAAAGTATAACAAAATGACATACCTGGAAAGCAAGCATGATAAAACATTGCATAATAGAATACAGTAAAAAAGAGCAACAATAGAGAGAGAGAGAGAACAATAAAACGACTTTTTTTTTTTTTTATTTTTTTTTTTACTTTATTTTTTTTTGTAATTTTAACTGTAATGGTCGGGTCTCAAAATGCAATGGCATCTTGGGAGACTCTGTAAGTGTATCCTAGCCTGTGAAATGCTTTACCCTACGCTAAAACTTCACTAGTGTGTGTTAGCGTTCAAAACATTCACCAATGCAAAGACCAGGATTGTCAGGACAGCGTGGACAATAACGGGTGTCATGCCTAAATCCGAGTTTGCTACAGACACAACATCTTTTTTGGGGGGCTCGTTGGGTAGGGGTACTCGGGAGGGCATAAGGAAAATGCCTCTCATGCAGCCGGCTAACTGCATTTGGTTGGGAACGGTGAGGTGCAGAACCCTCTGCATACAGAAGGTCTGTGACAATCTCTTCCTGGAATTCAAGGAAGGGTAAAGTCCCGCCTGACGCTCCGTATAGCTCATCGAGCGTTCAGCAAAGCCAATTGAAATAAGTAAACGCACCTTTTTGTACCAGCGTCTGGCCTTACGGGCAACTAGATACGGCGACAACAACTGGTCGTTGAGGTCCACCCCTCCCATATTTTGGTTATATTCGTGTACACAGAGAGGTTTCTCCTAAACACCAGCCGCCGTACGAATTTGGACTGTCGTGTCTGCATGAAGGGAGGTAAGAACAAAAACATTCTTGTTATCCCTCCACTTCATAGCGAGCAAGTTATTACACTGCAAGCAGTCTCTCTCCCCCAGCCTAAGACGGGAATCTACAAGCCGCTGGGGAAAGCCCCGGCGATTAGGTCACACGGTGCCATATGCTCCAATCTGATGATCAAACAAGTGACTAAACAGTGGCACGCTCATGTAATAATTGTCCACGTACAAGTGGTACCCCTTTCCGAATAAGGGTGACACCAAGTTCCACACTATCTTGCCAGCGCTCCCTAATGTAATCTGGGCAGTTCTCCGGCTCTACGTAACTATCTTTTCCCTCATAAACCGTAAAGCTCCATGTATAGCCTGTTGCCCTGTCACAGAGCCTCTAGAGCTTGACCCCGTATCTGGCACGCTTGCTGGGAAGGTACTGTTTAAAGACAAGCGGCCAGAAAATGTAATCAGGGACGCAGACAACTTGATCGGGAGTAAACAAGGCTGCAAAACGTTGGTTGAAATGGTTCATGAGGGGCCGAATTTTGTAGAGCCGATCGTATTCAGGGTCTCCACGAGGACGACAAAGTTCATTGTTGTTAAAGTGCATGAACCGCAAGATCTGCTCGTATCGTTTCCTGGACATGGAGCGAGAGAACACGGGCATATGGTGGACTGGGAGCATGCCTCTAGGCCGTGGCAATGGCCTTCGCTGTCAGACTCTAGAGGAAAACCTCAGGGTCAGACCCAGGCTCAAAAGAAGCCCTGGGGTAGTAAATCTGTATAACAGAATCCTAAAGCCTCATCATGAAGAGACAACTTCTGCAATTTTCAGAAGTCTGGAAAAAGGAAATTCAGGACAGATGGGTCATCTCCACGGTAACGCTGGGGTACAAGCTGGAATTTCGGGACTTTCCACCGTCTCGTTTCCTGAGATCAATCGTTCCCAGAGATCCAGAGAAAAAAACATCTGTTTCAGGCACTAGACCGATTAATAGCTCAAGGTGTGATCATTCAGATACCCACAAATAAACAAGGTCTGGGGTTTTATTCAAATCTTTTTTTCATGGTACCAAATGGAGACGTCAGACCCATTCTAGGTCTAAAAAAGCTAAATCAATTCCTGAAGATCCGCTTCTTTAGCATGGAGACAATCAGGTTGGTAGTTTCTATCCTTCTAGGAAGAGAACTTATGGCATCAATCGACAGCAGGGATGCATATCCCCATATTTCCTGCTCATCAAAAGTTTGAGGTTCAAGTTGGAACAGCAGCGTTTCCAATTTGTAGTCCTGCCCTTCGGGCTAGCCACATCACCTCGGGTGTTCACCAAAGTGCTGACCCCCACCTCTAGCCAGGTTAAGGGCACCGGGCATAACAGTCGTATCGTACCTAGATGATCTATTACTTATAGATCAATCGGTGACTCGTTTGGAGCAAAGCATACGCACTGCAACCAACTATCTGAAAAGTTTGGGTTGGATTCTCAACCTAGAGAAATCTTCCTTAAATACCGCTAAAAAGGTACTTGGGTCTGATCATAGACCCAGCCCAGGAAAGGGTGTTCTTGCCTCAAGCAAAAATCAATTCCATAAAGAGCTGGTGCGGAGGGTCAGGTCAAATGGCAATCCCTCCATTCGCCTCTGCGTGAGGTTGCTAGGAACCATGGTAGCTTCATTCAAAGCAGTTCCCTATGCCCTGTTCCATTCAAGACTGTTGCAAAACGGTATCCTGTCTGCTTGGAACAAAACAATTCAAGCTTTAGACCAAAGCCTCACTTGGTGGGCCAGAACCTAGAATCTGCTGAAAGGAAAATCCTTCAGACCAGTCATCTGGAAAGTGGTAACGACAGATGCCAGCCTTTCAGGCCGGGGAGCAGTACTAGAAAAGACAACTGTCCAAGGACAGTGGTCAAGAACCAAATGAAACGTGCCCGTCAATATCCTAGCTATTCGGGCAGTACGTCTGGGTCTAAAGGCCTGGACTTTCAGGTTACGGGATTGTCCTGTCAGGATTCAATCCGACAATGCCACAGCTGTGGCCTATATCAATCACCAAGGGGGCACCAAAAGTCTCTCAGCACAGAGAGAGGTGAACCGTATTCTAACTTGGGCAGAAAGGAATGTTTTATGCCTTTCTGCTATCTTCATTCCAGGAGTATAGAATTGGCAGGCATACTACTTAAGTCGCCAGCAGTTATTCCAAGGGCAATGGTCTCTTGACTACGACATATTTCGGGCTGTTTGTCAAAGATGGGGTACTCCATATGTGGATCTTCTAGCATCCAGGTTCAACACAAAGTTGGTCAACTTTATGGCCAGAACAAGGGATCCATTCGCAAGCGGAACGGATGCATTGGTGACCCCATGGGATCAGTTCTCGCTGATCTATGCATTCCCCCACTATTCAGTTGCTGCCACGACTTCTTTGCAAGATCAAGCTGGAAAGAAAGCCGATTCTGGTGTTACCAGCATGGCCCAGAAGGTCATGTACGCAGAAATCGTAAAGATGGCAGAGGAGGGCCCATGGCCCCTCCCACTACTGCCAGATCTGCTCTCTGAGGCCGATATTCCATCCTTCCTTACGGTCTCTAAATTTAACGGCTTGGCTATTGAAACCCACATTTTAAAGAAACCTGGGCTTTCCGGGTCAGTTATCTCTACCCTGATTAATGCTAGAAAAAACTGCTTCAAGAACTATATATTATAGAGTCTGGAAGGCATATGTTTCCTGGTCTGAATCCAAGGCTTGGCACCCTCTGAGATGTATATCATAGGCAGAATTCTTGCCTTTCTACAATTAGGGGTAGAAATGAAATTGGCCTTAAAGTGGTGTTGCCACCAAAACAAAAATCATAAAAAAAAAAATTGGGAAATTTTTTTTTTTTTTTACTCGCCTCTAAATGCCTGTTGCTAGGGGGTCCCTCGTAGTCTGCCACCTTCAGTGCCCGGGCACTGACATCACTTCCCCCCTAGGCGCTGCACAGTCATCTGGGACCTGTCACGTGTCCCAGATGAGTGAGCGGCGAATCGCGGCGCCGCTCGCGCATGCACAGTGGGTGCCCGGCTGTGAAGCCACAGCTGGGTGCCCACATTAAGAATGCCTGCGCCGCGAGTGGGGAACGAGGGGGGCCTCGTTTCCCCGCATCGCTGGACCCTGAAACAGGTAAGTGTCCAATTATTAAAAGTCAGCAGCTGCAGTATTTGTAGCTGCGTACTTTTAAATTTATTTTATTTATTTATTTTTTGTGGGCCCTCCTCTTTAAGTACTATTTAACCACTTCAGCCCCGGACCAATTGGCAGCCAAAGGACCAGGCCCCTTTTTTGCGATTCGGCACTGCGTCGCTTTAACTGACAATTGCGCGGTCGTGCGACGTGGCTCCCAAACAAAATTGGCGTCCTTTTTTTCCCACAAATAGAGCTTTCTTTTGGTGGTATTTGATCGCCCCTGCGACAATTTAGAAAAAAATGCTATATTTTTAGCTTTTTGCTATAATAAATATCCCCAAAAAATATATATAAAAAAAAAAACATTTTTTTCCTCAGTTTAGGCCGATACATATTCTTCTACATATTTTTGGTAAAAAAAAAACGCAATTAGCGACTATTGGTTTGCACAAAAGTTATAGCCCTCATCCAGGCTTTTTGACAAAAGTAATTTTCAGGTTTTCACCTGAACCAAGATCTTGTCCAGCCATCGTTTTTTTCCAAAACCATGTTCCAGGGAAGAAAAGTCACTACATTGTCTTGATGTGGAGAGAGCAGTGAAAATCTACTCAGACAACTCGTGAGACTGATGTCTTATTTATTCTGCCGGAGGGTCTTGAAGGACAAGCAGCGTCAAAATCCACTGTCGCTAAGTGGATTCGGCAAATAATTCAAACTTATGATTTAAGGGGTACGATTCCCCCATTTCAAGTTAAAGCGCATTCTTCCAGGTCGGTTAGTGCTTTTTTTTTGGGCAGTGCGTCATTAGGCCTCCATGGCTCAGATTTGTAAGGCCGCAACTTGGTCTTTTATCAGGTGGATGTAAGGAGGAATGAGGATATTGCCTTCGAGCGCAGTGTTCTGCAAGCAGCAGTATAGATCCTCAAGTCTGGGTGTACCCTGCAGGTTGTTTTCTCCCACCCCTCATGTGGCATTGCTATGGGACATCCCATTAAGTAATTACTGTGTATATACTCGAGTATAGGCCGACCCAAATATAAGCCGAGGCACCTAATTTTAGTACAAAAAAAATGGAAAAACTTATTGACTCCAGTATAAGCCTAGGGTGAGAAATGCGCAGCTACTGTAAGTGGAAAAGAGGGTCAACAATGCCCATTTGCATGCCTCACTGTGCTAATTTGCAGCCATAGGTCCCCTAAACTTCAAACTTGGTAGTTAAGGGTTCCTAGATGCCCCCTATCTGCAGACCAAATGGTCCTGAAATAACATTGCTGAAGATGGAGACAGTTGACCGATCTTGGGACCACTAGGTGCTAGGAACCCCAAACTCAGAAACTCAGTCGAACTAGCACTAGAACATATCCAAAGATGGGGTTCCTATTACCAAGTGGCCCTGAGATTCGGGGCCCTTAAGTCGGTTTAGAAAATGTCAAGCACTTTTCTGCAGCAGAGAATGACATTTTCCGAACCGACTTTGGGGCCCAGTATCTCGGGGCCACTTAGAGCTAGGAATCCCATTGGATATTTTGTAGTGATGGTTCCACTGGGTTTGAGCACCAAATTTGGGGTTCCTAGCACCAAGTAGCCCCGAGATACAGGGCCCCAAAGTCAGGTCTGAAAATGTCATTTTCTGCTGCAGAAAAGTGCTTGACTCGAGTATAAGCAGAGGGGGGCACTTTCAGCACATTAAAATGTGCTGAAAAACTCGGCTTATACCCGAGTGTATATACGGTACTTAAGGCTGTGTCCCATGATGTACGATAAAGAAAATAGGATTTTTATTACAGCTTACCTGTAAAATCCTTTTCTTGGAGTAAATCATAGGACACAGAGGTCCCACCCCCTCTTTTGGGATACAAGTATATTGCTTTGCTACAAAAACTGATGTGCTCCTGGAAAGAGGAGGGGTTATATAGGGAAGTAAACTTCCTTTGGGTTTACCAGTATCAACACCTGAAGGTGGCCTATAACCCATTAAGCAATTAAGTCTCTCTGTGTCCCATGATGGACTCCAGGAAAAGGATTTTACAGGTAAGCTGTAAAAAAAGATTTTTATAAGATTTTCTTTGGGTACAGTGTTGCATGACTGTTCAATTGTCGGAGTGCGACAGCGATGAAAATTGGGCTGGTCAGGAAGGGGGTAAAAGTGTCCGGTAGGCAAGTGGTTAACTTACAGCATTTTTTCACACCTGCATAAACTTTTGCACAGTGCTGTATGTAGGAGGTACAGAATTAAAGAAACCTAGTTAAATATTTGTATTATGCCTCCTGCACAATGATCTAATAATTTACGGATGGTCATGTGCAGGATTTTGCTGGAAGATAGATCCTGAGAAAATGTTTTTTGTTCTGAACGCACGTGTACACACATACCGCCGTAATGAGGGGCATATGCTTTATACACACAATTAAATTCTTAATATTTTGGCTGCCAGTGTTGCAATAAATACAGTTGTGTAAAGGTGCACAGGTAAAGACATATAGCCTTCTTTTTTTCTTTTTTTTTTTCTTTGTTAAAATGCAAGTTATATTCTGTAAAGAACGTGTGTAAATAACTGTATCGGCCCATAAACATGCGTATGCTTATACCAGGGTGGATAAAAATCATCAACATGGGGACAAGGTGCTTTTGGGGGGGGGGACCCCAAAGCATCCTCCCAATGTTGAGGGCTCTCGCCCCCCCTTTTCTGCGGCTTGCCAGGTTGCGTGCTCGGATAAGGGTCTGGTATAGATTTTGAAGGGGACCCCCTTCCTTTTTTTTTTTTTTTTGGTGCGGGGTTCCCCTAATATCTATATCTTGGAGTGGAACCCATGCCGTTGTGTTTTTTTTATTTTATTTTTTTAATTAATCGCCCCGCCTGGGGACGACTTAAAGTCGTGTTGTAAGTCTCCAATAGTCCAAGTCGCGCTCGAAGTCGTGTTGCCCCTGTGTGAATGGACTGTTGGTGAACTCAGCACAGGGATGATGGGAACCCCTCATAATGGGCACAGCGGGTGTACAGACCCGGGATCTCTGCACACGAATGGTGGGAACCCCTCATAATGCGCACAGCAGGTGTACAGACCCGGGAACTCAGCACAAACATGATGTGGTCACCCCCCCCCCCCCCCAACAATGGGGAACTACGGGTCCCAGCATGAATCCCTAAGATAAAAGGATGTGACATCCCTCCCCCGCAAAATCAAAGGACTACAAGTCCCAGCATGAACCCCTGCGATCTATGGCTGTGACCCCTTAGATCTTATGTGGTCATGCTGTGACCTGTAGTTCTTCACTAGTTGGGGGGTGTCGCATCCTCAGCTCAGAGGCGTTATTGCTGTGACCTGTAGTCCGCTTTTGGGAGGGTCACGGAATCCCCTTGAAGTCATGGGGTACAGTTGTATAGTAGGCGAGGTTACACGTGTGTGTGTGTGTGTGTGTGTGTGTGTGTGTTTTTTTATTTATTTTTTTTTATTTTTTTTTCCAGAGCCTGTTTATTGATATGCTTAGGGTGGACAGGTGTCGCACATACTAGCATAGGCTCTGGTGGTGGGTACTTTTAAAAAAAAAAAGTTCTTTAGATTAAAATTTTTGTTATCCACAGGGTGTTTTTGTTAATGGGTATTGTATTCAGTAGAAGTAATGTGCTGGCGTTTGTCATTTTGATTCATTTCAGGACAAAGCTCACAAGCCCAGAGATGGCAAAACGGACTCCCGATGTGCACCAAGAAAGTGCCTTTATGGGTGGAAGCAAAGTGCATGTCAGGAATGTATAGACAAGCTCATCAAAGGAGAAACAGGCCCTATCCTTAAGGGTTTTATGGACTCAGTGAAAAAAGGGGATGAAACAGACTTTACAGTCCTTTAAACCCAGAGAGCAGGAAGCGCTTGCTGAACCTATCCCCTGTACTTCCTGCACAAGTACTAGTGATAGGCCAATGGTCCTGACCTAGGCACGGGCAGAGCAGAACCTTTCCGGTACATACGTCTCTAAAAGAGAGTACTTCAGTAATGGAGGAAACCGGAAAAGGGAGTCTTCCCTAAAAATTTGAAAAGGTTTCCCTTCAAAGAGGAGGATGCAAAGTTGTGGGACAAATGCCCTGGACTGGACGCTTCCCTTTCTAAGGTTTTAAAAGGTTCAGAGCTTTCCTTTAAGAACTCAGGAACCCTAAAGGCGGAAGAGTATTTAAAAGCGTGGGAAGCCTGCTCCGCTTACTTTAAGCCAGCAGTAGCCACTACATACTTGGCTCGTATGCTTGATTTGTGGCTTAAACGGCTCCGCACTCTTCTGGAGTCAGATACTCCCAGGGAAGAAATTTTGGATGCTTTACCAATGCTAAATAAGGCAGTAGCCTATATAGCCGATGCGTCCACGGTGTCTGTAATATTCTCGGCCAGGTCTACAGCATTAGTTAATGAAGCCAGGAGGGCTATCTGGCTGAATTCCTGGGGGAGGAGACAGTGTCAATTTCCAAACTCTGTTCTCTTCCCCTTTTAATGGAGATTTGCTCTTTGGTAAAGAGCTAGAATCTGTCCTAGAGGTTGGCCAATTAAAAAGAAAGGGTTTCCTTTCCCCAAAAAACAGCAAAAACATTTTTTTCGTCCCTTCCAGAATTCAGGTGAAAGGAACTATCATCGGGGACCAAAGACAGCATAAGGGTTTTGCAGCCACGCAAGACCAGAAAAGAGGGTGGCAATACAGGAGGGGAAAAGGTGGCTTCCTTTTTAAACCACCCCAGTCTAAAGGCCCTCAGTCAGCCATGTGGGAGGAAGGTTGGGGTCATTCCTCCCACAGTGGCAGACCATTTCCAGCAGCAGCTTTATCCTGGATCTGTTAAAATCGGGGTACAGGATAGAGCTCTTGGGCCTGCCCCCTCAAAAATTTCACACAACAATTCTCCCGCAATACGTGGAGAAGGCAACAGCTATGTCTTCCCTCCTACAGAGTATGCTGGAGGAGAAGGTGATAAGCTCCCCCCCCCAACCCTAAGAAAAGGGTGGTTTTAATCTCACGTTTTTTTGATTAAAAAAAAAAAAAGGAATCCGGAGAATTTTGACTCATTTTGAACCTGAAGCAAGTGAACATGTAAAGGTACAAATGATTCAAAATGGAGTTGATTTACACCACCGAAGATTTGTTAACCCCTGGGGTCTTCATGCTCTCATTGGACCTAAGACGCCTATCTTCATGTCCCCATTCTAAAGGAGTCCCATGCAGTTTCTCAGGTTTGCAGTGAAGAAGTGGTTCAAGACCCTCTATTTTCAGTTCAATGCTCTGCCCTTCGGATTGGCGTCAGCACCACGCATCTTCACAAAGATTTTGGCAGAAGCTCTGTGGATCCTGAGATCGGAGGGAATTCATATTATTCCCTATCTGGACGACCTGCTGATCTTTGCAGACGAGGTGAAACATGACCTGAGCAGAACTATCGGACACCTTCAGCAGCCTGGGGGGGCTGGTAAATCAGGAGAAGTCAGTTGGTACCTACTGAAAGTATAGTATTCCTAGGATACCTAATGGACTCGACTATATCCAAAAATTTTCTGATGAAAGAAAAAGTGGCAACAATAATTGCAGAGGTGAGCAGTCTCTGCGCATGTACAGAGACCTCAATTCGGGGTATAATGAGGGTTTTTGGTTTTATGACTGCAGCCATCCCAGGAGTCCAGTGGGCACAATTCCATACTTGAGCACTTCAGGCGTTCATGCTTTCTGGGATGTCTGGGATGAAAGGAAGCAATCTCTTCAGAGGCAGACAGAGATCCCACAGGAAGTAAAACTCTCAATAGAGTGGTGGTTGATCCCTGCAAATCTCTCTGCAGGCCGACTTTGGTCCCAACACAGCACTCTGGCGGTCACCACGGACACCAGCGGTCGGGCGGGGAGCCCATTCGGGCACACAGATGGCCCAAGGGGTCTGGAACCGGCAGGAAGCTAGCCTCTCCTCCCATGCATGGGAGCTGAGAGCAGTTCTAAAGGCTCTAGTAGCCTTTTGGTCCGACTCTGAAGAGAAGACACGTGCAGGTCCTTTCGGACAACATTAGCACAGTAAGTTGCATCAACAAGCATGGAGGTACCAGAGTCCCAGGTCTTATGAGGCTAGCAGAAAAGATACTTCAATGGGCGGAGGCAAATCTTTTATCCCTGTCTTTAATTCACAAAAAAGGGGAATTAAATACTCTGGCAGATGTCCTAAGCAGGGAGATTCTGTCTCACAGAATGGTGCTTGAATCGAACATTGTTCGAACTGATAGTGGGGAATCCCACAGAGAGACCTTTTTGCTACAAGGCAGAACAGGCTGGTGGAACAATTCCCCCCCCCCCCCTACAGAGGCATCATCTCAATCTGGGCCTAGATGCCCTATACCAGTCCTGGGAGGCAAATCTGGTGTATGCGTTTCCACCTTTTTGCCCTCATTCCAAAAATTATCCAGCAAGAGTGTTGAGCACAAAGCTTATCCTGATCGCACCATTCTGGCCAAGGAGGTCTTGGTTCCCAGGACTACTAAGACTCGGCATCACGGAGCCTTGGAGACTGCCTTACAGGACAGACCTCATATATCAGGGGGATGTGAATCTCCCAGAAGTGAGCTCTTTCTCTGATGGCCTGGCTTCTGGGAGGGGGCTGTTAGAGCAGAGAGGGTTATCGGCAAAAGTAGTCTAGACAAGATTATCCTCCTTGCTGGACCCGGCATTTCTCCCAAAAGTACCGTCTAACTTCCACAGGTCAGAAGAAGATTGTGATGCCATCATTTTGTGGAATTTCTTAAAAGGACAAGGAGGCAGGGTTTCATTAAATGGATGTCAGGAGATGCTTGATGACTTACAGCGCACCAAGGAATGGTGACGTTCCACCAGCCTTTTTGTGTTTTTGCAGGTTCAAACAGGGGTAAAGCGGCATCTAAAAATACCATCGCAAGGTGGATGAAGTCGGTCATCAAGGAGGCATATGAAGCGGCATCCCGGGCACCTCCGTTAGGAATAAATGCTCATTGCACAAGAGTGGTTTCTACTTCTTGGGCTGAAAGGGCAGGAGCGCCTCCCCTCTAGATTTGCAAGGCCGCAACCTGGTCCAGGTTCCAGATGTTCGTAAAGCATTACAGACTGGATCTGCTTGCCAGCCAAGACCAGTCTTTTGGCAGGAAAGTGCTGCAGGCTGTGGTCCTGCCCTGGTCAGGTAGTCCTATTTTGTCCTCTCTGTAAGCCGTCCTGGAAGATGATTTGGAAAAACAGTGTTATTACCGGTTAACTACTTTTTCCAGGATGGCGTCTGCTATTCACCAACCAAGTAGGGAGGGAACAATGTAAAACATAGAGTAAAGATGAAGCTACGCTAATGAAGGTTTAATGATTGCCTATTCTGAAGCCTTTGGTTATTTGTTAATACTGAGGGGCTAATACATGTGTACTGCTTTTATGATGTGGATCATGTGTTTCCTGTACTAGGTGGGAGGAGCCTATCTCTCTGTAAGCCGTCCTGGAAGATTCCTGAAAAAAGTAGTTAACGGGTAATAACACTTTTTTGAAATTATGCTCCCCGCTGAAACCACTGCCTGTGGAAGGGAATTCCACATCCTAACCGCTCTTACAGTAAAGAACCCTCCTACGCAGTTTAAGGTTAAACTGCTTTTCTTCTAATTTTAGTGAATGACTGCTTGTCTTATTAAATTCCCTTACGCTGAAAAGTTTTATCCCTATTGTGGGGTCACCAGTACGGTATTTGTACATTGAAATCATATCCCCTCTCAAGTGTCTCTTCTCCAGAGAGAGCAAGTTCAGTGCACGTAACCTTTCCTCATAACTAATGTCTTCTAGACCCCTTGTAAGGCAACAAAACTTTCTCTGGACTCTCTGCAGTTCCAACATATCCTTCCTGAAGACTGGACAGCATACTCCAGGTGCGGCTGGACCAGAGTCTTGTAGAGTGGGAGAATTATTGTTTTATCTCTGAAGTTAATCCCCTTTTTAATGCATGCCAATATTCTGTATGCTTTGCTTGCAGCAGCTTGGCATTGCATGCCATTGCTGAACCTGTCATCTACTAGGTCCCTTCCCATCCTAGATTCCCCCAGAGGTTCTCCCCCCAAGTGAGTAGATTGCATTCATATTTTTGCCACCCAAATGCATTCTTTTACATTTTTCCACATTTAAACCTCATTTACCATATAGTTGCCCACCCCATTAATTTGTTCAGAGCTTTTTGCAAGGTTTCCACATCCTGCGGGAGAATTCATTGCCCTGCTTAGCTTGGTATCGTCCGCAAATAGAGATTTAACTGTTTATCCCATCCTCTGTGTTTATGAATAAATAGGATTGGTCCAAGGACAGGACCCTGGGGGACCCCACTTTCCACCCCTGCCCATTCCAAGTACTCCCCATTTATCATCACCCTCTGCACTCGCCCCTGTAGCCAGTTTTCAATCCATGTACTCGCCCTATGGTCCATGCCAACTGACCTTGCTATGTACAGTAAACGTTTATGGGGAACTGTATCGAATGCTTTTGCAAAATCCAGATACACCACATCTACAGGCCTTTCTTTATCTAGATGGCAGCTCACCTCCTCATAGAAGGTTAATAGATTGGTTTGGCAAGAACGATTCTTCATGAATCCATGCTGATTACTGCTAATGATAGTTGCAATTGCTAAAATCTTATATATAGTCCCTTATCCCCTCCATGAACTTGCATACTATTGATGTTAGGCTAACTTGTCTGTAATTCCCAGGGATGTATTTTGGCCCTTTTTTAAATATCGGTGCTACATTGGCCTTTCTCCAATCAGCTGGTACCATTCCAGTCAGTAGACTTCGTAAAAATTGGGAACAATGGTCTGGCAATTACTTGACTGAGTTTCCCAAGTACCCTTGGGTGCAAGCCATCTGGTCCCGGTGATTTATTAATGTTAAGTTTCCCAAGTCTGTTTCTAGTTCTGTCCTCTGTAAGCCATGAGGGTACTTCCTGTGATGTGTCATGAGGATAAACATTGCAGTTTTGGTTACCCCCCCCCCCCCCCCGATTCCCTCGTGCAGACTGAGAAGTATACATTCAATAACTTTGCCATCTCTCCATCCTTAGTAACCAGATTCCCTTCATCATTCTTTATGGGACCAATGTGATCTGACCTTTCTTACTATTTATCTACTTTAAGAATTTCATGGTATTTTTCTTACTCTCCTCCGCCATGTGCCTTTCGTGTGATTTGCCCTGATTGCACCCTTACATTTCTTGTTGCATTCTTTGTAAAGTTGGAATGCTGATGATCCCTCAGCCTTGTATTTTTTTTGAAGGCCTTCTCCTTAGCTTTTTCCAGGACTTTTATTAGATCTTTTTTTACATTTATTTCCTATTGGGATGCACTGGCTAATGCCCTTATTTAATTTGCTCTTAAAGCAATTTCTCCCCTTTGTGTTCTTAAAGAGTTTATCCCAATTTGCATCTTCTAGCAAGGCTCGTAGTTTAGGTAAGTTGGCTCTTTTGAAATTCAGTGTCTTTTGTATTCTCCTTATGTTTCTGATTAGTGTGATATATTTTTTTTTTTTTTTTTTTTTACTGAAAAATTAATTGACCTGTGATTTGCTTTTTACTAAATTGCCCTGTATTTCTACATCTGTGATCAAGTCTGTATTGTTGGTAATCAGTAGGTCTAGTTGGTGCGTTTGCCATCTGTCCCATGAAATTGTCCTGCAAGACATTTAGGAACTGGCGAGCCTTAGATGAATGCGTGGTTCCTTCCACCCAGTCTGGATAATTAAAATCCCCCATTATGATGACACTTCCCATCCTTGTCGCTAATCCAAATTTGTGATAGCTCTTGCCTCCCCTCTCTGGTTAGGGGGCCTATAGCATACTCCCCAGTATTACTTTCCCCTTTCATTCCGCTGCAGCTCTACAAATAAGGATTCCACCTCCTCCCTTACTCCCCTTAGTGATGTCATCTCTCAAATTCACTTGTACATTTTTATTATACAGGCATACCCCTCCTCCTTCTTTTTTTATTTTTTTACCCTCTATCCCTGCGATAGAGGGAATACCCTTGAATGTTTGCCAGACAATCATGAGAACTGTTGAACCAAGACTCTGAAATTCCTTCAAATTCTCAATCATCCTCAACAGTAGCTCTAGTTCTCCCATCTTGTCCGCCAGACTCCTGGCATTGGTGAACATGCCACGTAGTTTAGACTGGTCGCATACTGTCCAACTTATTGGGTGTTTTTGAGGTTGCAAATAGGACTTGTTACTATACTTCGGGTTTAGGTGCTTCAGTCAACCTACCACTAATGCCCCCACTACTCCCCACTGATATGTTCCGCGCTGACTATCGCTACCTCCTGGACCCCCCCCCCCCCCCCCCTCTAACTTTTCGGCCATCTTCGCTCCCAGCAGATCTGCGCCCGGTAGACAACATACAGTTAGACCCTTTTAGGTCTGTCATTGATCTGCAGTAATGTTTGTCCACTTGCCTCACCATATGTTCAGCTTGAGACCAGCCGCCCTTTACCTGGCTGCTTAAGTAATCTGTCCTCAAAGCATGGTTCCACCCCAGGCCCTATCAGGGAACACTATATTAACCTGTGCAATGCAAGCCAGTCCTGCTGATTATTATTGTGTTTGGCTTCCGTGTGCTCCTTGCTGTGTGTTCTACAGTGCCTTGCGAAAGTATTCGGCCCCCTTGTACTTTTCAACCTTTTGCCACATTTCAGGCTTCAAACATAAAGATATAAAATTTTTATTTTTTGTGAAGAATCACCAACAAGTGGGACACAATTGTGAAGTGGAACGAAATCTATTAGATTTTTGAAACTTTTTTAACTAATAAAAAAATGAAAAGTGGGGCGTGCAAAATTATTCGGCCCCCTTGCGTTAATACTTTGTAGAGCCACCTTTTGCTGCGATTACAGCTGCAAGTCGCTTGGGGTATGTCTCTATCAGTTTTGCACATCGAGAGACTGAAATTCTTGCCCATTCTTCCTTGCAAAACAGCTCAAGCTCAGTGAGGTTGGATGGAGAGCGTTTGTGAACAGCAGTTTTCAGCTCTTTCCACAGATTCTCGATTGGGTTCAGGTCTGGACTTTGACTTGGCCATTCTAACACCTGGATACATTTATTTGTGAACCATTCCTTTGTAGATTTTGCTGTATGTTTGGGATCATTGTCTTGTTGGAAGATAAATCTCTGTCCCACTTTCAGGTCTTTTGCAGACTCCAACAGGTTTTCATCCAGAATGGTCCTGTATTTTGCTGCATCCATCTTCCCCTCAATTTTAACCATCTTCCCTGTCCCTGCTGAAGAAAAGCAGGCCCAAACCATGATGCTGCCACCACCATGCTTGACAGTGGGGATGGTGTGTTGAGGGTGATGAGCTGTGTTGCTTTTACGCCAAACATATCGTTTTGCATTGTGGGCAAAAAGTTCAATTTTGGTTTCATCGGACCAGAGCACCTTCTTCCACATGTTTGGTGTGTCTCCCAGGTGGCTTGTGGCAAACTTTAGACGAGACTTTTTATGGATATCTTTGAGAAATGAAGAAAAGAAGAAAAATAAAGATTGCTGAGTCCTGAGGTGGCAATCTTACACACCTAAATTTGTATTACAGTGCCACATCCTGCATATATGTTAAGGAACTTATTTTTTCCATAGGGAAAAGAAAAAGGAGAAATGGACTTTACAGGCACTAGTTAGAAATTTTTGGAACAATTTATTAGAAAAATATATATATAACAAACAATTATGTATAAATGCACATACAAATATTGATGTTGACAATACTTGAAAGACTATCTAAAAAACAGACAAAGTCCGACAGACTCCCCCTATATGGGTATGCAGTACCACATGAAACACTCGCTGGCAGTGGGATTGGTGTATCTAAACACTTGCACCGTGTAGCTTCCCAGTGGAATGTGTACTGGCCCGAAAAAGGGTAGTCATCGGTTCTGTCGATTAAAAGAAGGAACTTCTGCTCAACATGTTTCGCGACTGCTGCGTCGCTTCCTCAGGAGCATTCGTTCTAATTAAGGAAGAACATTTTGTTACTTAATATAACAATGATACATCTCTAAAGTATACAATAGTAAGCAAACACTCTATATAGTTGTTTGTAAAGAGAAAAACACACTCACTGATGCAGTATCCACACAAGGAAGCACTCCACTCTCTCCCACACCTGAAGTGGACTCCAAAAAAGGGGGGGCTCCACGCATATATCCCCGATGGAAACGAGGGGGATGGACTACGCCGGCATACCACCAGGATGTAGTACCGCAACCTCTAAAAGGTGCACTCACTAAAAGTGACACCCTAAGGGGTGGACAGCCTACTGTGCAGCAAAACAGGTTATGGGGATATAACCGGTAGGCTAAAGAAAAAATTCTTTATATTTTTTTCTTTAGCCTACCGGTTATATCCCCATAACCTGTTTTGCTGCACAGTAGGCTGTCCACCCCTTAGGGTGTCACTTTTAGTGAGTGCACCTTTTAGAGGTTGCGGTACTACATCCTGGTGGTATGCCGGCGTAGTCCATCCCCCTCGTTTCCATCGGGGATATATGCGTGGAGCCCCCCCTTTTTTGGAGTCCACTTCAGGTGTGGGAGAGAGTGGAGTGCTTCCTTGTGTGGATACTGCATCAGTGAGTGTGTTTTTCTCTTTACAAACAACTATATAGAGTGTTTGCTTACTATTGTATACTTTAGAGATGTATCATTGTTATATTAAGTAACAAAATGTTCTTCCTTAATTAGAACGAATGCTCCTGAGGAAGCGACGCAGCAGTCGCGAAACATGTTGAGCAGAAGTTCCTTCTTTTAATCGACAGAACCGATGACTACCCTTTTTCGGGCCAGTACACATTCCACTGGGAAGCTACACGGTGCAAGTGTTTAGATACACCAATCCCACTGCCAGCGAGTGTTTCATGTGGTACTGCATACCCATATAGGGGGAGTCTGTCGGACTTTGTCTGTTTTTTAGATAGTCTTTCAAGTATTGTCAACATCAATATTTGTTTGTGCATTTATACATAATTGTTTGTTATATATATATTTTTCTAATAAATTGTTCCAAAAATTTCTAACTAGTGCCTGTAAAGTCCATTTCTCCTTTTTCTTTTCCGTATGGAAAAAATAAGTTCCTTAACATATCTTTGAGAAATGGCTTTCTTCTTGCCACTCTTCCATAAAGGCCAGATTTGTGCAGCGTACGACTGATTGTTGTCCTATGGACAGACTCTCCCACCTCAGCTGTAGTTCTCTGCAGTTCATCCAGAGTGATCATGGGCCTCTTGGCTGCATCTCTGATCAGTCTTATCCTTGTCTGAGCTGAAAGTTTAGAGGGACAGCCAGGTCTTGGTAGATTTGCAGTGGTCTGATACTCCTTCCATTTCAAAATGATCGCTTGCACAGTGCTCCTTGGGACGTTTAAAGCTTGGGAAATCTTTTTGTATCCAAATCCGGCTTTAAACTTCTCCACAACAGTATTACGGACCTGCCTGGTGTGTTTTCCTTGGTCTTCATGATGCTCTCTGCGCTTTCAACAGAACCCTGAGACTATCACAGAGCAGGTGCATTTATACAGAGACTTGATTACACACAGGTGGATTCTATTTATCACCATCAGTCATTTAGGACAACATTGGATCATTCAGAGATCCTCGCTGAACTTCTGGAGTGAGTTTGCTGCACTGAAAGTAAAGGGGCCGAATAATTTAGCACGCACCACTTTTCAGTTTTTTATTTGCTAAAAAAGTTTAAAATATCCAATAGATTTCGTTCCACTTCACAATTGTGTCCCACTTGTTGGTGATTCTTCACAAAAAATACAATTTTTATATCTTTATGTTTGAAGCCTGAAATGTGGCAAAAGGTTGAAAAGTTCAAGGGGGCCGAATACTTTCGCAAGGCACTGTACGTCTGATTGTAGTTACTGATCTTGACTTGTTCTTTATTGTCCTTCTCTGCTTCATATTCTGACCTTGGCGTGTTCCTTGACTTTTGGCTATTTCCTGACTGTCCTTTGTCACACTCTGCTTCCACCTTCCTGTAGTCTACCGTGAGTTGGGAGGCCCTGGGGGTCGTGACCTGGTGCCACACTGCAGCTAAAACCATCCCCACTACTAGGGGCCTCTGGAGAACACCCGCTGGCTCTTAGATTCTGCGTCCTGGGAAATCTCCATGCTCTAGCTCCCAGTGTGATCTGTGTTGCTGCTCCAGAATACCCGCTCTCCTGAATCACCTAGAGCTCCTTCCGCAGCAGTCAGCCGTAGGGTCCACTACCTTGCGGTACACTCCTGACCCCAACGGGGTGTATCTGTCACCGGGACTCAGGTGACTTGACAATGTCACTCAACGGGGTGTACTTATTGGGATGTTCCAGCCCAGGACCGGCCTCCCTGGCACTTTCCCCTCTACCCTTCTTGACTGTAACCCATTTACTTGCTTTGGTTCCCGCCCCTCTTTATCTCCACCCGCCTTTGTGCTGGCCCCTGTCGGGTAAGATCCCAACTCTCCTTTAGTGTGGAGGGTCTTCTCAGTGTTGACAGTGGCATCCCTAGATTCAGAACCTGGGCTTCCAGGGAAACCATGTGCTTACATTTTGCACAGCAGTATTTTGCCCTTGATCGGATGATCAAGGAACGCAATACATGCCGCAAGATGTACACCGAGTCGCATCTCCACACCTGCCGGGCATCGTACCTATTAATTTTTTTAACAAGAAAATCGTACGTATTAATTTGATGGGAATTGAGTATTATACACGGTCCAAATTATTTAACAACTAGCTTCCTGACACTAATACTCAACAATACACAGGTACTATACAATACACGGGTACTCAGTCCACGTGCACTCGCAAAACACACAATACTCTGGTACTAACAATATACACTCGGGTACTTGCACGATACTCGGGTACTCCCAGTACAAACAATACAGTGAAGTAATCATCACTTAAAGCATCCACATACTGTAAATCAGCATCAATTACACTGTCCAGCTTAGTCCTATGGATCACTTATGGCATCAAAGTCCGTGTCAATCCTGGTGTCCAGCAAAGTCATCTGTGACACTTATGGCATCCAGCGAAGTCTGCGTCGATCGCGGCGTCCAGCTTAGAAATAAATAAAATGCCATTAGAGTTAGAATTTTAAATAAATGCAAGGTGGAAAAAAAATTTGAAAGGGGGGGGGGGGGGAAGCACATTAGAAATATTTTATTCTTGTAAATACCAAGTAATGGACATAAACATCCCAGCAGCCACCCCCATTCCTTCCTCCCCCAGCACGCCCATCTTATGCTGGACAGCCCTACACATAGTATGGGCATGCTGGGGAGGAGGGAATGGGCGTGGCAGTTGGGAGGTATATTTGATTAGGGCTGTCCAGCAGAAGATGGGCGTGCTGGGGAGGCAGGAATGGGTGTGGCTGCTAGGTGTATGCGAACAGAAGGCTGTACTAGCTATCAAGAACAAGGCTCGTTCTCGATTTAAGCAGGCAGGGGGAAATCGGCCATGAAAGATGCTGCTATGCATGACTGGAATTTGTAGTTCACAAAGGGACATTACGTATCAGCCTGAAGCTGCAGGAAAAGTAAAGGAGTATATAGATTACAGATGTAACATATCTAGCAGAAATATGGGGAAAAAAAAGTACCTTTTAACCACTACAAGATTATTTATACATTCCAAATTGTTTCGACTATTTTTAATTTGCTTTTAGATTTGTGTCTCGAATCCCTAAATTCTAAGTCCTAGACATGCACAGGGCCTCAACTTTAAAAGTGGGCTCCTAACTTTACTTCTTGCTTGACTCCTATCACAAGATGTCTCCATCTGGGTGTACTCCCTTAATACAAAAATATACCGACCGGCTAATTCTTATCGTACATCACGGGACACAGAGCCATAGTAGTTACTATGTGGGTTATAGGCCACCTTTGGGTGATGGACACTGGCACGCCCTAAGACAAAAAGTACACTCCCTTTATAACCCCTCCATTGGACCAATCCTTGCTGGGGCTAGCCATGCATCCGGATCCATTCAAAGTGTCTTTTTGGCCGAATTGAATGGTACCCGGGCCATGTATCTGAAGAACGAGGTCTTGCCTGTAAACGCTTCTATTTTTAGAGAGCTGGGCCCCAGGATCCAGTACCTTTTTGGTAGTAAGTAGGGGTGCAACGGATCAAAAAACTCAGTTTGGATCGTTCCTCGGATAGACAAGACAAATGAACATAATTTTTTTTTGTTAACACTTTTTTTTAAATTACTTGAAAATCTATAAAATCAATTTAAAGTGCACAAGGCATAATATCTCCCCACTGTAATATCCACGTTGTCTCCCCACTGACTGTAATGGACGTCTCCCCCACTGACTGTAATATCCACAGACATCTCCCCCACTGTATACAGTATAGGAAGACTAGTGTTTAGTCTAGTCTTACCAGAATAGAAGGGTGTCTTGTCGAATACTGTCCCCCGTCAGATAGTGTCCACCCTGTACTGCGCTTGCGCAGTATGGAGGACAAGGAGACGCCGAAAGTCTCTGAAGATGAATGGCGCCTGTGCACCGGAGATGAACGGAGCCCAGGTTCAAGCCCCACCATCCAAGTGGACATTGAGTTAGAATATTAGAAGAATGTTAGAAGATTTGCAGAGCGAGGTAGTGCCTGAAGCGTGGTGAGCAGCCCTGTTACTAAGTGCTGTTTTACATCATCTACCGTATGTCCACTTGCATGGTGGGGCTTGAACCTGGCCTCAGGGCAGAAGGTACTATTAAGTGCGCAGGCGTCCATCTTCGGAGACTTTTGGCGTCCCCTTGTCCTCCGTACTGCGCAAGCGCTGCGCCTGCGCAGTATGGGGCGGACACTGTCCGATGGGGGGACATTTCTCGGCAGAACAGCGGCCAGATCAGATCCACGAGCAGTTGAGGGGTGATGGCCTCGCCGAGCGGATCGCGTGGTGTGCCGATCCCAACAGGTTGACCCGTTCGGATCACGGATCGTTGACAATCTGTTGCACTACTAGTAGTAAGGCCATAAAGTTTTATTGGTGGGAGTGTTATTACAGTTCCAGGATAGTGGGTTTCCTCAAGGATCCCCAGCTCCTGAAGTTTTAACGGAACCCACCGTGAAGGATGAAGATTGGGTCTGTTGGTTTACCACAGAAAACCCTGCAGCAGGAAAGGTAAGTGGAGTTTTCTAAGAAATGTTCTTATGAATGTCTCCTTTTTAAGATCAGTAAATGATGTCATGCCTATATGTCACCACTGGAGGCTGTATGGAGCACTCGCACTGAGAGAGCACGCTGTGTCAGGAGAGCAGAGATGCTTCTTCCTCCAGGCAGACAACGGGACCTCCGGTAAGCTTGAGGGGGGGTCTTCTCCCCACCAATCACCCCCCCCCCCTGTGCTGATTGTCTTCCCCCTTTTCATGAGGGAAGAAGCGCTTTAGCTTTTCTTTGTAAAAGGCTGTGTAAAAGTCGCACACATGTGGTATCGCCATACTCGGGAGGAGCAGCAGAATGTATTTTGGGGTGTCATTTTTGCTATGTGCATGCTTTGAGTTAGAAATATCTTATAAACTGACCACTTTGTGTGAAAAAAATTTCATTTTCTTTCCACGTTTTCCAAAGACTTGTGGAAAAAAATGAACTGTTCAAAAGACTCATTATGCCTCATAGAATAGACGTTGGTGTTTGCTTTCCAAAATGGGGGTCATTTTGTGGGTAATTTCACTGTCCTGGTGCTCCAGGGCCATCACAAATGTAATAGGTCGTTTTAGGAAATTAGCGGTGTCATTTATGCTCCTAGAACCCCTGATGGCGCTCCCTGCATGTTGGACCTCTCTGTGTGGCCAGGCTGTGTAAAAGTCCCACACATGTGGTATCGCCATACTCAGGAGGAGTTGCATAATGTATTTTGGGGTGTAATTGGAAGTATGGATATGCTGTGTGTGAGAAATAACTTGTTATGACAATTTTGTAAAAAAAAAAAAAAAAAAAACATATTTTTCACAAGAATTGTGGGAAAAAAATTACAACTTCAAAAAAACTCACCATGCCCCTTACTAAATACCTTGGACTGTCTACTTTTCAAAAAGGGGTCATTTGGGGGGTATTGGTACTTTCCTGACATTTCAGAGCCTCAAAAAATGAGATAGGCTGTCAGTGCATCAGGTGTGATCAGATGTGATCAATTTTCAATGATTTGCACCCTAACTTGTAGACTCTATAAATTTCAAGGAGACTAAATAGCCACTAATTTGGGTTATTTTTACCAAAGATGTAGGAGTATAAATTTTGGCCCAAATTTAGGAACAAAAATTACTTATTTGCAAAATTTTATCATAGAAACTAATAGTGTTGTTTTTTCAAAGTTTTCGCTTTTTTTTTTTTTTTTTTTTCACTTATGTCGCAAAAAATAAAAAACCCAGTGGTGATTAAATACCACCAAAAGAAAGCTCTATTTGTATGAAAAAAAATAACAATTTTGTTTGGGTACAGTGTTGCATGTGTAATTGGCATTCAAAGTGTAAGAGTGCTGAAAGCTAAAAATTGGTCTGGGAAAGAAGGGTGTATAAATGCCCTGTATTGAAGTGGTTAAACCCTCCCCAAATTGTTGATGCTATTCCTGACCATTCATGGCTAAAGAAGCTTATGTATTCTGAGTGGGAGCACCCAGAAACCCTTTTTTTTTTTTTTTTTCCTCCTAAAAAGTTTTCTATACTATGGAGGAGGATTTCTATAAGGAATGGGGGATTCCAGCAATTGACACTGCTAAACAAGAACCTGACTTGTAAGAATATAAATACCGCTCTGAGTCTGGAGGCAAAGTGATGTCCACCCTGATTCGGTACAGCTGGTGCAGGCTCTGCTCACAACAGAGAGGAAAAAGGGAAGTCTGGATGGCCGCACTTCAGCAAAAACTTCTTTATTAGGCAAAAGATAAAATCCAAAGTAGTGACATCTCATGCGATACAGCAAAACAGCAACAGTAGCTTACGCGTTTCACGCCTCAAAGGCGCTTAGTCATAGCTAAAGATAGAATGCAAAAAACAAAACATATATAGCTAAAGTCAGGTGACCGACATTGACCAAACAGCCAATCAGGGCACTACAGCTTGATAATTCTGGTGATTGCATTCAAAAGATCTCACCTGGCTGCAGCAGCCCACACCCAAATCCCAAAAGAAAAAAACATTGGAATAAAGGTATGGGTGGGACAGCCAGGATAAAGACCAACAACAAATTACATGCCAATAAAATGTATATAAATGTGTGGTTAGTACAAAAATACAGAAAAAAATACATACAAAGAGAATAAGTATGTGTACAAAAACGTAGGTGTCAACATTGTGGTCCACTGTATAAAGGCTGCAAAAACAAGGGTATATGCACAATTCAAAAAAAGAAAAACATAATTAAATCTGAAGAATATGTACATAACATCCAAGATGGGAATGGGTAAAAGATGATACAAAAGAGACCGGCACAAACTTCCAATATGAAAAAACGGGATACCGTATACAATGAACAACCCACGTAGATGTTTGAGGTAAAACCAAAAATGGCAAAATTCCAAAATGCAGCACAACACAAAATCGCATTAGGAGTGTAAAAAAGGAACCCACATCTGTCACCGCAATAAGATTTAAAATGGCGGTAGATGAGGATCTATATAACCATTCAGGCTGTGCTGTGGCATATGGAACATAGCATGTAAAAAGTAAAAAAATATATGTAAGAATATATACACGCATAGAATATATATATAAAAATACATATATATATAGGTACCCTGAAGGAATTCAAAATATGATAATAACACTACATTAATTTGAATTGAAACCCCAAATAAACCTATATAATGAAACCTGCGAGTCTGTATGGATGAACTGTGTATATGACACAGAATGCAATGAATGTAATAAAAAGGAACGGGATGTACATACAGCGATTCAATGTGAATCGCAAGCAAATATGTGACCAAAAAATATATATGTATATGATCAGGAAATATATGTATATAAGGAGTTCCCGTGTTATTAGCGACACATGAATGTAAAAAATGCAAAAGAACCTGACTTGTCCTGTAGACAAATCTCAAATGTTGAAGGATGCAACAGATAAGAAGTTGGAATTTCTTTTTAAAAACATTTCTCTCGCAGATTCAGTCGTTTAGCCTGCTTTGGCAGTGATTTGGGGTATCCTAGTCCTTTAAAGGACCAGTTTGTAGAGTTACTCAAAATTATTCCTGATCAGCAGGCCCAGGAGTTGGCAGGTATGTCAGAAGCATTGTTTCACAGTAGACGCTATGAAAGATTCTATTCTCCAAGCCTCACGGCTCATGCTAAGGCTGGTGTATGTGCTTAGAATCCTATGGTTGAAAAATTGGTCAGCCGAAGCGCCATGTAAAAAGCTCTTGGCCAGTTTCCCATTTCATGGTGAACGGTTATTTGGAGACGATCTGGATTACGTATATCCAAAGAATTTCTAATGAGAAGTTCTCTTTTACCAGTTAAGAAGAAATTTTAAGCGTTTTTTTCCTTTTTAAAAGTTCATCTTCAGTGCCAGGGGCATCAGCCTCCAGGCAGTCTCGACGGCCTCCACCGGCAGGTTCAAGGGGAAGACCTCAGTGGCAGTCCCAGGGCCAAAAGAGGACCTGGGGCAGGAAACCCGCAAAGCAAAATACTAAAGCCCCCCGAGTGGGGGGGAAGGCTTCTACACTTTTCAAAGATCTGGCAGGAACAATGTCAAGACAGATGGGTGGCTTCCTCAATTTCTCTAGGTTACAAACTAGAGTTCCGAGAATTTCCGTCTCCTTGTTTTCTCAGATGAAACGTTCCCAGAGACCCAGGTTCCCACAGAAGAGCAGGGGCCGGGGTTTTTTTCAAACCTCTTCACGGTACCAAAACCAAACGGGGAGGTCAGACCCATTTTAGATCTTAAGAATATCCGTTCCTTTAGCATGGAGTCAATCTGATCAGTTGTCTCCATCCTACAAGGAGGAGAATTTATGGCATCAATCGACATAAAGGATGCCAATTTTCCCCGCTCACCAGAAATTTCTGTGCTTCAAGGTAGAAAATCATAATTTTTGGTCTAGCTACTGCACCTCGAGTGTTCACAAAGATCCTGGCCCCTCTTTTAGCCAGGTTAAGGGCTTAGCTTAGGGTATAACGATTCTAGCCTACTTGGACGATCTGCTTTTCGTAGATCAGTCAGTAACCCGCCTAAACCAAAGTTCAGTCACAGCCTTGAGTTGCCTAGAATTCCTAGGCTGGATTCTCAACCTAGAGAAATCTAAAACCATCAAGGAGATTTCAGTACTTGGGGCTGATCATAGATACAGTTCAGAAGAGGGTGTTCTTACCCCAGGAAAGGAGCAGTTCCATAAGGGAACTGATTTGGCTTGTCAAAACAAAGTCCTTCTATTCAGCTTTGCATGCAGTTGTTAAAAAAGATGGTGGCTTCTTTTGAGGCCATTCCTTATGCGCAGTTTTTTTTCTCATTCCAAGGATAGAAAATTGTCAGGCGGACTACTTGAGTCGCCAACACAATTGTTTCTGGGAGAATGGTCACTTCACCCCGGCATCTTTCTGTCGATGTGTCAAAGATGGGGTGTACCGGACCTGGATCTGTTTGCGTCCAGATTCAACAACAAGGTCGACAACTTTGTCAAGGGCAAGGGATCCGCTGGCATGCGGAACAGACGCCTTGGTCTTTCCATGGGAATCAGTTTTCACTGACCTATGCGTTCCCTCCTGTTCGCCTTCTTCGCAGGATCAAGCAGGAAGGAAAGGAGGTGCTTCTTGTGGCCCGGGAGATCTTTGTTTGCCGAGATCATAAAGATGGCGGTAGGGGACCTTTGGACCCTACCACTGTGGCCAGACCTTCTCTCGTAAGGTCCAGTATTCCATCCTACCTTACAAATGCTATTGAGTCCCACATTCTAAAAGATCGTGGGTTGACAGCTTCAGTAGTTTCTACCTTGGTTAATGCTAGGAAGCCTGCCTCCAGGGTCAAATACTAAGAGTCTGGAAGGCGTATGTCTCCTGGTTTGGATCCAGGGGTTGGCACCCCAGGAAATATGTCATGTGTAGGATCCTTCAATTCCTACAGATGGGATTGGAGATGAAGCTGGCCCTGAGTACGATCAAAGGCCAGGTTTCGGCCTCATCTGTATTTTTTTTTTTTTCCAACGACCTCTTTTCACTCTCTGGTTCGTAACTTTATTCAGGGGGTAATACGGATTAATCCTCCAGTCAGGACACCCCTGAACTCTTGTAGTTTGAATTTAGTCCTGTCGGCTTTACAAAAAGTCTTTTGAGCCTATACGGGATATTCCCTTGGTCCTCTTGATGAGGAAAATTTTATTTGGTTGCCATATCCTCTGCTTGAAGAGTATCGGAGTTGGCGGCTCTTTCTTGTAAAAAAACATATTTGATTATTTTATAAGGATAAGGTGGTATTGCAGCCTCATTCTAGATTCCTACCAAAGGTAGTGACAGGTTTTCATTTAAACCAGGATATTCTACCTTTTTTTTTTTTTTTTTTCCCAGAACCTTGGTCTGTGGCAGAGAGGTCACCACATTCTCTTGTAGTAAAAGCAGTCAAGGTCTATTTAAAGGTGACCGCTCAGATTCGCAAAGTAGATGTTTTGCTTGTATTGCCAGACGCTCTTAAGAGGACGGGCAGCATAAAAATCTACTATTTCAAAATGGATTTGTCAAGTGATTGTTCAGGCTTATGGGTTAAAGACACAAATTCCTCCTTTTCATGTTAAAGCGCACTCCACCAGGGCTGCTAGTGCTTCTTGGGCAGTGCATCACCAGGCTTCCATGGCTCAGATTTGCAAGGCCGCAACTTGGTCTTCAGTTCATACATTTACCAGATTCTACCAATATCTTGATGATATCGCATTTGGGCGCAGTGTACACCAGGCTGCAGTATGACTCCTCTTGTCTCTTGGTACCCTACTTTTAGTTGTCTCCCTCCCTTCAGTTGGCATTGCTTTGGGACATCCCACATAGTAACTACTATGGCGCTGTGTCCCATGATGTACTTTAAAAGAGAAGGATTTTTACAGGTAAGCTGTTATAAAAATCCTGTTTTTTCTTCCACCTAGATTGGCTTTAAAAACTGATTCTGTCTTTTCTTGACGCATTGACGGAACTAAAATATCCTTCATCTTGGAGCATGAAGCTAAAATAGGTTTTTGTAGGGAATGAGTGACACCCTTTTACTTACAACAGTAGTCTGACACAGGGGGATACCATTCTCTGTTTACCAACATTCTTAATAGAGGTGTGGTGCCTAGAATTTTTTGACTTGACAGGTCAACCTCAAGCAGTTATAGTGGAATTTTTTTATAATTGAGAAATGTGTATATTTTTTTTTGGTTACAGATATTGACTGCAAAGATGTTAGCAGTTTTTTTTTTTTTTTTTTTTGTTTGGATAGAAATTATGTAATCCGTTTACGGCTATCTGGGTTTAAATGCTTTCATCTTCTGGCTTTCAGATCAATGAGTTAAGTAATGTTCCAGTTCCTGTTATGCTGATGCCGGATGATTTTAAAGCCTACAGCAAGATCAAAGTGGATAACCACCTTTTCAACAAGTAAGTGTGGTCTTAAGTTGACATGTTTAACCCTATGACCTACCTCGAATTTTGGTAAAATATAACCTTGGGAATTTTATATAACCACTTCCCGTCCTCGTATGACGCATTTGATTTTCAGTGGGAATAGCTGAATGATGTCTGCAGTTATAGGCATCATTCAGATATCCTTGTTTTCAGTTGGCGATTCTGTGCACCATAAAAACGATCATGGCGGCAGTTCCGCCGCTTGATCGTTCATACAGGCGACGGGAGGGGACAACCTCCCGCTGCCATCTGGTACTTCTCTGTGCCATCAGGGACCCGGAGAAAGAATCGGCCGCCGCCGGATGATGACCATAGAGCTTTCCGGTGACCAGATGGTCACCAGTTACCTCTGACCGACGGATGTAAACAAAGCCGCAAACGCAGCGTTGTTTAAGCATGAGATCGAGAGTTTTTTTTTTTTTTTTTTTTTTCTCGATCTCATCTCATGCTTTCCAGCCTGGAGGAGAGATGCGGGCTCTCATTGACCCCCGCATCTCTTAATAAAGAGGACCTGCCACGAACGATTCCTATTACAAGGAATATTTACATTCCTTGTACTAGGAATAAAAGTGATCAAAAAAAAGTGTGTGAAAAAAATAAATACAATTAAAAAGCCCCTGTTCCCGGTAGCTCACACTTAAGTCCTGCCCACATATGTAAACACTTTTCAAACCACACATGTGAGTTATTGCCGCGTGCGTTAGAACGCAAGCAACATTTCTAGCACTAGTCCTTCTCTGTAACTCTAAATGTGTAACCTGTAAAAGAAATTCTAAGTGTCGCCTAATGGAGATTTTTAAGTACCAAATTTTGGCGTCATTCCATGAGTGCAATTTTAAAGCGCAACATGTTTGGTATCTATTTACTCGGTATAAAATCATCATTCACATTATACAAAAAAATTGGGCTAACTTTACTGTTTTGTTTGTTAAATCTTGAAACTGTTTTTTTCCCCCAAAAAAGTGTTTGAAAAATTGTTGCGCAAATACCGTGCAAGATAAATAGTTACGACTGCCATTTTTTTCCCTAGGGTGTCTGCTAAAAAATTTTGTTTGTATAGATAGAGAGATAGATAATTTGGGGGGTTCTGAGTAATTTTCGAGCAAAAAAATTATAATTTTTACATGTAGGAGAAGAGTGCCAGAATAGGCCCGGTATGGAAGTGGTTAAAGCTTGCAAAGCAAATATATGCAGTAAATCGTAAACTGTTGTCACTCTTTATTTTTTGTTTTTAAACAAAATACAATGTTTAAAGTGGATGTAAACCCAAACATTAAAGTAAACCCAAACAATAAGATTTCCTCTCATTTGAGCCCAGTCTTGCCACACAGATTTACTAGAGGCCTGAGCAATCCTCTTTTAGAGCCGGTTCACACCAGGGCGACTCAGGATCCGACTTCAGGTCGCCCCGAGACGCCCCAAGTCGTCCCAAGTCGCGCTGTAATGTTAATCTATGGAGCCGTCTCAATGCACACTACTGCAGTCGCTACGACTTCAAAAAAGATTCCTGTACTACTTCAATCCAACTTCTAGGTGACTTGTACCCATTGATTTCAATGGAAGTTGCCTCCAAGTCGGATCTCCATCTATTTTGAAGCGACTTTACAGGAAAAGAAATTTGTTTACTGGCCTGGCCTGGGGGCGACTTGAAGTTGTGTTGTAAATAACTCAAAGTCACGTTGAAGTTGCTTCCAAGTTACGTTGAAGTTGCTTCCAAGTTGCCTTGCTAAGTCGCGCTATAAGTCGTGTTGCCCCAGTGTGAACCGGCACTATTGTTCAGTTAGAGAAATCTTGACAAAGTCTTAAACTTTGTCAAAAACGCCCCCTTGCTGTGAGTGACAGGTGATTTACATATCTCATGCACTAGCCTGAGACAGGTTATCATCAGATCACTGGATGTTCTACTCTGCCCAGCTCTGACTACATGCACGTCCCCTAAATCACTTGTCTGTCTATAGTCTGCTGACTGTTCACTGCATCCCATGATGAGAAACATCCAGTCAAAACACAGTAAAGCTGGGAGAGCTGGAGGGGAGGGGGGGATGTGAATTTTGAACTTTTTACACAGGATGTGCCTGTCTCAGGCTAGTGCATGATATGTAAATCACCTGTCACTCACAGCAAGGGGGCGTTTTGACAAAGTTTTCAAGACTTTGTCAAGACTGAACAATAAAATACGATTGCTCAGGCCTCGAGTAAATCTGTGTGGCAAGACTGGGCTCAAATGAAAGGAAATCTTATTCTCTACATCATGACATCCACTTTAAGCTTTCACTCCATTTAAAGACGTATTTTAAAAGATGAAGAAATTAATACTAAATGGGTTAACAGAAATGTGAGATTCTAGTATTCAATATATACATTGGGGTGGATAAAATACACCCACACACCACACACACACATCTAGAAGTCGGATTGAAGTAGTACAGGAAGCTTTTTTGAAGTCGGGGCGACTTCAGTAGTGTGCATTGAGACGGCTCCACAGATTAACATTACAGCACGACTTGGGGCGTCTCGGGGCGACCTGAAGTCGGATCCTGAGTCGCCCTGGTGTGAACCAGCTCTTACTGCCAAGGAATGTCATTTTAGATACTTTCTTATCACCTTTGTATTCAGATTTTACAAGCCAGTCTCTTATAGTCTTATTACGATGATAAGCACGCATAGGAGCTTGCTCTAAAATCTCAATCTGAGGGTAAGATCTTTTAAGCAGGGGCCAATGTTTTTTTAATAATATTGAATACCTTCTCACTGGCTATTAAATTGAAAACGGAAGGGAAACCTTGGCCTGTCCTTCACATGATGACGGTTCCCACCTGTCACTACATCATTCAGTACTTTACTGCATTCCTGTCTAATCAAACTGGATAGCCCCGCTCAATAAACTTGTGACACATCTCATCTAGTCTAGCATTTCTCACTGCAACATTACTATCTGTCTGTTTACCCTCAACAGCTGACTTCTTACAATAGATTTAAAAACATGAGGAGTATGGTAACTATTGAATAGCAGTAGTTGGTGCTTGTCAGTTTGGTTTCACATAAAGATCAGACTCAATACAATCATGTTCAATATAAATCCAAAAATGGAACAAAGTTACCACCAATGATGGATTTTAAATTGGATACCCGGAAAACATCCATTTAGCATTGCATGAGAGATTCAATGTTGCCCTGCCATATAGCAAAGTCATTGTCTATATACCGCCACCAGGTGGCACAATGACGAAGAAAAAGCTAATTACCAAATGCATATTTATTTTCAAACTCCATGAATGAGCAAGCATATGGCGGGGCAACATTAGAACCCATAGCAACCCCAAAAGTTACCTTGACCCATTCCAACTAGATCAGGATTTATACAGACTTTTGCCCTTTGTATGTAGTGACCCAGAAGGTGATTTACTTGACTGTATAAAATGTTTAATTTGATGACCAAATCTAAATCTGTACCCCCTACAGCATATGCTGCGTGTGTGTGTATGTATATGTATATGTGTGTGTGTGTGTGTGTGTGTATGTGTATATATATATATATATATATATATATATATATATATATATATATATATACACACATATATACATATATATATACACACATATACACACACATACACACATACACATACACACACATACACACACACACACACACACACACACACACACACACACACATACACAATGTATGTGAAATAAATACTAAAGCGCAAACAATGAATACGTGAACTCAAAAACAAGTGAAAAAAAATTAAGCTGCAAGCAAGCTAATAGTGTTCCGACACTAATGAGAAGGATGAATACGTGAAAAAATCGCTGCGCTCTAACTTATCACTGCACGCACAATATAATAAAAATCTGTGTGAGCCCAATCACTCCTTGTGAAGTGCAAATATAAAGAATACACAAACTATAATAAATTATCTAAATATAACCACAAATAAATGTGTATAAATAACTGTGAAACAGAAATAATCTGTGTTATACCCAATTACTCCGTGTAAGGGGGCAAATCCTTCCGGGGCTGAAGTGGTTAAAAAAATAAAAAATAACTTTCATTGTCGGTCTTAGCCAAGTGCATCCTGAATTTTTGTTTTTTTAATCAAAATTTCCATTCTGTGCACCTCTAAATTGTACTCCACTTCCCTGACCAGAGCACTTTTTGCGATACGGCACTGCGTCGCTTTAACTGACAATTGCGTGGTTATGCGGCGTTGCACCCAAACAAAATTGACCTTTTTTTTTTTTTCCACAAAGCCTTTTGGTGGTATTTGATCACCTGCGGTTTTTTATTTTTTGCGCTATAAACAGAGTGACATTTTTAACTTTTTGCTACAATATCCCCCAAAAATATATAAAACAAATTTCTTCCTCCGTTTAGGCCGATATGGTCGATTTGGTTTGCGCAAAATTTATAGTGTCTACGAAATAGGGGGTAGATTTATGGCATTTTACTAGTTTTTCGTTTTTTTTTTTTTTTTTAATATTAGTAATGGCGGCAGTCTGATTTTTGTGGCGGACATTTTTGACTATTTTGGGACCCATGACATTTATACAGCAATCAGTGCTATAAAAATGCACTGATTACTGTGTAAATGACACTGGCAGGGAGGGGGTTAAACACTAGGGGGGCTATCAAGGGGTTAACTGTGTTCCCTCACTGTGTTCCAACGGTAAGGGGGGATGGGCTCACTAGAACATGACAGTTCACTGCTCCCGGTGACAGAACAGTGCCATTATCAACTTCGTATTGCTTTTTGCATCATTAACCACTTCAGCCCCGGACCAATTGGCAGCCAAAGGACCAGGCCCCTTTTTGCGATTCAGCACTGTCACTTTAACTGACAATTGCGCGGTCGTGCGACGTGGCTCCAAAACAAAATTGGCGTCCTTTTTTTCCCACAAATAGAGCTTTCTTTTGGTGGTATTTGATCGCCCCTGCGGTTTTTATTTTTTGCGCTATAAACAAAATTAGAGCGACAATTTTGAAAACAATGCAATATTTTTTGCTTTTTGCTATGATAAATATCCCCCAAAAAAATATAAAAAAAACATTTTTTTTCCTCCGTTTAGGCCGATACGTATTCTTCTACATATTTTTGATAAAAAAAATCGCAATTAGCGATTGATTGGTTTGCGCAAAAGTTATAGCGTTTACAAAATAGGGGATAGTTTTATAGCATTTTTATTTATTTTTTTACTAGTAATGGCGGCGATCAGCGATTTTTTTTTTTTTTTTTTTTTTTTTTTTTTTTTTTTTTTTTTTTTTTTTTTGTGACTGTGACATTATGGCGGACACATCGGACATTTTTGACACATTTTTGGGACCATTGTCATTTATACAGCAATCAATGCTATTTAAATGCATTGATTCATGTATAAATGACAGTTGTAGTGAAGGGGTTAACCACTAGGGGGAGGGGTTATGGGCTGTGACGTGGTTTTTTTTTTTTTTTTTTTTTTTTTTTTTTAGGGGGCGGGGCTGACGTCATTGATCGGCTTTCCCGATGACAGGGAACAGCCGATCAATAACAGGCAGTGTAGGAAGCGCGGGGAGAGGTTTGTTTACACATACCTCTCCCCGTTCTTCAGCTCCGTAACCCGATCGCGGGACACCAGCGGCGATCGGGTCACGGAGCTCCTGACCGGGTCGCGAGCGCGCCGCTGGCGGCGCGCGACCCACAGGCAGGCAAGTGCGCGATCACGTACAGGTACGTGATTTTGCCTGTCCGTGCCATTTTGCCACAGTATATCTGCGTTAGGCGGTCGGGAAGCGGTTAAAGAAATATGGGAATCCATTCTAAACCCCCCCCCCCCCATTATACTTGGGTGGATGCAGCATCTTTCTCCCGGCACTAAGAACCGAGCCATCGAACACCGCCAATGGCTCAGTTCTCTTGGCTCCCTGAGCAGTGAGCTGCTGCCTGTCAATCAGCAGCTCTCCTGCTTCGCTCCTCCACACTCACTGGAGCTCTGAGCTGTGAAGGGGTGGGGAGCGAGATGGATATCAGTCCAGGCACCTGGCGGATCCAGACTCCCAGAGTCTGGATGATGCGGTGCCTGGACTGATTACTGTGACGGGTTACAGAAGTGGAAAACGAATTGCACTCCTGTGACCCATAGGAGAAGCCCAGCCAAACAAGCTCAGGCTGGACTTCTCCTTTAAGAACCGCACAGTGATGTAGACAAGGACCCTGCCCATCATGTGAAGCAGACCTCTGAAAAAGGGATGCAAAAATAAAGAAGTCAGGTTGCTAGGCTGGCTTTGTGCTGTCGGGCAGAGCTGTGTAAAATTCATGACTAGGTGTTTAGCTTTACATAGTTTCATAGTTGGTAAGGTTGAATAAAGACACCAGTCCATCCAGTTCAACCTGAGTGTGTGTCTACAATTGTCCCTATCCCTGTACATTGCACACTCACATCGGTCCCTACCCTCAAGGAGCCCACAATCCAAGGTCCCCATTTTTGGACAGAAGCCAATTAACTTACCTGCATGTCTTTGGATTGTGGGAGGAAACCGGAGGACCCGGAGGAAACCCACGCAGGCACAGGGAGAACATGCAAACTCCTGTTTGACCTGTTTATCCAGCTGATGGTTTTCTAAGCCAAATGTTGAGAAGCCACATCATACTCTGGATCACCTTCCACAATGCTGCAATTTAAAGGGAAAGTACCTGTACGCCCATTTGCCCAGCCGTGCAATTGTGGCAACATACATAGTCGTGTGCTGGTTGGCATGTGGTTAAAATTCTATTAAAAATCTTGTTTTCTGGAATGTATTTTTTTAACTAAATTTAGCATATGTTAAATATTGAGAAATCGACTTCAATTTCAGAAGGGAAAATGTTTTTATATTTTTTTGTTAATTTCCTCAGGGAGAACCTTCCAAGTCGTTTCAAGTTTAAGGAATATTGTCCTATGGTGTTCAGAAATTTAAGAGAGAGGTTTGGGATCGATGATCAGGATTACCAGGTACGTAGGTAGGGATATTAATGATTGATTGCTTTTGGACACCTTTTATATATTTGTGTGTGTGTGTATGTGTGTGTGTGTATATATATATATATATATATATATATATATATATATATATACACATATATATATATATATATATATATATATATATATACATACACATATATATATATATATATATATATATATATATATATATATATATATATATATATATATATATATATATATATATATATATATATATATATATATATACATATACATTCCTAGACTCTGAACTGTCCTTTTGGACCCACATACAATCCCTGTCCAAATCATGCCACCTTAGCCTCCGCAACATTTCCAGAATACGCCCCTTTTTTAACGAATGACACCACCAAGCTTCTAACTCACTCCCTGGTTATCTCTCTCTCGCCTCGACTACTGCAATTCCCTCCTCATTGGACTACCTTTACATAGACTATCCCCCCTTCAGTCCATAATGAATGCTGCTGCAAGACTTATCCACCTTACCAACCATTCAGCGTCCTCCACCCCTCTCTGCCAATCCCTCCACTGGCTTCCACTCACCCAACGAATAAAATTCAAAGTACTAACAATAGTTTACAAAGCCATCCATAACTCTGCCCCCAGCTACATCACTAACCTAGTACCAAAATACCAACCAAGCCGCTCTCTTCGGTCCTCCCAAGACCTCCTGCTCTCTAGCTCCCTTGTCACCTCCTCCCATGCTCGCCTCCAGGATTTCTCCAGAGTTTCTCCCATCCTTTGGAACGCTCTACCCCAATCTGTCCGACTGTCCCCTAATCTATCCATCTTTAGACGATCCCTGAAAACCTTTCTCTTTAAAGAAGCCTATCCTGCTTCTAACTAACACTGTTTTACTTTTTCCATCAACTCATCCCCCACAGCAATTACCTCTTGTATCAATTGACCCTTTCTTTTTAGATTGTAAGCTCTAGCGAGCAGGGCCCTCTGATTCCTCTTGTACCAAATTGTTATGTAATTGTAATGTCTGCCTTTATTTTGTTAAGCGCTGCGCAAACTGTTGGCGCTATATAAATCCTGTATAATAATAATACTTTCTTTCTCTTTAATGTGTTATTTCTGGCTGTTGCATTCTCAGAACTCTTTGACACGCAGTGCTCCTGTAAACAGTGAAAACCAGGGACGGTTTGGATCTCGATTCCTTACTACATTTGACCGGAGGTTTATTATAAAGACGATATCTGGTGAAGATGTTGCTGAGATGCACAATATTCTGAAGAAATACCATCAGGTAGCTGCTTTTGTTAAACTTTTTTCTTAAAATGTTTTGTACTTTAAGCAAGCAATCCTTTTCAGGCTAGCTTTACATTCTGGAATAGTTTTTGCTAACTTTTACACCCATGTAGATGCTGAGACAATCCATTTTGGTAACTACTTCAAACTGGCTGCCTAGTGGGGAGATATGATGGCTATGATCCCACAGTCAGTCCTATTGTTTTAAAAAGCGAAACCAGTATTTTGGCAGCCACGTGGGCAGCACAGTGGTGTAGTGGTTAGCACTCTCACCTAGCAGCAAAAAGGGTTGCTGGTTCGAATCCCAACCACAACACCATCTGCCTGGAGTTTGCATGTTCTCCCTGTGCTTGCGTGGGTTTCCTCCGGATATTCCAGTTTCCTCCTGCTACTCCAGTTTCCTCCCACACTAAAGAAATGTTGGTAGGTTAAAGTGGTAGTAAACCCCCCTATCGTTTTCAGCCAAGGAAGCTGCCATCTTTGCCTCTGTTTAATTTTTCAACTGCCACGGTGCTGCACATGTGATCCGTTATGACACCAGCCATTGGTTGGTTTGACTGTTTGGTTGAGAGCACAGCCAATGTGCAGTTAGCATTCCCGGCATGCCTTTTTTTTTTTTTTTTTGAAACTGTTAAATCGATGGGTTTACTTTTTTAGGTTGTAAGCTCCTTGAGGGCAGGGACTGATGTGAATGTATATGTAAAGCGCTGCGTAAATTGATGCTATACAAGTACCTGAAATAATGGCATTAAAAGACAGATTGCTCATTCTAGCTATGCTGTGTTAGTGTGTCATTTTGAAGCATGCTTGTGGCACAGATAGTGATGGGGTCCATAAGTCTAGACATTCTGAACCTTTGCCTCCAGTTCCTCTACTCTGATCAGAGCATTCAGGCTGTGATCGGCTTGCCCCCTCTGACATTCACCAAGATTCACGGCAGTACACTGGCATCTCCAAGATACACGGCAGTAAACATTGTGAATGTAAGATCCAGCTGCATTACCTTCTGTTTTTAAGAAATACAGAGGAGCTGGAAAGCTCTTTGACATAGAGCTTTAATGTGACTTGTTTTAGGAGCTTCAGCCTGTGATATACAATTTAACCTGTCCAGTTATTTGTTAAAAAAAGTTCTGTTCTTCGTAATCTGACATGCTCTATTGAATTTTTTAAGAAAAAAAGTGGGGAGAATGGACAGGGAGGAGGGTATGCAATGGTCCCTTTTACATGGAGATCGTGCAGAGCTGCTACAGCTCTATCCATATTCTCCCTGCAATAGTAGATCACTGTTAAAGTGATATGTTGCTGGCTGACTTCAGCAATAGTGATTTTTGCTGCAGAACTACATAGGGGTTCTAAATCCGGTCTCTACTGACCAAATCCAGACCCCCCATGAAGGGAAAAAGTGTATAATGTATATGCCCAAACAGTCATCCGTTTCTCTCACCTGTATTTTTCTAGGTGCTCACTACATGAAAATAAACATAAAAAGTTCAATTAAATAGGCCACCCACAGGTCTGCAGCAGGAGCATGTGCAATCTTTATTACTTTTTTTTTAAATCAAAGTTTTTTATTAGAAATAAACAGTACGGCTATCCAGGACAGAGCAATACATTTCAGTGTGCACATAAGTCTATTTGTAAAAGAGAGAGGATACAAACATTGTAATGCAATCGAACCCCTCTCCAACAGGACAACTCCACAATGAGACACCTGCTGTTACCCACATATAAAAAGTTAAAATGCATCTTAGAGGTCAACTGTAGCAAAATAGAAATCGTACCTCCTATGGCCTTACCTGGGCATACTATAGAAAGACTCTCTGGTATACAGGGCTGAGTCCAGGGATATCGAACCTTAGTCCCCATAACTTTTTACCGGGGCAGCCCCTGCTTTGATACAAATTACTTTCAAGTAGTAGTGAATTACCTACAGAGTTTACCCAAGACTTGTGTGTAGGGCAATCGGGGTATTTTCCAAAGTTGTAAGATTCATTTTCAGCATGGAAAAGGGCGCAACCTATGGCTATCCTGGGACAGTCTTCCTGTACTACCTTCTCAAGGACACTTAGAAGACAGCATTTAGGGTCCAACTGGATACTTAACTGAAATCCCGTATTCAGGGTGTGCAGTACTTTCCTCCAATAATGATGGAGCTAGGGGGAAAGCAAGCAAACAAATAAATTCCCCATTGTCTTTTACTTTTGGCAGTATGGCTCCGCACTGTTGCCTATCTTAGAGCCAGAGGGGAGTATAATAAGACCTCAAAAGAATGTAGAGCTCAGAGTTTCTGGGACACATTAAAGTGTTACTAAACCCAGGACCCTGCATTCACTATATCAGGTCTTCCACAGTACACAGAACATGGAAATGCAACCATTTTCAGTAAATATAATCTGCTAAATACCCTTTCTCATCAGCAGTATATGGCAATCTTGTGACTTCTATCAGTGCCTGGTTAAAGCTTGTAGGAGTTTTCATACTGCACTGGCTGTCCTATCAGGATGCAGGACCCCTAACCTGTCTGGACAGTGCTGATTTGCCCTGTGCTGATGATGACATGCACTCTCTCTCTCTCTCTCTCAAAAAAAAAAAAACTCTAGCAATACACACCAGACTGAGCATGTGCAGCCTGACTCCAGTAACTCTTATCTGGACATGTTTTGGAGACAATGGGCGGGGGCACCCCACAGGCATCCACCAGGGCAGGCATGAGACCACAAGGACAAAGACAAAAGGTGGTACCTTCTAAGCGTAGCAATTAGGTAGTTTTAATAAAAAGATGTAAAATAAATGACAGATGCACTCGCAAACAGACGATGGGGAAGGGCATGTATCATAGAAATCATCCACACTTGTCCTGAGCAACAGACTATGGCCTGGTGTGAGCTGTGATGTCCGTGGATCATTCCTTGTAAAGATTACGGTGGTGGAACCCAGCACTCTATCCAGGGAAGAGAATCCACAAACTCTGAACCCCAGTACTGTGATGTCACTTCCGGGTACAAGGTCAGCGGGAGGGTGCACGTGTTGAGACCACAAAGCAATCCTGTGTATGAGGCGAGAGGGACAGGGGCAAAAAAAAAATGCTATGTTATGTGTATCTATTTGATCTGCGACTTTTTTTTTATTTTTTATTGTGACTGCAACATTATGGCGGACACTTTTGGCGCTATTTTGGGACCATTCACATTTATACAAAGATCAGTGCAATTTAAAATGCACTGATTACTGTGTACATGTGACTGGCAGTGAAGGTAGTTAACCACTAGGGTGCGCTTCAGGGGTTAAGTCTGTCCTAGGGAGTGATTCTAACTGGGGGGGGGGGGGAGACGGGCTACGTGTGACGACTCTGATCACCGCTCCCGATCACAGGGAGCTGTGATCAGTGTCGCTAGGCAGACCGGGGAAATGCTAGTTTACATCAGTGAGACGATCGGGACCCACAATCACACTCGTGGCAGGGTCACATGCGTGGCGGCGGCGTGCGACCACACGTCTGCAAATTTAATGGGGCGTACCCATATGCCCATTTGCCTGCCCGTGCCATTCTGCCAACGTAAATGTTCATGTGGCGGTCGGATGGGGTTAATATCCAAACTTTTCATATCCTACATCACATCATGTGTTTGTTTTTTTTTGTTTTTTTTTTTGTTTTTTAACGATAATCACAGGTTTGTGGTAGCTCTGGAGGCTGTGTTCGGTCTGTTTGCCTCATTCTAGCAATGCACTGCTAGAGCCTTTTTTGTCACAGTCGATGGTAATGGAATCCATATGTCTCTAAATTCAGAACCTTTGACTCTAGCTTCTCCACCTTAATCAAGACATCTGCCCAAAATGCAAAAGTGGAGGCACTTTGCATCTCAGGCTATGATAAACCTGTCACCTTTTGACACTACGTCTCAAAGATGCACCTGACTCTAAGCATCCCACGGTTTATCGTTCTTGTGAAAGTGAGCTTTGCGCTCTCCTCCATTTGCAGGCAGTGTAGGGAAGTTGGAGCGCTTTTTTACACTGTTTTATTTTGATATCTTGTTTTAACAATTGTGTACAATATCCAGAACTTAAACCGGATAACATAAAACACTGTGAACTAATGAATAGAATAATGAACAATGCAGTGAACAGTGTTAATCGGATACTAGTTAAAGTACCCTAAAAAAAACAATATTGTTCAAATGCTAATAAGTGCCCTAAAAATGAATAAAATCGGATGCCAAAGTCAGTGTATTGAACATCGGATGGTTATGATGCCAATCAAACGTGTGTGTATATATAATACAAAAGAAACAAAACATAATCACAAATTTTGCTTGGTGAATAAAATGTCACTTAAATGCATATAAAGCATAATGAAAGTCGATCCAACACTAAAAAACAAGGTGTGCTATTCCACGTATATATCAAGACGTTAGGGACAATAATGCCATGTTCAACCACCAGGGATAAGTGCTTCCACCACCAAATGAGGGGTAGGTACACTTACCAGAAGACGTGGACACATGCCAGTGGCGGTGAGTCAAACAAGCGTGTAAGGATATCCAAAATCCCAAGATGCCCGTCTCCAACGGAATATAAAGTTGAGGCACACCAGCTCGGCAGAAGGATGGACGGACAAAACAGAAGACAACCACAATCTCAAAGTGTGGTGTCCTATATAGAGAGTTCTCCAACAATGGATCAGAATACTTATGAAAAACAAAAAGAAGGCTTCCACGTGGTGTAGATTAAAATTAGCGTAAAGTGAATTTATTGATAAAAAAAAAAATGCAAACATCGTAAGGGATGTATGCAGATAAAAATGATCATTAAAATTGGCGCAGTATGTATGGCTCAGCAGACAATGACCCGGCACGTTTCGTCCTATGGGACTTCTAGTATTTATTGTATTTTTAAAGAAAGTAAAGTGGAAATGAAGCTGAAGGGGGGGTATGCTTTATACCCCTTGACGGGTAAAGGAGGTTTTGGATTAGGTCTATACTAAATAAGCTTTCAAAAAGGTGGTGCATTAGTATACTAGATATAGATATATTGTAATATAATTTTTTTTTTTTTATTTTTTTTTTATTGATCATAAAAATAGTGACTTTCTCATTTTTACAACAGTTTATAGTGGAGTGTCATGGTAACACTCTGCTTCCTCAGTTCCTTGGCATGTACCGGCTAACAGTTGATGGAGTTGAGACCTACATGGTTGTCACAAGGAATGTATTCAGCCACCGTCTTGGGGTTCACCGCAAATATGACTTAAAGGTATAGTGCCACTGTGCAATTACTACCTCCCGTGTGGCAAGTATTGTGGCCCTCTAATCCTTTTTTAAATTTTGTTCCAGGGCTCTACTGTGTGCAGAGAAGCCAGTGACAAAGAAAAGGTATGTTTTCAATGGTTATTTACCTGAGATGTATTATGCAGTGTTCTACAGGAGATCATTCCACCTGACTCCAGTCATTACTAGAACTTAAGTGCATGCTTGGTAGTGGATTACTTCATGGGCAAGCCCTAATAGGCAAATATTCCAATCTGCCACTAGGTTCATAAACGCTGACTTCCCGGCCTTGCTCTCAGGAGCTAATGTCAGCCCTCCTGATACACAGAACAAGATCAGCTGTTAAAGTGACAGCCGAACCCTGCTGATCACACCTAGAGATCAGCTCCTGTTACTGAGCATGCTATTGTTGTACTTCAACCCCACTGTCTATGACTAATTCAACAAAGGCCAATGCACCACAATTCAATGCTAAATCTGTAGCACAATGTACAAACCTGTCTACTGCTACGATATCAAGGAAGGATCAATCCCACACATCTAAATGTAACCTAAATCAGCCCTCCAAAATTTCCACACATCTGCTTGCATTTGGCGAGTGGAAATAAGCTGGGGGCGGGCGCCACTGGCAGCCAGAGTTGAATGGGAGCCGCGGGAGATCCCCCCTCTGTGTCATCCATCCGGCTCTCCTCCTAAGTGAGGCTGCGCTGATAAATTTGTTAACATTTATTTTTGTAACACTTAAGGCCTGGCTAGTAGCTCATAAATTATCTATAGTCTATGACAAAATCAGGCATAGATCTACAACTGTATACGCCAGTTGCTTAGAGGAATCAATCGACAGGTGTTTTAGATCTCTGCATGATTTTGTCTCAGATTTTTTTTTTTATTAATTTTTCTTGTCTATTGAGGGACACCACATGCAATCAGATTACCCTGCCTCCTAGTTACATAGTTGGGCTTGAAAAATAAATAAAAAAAGAAAAACACAAGTTCTTGTTGGTAAAAAAAACGTGTGTGTGTGTGTGTGTGTGTGTGTGTGTGTGTGTGTGTGTAGTATTCATACCCCTTGACATTTTCCACATTTTGTCAGGTTACAACCAAAAACTTAAATGTGTTTTATTGGGATTTTATGTAATAGACCAACACGAAGTGGCACATAATTGTGAAGTGGTGGAAAATGAAACTATTATTTTGTTTTTACAAATAATCTGAAAAGTGTGGCATGCATTTTTATTCAACTACCTTTACTCTGATACCCCTAACTAAAATCTGGTGGAGGAAGGGAAGGGGACCACCGCTCCAGGTGGATGTGTGGATACAAGACTTTCCTCAGAACTGGAGCACCAGGTGCAGGCTAAGCAAAAAAAGTTGCACTTGAATATAGCCTTTATTGTAAAAAGTCTAACAAATACAAGCTACAGCAAAAAAATTGGAAAAAACGAGCTGACGCGTTTCAAACTTAACGGTGCTTAGTCATAGCATAAGTTAATAATTGTGCCTTGTATTTGTTGGACCTTTCACAATAAAGGCTATATTAAAGAGTGTGGCTGTCCAGAACTTTTCTTTTTGCTTCATTTTAAGAGCTAGTGGACCAATTGCCTTCAAATTCACCTAATTGGTAAATAGAGCCCACCTCGGTATAAATACAGCTGTTCTGTGAAGCCCTCCAGAGGTTTGTTGGAGAACCTTAGTGAACAAACCGCATTATGAAGGCCAAGGGACACACCAGACAGGTCAAGCATAAATTTGTGAAGAAGTTTTAGGTTCTAAGAAAATATCCCAAGCTTTGAACATCTCACGGAGCACTGTTCAATTCATCATCCAAAAATGGAAAGCATGTGGCACAACTGAAACCTACCAAGACCTGGCTGTCCACCTAAACTGACAGGCCGCCGGAGGTGGGCATTAGAAGCAGCCAATAAGAAAGCAATTGAAAGAAAGCCAAAAGAAGTCCCATTTGCAGTTGGCAAGAAGCCATGTGGGGGACACAGCAAACGTGGAAGAAAGTGCTCTGGTCAGATGAGACCAAAATAGATTTTTTGGCCTAAAAGCAAAACGCTGTGTGGCGGAAAACTAACACTGTACTTCAATCACACCCCATCCCCACCGTAAAACCATGTTGGCAGCATCTTATTGAGATGCTTTTTTTCAGCAGGGACGCTGGTCAGAGTTGCTGGGAAGATAGATGGAGCCAAATACAGGGCAATCTTAGAAAACCTGTTGGACTCTGCAAAAGACTTGAGACTGGGGCAGAGGTTCACCTTCCAGCATGACAACGACCCTAACCATACAGCCAGAGCTACAATGGAATGGATTAGCTCAAAGCATATTCATGTGTTGGAATGGCTCAGTCAAAGTCCAGACCTTAATCCAATTGAGAATCTGTGGCAAGACTTGAACAATTGCTGTCCACAGGCTCTCTTTCCGTCCAAAGAAGAATGGGCAAACATGTCACTATTTTTAGATGTGCAAAGCTGGTAGAGACATAACCAAAAAGAACTTGCAGCTGTAATTGCAGCGAAAGATTGTTCTACAAAGTATTGACTCAGGGGGGCCGAATACAAATGCACGCCACACTTTTCACATATTTTATTTGTACAAGATTGATCATTTTCTTTTCACTTCACTTAATAATGTGACACTTTCTGTTGGTCTATCACATAAAATCCCAATAAAATATAATTACTTTTTTGGTTGTAACATCACAAAATGTGGAAAATTTCAAGGGGTATGAATATATTTCTAGGCAGGTGTGTGTGTGTGTGTGTGTGTGTGTATATATATATATATATATATATATATATATATATATATATATATATATATATATATATATATATATATATATATTTATATATATATATATATATATATTACAATCTCTTCACATGCCTACGCATTTAGTGTTTTGAATACAATAAAATGATGGGCTCCATTTTTCCAAATGCTTGCTTTTTGAGCTGCTAAAATAACTGTCCTCCCCTCTCTATCCTGAAGATGGCAGGACGTACTTGTTGGATGCGCGGTCCCAAAAACTCACGAAAGGGTTATCCTGGCTTAGTTCCCTAGCTACGCATGCACCGTTGGCTCTTTCACTCACTCAGAGTGCTCCATTCTGTTGTAATCACTACTCTGAATACATTCTGTAGCCAGTTTCCTATGCATTTACAGACTGGATGTTCCAAGCCTATAGACTTGAAATGATGCATAAGCCATGTCTGGGAAACCGTGTTAAATGATTTTTTACAAAGTCCCAAGTATTATATTTACAGCCACTCCTTTGTCTAAGTTTTTGCTTACTTTCTCATAATGGGGGGGGAACCAGATTTGTTTAACTATGACTGAATATCTTTTGTCTTCCTGACTATAGATGTTAAACTAACACAACTGTAGTTATTGGTGAAAACTTTGATCGCTTTTAAAAAAAAAAAATAGGCACCACATTAGCCTTGCACCAATCAAGGCAGTCATCAAAAAAGAAAGCCATGGCTTTGTAATGACAGATCTCAGCTCTTTAAAGCAGAGTTCCATCCAGAAGTGGAACTTCTGCTAAATTTCTTCCTCCCACCGTCTGGTGTCACATTTGGCACCTTTCAGGGGGGTGGGGAGAACGGGGACCTGTTTGACAGGTCCTCTTCCCCACTTCTAGGAGACCCGGCCCCATCTCCCGGAAGTTCGCCTCCTCCTTCCTCCACTACTGAGCCAATCATAAAGCGTAGCATGCTTCGCATGTGCATTAGGGAACCAGCCGTGAAGTTGAAAGGTTTGACTGCCGGGTTCCCTTACATGGAATGGTGGTGGCTGCAACCCGACGGGAGATCCGAAGATCAGCTGGGGTGTCCATATAGTAAAAGGCAGCAGTTACAGTATTTTGTAGCTTCTGACTTTTAATTTTTTATTTTTTTTCCCCCCAGGGCGGCACTCTGCTTTAAGGACACGTGTGTCTGTAGGGATCTGGTCCAGATGCTTTATTCGCCTTTTTATTTTGTCTGAATGAATGTTAATGGACAGTATCTATTTCAGGCCATTGTGTTTCTTTTAGGACTATGTCAATACTATACCTATCATGGACTTGATCCCCCCCCCACACAAATTTTTCTTTGCATACACAGAGCTGTAGAAGTTATTTATTAAATTGTGGGAGTCATTTTGTTTAGAGCCTAGGTCTTTGACCTGACCTTTTTACTAATAACCACTTCCTGCCCGGTCAATAGCAGATTGACGTCCGGGAAGTGGTTTCGTTATCCTGACTGGGCGTCATATGACGTCCTTCAGGATAACAGCCGCCGGGCACCCGTGTGGGCACACATCGCGGCTATCGGTGGAGCGGTGTGTCAGTCTGACACACCGCTACACCGATCTTGGTAAAGAGCCTCCGGCAAGGGCTCTTTACCACGTGATCAGCCGTGGCTGATCACGATGTACACAGGAAGAGCCGTTGATCGGCTTTTCCTCACTCGCGTCTGACACAAATGGGCACTGATTGGCACATATGTATGTTATAAAACAGGGATGCCCATTGGTGCCACCCCATCGGTGCCCATCAGTGCAGCCATATCAGTGCCCGTCATTGAAGAAGAAAACGCACTTATTTGCAAAAAAATTAAGTGACAAAAACTATTTCAAAAAAATCAGAGGTGATCAAATACCACCAAAAGAAAGAGCTATTTGTTGGAACAAAATGATAAAAAATTTGTTTGGGTGCAGTGTAGCTTGACCGTGCAATTGTCATTCAAATTGCGACAGCGCTGAAAGCTGAAAATTGACCTGGGCGGGAAGGTGTCTAAGTGTCTGGTATTGAAGTGGTTAAAGTGTACCTATGGTCAAAATGTATCATTTTATACATTGTATTTCAATTAATTCTGGTCTACTCCTGTTAATCTGAATTATCTTGAAATTTGCAAACTTTGCGGCGCTCCCCACACACTTTTTTCCTTTGAATTTTTTGACGCTTCTTCACTATGCCCTGTTGATCAGCATTGCTGTGTTAAAAAACTGCCTTCTGAACTACAGAGGTGCTGAAAGAAAGAGTCTCTAGAGGCAGAGTGGGTACAGGAATCACTGCTTACTGGCAGCAAGGTACTAAGTGATTTGTAGTCCTTGAAATTTAAAGTAAACAGCAGAGGAGCGAAGCGACAAAGCATGCAAGGAATCCAGGAAGTTGTGGAAAGAGATGACCCACTAACTATTATTCACAACATGAAATCTGATTTCTTTTTTTTTTAAGAACATATTGTATATCTAGAGAATTCAAAGAGTATTTTGGATTTTTTAGGGTGCACAATTACAAACCAAATCATTTATAGAAAAATAGAAACTTATTAAAAACAAACATCCAAACATGAATATTGATATTACTGTACTTTTACAAGTGCAAACTGATTTCATCTCTACATGTTTCGCCTTGATTAGTGACTTCTTCAGGAAAATTTAGTGATATCCGGCACAGTAAACAGGAAATAGAATGTTTATTCCTTTGTCTCAATCACAAAACATGGGTATATAACAAAGATTTACAAATTGAAAACATTCATGAATTGGTAAAATGCGTGGTGCCAAAGCCACAATAGGTCATATAGATTGCCTGTATATGCCTGTATATTCAAAAACTATGTGTGTGTGTATTGAGGATCCAGAATCATAGGGATATGAGAGATCGGATCATCAGGTATAACCATAGAGGGGGGATGTATCTTAAAATACAGCGTTGGTAATGGTCCAAACTAAAAGGAAGAGTGATGAAGACAATTAGACCTGGGGAAAAGGATAATCCGCAAACCAAATTTGTATTAAGATCCCACAAAGGGGAAATATAATCCATAACTTTTACCCCATCAAAGGAATCCTTTAATGAATTCCCAGGCTTTAAGTTGATTGCCTCCAATCCGAAGAAGAAATGGATGAAAATACAGGTGATGGTGCGAGAGATAATATGAACTTATTTTTGAGATTTCATTTAAAAAAAAAAAAAAATTGCTGAAAAATGTATGAGTAATGTATAACATTTAAAAAAATAATATTTTTGTCAACCAGATGGAGACAAAAATGATTGTAGAGATGCATTAAAAACGATCTGGTGCCTTATCAAAAAAAAGTGGAAAAAATATTAAAATAAAAAAAAGTAAAATTTGCCCAATAGTGAAATAAGGACATAATGCAGGTCACCAATCCGAGTTATAAATCAAGATAACAATAGCAATTAAACTGGAAATGTATTATCAAACTATAAAAAGTGCGATAGGGGACAAATTCTGTGTTTCTTATATTTGAAGAGCATGGCTAATTAGAAGTCTAGAGGAAGGGCTTGTAGCTGATGGATTCGTTCATGCCTGGATAGACCGCCAGGGAATGAATCCATCTTGTCTCACGCTGGAGGAGAGTCCTGTTAATATCCACACCTCTATTATGAGTCGGTAAATGTTCAAGTGCAAAAAATTTCATTTTGGACACCTGGAACGGGATTAACATACTTTGGAGATCACATTGTCAGTGGCCAAAAGGTGCCAATATTTTTGAATTTTATTGCAAACCTTTTGATGTTCCCCTGCAAATCTTGTTATTAATCGCACCTTTTGTTCATCTTTGGGAGTTTTTTGGGCATGAACCAACTCCAACCAATTTTTTGACTTTGCTCCGTGATAAGATTTTTTTTTTTTTAGGCAAGAGCGACAAGACAGGACTGTAGGGCTCTGGCCTCAAATTCAAAATCCTCTTCACAAGTACAATTTCTTCTCAATCTAGGTATTGGCTATACGGAATACTTTGAACTAAGGGTTTGGGATGGGAACTTGCTGCATATAATATTGTATTACCGGCAGATGGTTTCCTAAATAGGGAGGAACCAATCGTACCATCAGAATTCATATAGACTGAGATGTCAAGAAAATTGATCAACCTCTGGTTACAGGTGAATCTTGGGTAGTAACGATTATTCTCCAGTTTGGCCATGAAAAGAGAAAGTTGATCCCTGATACCCGTCCAAACTACAAAAATGTAATGTATAAAGAAACGCCAAATAAGTACATTCTCAAAGAAAATCTCGAAATTCATCAAGAGAAGATCTTTCGCTCCCACCCTCCCAGGTACAGATTGATATATCAAAAGACAATGGCGCTCAGTAAACCAACGAGAATCGCTAAAATCAAATAAATGACATGACAATGACATGGGAATCTTCAAGAAACAAATGTCCAATCACTAAAATAAATGTAAGAATGAAAGTACTTGAAAAATATGTGGTGAGTCCAATCAATTAGATCTTTGCTGGGTAGATATAACAGTGGATGTGTACACTTTCACAGAAGGCTGCTTTTCTCCAGAGTGAAGCCGGCTTAATCATAGGAAGAAGAAAACAAATAGAAAAGCGCCACTTAGTAAAAGGTTCTTTTAATAAGCAGTAAGGCGGATAAGTGTCACTTACATGTAAATACAGGGAACTGTGTGCAAACGCAGGCTGGGGGAAGGTGGGGAGAACAACTGTTACTGAAAAAAGAGAAAATCAGGTCCTGTGTCCTGCTAGACAGAGCTGTACTGTGCGGCAGAGCTGTATAAATCTCAGAACTAGATGGACAGGAATACAAAACTTTGATACATTTGCATTATTGGACACTGTAGAGTACATTCCGGTACTCTTGGACACACGTGTAACAGCAACTTTGTTTGCACACAGTTCCCTGTATTTTAGATGTGACACTTATCCACCTTACTGTTTATTAAAGAACCTTTTACTAAGTGGCGCTTTTCTATTTGTTTTCTTCTCCCAGGCACAGATTGGCGTACGGTGGGGCACATTTGGTCCCTATCGCCACACCCTGCACCTGGAGGTAGTGGGAGCGAACAAATATAAAGATATTGGTCTGGACAAAAGGCAACAGGCTTAGAACAAATTAATTGTAAGAACTGGCCCTTGGGCCACATTCTGATAGAAATCCCTCCCCAACCCCCAACTTGTGAGGGATGGCGTTGTAGAGGTCCTCCACATCTCTAGCCACCAACCATGCCTGCTCAGGAACACAAATGCCATCCAGAGATCTCAAAAGATCTGCAGTATCTTGAATATATGAACTCAAGGATTTAACATGAGAACGTAAATAGTCATCTATTAATTTACTGGCAGGTTCAGTTAAACAACCATTGCCAGATACAATTGGATGACCGGGAGGAAATTTTGGCATTTTTGTGCATCTTAAGCAAGGCATATAATGTAGCAAGTCTAGAAGTCTTCACAGTCAAAAACTCACAGGTTTTTTGATTAATCAAGCCCTCTGTAAAGGCCCGAGTGATCAAAATACGATATTTGGTTTCAGCATAATTAACCTGAGCTAGAGGTATAGGTCTATATCAGTGACGGTTCAGCAAAAGATTCATTACCATGGTCTTATATTGGTCAAGATTCACTACCACAATATTTCCCCCTTGATCAGAGGGTTTTATAATTATTCTCTGATCATTTTGCTTTAATGAAGCCAAGGCTATTCATTGTGGGGGACTTGGGTTGGATTGTCTACTGAACTGTTTCCAAATTAGATTTAATTTATTTTGTTTTGTTACCTGTTGGGTGAAAGCCCAAATGTTGGGATTCTCATGAAGCAGGGGAAAGGATCTCGTTTTGGGTTTGTATAGATGTGGTGGCAGAAAAGATCTCTCAAACTGTGTCCAAAGATGAATTCTAAGAGGGCTCCTCCAGGGGGTCATCAAAAGTATTCCTTTCTTCCCATAGTTCCGTAAGGTCATTAAAGAGGTGGTCCACCCGATTTCTTTTTTTCTTTTTTATTTTTTTTAAAGTCAGCAGCTACAAATACTGCAGCTGCTGACTTTTACACTTACCTGTTCCAGGTTCCAGCGATGTCGGCAGAAGATCGCTCGTTTCTCAACTGCCCCGTGCGCCATCCTCTGTCAGGGAATCAGGAAGCGAAGCTTGCGGCTTCACTGCCCGGTTCCCTACTGCACATGCGCGAGTCGCGCTGCGCGTCTTTATTGGTCCCCGTTGTGTTCTGGGAACTGTGTGTTTCCCAAGACACAACAGGAACCCTCGGATATGGGCGGGCATCCTCGGATAGGGGCGGTTCAGCTAGTCCCGGAAGTGGGTGCAGATACCTGTATTATACAGGTATCTGCACCCCCCTCCCTCCTGAAAGGTGCCAACTGTTGCACCGGAGGGGGGGAGGAATCCGATAAGCGGAAGTTCCACTTTAGGGTGGAGCTTCGCTTTAAGAGCCTTAATTTCATTAATTGTCTTATTTTTCCAAAGATCGTCAGAGGCCACTCCTGTAGGGGGGCCTCTGACATCCTTGTCAAAAATTACTTTAAACATTAGCTTTCTGGCAAACAGATTATATCCTTGATGACCTCAAAAGGCATTGACCTCCTGATCAGAACCGAGCCTGGGCCTGATCCTCTGATAAAGTGAATGAAGACAAGTTAATTACTTGGAAGCAGTTTTGCTTTTTCAATTAATATAATATATATTTTTTTTTCCTTTTTTGATGAGGCACCAGATCATTTTATGTATCTTTTCGATCATTTTTGTCCCCATCTGGTTGACAAAATTAATATAATATTAAATGTATATTACTCGTATCCATTTTTCATCAATTTTTTTTTCTTTTTTTTTCTCAAAATCTGGTAGCCATAGGGACGCCCAGGGCGTCACTCTTGGTGTCGTCCCCCTGGACCTCACTAGTTGGCGCCATTAGCGGATTCCGGTACTCGTTAGGTTGGCTGCTTTTACAATTGTAGGCAGCCCTTAACTTAATGTCTAGACCTGGTTTGGCATCTTTCTGGCAGCTTTGATGCCATTTTGCATATCTTATTGGTGCTTGATCTATTTAATACATTGCAGCGTAATTTCCGGTGGTGGTTGTCTGTCTGTTGTGGCTGGCACTTCCGGGTCGGGCATTCTCCAAGTCACTTCCGGCGTGCCACCAGTATCAATTGCGTCACTTCCCATTTGGCATCCCTTGCCGTACAGGTGTAATTTCCAGCGCGACCACGGTCTCGCTATTTGGCACTCGCAAAGCGTCCTCACCCTCTGCTTTTGGTGCCAAAGCGGCCCATATACTCGAGGGTGGAGGGGGGTATATAAACATTCTGGTTTGATTTGTGGTCCAGCATAGGAAGGGGAGAGATTGGCTGTTAAACTTCTGACTTAAAGCGGAAGTAAACCCATCGATTTAACAGTTTAAAAAAAAAAAGGCATGCCGGGAATGCTAACTGCACATTGGCTGTGCTCTCAACGAAACAGTCAAACCATCCAATGGCTGGTGTCATAACGAATCAGCACCGTGGCAGTTGAAGATTAAACAGAGGCAACGATGGCAGCTTCCTTGGCTGAAAACGATAGGGGGGTTTACTTCCACTTTAAAGTAACTTTATCCTTGTGGAGTTGCGTTTTTGCCTGTGACTGGAATTTTTTATTATCTTTTCTGATTTAGGGGTCATGATCTGACTTTATGAAATCTCAGAAATTAGTTTATCTTATCTCTCACCATCCCCTGTATTTTCATCCATTTCTTCTTGGGACTGGATGCGATTTATCAACTTAAACCCTGGGAACTCATTAAAGGATACCTTTTATAGGGTAAAAGTTATGGATTATATTTCCCCTTTGTGGAATCTTAATGCAAATTGGTTTGGGGATTATCCTTTTCCCCAGGTCTAATTGTCTTCCTTACTTTCCCTTTTAGTTTGGACCATTGCCATCGGCTGTATTTTAAGATACATCCCCCCGATATGGTTAAACCTGATGATCCGGTCTCTCATATCCCTGTGATTCTGGAGCCTCAATACACACAGTTTTTGAATATACAGGTAATCTATATGACCGATTGTGGCTTTGGCACCATGCATTTTACCAATTCATGAATGTTTTTTCAATTTGTAAATATTTGTTATATACCTATGTTTTGTGATTAATCCTTTTTATTTCTCAAATTCTTTCTATTCCTAGTGTTTTACTGTGCCTGATATCACAAAATTCTCCTGAAGAAGCCCCTAATCAAGGCAAAACATGTAGAGATTAAATCAGTTTGCACTTGTAAAAGTACTGTAATATCAATATTCATGTTTGGATGTTTTATTTAATATTTTCCTAATAAGTTTCTATTTTTCTATAAATGATTTGGTTTGTAATTGCGCACCCTAAAAATCCCCAAATACTCTGAATTTTCTACTTATCAAGGGATGTGGTGCAGTATCTATGCTAGATGATGAGCAAAAATCTCATGTCCTTATAGTTGATTGTAAAAAAAAAAAACTGTATTCTGTGACTTTATTCCCTTTAAAGAATTTTTGGGTGTTTGTCTTACCCTTTTGCAACCTATCGTTCATTTTGCGGCCTTGATTTCCTCCTTGCGTATTTTGTTAAATTCTATGTAACTTTCAAATAAGTGTTCCTTTTTTATTTATAATTTTTTTTTTAACTTTGGACTTTTTTTTTATGTTATGCTTTTTTTTCTTTTCCAATAAACAGCACCAAACTGAGTAGATACAGTTTCACACAGTTGAAAATGTAAATACAGTTCCACTAGAATACTTTATAAGGTATCCATTCCATATCCTTCGATGAATAAGGCATGTGGGAAGGAGTGGGTTCCAATATAACCTGCATTGGTGGGAGCAAGGGGAGTGGTTGAGTTTTAGACTACTAAAAAGGATCATCAGTCAAAAAAAAAAAAGTCAAAAGCTAGACCCTACCCAATCCATGGCCCCCTATGAAATCATTATCCACCTTAGTAGCCCATACTCCTTTTTGTGTATGGGATTGTCTACCAGTACTAGGCCTCTGATGACACTATTTGGGGATTTTGCATTCCTCTCCAACTCTTCATCTCTAGCTTTTTATCCTGGACTAGAGATGCGAGAAGTTTTCTCAAATGCAACCCTAAGGTACCTTACCGCTGTTATCTTGCTCTTTTGCCAAATTGTCATAACACTCAAATGGTCTGGCTTGTATAATCTCAATTATATTATTGAAAAATGGTAGTAAACCGTGCACCCTATTAAACACTTGCCGACTGCGCCATAGCCGAAAAAACAGCTGCAGCGCGGTTGGATAAATCACGCAATCACGCATGTACATGCCATGTGTTAGAAATATTGTATAAATGGACAACTTTGTGTAATAGAAGAAAAATTATATATAATTTACTTAACAGATTTTCCAAAAAAAAGGACATGTTCAAAAGACTCGTAGAATATACATTGGAGTGTTTGCTTTCCAAAATGGGGTCATTTTCTGGGCGTTTCCATTGTCCTGGTGCTCCATGGCCTTCAAAAATGCAAGAGGTAGTCCATAAATTATGTGTAATTTATTCTCCTAGAACTCCTGGAGGTGCTACTAGCATGTTGGACCTTTGTATGTGGCGAGGCTGTGTAAAAGTCTCACACGTGTGGTATCGCCATACTCAAAAAAAAAAACTGGTGAACAAATACCATGTTATAGATTATATAATGTTGACACGTTGGGTGTGATCAAGCTTGATAACTCCAGAGCCATAGTGGAGCGCAGATCGGCGTCCCGTACACTTGTTCAAGTGGATTTTTTAGCGCCATTTTAAATAAGACATGCGTACTTCACTATGGGAGATTTTTTCCTTTTACATTTGCTTATTGATGTCTGGAGATCTGTTGACCCAATTTATTGTTGGAGACTTCACTGCTGAGGTACTGAGACGAGCATCAGGAGTAACCCCGTACCCATCTTCTGTATATGACTCCTGTAATGGGGGTCATGTAAATCTGGTGAGTAGACTGTGTGACCAGTGTTGGAGTCACTTGTTTGTCGGATCTATGAGATCATATGCGCCGCTGGAAACCATTTGATGAAAATTTTTTGGACGTATCACTTTTTAACAATATCTTTATAAAGTTTTTTGACACTGCACTTTATATTTTTCACCCACTGGAGACAATAGGTGACAATAATTAGCACTTTATAGTATATTCATGTAATTTTGCATTATACATTTGCATAATTAATCAAGTGGGGCCCTCTAGTGGTTATTCATGGTTTTGCACTCTTTACTTTATGTTGTATTGATAGGATGAGCGGTTCACTACCATTTTTTTTTTTATTGGGTTTCGACCTTACAACGAGCAGCCCCTAAACCAATATTACAATCCTTATACGTTTGCGCAGGTAAAGGAAATAACATCAAGTTTACTCCCCCATTTATTCAATTGTATCATTACCTTCAAGCCTTACAGCCACAAGATGCTCTTTTGATCACCTGCTGTTAGTCTTCATGTGTTTTAGTGTAAAAGGGGGGTGTTTTTGAGACTTTAAATGAGGTGTATGGTCAAACGAGCATACACTTCCATCCCTATTAATCGTTAAGAAAAGGGGGGGGGATTTGGGACTTTGAGTGACAAAAATTGCACAATAATGAGAAAGTTTATTCATATAAATACACATGGGACATGGTACATAGCAGATATGACGAGAAATCAAAGAAAAGGGTATAATTTAAACGCATGATTGAATTAAAAAAAAAAAGCTGCATTTAAAAGCTTGATGTGTTTCGTGGATGAAGTTCCACTTTTTCAGAAGCCAGTGCAGAATGCGTATCTATAAAAAAAAAAAATATTTCAAATTACTCCAATAAATTAGATAGGGATGTAGGGGGAGGAGAAAACCAAACACCACAAAAATTACTTGCATATCCGCTTTAAATTTGGTCATAGGATGCTAAAACCTAATAGTTGTGGAAGCCGGAAATATCCCTGCCGGGAGCTGTGGGGGCGTAAAACTGCAAGCAGCCAAGGCAGAAAATGGCACACTCGAGGGGAGAGAGTGTCTGATGAGTTGCATGATGATGGCTGAAAACAGTTTCAATCTGTGTAAAATTTATGTGATCGGTAGAAAGTGTGGGGTATGACTTGCGAAGGGCATAGAGCCTGTAGTGGTGGGTTCAATGTGAGGGTAAAGGAGCGGAAAAAGTATAGTAAAGACCACCAGAGAACCTCACACCAAGGCAAACAAAAGGTGATGGGGTACAACATGCTGAAATCACGACGGAGCAATCCTGTCCAGAGATTCAGGGACTAGCTAGGGTGATGGAAAAAAAAACAAAAACACCAAGGGGAGGGGAAGGAAGTGAGTGTACCTGGTGATGCATGGCTTCCATGTGTAATCCAGGAAGTGTCCAGCATGAAATGAGGGCCCAGGCCTCCCACAAGACTGCAATATGTACCCGCCAAGGCTGTTGTGCATGAAGCCCCCAGCGTCACGCAGAGCGTGTTTGAATGAAGGCATTCCCACCACAATAGCTGACATAATGCGGCCAGCTTCTGGGGAGATGCCCAACACACGGGGATGAAACAAACGCTGCCGGTGCTGAGACACCGTGAGGTGACATCATGCGCTTCAGGGCATGGCGCTGCTGCACCATGGGGGAAAGCCCACCCAATCCCCCAGTGATGAACAGGGAGGAGAGAGGGAGGCCCCGGTGTGCATCGCAGCTCCCGGACCTGGGAAAAAACTAGCCGAAACAAAACCACCAGACCGCATACCTCAAGAAAAATGACAAACCACATTTACACAATATATGGTTGAGTGGAAAAATATATATATTGTATATCCAGACCAGGGCTTTTTTTTTCGGCCGGAACGGCATTCCGCCACCTATGGCAGCCCTCTCCTTTCCAGGCTGTCACTCAACACTGAAGCCCGTAGAGGAAGTTTTCTATATTCCCCCCCACCAGCTGTGTGCTTACGCCGGCACCCAGGTCAGCTTCCCCACACCTGTTAACCACTTCAGCCCCGGACCAATTGGCAGCCAAAGGACCAGGCCCCTTTTTGCGATTCGGCACTGCGTCGATTTAACTGACAATTGCACGGTCGTGCGACGTGGCTCCAAAACAAAATTGGCGTCCTTTTTTTTCCCCCACAAATAGAGCTTTCTTTTGGTGGTATTTGATCGCCCCTGCGGTTTTTATTTTTTGCGCTATAAACAAAAATAGAGCGACAATTTTGAAAAAAATGCAATATTTTTAACTTTTTGCTATAAGAAATATCCCCAAAAAATATATATATTTTTTTTTTTTCTCAGTTTAGGCCGATACGTATTCTTTGACATATTTTTGGTAAAAAAAATCGCAATTAGCGATTGATTGGTTTGCGCAAAAGTTATAGCGTTTACAGAATAGGGGATAGTTTTATAGCATTTTTATAAATATTTTTTTTTTTTACTAGTAATGGCGGCGATCAGCGATTTTTATTTTATTTTTTTATTGTGACCGGGACATTATGGCGGACACATCGGACATTTTTGGGACATTTGTCATTTATACAGAAATCAGTGCTATTTAAATAGCACTGATTCCTATGTAAATGACAGTGGCAGTGAAGGAGTTAACCACTAGGGGGCGGGGAGGAGTCAGTGTGACGTGTTGTGTTTTTTTTTACAGTAAGGGGGCGGGGCTGTACGTCTGACATCATTGATCGGCTTTCCCGATGACAGGGAACAGCCGATCAATGACAGGCAGAGTAGGAAGCGCGGGGAGAGGTTTGTTTACACATACCTCTCCCCGTTCTTCAGCTCCGTAACCGGATCGCGGGACACCAGCGGCGATCGGGTCCGCTGGTCCCGCGGCCGGGGTCACGGAGCTCCCGACCGGGTCGCGAGCTTGCCGCTGGCGGCGCGCGCGCGACCCACAGGCAGGCACATGCACGATCACGTACAGGTACGTGATTTTGCCTGCCCGTGCCATTTTGCCGACGTTGGGAAGCGGTTAATAGGTGCCTCGGGTCCATATGCCGCAACTGTAAGAAGTGTTGTTTTTTTTTTTTTTCTTTCTTTCTTTCTTTCTTTCTGGGCTTCCAAAGGTGTCTTCTGTCCCCGCCTGCTGCCTGTCAGATCAGTGTACACAGAGCAGAGTGAAACGCTGTGAAAGTCCTCCTCGGCTCTGTGTACACTGATGATCTGACAGGTGACGCTGTACAGAGAGGAGACTACACAGTAGAATGTTCTACCGAACAGAACGGAGCCGTCTGCACCGCTATATTGCCGTGAAGATAACCTGTGTGCTGTAAACCATGAAGAGGTGCGAGAGCTATGAAGGGGGAGGGGTGGCTGTGCAGCTGTGGAGACGTTGAGGTTGTTCTGCAGTGGTCAGAGGTGGGGGTGAAGATGGAGGGGGGCGGGGAGTATTGGGTATTTGTGCACAGTGAGAGCTTGGGGTGCAGAGCTTCAGAGCTATGGATTAAGGGGAGCTGTAGATGAGGTGCAGAGGTGACATGTGAAAGGGCAGAAGTGCAGAGGTGACATGTTGATAGAGGGTGAGCTAGCTAGGGGAGGAGAGAAGGTGAGCTGTGGATGAGAATGCAAATTTTATTCTGCACAATGTGTGATACACACTCTTCAGCACTGCACAATATGTACTCCTGTGTGTTATGCACTCCTGAGTCCAGGACTCCGTGTGCTACACCTTCCTGAACCTTGGATTGTGTGAGAAACTCAGTTCTGAGCATTGACCACACTCTTTGTTTGGCATGACTTTACTTCTCTTCACCGAGGAATAGCGAGATTGGGTTGGTGGGTGGGGTTTGGGGGCGGGGAGTTGACTGGGGAGGGTGGGTTCCTGTGCCTATTCTGAGAAACAAAAGCCCTTATCCAGACGAACGCGGAGCAACAACAAATGGGGTCAGCAGTCAATCAAAACCGTGTATAATTCAACGTCGATAATAAACATTAATTCCACTCAAGTCACACATCTCCATTCCTGGATCATAGTATAAAAGGGGGGAATTTTTGGGACTTTTGAGGTGCATGTTAGACAAAAATTGCACAATAATGAGAAAGTTGATTCATATAAATACACATGGGACATGGTACATAGATATGATGAGCTGATTGGCATATGATAGACATGTGAAAATTCCATTATTGCACATGATACTTGAAATCAAAAAAAGGGTATAATGTAAACGCATGATTGAATAAAAAACTGCATTTAAAATCTTGACACGTTTCATGGATGAAGTTCCAGGTTTTAGCATCCTATGACCAACTTTAGAGCTGATATGCAAGTAATTTTGGGGTGTTTAGTTTTCTCCTCCCCCCCCCCTACATCCTTTTTTAATTTATTGGAGTAATTTGAAATATTTTTTATAGATCCGCATTCTGCACTTGCTTCTGAAGAAGTGAAATCCATCCATGAAATGCGTCAAACTTTTAAATGCATTTTTTTTAATCAATTATGCGTTTACACTGTACTCTTCTTTGATTTTATGTATCCTGTGCAATAATGGAATTTTCACATTTGTCTATTGTATGACCATCAGCTCATCATATCTGCTATGTACCATCCATGTCCCATGTGTATTTATATGAATAAAGTTTCTCATTATTGTTCTATTTATTTTTGTCTAACACACATCTCACTCAAAGTCCCAAATCTCCCCCCCCCCCCTTTTTTTTTAGTCTTCAGTGTTTTGTCTTCTCTATACCAAATTCTCCAGAGAGAACACCCCCAGCACCCATCCTTCTAGTCTAAGGGGCATGCAGAATTGAACACCTCAGAAGAAGCTGGATTGGGACAAAATCTTGACAGTCTCTCATAATGCCTCCCTATTGACCAGGGCTTCAGAATAGTACCTTTGCCCTGTTACTCTACATAAAAGTGACAATACCATACCGAAGATATGCTGGAGATGTCAATCTGCATCAGGGACAGTGACTCACATTTGGGGTAAGTGCCCCTTAACTCCATTTTGGAACAAAATCCTGCAACTGTACTATAAATTGGTAGGTGACAGATCCCATATATTCCCTCTATTACTGTGCTGTCAATTATGCCAGGCTGTTATAAACCAAATAAAAGTGGTCTACGTCGTCACTCAACTGCTGCATGCACTTTTATCTCTATGTACTGGTGTCAGTACCCCCATCTACCTGACTGGGCTTATGAGAGTGACTATTGCCATGCCAATTGGGGAGGATGGCATTACAAATCTGAGGCCCATAAAATCGCCTGGATCTTGTGGTCTTTTTTTCAGGCACTCTTCAGAATTTGCTATGTTTTTGTTTGCACAGATATAAACATTGGTACCTGTTTTCTTAAAAAGAAAAAAAAAACTTCTAAAAAGTGGGGTTTGGGGGGTGGTGAGGAGGATTAGAGAAAGCAGAAGTTCCACTTTAAGTTAAAAATGTAAAGAAAATATCCAAGGGTAGACCTGTGAGAGGAGCAATTTAATTTATACTTTTTTAAATGCTCTCTTTATTATTATTTATAGATATTTTTACTTTGAACGTGAGCCACATAGTGTGTAAAAAGTTGAAGGGGGAGGTCTGGTTCCACAGGATAAGAATGCATGCTCTGGCAGTGTTTGGCAATTGGCAGTGAATTTTTGTATCTTTTAACTGGAAGGTGGATAATATGAAACTGGGACAGCTAAATGAATAATAATTAATACGTTTTGTTGCATAGTTCCAGAATGTGCAGAAGGGTACCCTTATGCATTTTGTAGTGCCAACATGGTGAGTTCTAAGGATTTATTGTGTAGAAAACCTGGGGTTCTGGTAAGAAGCTTGTAATCCACTTCCTGAATTTTGTAGAATATTGATGTTTTGTGTGCTAGGCGATGCAGTCAGTTTTTTATGCGACATTATAAATGTATTTTATTCTCAGATATGACTAGAGCTAAAGTCCACATCTTGTAAGGTAGAAAGGGTGCATCAGTGGTGGAAGATTCTTTTTTTTTTTTTTTTTTTTTTTTTTTTTTTTTTTTTAATTCTAACTTTTTTTTTATTTTCAGAAACATTTTTTATATACAAACAAATACAATTTCATTGCATGCGTAACACAGAGCTTAACTTCTATATTGATACATATTTATATCCGGTTATACAATAACACACAAAACAGCAACAACAAACAAAGAAAAAAAAAAAAAACACGAGGTCCTCTCTCCTCCCTCTCACCCCGACTCCCCTCCACAAGTGCCCCACCATATTCTCTTGTAGATACAAAACTAGACCACGGTTCCCACTTTAATTCAAACCTCTCCTCTTTACCCTGCGTAATTGCAATGCTTTTTTTCAATGGCATATATATCTATCTTTTTAAACCACAAAGAGGTCGAGGGGGGTAATTTCTGTTTCCATAGAGCCGGAATACATGCCTTTGCCGCGTTCAACAGATGAGCAATCAGCGAGTTTCGGTATCTACGTTTCGAAAAGTCTGAATGGTGAAGGAGATATCTAGCTGGATCTAGTCCCAAGTCATAATCCGTTAACTGTTTAATAGTATTTCACACTTTGACCCAGTATTCTAGTATATTTTTACAAGACCAGAAAATATGCAGCATATCACCCCCCGACTCTCCATAACGCCAGCAAGTATTTGTCTCTTCCGGGTATATTTTGTGTATTAACGATGGAACTTTATACCATCTTGTAAGAATTTTATAACATAACTCTTTATACTTGCTGGCTGTCGCGGAATGATGGGCAAAATATAAAATTTTATGACGTTGCTCTATCACTTTCCCACACAAGGAATCTAGGAACATAATCTTCCGGAGGATCTGTTTAGAATTTTATATATCTCTGAGACCCCGTGTGACGAGGGTTTTTCAGACAGGCAGAGATTTTCCATTGACGTATTTAATCGGTCAGATCTCTCTCCCCTAGTAAGAGATGTAAGAAAGTGAGTAAGCTGTTGCATCCGCCAGGGGTCTAGAGGTGGACTAAACGTAAGCTGTAATTCTGACGCAGTTTTCATCCTTCATCCTTCGAGAAAATCTCCTAATCTAAATTTCCCCTCTCCTATAGCTTTTATAAAGCTACGGTCTGTATATCCTGGGGGGATTAATGGGTTTCCCAAAACCGGTAACAGTCGGGTAATTTCTCCCTCCACAACTACAAATAGATTACTTTTTTGGATTACCTTTAGTGTTGCCCCATATCAAAGGATGTTGTCTTAGTGTTCCTAATGTTCTTGGTCTCAGCCATGGCAAACAGAGTGGGATCTTTGTATATGATTGTTCTATTGAGACCCAAGTTTTTAGTCCCTCATCTCTACACCATGCCAATACCCTGGCAAGATGAGCTGCTTTATAGTATTTTATCGGGTCAGGGAGGGACATACTTTGCCATACCGTGCTTTGGGCATTGACAAATAATGAAAGGCTATTCGAGGATGTTTTTTTGCCCAAACAAATTTAATAAAGATATGATTCTGGAATTACTATTGGTAAGGTCTGAAACAGGTATAATAGTTTTGGTAAGATATTCATTTTGAGAATAGCATTCCTACCCATCCAAGTGTAGGGTGCTTTATTCCATCTCTCCAAGTCTACCATGAGTTTCCGCAATAGAGGTGGAAAATTTGCATGGAAAACCTTTATCTATTGAGGAAGTCAGTTTTTTACTCCAAGGTACGTCAGAGAAGTAGACGCCCAGGGGAATGAGAAAGAGGATTGAAGAGTTTGAACATGCTTACTTGACAGTGTGATATTCAGATTTTTGGACGTTGATTTTAAAATTTGAAACTTTACCATAGTCATCAAATTCCCTTAGTAGATTTGGTAACGTTGTTTCTGGTGATGTGATAAAGAACAAAATATCGTCAGAGAAAGCCGCCATTTTGTGCTCTGTTTTATTAAGCAACCTTGAATATCCTTATTTTGTCTTGCATGTCTTAGAAATGGTTTGAGGGTTAATATAAAAATCAATGGGGATAGGGGGCACCCTTGTCTAGTACCATTGCTCATATTAAAGTATGGAGAGGTAACCTCATTAATTCCTACCGCTGCCGAAGGAACTGAGTAGATAGCCTCTATCCATTTAACGAATGACTTTTCCACACCGATATGGTTCATCGTCTCCTTCAGAAATGTCCAATCCACCCTATCGAAGGCCTTTTCAGCATCAGAAGCCAGATGGATAATATTTAAGGCTTTGATAGTGTTATCCTTTGCCTCTTTCGTAGGCATAAAGCCCACTTGATCTAGGTAGATGACATTCTGAAGGAGAGGCTGTAACCTAGTGGCTAATATCCGAGTGAAATTTTTTAAATCAACGTTTAACAAGGATATGGGTCGATAATTTTTACATTGAGCATGGTCTTTATCCTCCTTTGGGATTACTGTAATATGTGCTCTAAGGGTATCTTCTGGTATAGGCCGATCATCTAGTAATGAATTAAATGCTTTTATAAAACGAGGGCCTAAAGCTGAGGCAAATGCTTTATAATATCCTGTCGTATATCCATCAGGGCCGGGGGCTTTATGAGGTTCAAGCGTTTTAGTTGCCCTCGTATATTCGTCTGAGATTGGTGCATTTAATAATTCTGACGCTTCCTCAGGGAAAGACGGTAATCCTGAAGTGGAAAGATTCCCTGATTTTTTGCTGTTTTATTGAGATTTGCTTTGACGACATACTAGACTGCAGGTTGTAAAGTAACGTATAGTATTCTCGGAAAATCTCTGCAATTTCATTAGATTTAAAACTGCGGTTCCCGTTATCAGAGTCAATGTGTGGGATATAGTTCCTCCGAGAGATTTCCCTGAGTGAGTGTGCTAACAGTTTACCGGATTTATTCCCTTGTTTATAGTAAGTGCTCCTAGCTTTCAGAATCTGTATATTAGTCTCTTGTTTCATTAAGGAATGTAATTTTTCTCTCTAGCCTAAGATCTACTGCTATAGACTGTGCCAGGTTTTTTTTATGTTTCATTTCTAAATCCGCCACACGATTTAATTGAGCTTGGAATACTGCTTGACTGTTTTTCTTTAGCTCAGCTGCCTTCTTAATAAATACGCCTCGCATAACGCATTTATGCGTTTCCCATAATGTAAATGGGGAAATTTCATCTGAATTATTTTCATCGAAGATTCTATTCAGTTCACTTAAAAAGACGTTTCGTAATTGGCCTTCCTGTATTAATAGTTCATTGAGTTTCCATGTCCATGGTCTATTTACCTTCTTAGCCTATTGAAGATCAATAAACGCTGGGGCATGATCAGATATGGTCTGTATTCCAATGGACGAGTTAACTATCGTAGGGAGTAAAGATTGAGATAGTATATAATCAATACGCGAATAACTATCGTGCGGCGTTGAGTAAAAAGTATAATCACGTTCGGCTGGGTGTTGGATTCTCCAAATATCAACCAGGCGGACCGCTTGAAGGGCTTTTTTTATCCGATTAAGATACCGATATGGAAGATAAGAAACAGATTTAGAAACATCCAGTATAGGTTCAAAAGCCACATTGAGGTCTCCACCTAATATAACCCGCCCTTCCATAAACCTTTGTAGGTTATTAAGAATATTTTCCAAACAGCTCAACTGAGCTCTATTTGGTAAATAAAGAGAGACTAATGTAACCCGCTGACCGGCTAGGTCACCTTTAACAAATAAGTACCGTCCCTCCGGATCGCTCATCTGTTCAACGAAAGACCATTGCACCAACCTAGAAAGTAAAATACTAACCCCCCTTGTCTTCGATTCAAGATTTGTACCATGAAATACCTGTGTATAATGTTCATCTGTAAATTTCTGTATCTTACCCGTTTGAAAATGTGTTTCTTGTATAAATGCAACTTGTGTTCGTGTACGCCATAGTTCACGCAGTATCGATGTACGCTTCTCCGGTAAATTCAAACCGTTAGCATTTAACGTTAACGTATATTTGTCATATTAAAGCCCGGGGACTACTACCTTGCACCTGCGCAATAGGAGAGCAAACCAGTGGGGGGGGGGGGGGGGGGGGGGGGAGGCACAAGCCAAAAAAGACTACAAAATAAATATATATAAATATAAATAATATATATATATATATATATATATATATATATATATATATATATATATATATATATATATATATATATATATATATATATAATATTGTACGCAGCAATTGACTAAAGAGGCTCTTAACTGAGCCGGGCCTCCCCTGCAGTCTCTGCCCAGAATTGTCAAGCAGAGAGATGCACTGGGAGGCAAAAAACCTATATTGAAAAAAATACGAAAAAAAAAACACAGAACCGTAGAGGGAGGGGAACGCTCAGATCAATAATTCAGATACTGTCGTTTTTTTTTTCTTTTTTTTTTTTTCTCTTTCCCCTTTAAAAAAGACGTTTAACATCCCTAATACTCCCTACTCATAAACTTCTTAATGATGGTATTCCGCTCCCCCCCCCCCCCCCCCCCCAATCCACCTCCACACCACCATAGTCCCGTCTCCAGACCCCTTCAAATATTGTCTGACAGTATAAAATGTCATGTACTACAGAAAAAAAAAAAATAAGAGGGGAAATTGTGTGTGTGTGTGTGTGTGTGTGTGTGTGTGTGTACACATATATACATACACATATATACATACACATATATACATACACATATATACATACACATATATAGAAAAAAAAAATATTACCAATCACTGTAGTAGATTACTTCGAGTAGAACCCGGTATTTAATTCCTATTTCTCTTAATATCCAATTTATACTATACTACGCCTGATTAAAAAAAAAAAAAACCCCAGGAAAGAGAAAAGAAAATCTAACACACCTAACTTTACAGCCTACCAATAATACCAACTTATATATAGTACCCACTAATGACCACAATAAAATGATTTAAATTCTTTCATTCCATCATAGTCCAGTCTGAAAGTTTAATGGGTGAGATGTCCATCTTGGAGAACATGTCCGGTAATTGAGCAAAAGAATGTAATGCATATGACCGTTGTCCTTTTGAGATATATATACAAAATGGAAAACCCCATCTATATGTGGCACCTTCTTCTCTTAGCCTATCCAATAATGGCTTCATATTACGACGCATCTGTAGGGTATATTTTGATAAATATGGCATAATTTGGATTATTACCCCGTTAAATTCCACAGTACCCATTGCCCTTGCCTTACGCATAATTTCCTCTTTAATTGCGTAGAAATGGATCCTACACAGTGTCCCTAGGTCTTCCGTCTGCCATGGGGTTCAACCCTTGTAAGCGATGGACTCTGTCTAGTTCAATATCAGCTGTCGGCTCTCTTCCCATGATCTTATTCAGAATGGCCAGTATTGTGGAACGCAATTCTTTTACTGTTACCGATTCCGGAATTCCTCTAAGTTTAATATTATTTCCCAAGACTACGGTTTTCTAAGTTGTCTTGTTGAAGTAGCACTTTATGAAGAGTTATTGTTTGGGCATTAAACTGGGCTTCCAGAGAGGCTATTTTTTGTTCGACTGTAATCTGTTTTTGTTCAATATCATCTACTCTAGTTGTAAGGCTGAGCAATGATTCCTTAACTTCCTTGAACTCTTCTCTAAGTACTTGTTGCAGAGTATTAGTCATGCGGTCCATATCGGATTTAGTAGATGGTGTAGCCAAAAAAGAATTTATTTCAAGACCGCCTGGTGGGGCCATACATTCAATAGGTCTAGTTAATCCAGATATACCCGATACACCATAGGGTTTTCCTAACATTTGTTCAGAAACGGGTTCAAATATATGTTGTATAGACCGGGAGAGAGTCAGTTTGTCCTGATTACCCTGGTTAACATGGCCAGATGCTTCCACTAACCCAGTTCCATGTTGTCCCGCTTGCCCTGCATGTAGTATCTGCATCTCTGCGGTTTTAACTGCACTTTGCATCGTACTGTCGCTATTACCGATATTGTGAATATTATTACTGACACCAACAGTGAGGTCCGCTGCGATAGCTGTAAAAGTAGCCGCTATGGCTGCTATAGCATGGATTAAAGATTGATTTCTATATTGAGACTCCTCCAGATACCTTCAGCGCTTCAGGGCACCTTATATTTTCAAAAGACTTCGAATCTCGGGTATCTCCGCTCTCTCCGCTTTCAAGCCCTAACAGGGTGAATGGAGGGTCAGGGTAGAGGTCAGGATACAATAAGTCAGCTTTCTCGGCTACAGCTTCCGCGGTCTGCCGATGCTCAAGTACACAGGGGGAAAAAAACAGTAATTCGAGCGATGCAGGTAATTGGTCCGGCACAGACAGTTCTCCTAGCAGGACATCTGGTCCCTCTAGATCCTCTTGGCATTACCCCCAACTAAATCGCAGCACAGCAATCTTCTTTTTTATTTTTATTTTTTTAAGCAGCGACAAAGAAAATTCAAGCTGTGATACACTAGGCAGTGGTTACGGCCTCACATACAAAGTCACAAACTCACAGACTCGACTTCGAGTGCGAATGACTAAAGAAGCCGGGGAGACAAAACGAGAGGGCAAAGTAGAACCGAGCGGGACACAGTATCTAAAGTCCAGAGTCACAGTATCTGTACACTTTCACCGTGTAGTATCATGTAAGTTTTATACATAGAAGTAGAGACTGTTAGCCATTGCCTTAGCCAAAGTATCCGACATCACAAGCATAGCCACGTATAACAATGTATTCAATGCCAGCAATAGTCTTTTTATAAGTCTCCTATAAACTCTTGATATTTGAGAAAAATATAAACTCACTCCATGCTGAGCTAATAGCGATGTAACGGCAATAATGTATGTAGTCAGCGGTAACAACACAGGTAAGTGCAAGTAGTGACGATGGTAATGGTAAGTTAGATGCTCACTGTTAGATGGTCATTAGACAGTAGTTAGACGGTAGTTAAGCAATCATTAAAGGCGTCCTGGCATTCTGGCAGACATAGATTTTCCACAGGGTCCGACCGGAACCAAAGCCAGAGCCAAAGTATCTGGCACCCCAAACGTAGCAGTGTCAAGTAGCAGGAGCAAGCTTTTAGAAGTCCCTTTTTTTTTTTTTTTCTTTTATAAGCTCTCACTTAATAACCGAGGATATAAACTCACTCCATACGTTCCATGCAGAGCTAATATCAGCTAATAGCTAGTGGCAGCAATAGTACAATGATACAGGTAGCAGCAATACAGATAGTACTGTACAGATAGCAGCAGTACAGGTAACGGTAGAACTCACTCCATGCACCCCATGTAGAGCTAATAGCAGCGGGGGCAGCAGCAACAGCGTCCTTCGTCATCGGTGGAGCTAGAGCGGTAGAGCTAGTAACAGCGTCAGCGTCAATGGCAACAGCGACAGTGTCCCCTAGTCAGCGGCTACAACGGCAACCGCACAGGTACAGAAAGCGAGTTACTCACTCCACACACTCCATGCAGAGCTATCAGCAGCGCCAGCGGGAAAAGATGTAGCGTCTTCAGTCAGCAGTCAGCAGTAGCAGCGCGGGTAACTGCAGGTGACTGCAACAGTACAGGTAGTGGTAGAGGTAGTGGCACACTCACTCCGTATACTCCATGTACTTCATGTATTTCATGTATAGTCAGCGATAACAGCGGTAGCAGTACAGATACGGGTACAGGTATCGGCGATGGTACAGCAAACGGCTCTGGTAACAGGTAACGGCAGACTCACTCCATGCAAGACTAGTAGTAGCTAATAGCGGGGGCAGCAGCAGCAATAGCGTCTTTCGTCGGCGGTAGAAGCACAGGCATCGGCTATGGTATCCTAGAAGCTCATCATCAGTCATTAGGCAATCATTAGAGACGTCCTTGTAGGCATAGATTTTCCAAGGGATCTGAGCGGAGCTCCAGCTGACCACGTCCTTCCCCTCTCACTCCATTTGAGTTCTGATGATTCTGTCTATCTGCAGGGGTGGAAGATTCTAGACATAACTTTTCAAATACAGTGGTGTCTTTTAAAATGCCCTGTCATCCAGAGGTATGGAGTGGAGAAAACAACATGGTTGGCGCACATGCCAAAAAACAAATTGAGTTTCAAATCTTTTTATGAGTAGAGCTAATCTCCCTTGGTAAAAAAAAAAGTTAGAAATACAATTCCAAAAAAGTTGGAAAAAATCTACCTAAAAACGGAATGCAATGATTTACAAATCTCCATTAACCCATATTTTATTCACATTTTGATTTTTCATGGCCGCAACACGCCTAAAAGTTGGCCAGTTCAACAAAAAGCTGACAAAGTAAGTAGTACTAACAAGAAAGAGCTGGAAGAACATTTTGCAGCTAATTGGATTAACATGGTTGGGTAGAAAAAGGATATCTTAGTGTCTCGGACATAAAGCTGGGCAGACGTTCACCAGTCTGAAAAGCTGCATCTAAAAATTGTTGAACAATTTTAAGAAAGTTCCTTTACATTATATCTACAGTATATAATTAACAAAAGGTTCTGAGAATCTGGAGACACCTCTGTGCGCAAGGGACAAGGCTGAAATGCAATATTGGATGTGTGTGATCTTCGGGCCCTCAGATGGCAAGGCAATAAAAACAGGCATGATTCTTAGATGGACATCACTGTGTGAGCTCAGGAGTTCTTCCAAACGTCACTGTCTGTGAGCACAGTTTGCTATGCCATCCAAAAAATGCAAGCTTAAGCTCTATCATCTATCAGCAAAAAAGAAGCCACATCTGAACATGATCCAGAAACGCTGCTGTCTTCTCTGTGCCAGCACTCCTCTGAAATGGTCTGTTGCAAAGTGAAAAACTGTTCTGTGGTCAGACCGACATACAGTATGAAAATTTGACCTTCTTTTTTGGCAACCCTGAGCGCCACTGGACTAAAGTGGAGAGGGACTGAATAGCTTATCAGCGCTCAGTTCAAAAGCCTGCATCCCCGGGGGCGTGTCCAAGATAGCGACCTGATAGGACGCAAGGGAAGAGAGCTCCGCTCCTGTTGGGCATATTATCCAGCATTACGGGAACCCCGGATACCTACGCGAACCCATACACCCCTGGTCAGGACCGGGTATGCGGAGGGGGAGCTCCGGTTCACAAAAGAAAAGGCAGCTGGCCCCAGGCACCCCGCTGCAGACACGAGGCGCACGAGGGAAGGCCCAGTCTAACATGGCGTCCCAGACGGAGCGGGCGGACGCTCCACCGTTGGGAGATGATCAATTCCAGGCACTGATGCAGGCCATATCGGGCTGCCAGACCACACTAACCACGAAAATCGAGCAGATTCAGCTCGACATGGGCCTGATTAAGAGAGACCTGGACAAACACAGAACGACTCACTGAAACGGAACGGCGGGTGAGTGCAGCGGAAAACTCCGTCCGAGACCACAATGCCTCCCTCCACACACTGCAAGTCAGGTTTAAGGCCCTGGAAACGAGAGCAGAAGACCAGAGGGGGCAGAGGGCCGAGACACTGAGGCCTTCACGGAGCATCTGCTGCGCACCCTCCTACCACAGGCGGCTTTCTCCTCACACTTTGTGGTCGAGCGGGCACACAGGATGCCCTCGATCCGGGCGCTCCGCCACGCACATTTTATTTTCCGCCTACTGAACTTTAGAGATCGAGATCTCGTCCTTAGAGAGGCACGGAAGGCTGGGGAGCTCCGGATGGATAACGCCAAATTGATGCTGTTCCCCGACTACTCAGTGGAGACACAACGGCGGCGGCGAACATTCGACCAAGTCAAGGCCCAGATGCGGCTAAAGTCCTGAAGTACAACATGTTTCCAGCTAAGCTCAGGGTGGTGGATGGTGAGTCAGTTTTTTTAATTTTTCGTTTCCCCAATCGAGGCTTCCAGATGGCTTGACTCCCTCCCCCGACAGATGATGGCGATATACACCAACCTGCCTCATGAAGGCCCCCCTGTAATGGTGGCCCGGCCTGTTTTCTATGGCAGCTCACCCCCTCTACCTGTGTTCTTCTCACACGACCTGGCCTGGTCTCTCCCCAGCTTAGACCTGGCTGACTGTGGACAGATTAAGCTCCACACACTCGAACACAGACCAGAAAGACACCTGCAGATGTGATGAAATATCCTTCTTACCCTGCTGAACTGGATGCCATGGAAAGGACCGACACCCCCGAGGAGGAAGATTGCTGATCAGTTTGTTCTGTTGTCCCCTTTTTTATTTTTTATTTTTTCTCCCTTGTTTTTCTTTTCAAGTCCGCGGTAGGGGGGCAGCTTGTTGCTCCCCCCTTACTGCCTGAATGGTTTGCAACTAAGATTGGTGCCCTTAGTTTACTCTAAGAGACTACTACCGGGTGGCGAGAAGGCTAGCTGTTTACTCTGCTGTTATCCTCAGGTACATTCCTCCCCCTTCTCCCCCTTTTTGCATTTTTTCTTTCCCATTTCTTTTGATCTCCTACTGAAGTCTCCCCCCTCCTTTCCCTTTTTATGGATGGCGGGGAGACTAATGCCCCCAGGTAGCGGAGGCTCCGGAGACACTGTACATTGACTCCGTCCGTGGTGTGCTGACTGGACACGCCGCCCCCATAGGAGATCCCTCCTATACAAGGTTAATGTTTGGTTTGGGTACTCAAGCATCCCACAATTTCGTTTTTTTTTTTTTTTATTTGTGGGATGCGGGGTGGGTTGGGAGGGGAGTTATGGTGGTTTAGTGCTTGGGTTATGTGTTTCAACATTATCACTGAAAATGTCCTCTATTACAGACAGTATTCTTACGGCAGGTGTATAATTTGTGTTGTCATGGTGAGGGATCCGCAGTCGGCGGGTGGGCCTCAGGATGGGATTTCGTCTGGCCTCAGGGATCCTGCTTGCCTCAATAGGGAGGATCCTGCTCCCTATTGAGCCCCTTTACATTTTTAGACTATGGCTCCGTTAAAAATCCTATCCTGGAATGTTAGGGGGCTCAACCAAAAGATTAAGCGTTCCCTGGTTTTTGACTATATTAAAAAATATGCTCCGCACATATGTATTCTTCAGGAGACTCGCCTATTGGGCGGTAGGATAATAGGTCTAAAGAGGCCCTGGGTAGGTCATCATTACCACGCCACGCACTCTACTTATGCACGGGGGGTTAGCATTCTAGTGCATAGAAATTTGAACTTTGTACCGCTTGATATTAATATAGACCCAGAGGGAAGGTACGTGTTGATACATGCCAGGGTCGACATGATTGAGATGGTGCTGGTGGGTATATATATGCCCCCTCCGGCCAATCTCTCCCTGCTCCACAGACTTACCGCACTGATCGCCCAATTCCACACTGACAATGTAATCATCACGGGAGACTTTAACATTCCCCCTAACCCGTCCCTTGACAAGATGACAGCTGACCTTGCCTCTGACTCGGCTCTTTCCCGCTGGGCCCGGGTGATGGGAATGACGGATATCTGGAGATTGAAGCACCCAACTTCCCGTAGCTACTCCTGTCACTCCTCAACCCATAGCACCCTCTCCCGCATCGACCTCTATGCCAGTACTGCATTGCTTCCCTCAATTCTGGGCATTGAACCCCCCCCCCAGGGGTATCTCCGACCACTCCCCCTTGCTATGCACCCTCCAGACCTCCACCCCACTGGCAGATAGAATATGGCGCCTTTCCGGGTATTGGATCGAACATCCTACCCTGGAAATCGAAATGGGAAAAGAAATACGGGGATATTGGAGGTCCAATACCAACACTGCCTCTGGGGGATCGGTCTGGGATGCATTCAAGGCATATATGAGAGGGTGCTATCTGTCATCTATTGCCCGGGAACGTAAGAATGGACGTATAATGATTGAGGAGGCAGAGAATAGAGCCCGGGAACTTGAAACCAGGTTTACCCTTACGGCAAACCCGATTACGGCCCAAGACATGAAGATGGCTTACAGGGAGGTGGCCTTGTTGAGGGTAGCCAAGGCAAACAAACGCCAACTTGCGCAAACGCAGCAAATCTTTGAACAAGGTGATAAAACAGGTAAAATGCTAGCTTGGTTGTCAAAGGAACAGGCCCCGGTATCCACTATCCCCTGCATCTGTAAACCAGATGATACCCTGGTGACTGATCTGGCTGGTATAAACGCCTGCTTTGCAGACTTTTATGCCAACCTCTACTCCTCCAGGGCACAATATTCACATGCAGACCTAGTAGACTTCCTAGAAGGCGTAGAACTTCCTAGGTTGTCGGCGGAGGCCAGAGAGAGTCTAGACTGCCCTATTTCCATAGAGGAGGTCCGCATAGCGCTGAACTCAATGCAGATGGGGAAGACACCCGGGGAGGATGGGATTCCACCTGAATTCTACAAACAATATATAGAAGAAGTGGCTGAGAGAATGCATGGCATGTTCACGAACTCCTTGCGTGAGGGTGAACTGCCACCATCAATGGCTCAGGCCATCATTGTGGTGATCCCCAAGCCGGGGAAGGATCCTCAGAGATGCCCCTCCTACCGGCCCATCTCTCTCCTCAATTCCGACGCTAAGGTATTAACTAAAATATTAGCTAGGCGACTGATGTTATTCTCACTCTGGTCCATGAAGACCAATCTGGCTTCATGCCTGGAAAGGGGACGGACATCAACATACGCCGGTTGTATGCTGTGATGGCCTCTGGGGACGGGGACAAAGAGATGGTCGCCTCTCTAGATGTGGAGAAGGCCTTTGATTCTGTGGAATGGGGCTATCTCTGGGAGGTGCTCCACAAATTTTGGGTTTGGACCCGTCTTCGTCTCCTGGGTCAGGACGGTCTACAAGGCCCCCACTGCTAGGATCCGTACGGGTGCGGTCATCTCTCCATCATTCGGGCTACAGAGGGGGACTAGGCAGGGCTGTCCTCTTTCCCCGGGCCTCTTCGCGTTGGCAATTGAACCCATGGCGGCTCTCCTTCGAACCTCCCCTGGAATTCAGGGGATTGTAAGGGGCTCTCTGCAACAAAGGGTGTCGCTGTATGCGGATGACACGCTGTTGTACCTTAAAGACGACGGGGTGTCACTCCCGGCAGCTCTTTCCCTAATAAACTAATTTGGACACTATTCTGGGATATGCATAAATTGGGGGAAGTCTGTCCCATTTCCCCTTCACCCGGGAAGGGCCGCCTCACTGACAGATGGACAGCTGCGCAGGGTCACACAGTTTACATACCTTGGGGTGGTAATACATCGGGACCTGGGCTGTTTTACTAACCTCAACCTTAAACCGGTAGTTACCCATTTGACTCAAAAATGTGGTGTGTGGAAGTCCTTGCCCCTGTCACCAGTGGGACGGGTAAATCTGGTGAAGATGTCGGTCCTCCCTAAGTTTACATACCTCTTCCGTCAGACCCCTGTCCATATACCTCAAAGTTTTTTTTTTTTTTTTAAGAAACTCGACACTATCATCACCGCCTTTATCTGGAACGGGAAAGCCCCCAGAATAGCTAAAACGACACTCCAACTACCCCTCACGTTGGGGGGGCTCGCTCTACCATGCTTCCTCAAATATTACTGGGCTGCAGTCCTGGTTACGCTCAGGTGGTGGCTATCCGAGACTCCAACCAACCCCGCGTCCTCTTTGGAGGCGGCGGTGGGATCCTCTGCGCAGCTCAGGAGCTTGATATATAGGGGCCCCCGTTCCAACCCGGCCATAACGGTGCCGATGCGTACAACCCTGAAGGTATGGGATATAGTTAAGAGGCTGGCGAACCCGGAGAGTAGGTCCGCGGCCACCCCCCTTTGGGGGAACCCTCGCCTACCCCACTTCCACTCCATCCCGGACCCTGGAGTCTGGGCTGGACGGGGAATCTCCACACTAGGGGACATCACTTCACGGGGGCAACTGCTACCCTTCGATTTGAAGGCGCAATATGACCTCCCAAACTATATGTTCTTCCGGTTCCTTCAATTGAGGCATGCCTTCCAGGCACAATTCCCTACCCCACTGAACTTGGAGTGGTCACCACTCGAGGAAACACTACGTTCAAAAGAGGAGAGACGCACACTTTCAACCCTGTACAGTACTCTGGCTACGCAAGACACGTCTAAAGTGTCCCACCTTTTTAATCAGTGGCAGTCTGACATTGAGGAGCTCACTGCGGAGGACTGGGAGCAGGGTCTCCAGCAGTATCTGCCCCCTGACCATCTCAGCTAGGGACAGGTTTACCCAGATTAAGTTTCTCCACCGAGTATATTATTCACCGGAACGGTTGGCTAAAATATATCCTGACAGACCACCCACTTGCCATAGATGTGACTCCCCAGACGCAGATTTCTTCCATGTAATTTGGTCCTGCCCCCGGTTGGTCGACTTTTGGAGGGAGGTATGGGCAGACATTAACAATGTAGGAAAACTGGCGGTCCCCTTCAGCCCGATACCTCTACTTCTGGGTATATGTGATTTCTTGGAGATTACTTGGGGCAAAAAACTGTTTATATTCTATACTACCATGTATGCACGTAAGGCCATTCTTCTTCACTGGAACCAGACCCTCCCTCCTACCAAACGACTGTGGCAATCACTGATAAACTCGGCTCTGCCGCTTTACAAGATGACGTACCTTGGTAGGAATTTTCCTAAGAAATTTGGGAAGATTTGGGGTGACTGGGTGGAGGCGAAACACCTGACCATTGATTGACCCCTGTAGTAGAAAGTGGCTCTATGTCTCCGCATAGGACGCCTTATTAGGTCAGAGTCTGTTGATCCCACACCTACCTTGTGAATGTTTGATCTCACTTTTAACTGACTATGTACACCCGCTGTGGGTTAAATGTATCCTTACTGATTTTGTTCTGCCAATTGGATGATTGTCTGTAAGTCTTTTTGACACCTGATAATGTTTGTTTTTGAAATATAAAATAAAAAGTTTTTGTTAAAAGCCTGCATCCCCGATGATGGACTTTTGTGTGTATGGAATGGACAGCTTGCACATCTGGCAAGATAAATCCAGGTTTTCGAGCAGCATATGCTCCCATCCCCAGACCATGTCTTTTTCAGGGAAGGCCTTGCATATTTCAGCAGGACAATGCTAAACCACAGTCTGCATCTATAACAGCATTGCTTTGTAGTAGAAGAGTCTGGGCACTCAACTGGCCTGCCTGCAGTCCAGACCTTTCACCAATTTAAAATATTTGGCACATAATTCAATTTTAGTCTCCTCTGATCATCTTAAATGCACCTTGAAGATTCTGAGAAAGGTGTTATGGTCAAATAAATTGAATTGGTTGGCCTCAACACCAAACAATATGGCGGAAATCCAATACAGCTCACCATCCAAATAACACCATTCCTACAGTAAAGCGTGAACTGAAAGATGTCAGGATAGAAGAAAAAGGGATGGGGCATATTACCATCAAATTCTTGAAGAAAACCTGCTGCCCTCTGCCAGAAAGTTGTCAACGGGGAGGTGGTTTACCTTCCAACATGACAATGAACCAAAGCACACAGCAAAAATGACCAAACAGTGGTTGAAGGAGAGAAGGGTGAATGTCCTTGCATGGCTTAGTCGGAGCCCAGGTTTAAACCCCATTAAAAAAAAATGTGGAATGTTTTGAAGACTGCAGTTCACAAACGGTCACCTTAAAATTTATCTTGAGCAGTTCTGCCAAGAAAAATATGCAAATATTACAAAGTATAGATGTGCAAAGTTAGTAGAGACATATCGTGACAGACTAAGGGCTGTAATTGGAGCAAAAGAAGGGTGATGCTTTTTCCAACTCAGTGATTCTGTTTTTTGATTTTTTTTTTTTTTTAATTGGGGGGGATTTTTTCTGACATGGTGGTGATATATCTTTCACTTGGATATCCTAAATTGCACTAGCAAATAAAGCCAGATAAGTCTTTTAATTTCAGGCTGTGTAAGTAACAGAATGTGGTTTATTTTAAATTGACGGTTGTACCCTCCTGAACTTGCAGCTCGCACTTGATCGCTTCTCTGCATTTTCGGGTCTTCGTATTAACCCTCCCAAATAAATCGACAGCACTGAACGTTACCCTTCCTACAGAGGACGTGGAACACCTTCAACAATACTTTTTGTAACGCTGGGTACCCCACTCGCTTATTTAGGTATCAAATTGACACCTTCCTACTCAACCCTATTCTCCGCAAACTCTTATCCTTTCCTGCGCTCTCTGACCTCCCTTATGCATTCCTGGCAATATCCTTCCCTCTCCTGGATTGTGAGGATTTCTGCCATCCAAAATGACGAGCCTTTCTAAGGCCCTATATTACTTCTGTATGCTACCAGTGAGAGTGCCCCCTTCTTTCAAAACCAGATACTCTGATTCTTTTGGGCCTAGAAACACCCTAAACTCCCTAGATCCACTCTTTATGTTCACAGCCTGCAAGGTGGCTTGGAGTGCCTAACGTCTCGTGATATTATATGGTGGCACATATCTCGCCACTGGCTATGCTTCACGTGGTCTCGAATGTCCCTCTTTGGGTGTTGCTTGAATTGCCCAACTGTGAACTGTCTTCAATACAGACCTTGCTCTGGCCCCCCCTCCCCCTCTTTGAGCCCCATGATTTTGCATAGTCTGAGGGTGTGGGACCCGGTCCGCTACTCAGGCAATTTTGATGTCCCCTTTTTTGCCAATACGTCCTATTACTCACAACCCCTTCTTTCCTCTGGGCTTATCACAGCCTCTGTCTGCATGCCCTGGGGGCCACTGGCCTCGTTTCTGCATCTTTGAACGGGACACCCGTCATCCGTATCCCTCTCCTACATGTCTCAATGGGAGCATGACCTCCAGTCCCCAATAGATCTGGTGAATGAGGTTCTTTTTAGATGGAACTGGGTTCCTACCCGACTTGCGCATACCTACCCAGGAAGTGGTGACAGATACTTTTGTAACTGCAGACAAAAGGGGGGGGGGGGTGTGTGCTCCATATTTGGTGGTCCTGTCCCAGACTGGTGTGGTTTTGGTCCCGGGTCTTTGACATGCTCCCAATGCCGTTCCATCTAACGGTCCGCAGAGATGCTAAGTTGGCCCTTTTGCATTGCCCGATACCTGGCTTATATGCACCCCAGCAGAAGCTGACCACTTACCTTTTTTATCTCGGCCAAACGGACCATAGCACAAGCATGGAAAACGCCATGCGTTGCCCTTCAAGGGGTGAAGTCTTGTATGACCACTCTAATGCTTCATGAGCAGATGTCCAGTATTGTGAATAATTCCCATTCCAAATTGCTCAAGATATGGAACCATGGATCTCGTATGCATTTCCTTCTCCAACTGGCTTGTTCGGCCTTATCTGACTGTCACCAGCGAAGCTCCCGTATCTGAGTTTTCTTCCCTTTTTCTTACTCTTTCTCTGGATCGCATTTTTCCTCCTCTCTTCTACCTTATTTCTGGCACCTCCTCTTGTCTGTTTATACCAACGCTGTCCTCTGGGCTTGATGGCAGAAGTGTCCACCCAGGGCGACGGCTGTGAACAATGGCCTTTTTTTTTTTTCTTCAGCACTCATTATTCTTTAATACAATCATTATAGTACAGAATTGTGTTTCGATGATTTATTATTTATTTAGCCCCTGCATGCGCGATTTTATATGCTTACACTGGATCCTTTACACTGAATGATAAATACCAATAGATACATTGAAACAACGTTAAAGATAAAAAACTGATTGGTTTGATGTAAACAATGGTTTTAAAATTGTGTGTGAGATGTATATCTATATCTATATACATGCATGCATGCATGCATGCATGCATGCATACATACATACACGCGCTTATGCCTGTAAATTTTAGTTTTTGCTCAGAACTGTAGTTGAGTTTTGGGGTTAATTATTCTAGGTTATGCTTTGGCATCAGTTTGGCTGGACTGTATTGGAGTTCTGCCTGGTCATAGGTGAGGTGAGCACCTGTGACAGGCCTTAGAACGCAGTCTGGTTGGACGCATTAGGTACCAATCTCTCCCTGTAGCCAATCAGTGGGCGCGTTTGTCCCGCTGTGTATTCTGGGGGGGGGGGGGGGGGGTTACTTAAGGTGCTGAAGTCACATGTGTTTTTTTTTCTCGCTCTGGCCTGGGCTTTGAGCCTGGTTACATTCCCGGGCTGGGGTCCGTCAGGGCCTGGGTTCTGTTCCGGCCCAGGACTGCCTGCTGACTCCACGGTCCTGGTCCTTTTGACCAGCCCCAGAGGCCCTCATGGTCTGGGGTGGGGATCCATCCGTTTCCGAGCCTCGGAACTGGCTAGTTTGAGGCGCAATAAGAGCCTGGAAGCTGAGATGTATGGACACTAATTGAATCCGCACTTCTTACGGTATCGCCGGATCGGCTGAGTGGTACTGTAAGAAAAGTTCCTAACCTATCCTTCTGTTGCCACTAAGTTCCTGTGAGACTTTTGTGTGTTATCTAAAGTTCACAACCAAGTCTGTGGCAGAGACTTTGCTAAGCTGAAATCGCTTGTTGGCTACTAGATCTACAAACAGGGATTTATCCAACAGTTGAGTTGTCCAGTTGTGAGTGGCTACTCCCTGGATCAGATAGAGAGAGACATTTATCTAAGTGTCAGCAAGTTCCAAGTGCCTGAGCTTCTATACCCTTACCCTCTATTCCTAATTGAGAGGCTGTGTTTTGTTCACTGTTTCATGCAAATAAAAATCCTGACAAGCAATGCAAGTGTCAGTCTCCGCAGTTACTGGGTACTGACCCTGGGAACCCCTAGAAGACTAACGACGAGCTATAAGGTGGAGAAGGTAATCTGTAAGCCCAGGAAAACATAGCCGCCCCTAGGGGTTATGGACACACACACACACACACACACACACACACACACACACACACACACACACACACACACACACACACACACACACACACACACACACACACACGTGTATATATATTATATTACTTTTTGAGGGGAGATTTTTTTTTTTTTTAATGGTTGTAGTGCAGAACCTGTGGTATACTTCCAGCCTTGACCACAGCATGTGTTCCTGTGCAGCTAAATGGATAGCAGCTGGGAGCAGTTTAAATGCGGTTCAACTGAGTGGTTTTGATGTCCCCCCAGCCTTACTTGTGTAGGAGCAATTGGTTCCCATCTGTTCTGCATGTTGGGCAATAGATTTATTTCAGTGGGCTGCCCTATCCGCAGAAACAAAAGGGGGGAGGGGGGGGGGGGAAGAGAGAAACACTGGTTTTCTAAAAAAAAAAGAAAAAAATTCACTGAAAACCGCTTGTACCTTATTTTAGGTACTGCTGGTGTATGATCTGTCTATCAAAATGTCTAGCCCTTGATGAATTTTAGAGAAAATAACATTTTCGCCATAAAATTTGTTTTGTGAATTTGAGAACACCAGTCCTGCCCCTATTGCTGTTGGGCCATTTGCCAATGATGTTTGGGTTTGCTACTCTGCTACTCACTGACAGTTGTGGGGCTAGAGCACTAAATGCAGCCATCCTCTTAGCTGATGTTTTACTTGTGACTAGCATTGTACTTCTGCAGATGGCACTATTGGCCACTGATTTTGATTGATCTGTCAATGGCTGGATGATCTCTTAGGATGTATGAGGAGGACAAAAATGTGATTATATTTGTAATAACTACACTTTTTTTTTTTTTTTTGTGAATTACTAGTTAACTGATCTTCAGAATGACACGTGTTTCAACTTAAATTTTAACTTTTTCACAAATCTCTTATGCTGACATTTTTCTAACTTTTGCTTAATCCTTAGGCCAAGGATCTGCCCACATTAAAAGATAATGATTTCCTAAACGAAGGACAAAAATTGCATGTAGGTGAAGAGAACAAGAAGATGTTTCTTGAAAAGCTAAAAAGAGATGTGGAGGTGAGAGATGACACTTTTTTTTTATTAAAGTGTAACTTTGGAATGTGTTAATGACCAACAGCAACATGCATGTCAGCTCAAAATACAATGTCAATCAGTCTAGCCATTGTTGGAACAGTTTGCTTAATCTCGACCCTTATAAACTACTAATACCTACAGACATTGGCGTCGCCAGGGGGTGGCTATCAAGGCTGGAGCCCCGAATCTGAAGCTGATAGCCCTGAGTCTCTGTCCTGCAGGTGCATCGTCCCACATAATTTTGTTGATTTATGTGATCGGTTCTGGCTCAGTAGGACCTGCAGCAGTGTGATCATCCAGCACAACCAGGGATTGATGGACAAGCTGGCTGGATGTACACTGTGCAGTCAGGAAGGAAGACTTCACCTGTCAAATTGAGAGTGTGATGTCGGCTATGGGCGGGACTGCTACCCAGACCCGCCCTTCTGTCAACCAGTGGAGCCCCGGCATTCATACATTGCTGGCCGGTACAAAGTTGCAGAGGGTCAGGATTTGTGTATGTTTTTGGCTAGTCTAGTCTGGCTTGCCATTACATGATCTGGGCTAATCTAGTACTTGCCACTTCCACTTTATTAATAAATAGTTGTTTTTGATACTATCACTAGTGTTCGCTGTCATTCGATAAGCCCCACTTTTCTTGTCCCCTCCTGTTTGGAATATATTGTGTTTACAGTTACTTCAGGGGCTGTATGATAGATATCACTATACACTTACTGTAAAATGTTATTTCAAGCCTCTTTCTAAAATTTGTTTAATAACTTCAATAGTATGCAAGCTCTTGGAGGGGATGATAAGGGACTATAGACAAGATTTTTGGTAAGGAAAACGGTATCTTTGGCAGTAATCAGCATGGATTTATGAAGAATCGTACATGGATTGAAAACTGGCTACAGGGGTGAGTTCAGAGGGTGAAGATAAATGGGGAATACTCAAAATGGTCCGGTGTGAAAAGTGGCGTCCCCCAGGGTTCTGTCCCAGGACCAATCCTATTATGAGGAAAGGTGTTGCGAGCACTGAAATTCTCAAGCATTTCTTCTCCAGAGAGGGAATATGATTTCAATGTACAAATACCGTACTGGTGACCCCACAATGGGGATAAAACCTTTCCGCAAAAGGGAATTTAAAAGAACACGCAGCCATTCACTAAAGTTGGAGAAGTGGTTTAACCAGTTGCCGCCCGCCATATAGCAGAATGACGGCCGCAAAGTGGTTGTGATATCCTGATCGGACGTCATATGACCATGATCAGGTTAGCACAGCTGGCACGCCCGCGGGGGCATGTAGCGCCGCGATTGGAGGTGCGGTTTGTCAGTCTGACACACTGCACCTCCGATCGTGGTATGAAGCCTCTGACAGAAGCGTCTTACCACGTGATCAGCTGTGACCAATCACAGCTGATCATCGCGTGAACCAGGAAGTGCTGGTAAACGGCTCTCATTGGTTCACGCTGACAGGGAGAGCCGATCAGCAGCTTTCTCTCTCGGGGGGGGGGGGGGGGGCGCTGTGCTGATAATCACAGCACAGCCCCCATCAAAGGGTGATCAACACCTGCCAGCCTGTCCCCATAATAAATGCCTGTTGGTGTCCACAACAGTGCCAATTGGTGCCCCATCAGTGATGCCTGTCAGTAGCTCCTCATCAGTGCTGCCTACCCAGGGCCACCTATCAGTGCCAGTGCGTAGAGGGTGCTTTACTGTAAGAGCGGTAAGGATGTGGAATTCTCTTCCGGCAGTGGTTTCAACGGGGAGCATCGATCGTTTTTTTTAATTATTAGGCACCGAACGACCACAACACAGGGATATACGATGTAATACTGACATAAAAGCACACACACAGGTTGGACTTTTGTCTTTTTTCAACCTCACCTACTATGTACTGTAACTATATCGGAGGAGGTGGTGGAAAGAGAGGACACAGACTGCAGCTGACCGTGCAGCCTAGAACATAGACAGGACAGCTGCTGGAGATGAAGACAGTGTACAACTTCTCGCACTGCCTCTGCTTCCTGGTTTGTTTATAGGTTACTATGGAAAATGCGCACATTCTGGCTTGCTGCTAAGCTGTGTGTGTGCGCCCGTTTGCCAAAAGCAGCCACATGTTAAAGAGAAGGAGGGACTGAGTGGGCGGATTGCATCCGCCCACTCTAAACTTTCAAACAGAGGACCATTACTGATTGTTTCCAGATACTTCAAGTGTCTGTAATGCACAAACTAAATGACTGAGAAAAGAAAGAAAAGGCATGGGAAGTATAAGGGTAATATGCACAAATTAATTTGCCTTTCCCATACTTCTCCTTTAATCATAGCTACAATTACATTTGTTTTTTTAGCAGAAACCTGTTGGTATCTAGTTTGGTTTATTTAGTTTTTTTCTCATTTAAAGAGTTTATTAAAGTGAAATGCAGTACAGAAAAGTTATCACAATGCGATCTATTTTCGTACATAGATATCGGGTAAAAGTAATCTAATCAACAGTATCTTACTGAACAGTTTGAAACAAAAGAAAATAAAGCGGTGGCTTATTTGTGATCACTAATCAGGTTATTGTCTCCTTATGATACTAATCTTTAACTCGATTGCGTCTCATCTAATCTGGATTAGGAAACAATTCTAATAGTACGTCTAATGCAAGTATCTGAGTTGTTGATCACCATTGTGTTGGGAGGAAAAAAAGATATGAGAAGGACGAAGGAGATATATAATAGAGAGGGAAATAATGAAGAGAAAAGAGGTGGAAAGGAGAATAAGGAGAGAGGAATAAGAAGGAAAAAAGGGTCAACCGTCATATCTGGGAATTCTATAGTAATCCAGTTTTTAACAGTGTTAATGGATTTCTCAAGTCTGACCTGGTGTGTTGGCTCGTTCAGCAGTAATTTCTGAGAAAGCCACCAAGTATTTGAAAATGGTCCAAGGTTGCCATGTTTCATGAAAGTTCTCCACTCGTTCATCGGATTGTGCTAAGGCGTTTTCCATTTCGTAAATTTTCTGCCGCTCTATGAAGCCAGTCCCTTGTAGACGGAACCCGTGAGGATTTCCAGTGAATTGGGATCAGAGACTTCGCAAATGTATGGTAAGGGAATGCTTGTATTTTGTCAAAGACCAGTTTGATATGTGCAGTAAGCGGCATCTAGTGTCAATGTGGTTTCTGTTATTGATTTGATTAGTGTTATTACTTTATCCCAAAAAGGGGTGATCAAAGGGCATTGCCTCCAAATATGCAGTAGAGAGCCGGTGTCCCCCAGGCACCTCCAACATAGGTCGGGTACTTGTGGGTTCCATTTGTGTAATTTTGAGGGTGTTGGATACCATTGCGTCAGCAGCTTATATGCCGTTTCTTGGATTCTGGTGCTAATGGAGCACTTATGGGCTAAAATGCAAGCATTCCTCCATTGTTTTGGCGATATTGTTAAGTGCAAAATATGAGGGACAAATGGCGCTCCCTGTAGGTAATAAGTATGGTGAACCTAAAAGGTATAGGTGAAAAAGTGCGTACCTATAAAGAGTATCTCCCTTATTAATCCTGCTAGGTGTAAAGTAGATGTTATGATATAGGTGGGGTGTGCCACCCTAAACTTATCCACCCTGTAAATAACAATATTATTGGACTGCTCCAATCTGTGAATCCCAGTGCTAGTGAGCGTGAGCAACTTAATAAATAGAAAATAAATAAATAAAAAATATATAAAAACACAAATATAAATGATGTGTAGTGTGTATTATAAATGTGGCTGATTAGATACGTGGCTAGGCCACATGGGAAGGGAGGTAGCAGCTGGCCAGCTAGCATGTATCCTCTACCCAACTAGTAGTGTATCCATAATATTAACCATTAATACAAGTAGATTTAGAATTGTACCAAAACCACCAATGGTGAGTACCTTTGGTAATGTAAGAGCCAAGTGAGCAGTGTGCAGGTGACAGTCCCAATACAAAAGAGCAAAAATTAAAAGTGAATAATAATAATAGAAAATATAATAATAAAAAACCTGTGTATAAACCATACACTCAGTGTGTAAAAGTTGAACAGTCCAAAAATACGGCTGTGAAAAATACAAAAATCATATGCATTATAGGAAGGGAGTCCAATCCTATGCAGGGGCCCACAACAAGATCAATAGGCAATGTGTTGATGAGTGGGTGAGGATATATGGGTAACAGTTGTGAAGATAATTCCACCGGTGACTTGTAGTGCTTCAGGCAGTAGTAGGTGACTGTTGTGCTGCCCCCCCAAGGTTCCCTCACTCACCAGACGTAGGTACCCCTGCAGGGGTGAACAGCATGGGAATATGGATGTCGGATGGTCCTCCTGGTGGTAATCTGGATCAGGTCCTAGTCCAGTAACTTTCTCCAGTGAATGCAGCCAACACCCTCAGATGCGGGGGAGGGGGAATACCCCAGATGGTGCTCGGATGGTGCCGGTTTCGTTATTGAACGTTATCAAAGGCGCCTTGTAATAGCACGATTTCTTGAAGCAGCGTGGAGCGCTTTTCTGGAATATTTAATCCCCTCACATTGTGCGAGATCATTGTAGGGTTGCAGCCCAGAGAGGTGTAGGCCATGATGCAGACTCGGGAGAGGTGTTGTACTTGTGCACTCTGTAAAATCAAAAGGAAAAAGGCACCAAAGTAGAAAAATTAATGCGTTGATTAGGAAACTGTGTTAATGTATTTAGACGCTTGACCCAAAGTCCCTAGAAGGGTGAGAGAAGATAAGTAGATTGAGGAGAATATAGATCTGTCTCTAGATAGAGCCCTATCTAGTAAAATTGTGGTGTCTCTGGGAGTCCCAGAGCATTTTGTGGGGAGAAAGGGAGACTGCTACTCGGTGAGTGGACTGATATATGGTCTAAGTTCAGCTCACTATAAACGAATATGCAACTAGAAAAATATGTCTCCAAATGGCACACGGCCTAAATAGTCAACTCTTATGAAAAATTAACATTAATCAACCCTATAAGACTGGGATCCCGTGCCCCACAGCCATGGGCCACGGGCTCCCAGCCCCCACCATATTAGTAAACAGATTTGTTAATGTAACCAACTTAGTCCCCTTTGTGGTCATCGCCTTCAAAGCGTCATGACAACATAGAGTCCCCCCCCCTCCCGCAACATTCACATTAATATTCATTTCTGCCTCAGCCCAAGTCAAACTGCTGTCTGTCTAGTGCAAGGATTGTACACAAGTTCAGGCTTACATTCCCATCTGTCATCGGATGCCATGGAACCTGTCCTGCGAGGAAAAACAAAAAGGTGGCATAGTCCACGAGGGGTGAAACAATGCTGAACAGGGGAAGCCCCAAAAAAAGGAGAACCGGGGCACAAAACAAACAAATAAGAAAAATGAAGGATGCGTTGGTTGTGGAGATAACGTGTATCTGCATGGCTATCTGAGCCTTGAGAGAGTTTTCAATGCAAAGTGATGACGTGGAAGGGATCCACTTGACCCTTAGTCCTCTGGTCTCTCTCAGGAGCATATCTCGGGTTTGGAGTGCCGGATTTAGATCCTCCCGACTTTCCATGGTCCGGCTTTTTGGTGAATCCCTTCTTGGGTGTAGAGAATGGAGAGCGCGTTGGACTCCTGTCTTGGGGTGGTAGTGCGAAATCTGCATACCAATCAGGCAACTCCACATTGTCCAGACCCAGTCCAGAACAGAAATCGGGCAATTCCGCTGGTGAGCGTAAGACATGTTGTCGGCCGTTAGCTGAGACAATGAGTGCAAAGGGAAATGTGTATTTTAAGTCTGTGTCTCTCAGCTTCTCAAGTAGAGGACGCAGTGCCCTGCGATTTCTAAGAGTTATCTGCGATGGAGCTTGGAACAACATAATGTTCTCACCTTTGAAGATAATCCTGTCATTTTTTTTCTTGCTCTGCACATTATGTCCTCCTTTAGCTGGAAATTTTGGAGGCAGCAGATCACATCCCTAGGTGGTGCTGTATCTGGGCCCCTTGGTCTGAGAGCCCTATGCACTCGGATAAACTTTATCTCCATGTCCTCCTGTCTGTCTAGGCTGTTGAACACTCTCTGGAGGGCAGGGGCTATTTGGTCTGTGTCAACTGATTCAGGTATTCTTCGTACCCTGATGTTGTTCCTCCTGCCTCTATTGTCGAGGTCTTCTAAATGCCTGTTTATTTCAATGAAATGTTGTGCATGGGAGACCGCGACCTCTTCCAGCCTGTGAAGTGCCTTGTCCCTCTGCCTTCCTGCGTGTTCTGTTGCTGCCAGCTTTTCAGTAAGAACCACCAGGTTCGTTTTCAAATCGGTCATAGCAGCCGAAAAGGTGGGCTTAATGTCTGCTGTGAAGCAGGACAAGTCTGCGTAGGTTAGGGGTTTGCTCGATTTAGATTTCCCCTTACTAGGGGCCTCTGTGGCTGAGTCAGAGTCCCCGCTGTGTTCCTCCTCGTGGTGCTGTGTCGGCGCCATCTTAGGACCGGCTGCGCTGTTTCTTGCTGGGAGTCTGTTTAAACAGATCCGTGATGTTTCTCGCAGCGGCGGATGATTGTCCACGACGGGGATGGGACGGTGGAGCAGTGTATAGTTTTCTGCCCGGCATTGACGGCTTGGTGGAGGGTTTTCAGGCAGTTGGGCTGTGTGTGTGTCGGAGCTCCTCTAAAGTGCTGCCATCCGATCGTGCCAAGCCACGCCCCCCTTATTTTGTTTTTTAATCCATAAAGTGCAGTAAGGATTGTAGTTGGACTTCATTAAATTTGTGCATTTGAACTGTATGGATGGCAAACAAAAGCCCTGCTTTTTGAGTCCGTCTCATGAGCTGTATTGGCAGTGTGGTACAGTAGATCAATACTTTGTTTTTTATTTTTACTTTGTGGGCTCAGTACCTAGTGTTGGCTGTGATTCGTCATTACAGCTATAACTTTCTATTGTTAAAGTGGAAGTAAACCCCCCTATTGTTTTCAGCCAAGGAAGCTGCCATCTTTGCCTCTGTTTAATCTTCAACTGCCACACAGTGCTGCACATGTGATCCGTTATGACACCAGCCATTGGATGGTTTGACTGTTTGGTTGAGAGCACAGCCAATGTGCAGTTAGCATTCACGGCATGCCTTTTTTTTTTTTAGACTGTTAAATCGATGGGTTTACTTCCGCTTTAATATGGTTCATCCCTCCCCTTCCAACGGAGCAAGGAGAGAGATTGTAGTAATTTTTGAATAGTGAAAAAAAATGAATGAATCATCGGATCAATTCATTCCGTTTTCGCTTGCAAGATTGTTTTAACCCTTTCACCACCCCTTCTCTCCTACACATTTGACCTAAATGATGTTGTATGTGAAATGTATATTAACCTTACACCTCCCCCTATCCTGCACATTAACCACTTCATCTACATTCTGCCATTGTATGTGACCATCGCCACCTCCTCCCTCTGTGTATGATCTGTACAATAATTAATTTACCTAGTGCTCCATTAAAAAACAAATTATTCTCGCGCTACACCTATAACAACTTTAGTCATATAATCAGAATTCAGTGCTAGGGCTCAAAATTGTAATACATGAATAAAGCTGCCAACGTTAAAATTTGTAATACCAAAATAAAAAATATAAACTCGAGAAATGTATCGCTATACCCATACACTATATTGAAAACCTAAATAAATATATTTAATTTAAACACTATGTGAAAAATAGACACACACACACACACACACACACACACACACACACACACACACACACACACACACACACACACACACACACACACACACACACACACACACACACACACACACACACACACACACACACACACACATATATACACATACACACACACACACACACACACACACACACATATACACACACACACACACACACACACACACACACACACACACACACACACACACACACACACACACACACACACCTGTAAGCAATATTCATATTTTGACAAGAAGTGCTTGTAGTACATGTAATATAATATATAATGCTAATTATCCATACACGGTCCAATCCGTGAGTGATCAATCGATTGAAAATATAAAGTGCATTTGGCTCGAGCGGGCTCACTGTTTCTAACAGCATGTCAAACAACAAGTCCTGCACACTGATAATGCTCCTCCCGCTGATCGTACCACAAGCTGCTCCTTAAGGCGGTGTGCTGAAATCTTTCCTTCATAGATAAAGCACTGTTCTTGGCTTTGCCTTTCTAACATTTCCCTGTCCTGATCATGTCTGACATACTAAGGCAGGCTGCATGATGGGCACTGGTGAGGCATAGGCAGGCTGCAAATGCTGGGCACTGGCAGGCTGCATTTAAAGGAACATTGTGAGGCTGCATTGATCTCTTGTACCACGTCTGCAGTCTCTGACCAGCTCCTGTACCGTGTCCCCAGTCTCTGACCAGCTCCTGTACCGTGTCCCCAGTCTCTGACCAGCTCCTGTACCGTGTCCCCAGTCTCTGACCAGCTCCTGTACCGTGTCCCCAGTCTCTGACCAGCTCCTGTACCGTGTCCCCAGTCTCTGACCAGCTCCTGTACCGTGTCCCCAGTCTCTGACCAGCTCCTGTACCGTGTCCCCAGTCTCTGACCAGCTCCTGTACCGTGTCCCCAGTGTCTGACCAGCTCCTGTACCCTGTCCCCAGTCTGACCAGCTCCTGTACCCTGTCCCCAGTCTGACCAGCTCCTGTACCGTGTCCCCAGTCTCTGACCAGCTCCTGTACCGTGTCCCCAGTCTCTGACCAGCTCCTGTACCGTGTCCCCAGTCTCTGACCAGCTCCTGTACCGTGTCCCCAGTCTCTGACCAGCTCCTGTACCGTGTCCCCAGTCTCTGACCAGCTCCTGTACCGTGTCCCCGGTCTCTGACCAGCTCCTGTACCGTGTCCCCAGTCTCTGACCAGCTCCTGTACCGTGTCCCCAGTCTCTGACCAGCTCCTGTACCGTGTCCCCAGTCTCTGACCAGCTCCTGTACCGTGTCCCCAGTCTCTGACCAGCTCCTGTACCGTGTCCCCAGTCTCTGACCAGCTCCTGTACCGTGTCCCCAGTCTCTGACCAGCTCCTGTACCGTGTCCCCAGTCTCTGACCAGCTCCTGTACCGTGTCCCCGGTCTCTGACCAGCTCCTGTACCGTGTCCCCAGTCTCTGACCAGCTCCTGTACCGTGTCCCCAGTCTCTGACCAGCTCCTGTACCGTGTCCCCAGTCTCGTGACCAGCTCCTGTATAAAAGTATTTTCGGTATCGGTCGTTTTCGGCCTAGTGTATTTTTAATTTTAGGTTTCGGCACCAAAAAACCCATTCGATGCACCCCTAGTATGTTGCACTTTGCACTCTATGCATTTTTTGTCAATTTGGATAATTCTTAGACCCCTTTTTCAAGCGATTTTTTTTGCATTTAAAAAAAAGCGACTAAAAAGCTCATGAAAACTGCTCGCCATTAAAATCAATGGAAGCTTTCACACTGGGGCAGTGCGGTGATGGGGAGGTGAAAAAACTCCTGCAGGTTTAGAGCTAAAAAAAGCTAATCAAAAGCGCCCCTCTCCATTGAAATGAATGGGAAGCACTTCAAAAGCGCCTCCAAAATGGATCTTGCAGTGTTTTTGGGTCACGTGACCTTTTAAAAAAAGCACACTAACTCCTGAAAAGCGCCAGAACAAACGCTCAGCGTTAGGCAGTTTCCAAGCATCTCGGTGTGAAAGGGGTCTTAAAGTTTGGTCTGCGTGTGGACAGTATGTTTACCACATAGCGTTTACCACATAGCGTTTACCACAAATAGTTTTGCAGTTAGCCAAGTTTTCAATATAGTGTATGGGTATAGTGCTACGTTTCTCTATTTTTTAACGACTTCAGTGGTTGAAACTCTAACGTTGGCCGGCAGTGACGTGTTAACACAACACTATAATTTTTATTAAAGTACAGTGCTGCTATAAAGGTATAAAACCCTGAACTTTCAATTACCAAAATTATCCAGCATGCTCAAAATTTAAACTTGAATACATTTTTTTTTTTTTTTTTTTTTTGCGTGTTTTGAATATTAATCACAATGATACATATGAATTTATTCCTAAATCACATAAATTATACACTGTGATTGTTTCTCAAAATTTTAACAATAAACAGTTTTATGTGCAAAAACAATATCCAGCCAAGTCCAACTCCAGTGCTCATGAAAAAGTGCTCCTTCTCTGTAGTCATAATATGCTCTTTTATAGGTCTAAAATGCACTTTCCCTTTGAAAGGGTTTCAACACTGTTGGGTCCTTCCATGAATTTTCCTTCTGCTCTCATCCTCCTTTTTATTTGTGTATGGCACACTTTTTACCTTTAAATAGTCACAACTCCCACTTTCATCAACCAAAGATCTACCAGACTCAGCTCAAAAGTCAAGCTATATTGATCATAGTGCTTTCGGTGCTCACATGAAGGACCGCAACAGGCAGGGATATACAATGTAATACTGACCTATAATCTCACACATAGGTTGGACTTTCAACCTCACTTACTATGTAACTACCGTATATACTCAAGTATAAGCCGAGTTTTTCAGCACTTTTTTTTGTGCTGAAAATTCCCCACTCAGCTTATACTTGAGTCAAGCACTTTTCTGCAGCAGAGAATGACATTTTCCGAACCGACTTTGGAGCCCCGTATCCTTCGGAAAATGTCATTCTCTGCTGCAGAAAAGTGCTTGACATTTTCCGAACCTACTTTGGGGCCCCGTGTCTCGGTGCCACTTGGTGCTAGGAGCCCCATCCGGATATGGATATGTTCTAGTGCTAGTTCCACTGGGTTTGCACACCAAATTTGGGGTTCTTAGCACCAAGTGGCCCGAGATACGGGGCCCCAGAGTTGGTCAACTGTGTCCATTTGCAGCAAGGTCATTTTGGAAACCTTTGGGTTCAGAGACCCCACATTTTGGCTGCAGCTAGGGGGCATCTAGGAACCCTTAACTACCGAGTTTGAGGGACCTATGGCTGCAAATGGGCACAGTGAGGCTGCAAATGGGCATTGTTGAACCTCTTTTCCACTTACAGTTGCTGCGCATTTCTCACCCTAGGCTTATACTCGAGTCAAGTTTTTTTTTTTTTTTTTTTTTTTCCCATTTTTTTTTTTTTTTGTGGTAAAATTAGGTGCCTCGGCTTATATTCGGATCAGCTTATACTCGAGTATATACGGTATGTAACATAATTCATATGGTGCTTTGAGTGCTGCAAGTAATTGTCAAGTTAAGTGTCACAGCACAGAAAGCTGAAAAATGGTTTGGTAATGAAGGGGTATTACAGTCCAACAAGTACACCAGTAATAATTTAATAGTTAATGTTTAAGGTTAAAATATTAAAAGCGGTTTTCTGTTAAATGTAGAAAAACTATTTTATATAAAGTCATAAGTATTTACAATGGAAAGGATTCATTTAAAGTGTAACTCCACCAGGGATTCATTTTAAAGTGCAACTCTGTGGATGATGCATGAACATTGCAAGGATTTTTGTGTCAATGTTGTTTTTTTTTATTTTATTTAAATTTAACAAGTAGTATCACATTTAGTTTAATATAATGAACATGTGCACTCCTTACCCCCACTAGGATTATAAAATTTGATGCCCTTAGAGCTTCACGTGACATCCCATTACAAGAGCACTACAGGTACCAACAACTCCATCTCTTCTGCAACTTCTGCGGTCACAGCCAGCCCCTTATGCGTGACACCATTTGAGAGCTTGGCCTCTCTCCTGGCCTGATCGCATTGGTTTAGCCCTCAATAGTATCTTCCATATTCTCCAGTGGGGAAGCGGCTGGATCCAGAGGACTGGCAGATCATGACCCTGGCGCTTTCTTTTAATTTTTTTTTATTTGATTTAAAAAAAAAAAACTCTTGACATTTTTTGTTTTCCAGCTTTATCCAAAAAAAATACATAAACACATCTTGCCTCTAGCCCTTCCCTGACCTCCCCCCACTCTTTATATTTCCACATACTTTCATACACCCATTCACTTTCACCATTTATACCGTCACTCGTTCACCATTCCCTCCCCACCCATTCACTCCCACCATTTATACCATCGCTCGTTCACCATTCCCTCCCCATCCATACCCGTATCCATATAACTGGGGTTTCTCCACCTCTAGCCATTGTTTCCACATTCTCTCATGTTTCCCTATGCATCCCCTCTTACTATATGTATATCTTTCCTTCCATATCATATCATTTATGACGGTCACCCATTCTCCACATGTCGGGGTGCTATTGCTTGCCACTTCTGTGCAATCAACTTTCTTGCTTGAAACAGGCATCTGATTATTGCAATCTGTTTCTCTCAAATACCCCAATATACAAGTCTTGACCTCCTAGGTCTAGAGATGTCCCAAAAACAATTTTATTAACAATCCCGCTCCAATAGCTGTATAATTTGGGGCATATCCAAACTATGTGCACCAAGTCTCCCCTTATATCTCCACACCTTGTGCATTTAGCATCTAATCTTCTTCCAAACACAAACCTCTTTAAAGGAGTATAATATGATCTATGTACCAGAAATAAGTGGGATACAATCTGTGAAGATGACAATAAAACCTTGGGCCCCAATTCTAATATAGGGCACCATTGCTCCTCAGTTATGTGCCTAATATCCTCCTCCCATTTTCCCTTACTTGGGAGCTCTGCACCTCCACCTATTTCTGCTTTTCCTATATAACCATACATGTTGGAGATCAACCCCTTGGAGGTCCCGGCATTGACCACCTTTTGGAGCGAAGGCATCTCACTCCACTCTAATGCCCTCCCCCTAAACTGTGCGTTCAAGGTGTGTCTGACTTGTAGGTACCTATAAAAGGACTGGTTTGGGAAAGCATATTCCTCCCTTAATTCTTGAAATGATTGGTTTGCCTGCTTTATACAGCTGTGCCAAGCAACAAATACCACCTCGTTCCCATTCCTCTATTTTCCCCATTGTCGCCTTCTAGGTTTTTATTATCTCATAAGGAGGATAATTCAGAAAACCCATTGTATCTCAATAGTGCCTTGACAGTTTCCCAACTTTTTACCATTTAGTTACGCTGTAGGACATGGAAGGAGTCCACCTCAACTGCTTCCACTATCGTGTCTTGACAACTTGCCAGTAGGAGGTGGTCTTGTATCACCTCCTACTGGCAAGTTACTTCCCTTCATATGTTACATTTGTGCCGCCAAGAAGTAACTTCTCAGATGTAATGCTAGCCTTCCTTCCTCTCTAGTTAAATAACATTCGTAGGCTAATTCTAGCCAAGCAATTTTTCCAATCCAGCTCTCTGAAAATACTATCAATTTTATTGAACCAATGCTTATGGACCCAAACTGGGAAGTTATGCAATAGATACAGAATCTCTGGCATCCATACCATTTTGATTAAATTACAGCGTCCAGCTACCGAAAGGGGAAGCCGGTTCCAGACCTGGCATTTCTGTTTTAATTTAGTCATAAGTGGGACTATATTGCTAACTATATACTTTTTTGGGTCTTTTGTGATGTAAATTCCCAGATACTTGATTTGATTTACTACCCTTATTTGGGATATCTGTTGCAGTAAAGGCTCTCTAAGGGGATCTATTGGTAAGAGTACAGATTTTTAACAGCTTATTGCTAGCTCGGAGAATTGCCCAAAATCGCTGATGTTCATTGCTGCCCTCAGGGAAGTCTGTATCTCCCAAAAACAGCAACACATCATCTGCATGTAATGCGACCTTCTCTTCTCCTGTTACCCTCTTATATCCCTGCACCTCCGGGGAGGATCTTATCGCAATAGCCAGTGACTCCATTGCAAGGGCGAAGAGCAGGGGCGATGAGGGACACTGGAACCACCCAGAGCACTCTCCGTTTATTCTCACTTTGGTCTTTGGTGCCTCATATACTGTTCTAATCCAATTAATAAAATTGGGGCCAAATTGAAACTCTGCTAATTCCCACCTGAGGTAATGCCATTCAAGGCTGTCAAAGGCCTTAATCGTTTCAAGGGACAAAATAGCCCTTGACCCCTCAATTTCCGTCGGCAACTCGGGGGTTTAAATACACCCGTCCTTATATTCACATGTTGTAACTCTGGTATAAACTCAGACTTATCCGGGTGTATAAGCTTTGAGATCATTCTTTTTAGCCTTGCCACTAACACCTTTGCTAGGATTTTACGTCCGAGCATAATAAAGATATTGGCCTATAAGAAGCCACTTCGAGTCGATCTTTCCCTTCTTTTGGCAAAACAATAATTGTTGCTTCTGTCATAGATGGGGGTAATTTCCGCCCAGTTAAGTACTTCCAACAGTTTTGGGAGCAATATATTTCCATACATTTTATACACTTCTATTGGCAAACCGGTCTTGGGGCTTTCTGGTTTGCCATAGCTGCTGTTGCATTTTGTAATTCTTCCAGTGATATTGGGGCCTCCAGTTCCTCTTTTTTGAAAGTGGCGGGATCCTCAGCCCTCAAAAAAAAATTTCCCACATCTCACCTTCTACATTTACCTGTGATGTATTGTACAGTTCCTCATAGTAATCTTTGAATGTATTTACTATGACAGAAGAGGGTGCATTTGCCTTAATTAGGGCCAACATATGTACCAATCATTCTCCATCCCCAAAGAAGCATTGTTTGTTTTATAAATAACTTTTTCTCTGCTTTCATTGAAACCAGTTTCTTATACTCCTTTGTTTCTCTGACCAGTCCCTATATCTATCAGGCGTAGGTGCTTCCGCTATGCTCGCACTCTCCCCAATGGTGGTTTCTCTTTCCCTTGCTCGTTTCTTGATATTTCAAATTTGCTGTATCAGTACTCCCTGAAAGGAATGCTTTTTAAGGTATTCCAAATCACTCCCAGTGGAGCTGACTCCGCATTTACCTCTATAAACTCAAATTGGTTACTATAATTTCTGAATCCTCCATTCCAACCAAAAGGGTTTTATTTTCCAATTGCCCACCCTGTGACTACCCCCAAGTTTTTCTGAAAAGACCGCAGTGAATGGTCTGAGAGGCCTCTCCGGTTATAATTTAAATCTTCTATCATATGCAGGGCTTCTTCATTACATAGCACAAGGTCGATTCTAGATGGCGTGGAATGTATCCTAGAGACTTCCTCCATATATCCACAAACCCCGTCTCCTCACAAAATTGGGGGAGCGGGCTACTGGACAAAGTACCTGATGGAGCCCCAGGTATGAATCTGTCCAATCTCTTATCCATTGTCATGTTAAAATCCCCCGCCACTATAACAGGTATATTTGATTTTTCCACAATACAATTCAATGGTTCATTCAGGATTTCTGTACCAAATGGTGGGGGAATATAAACGTTAGCCAAAACACACCCCTGGTTCTCCAATGAGCAAAAAAGAAAAATATATCGACCATGCTCGTCTATCTTACTCTGCCTGCAGGAGAATGCCACCCCCGAATCTGCCAAAATGCTCACCCTTCTTGAGTAGGAGGTGTGAACAGTGATATTGAACCTCGAAGTTCCTACGCTTCAAATTACAAATTGTCTTTTTTAAGGTGTATTTCCTGCAAGCAGAGTATTTTAGCCGTACTCGTATCGTCTATGAAAAAAAATTGCAAATTTTTTAGACGGATCCTTCATCCCCGGACATTCCAAGAACGTATCTTTAACCTTCTGGGTTGCCTCATAAATTTCACTCTTCTCTCATTCATAGATGTAATTTTCCTCTTTCCTTTTCCCTTTTGCAATTAATCCCACACCTATCCCACCTACTTCTTCCTTCTTGAAATGTGTTTTACTATATTTGTGTTCGAGTACAAAATCAAAAAACTCTGAATCATCCCTATCCTGTATTTGTTAATGTATGCCACTCAATCACACCCCATTTCCCCCTTGTACTCACACTTCCAGTTTTCCCCTTACACACTCCAACTCTTGTCTCCCTTCATTTTATACAACCATGTTGTCACTTCTGCTGGTGTGTTTCCCCCAGGGCTATCGCCCGTAAACATGTCGTGGTACAGCATTGCATTGTTCATTGTTATCTGTTGCAACCTACGTTTTTGATTTCTGTAAACGTAGCCCTTTGTTTCTGTAACTCTGGAGAGAAGTCTTGGTATATGGAAATCCTGACTCCATTAGACAATATATTTTTAATTTCTCTTGTTTTTTAAGTATGGCTACTTTTTATCTTTATAGTAGTTTTAACAAGAAGAGCCCTCAGCTGACCTCCTCCTGGTGGCAGTGCTCTAAATGGTACCCTATGGGCCCACTTGTTTGCAAAAAATGCTAACAGAGTCCTTTCCAAAGATCCCTTTAAAACAGTCCTCCATATATTCTATGGGGTTAGTGCCTTCACTTCGCTCAGAGAGACCTACAATCCTTACGTTCTTCCTGCGTAGTCTATTTTCCATGTCATCGATTTTGTGTGTGTGTGTGTGTGTGTGTGTGTGTGTGTGTGTGTGTATGTATGTATGTATGTATGTATATACATACACACATATATTATGTGTATATATATATACCCACACCAGACCCCCTTACAAAGAGTGAAAAATTTAAGGGGGTCTGAATACTTTCCATCCCCACTGTATGTGTGTGTGTGTGTGTGTGTGTATATATGTATGTATGTATGTATGTGTAACATACACTGATTTTTCAGTTGTTCCCTCATTGATTTTAGGTCATCTTCTACCAAACTGTGTCTCCCCTCTAAAGCAATTGTCAGCTCAGACAGATCTTCATTTAGACATTTCACATAGTGAAAAACTTAGTTGACTGGAGGATATCTTTCAGGGATGGCTTTTTACTCTGTTAGGGTCTGGCTCCTGGGACTGATACCAGTGTCTCTCCATCTGTCCCTTAAATTTCTGCCGGTTTACTCTCCTGTGTGGCTGCTGCTTGACCCTGGCTCTTCCTCCTTCAGTCTGGGATCGAGATTGCTGTGTCCCCCCTAGAGTATCCACCCTTCGTGGGTGTCTAGCCCGGTATAATGGAGAACTCCAGCTTGGTGGTATTTCGTATACCCCCGTAGCTCTATCCCGAGCATGGCGTTGCTGTTATCCCACCTCGAGGGAGATGCCACACCACTCTTCTCCGTGAGGCGCAAGCTCGAGCTATCCAGTCAGTACACCCATCCGCGCCGCCTCCTCCCCTCACCCCACAGCGTTAAAAAGGCATCCAGCATGGGAGCGGGTGTGAGGTCTGGGCTGCTGCGTCCACTCACCTCAACATCCAGTCCCGCCCCAGAGCTTTTATAAAAGCTCTAAAAATGTACTTGTACTGGAAAGCGCCTATAAAATATTAAACCCGTTACTATATGCTGGCTCGCCTTATTCTCCGCTTTGCTTCCGAGGTTGTTCACAGATGGGCACAATAGCACACATCTGGTGGTCTTGCCCGAAGGTGTGCAGACTTTGGATCAGGGTCCATGCATTTCTTCTCATTTTACTTTACACTGACCTCAAGAGAAATCTGTACGAAGCTCTTCTCTGATTACTGAATTACAATTGGCTCTTTTCACTGCGACCAAATTAACTATTGCAAAGGCTTGTAAAACCCCCATAATCCGCTTCGAAGCTGTCAAAAATCATATTAACGACATTATGGTTAATGAGAAATTGGCAGCAATATTATCAGACACCCATGAAAAATTCCTTTGGGTTTGGCAACCTTGGATTGCCCACGCACAGCCCTCATGATCCGACAACACCCTCTTGACGATTTTTTTTTGCGATCCTCCGCTGTGGACCCTGTGAAACTCTTCTTTCCTTGCCTTCTCTTTCTGCTCTTCTTCTTTTTCTGCCTTTTTCTTTCTGTTCCTCCTGCCCTGCTATTTCTGGTCATTTTACATGTTTTACCTGGCCACCAGGCGCTGGTTTGGATGGTTACAATGTATGCATTTTTGGCTATTTATAAAGCAAGCCCTTTGTTTAATATTAGACAGTTCCTATCTGTGTATCCAGACATGTGGTCGGATGCTCCTGTGATGCCAAATCCTAAGCCATGGCTTGAACCCAGAATTGCCTCGACTCCTCCTTTACTTATTTTTTCCTTTTTTCTTTTTCTCTTTATTGCTATAAATATTGTAAGGCGTTGAGCCTTGGTTATGTACGTCTTTCCTGTCTGTACGTGATTATTCTGCATTGTAACTATCCAATAGTTGGCTCTGTTTGACTGCACATTAAAGTGTTGCTAAATCGACCACAGTAAAATCAGACTGTATATTGATTTCATATGCACCGGTCCTCCTCTTCCACTGACTCCAAAACATGTCCCGATAAGACGGAGCCTTTGGAGTTGGGCTGTACATGCTCAGTTTGGTGTGTATTGCTAGAGTGCATGTGATCAGCACAGGGACAATCCTGACAGACAGAGGGTCTGGAGCCCTGCAGCCTCATTGAACTGCTCAGTGGAGTATGAAAACTCCTCCTACCAGCTTTACCAGGAACAGATAGAAGTCACAAGACTGCTATATACTGCTGATGAGAAAAGGTATTTAGCAGTTTATTTACTAAAATGCATTTCCATGCTCTGTACTGTGGGAGACCAGATATAGTGAATGCAGTGTCTTGGGTTTAGTAACACGTTAACAAAACCTTTTGTAAAAAAAAAAAAAAATTTAATATTTGAAAACCTGCAATTAATAATGTTCATTGAAGCAGAACTCCAGGCAAAAACTTTAACATGTCCATTTTGCTGATTTCCTACCTTTTTACCGAATATGTCCTCCATCTTAACTCAGTTGCTCTGAAATAGCCTGATAATCTTCAAATCAAACTGTTAATTCCCAGTGGTTTCCTGTTTGTAATGCCTATTTCCCCATCCACTTGTCTTGACATATCCCTTCAGCAGTTCTATCTATAGCAGGCAGTGATGTAATTCCATCCCTGCTTGCTGTAGTGGGCAGACTGGGACTTTGACTCCCGGTCTGTACCGCCCATGGAGATGGTGTCCTAAAAATTACAGCTCAGGATGCTCTGGGTCTGTCCAGCCTTCACTATCCCAGTGGCCCCCGCTCACTGGCGGGACTACCAGGGTTGCTGCAGGCTTTGGTGGTCTGCTACTGTGGGGGGTCCCCAAGCAGTGTTGGCAGTGAAAAACCTCCTCCCACATCAGCCACATCTGCTATTCCCATCCAGTGCCACCTGTCCAACACTACATGTCTCCTATCAACCCAGTCCTTTCACCACTCTTCCAGCACTATCTGGCTCCAATCAAACCAGTCCTGGGAAACAATAATGCCCATGCTGCTGTGTGAGACAGGCAGAGCAACTAGTGTGCTATGCCCGTGCTGGCCGCTAGTAAAGCGGCGTCGGCTGCTATAAGGAGGATGGGTGGTGGGCCTTAGAATGGAGTATACAGGAAAGTGACAACTGTGGATAGGAGGAGGTGGAGAAGTCTGAAATGTGGATAGGAGGGAAGGGGGGCTGCTGAGTTCAGAGGTGAGAGCTGTAAATGGTCAAGGGGGGTTGGGTGCAAAGGTGACAATTGTGTATTGAGGATGATTCTGGCTCCATGTTTAGATTTCTCTGTGCCTCGAGATGTCCTTAGAGGGAGACCCTCAGCCACGCCATTTTGACCCACGGCCGCAGCTTATTCCTTGTTTTTCCGGGTCATGTTGCAGAAATTCCAGGGAAGAATGGTATCGCCAGATTCAGGAAGCCTTGCTGAGTAGATTTGATATGCAGCTTGCCCCACTAGCCCACTGGGGATCAGTGATGGGGTGCTCCGTGATGCTGCTCTGCTCACATGCCCAGTTCATTGAGGATGATTCTAGTTGCAGGGGTGACCACTGTGGATGAGTAGGAGGGGGGGGGGGGTGCTACCTGAGGGCTGTGAATATGTAGGGGATGGCGTGCCCCATCAGTGCCCATCAGCACACCTCAGTAAAGATGAAAAATTACTTATTTGCTAAATTTTCTAACGGAAACAAAAGCAAAAGGTGTTTTTTTTTTTTTTTTTTTTTTTCAAAATCAGTCTTCTTTTTTGCTAAAAAAAAAAAAAAACAGTAATGATTAAATACCACCAAAAAGCTCTGTCTGAAAAAAATGATACAAATTTCATATGGGTACAGTGGTGCAATTGTCATTCAAAATGCGACAGCGCTGAAAGCTAAAAATTGGCCAGGGCAGGTGAAAGGGCCCAGTATTGAAGTGCTTAAGGTAGGCTGAGACAAATTAGTTTTCTCTATCTGTATTCTGTGTGGAGAAAAGAATATGTAATGGAAGGGTTTGAGTTTGATTGTGCTGGGGTTTGTCTTTGTGTGTAGTGCAGCCAAGTCTGTGCAGTGTGCACACGTGCCTGTGTATTCATTTGGATAGCATTACTTAAGTTCATAGTCTGCCATATTACCTTAATGGTTCATTATCCTTTTTTTTTTTTTTTTTCAGAAAGCAGGCCCCTTTCTTTTTTTAATACAGCGCCTCCAGATCAGACAACTTAGATCCGGCCCTGTCCTGTCACCAATTTCCCCTCCCCCACAACTCCTGTCACCTACAGCAGTCGCTGCCTTCACATGGCTTTACTAGCACCCTTCATGTTTTTTTGCTTAGGTGCGCTGATGGTACTTCTAGTTACGCCTCTGCACATGCTGTCAGTATTCTCTTGCCTGTGTCCTGCTGTCCTAGTCCTGCTGCCTGTGTCTCCTTGCCTGTTACTGTTCATTATCTGTAAGTGGATCAACTCTGGGGGTGGCTTTGGCATCACTGGGGTTGATATCATCCTGAACAGGGAAAGGGTGGGGGGGGGGGTTGCTGGATGACACTAAACTGGGTGAGATGGTTATTGTGCTTAGGGACACGGGGGGGGGGGTGAGGGGGGGGAAACGCTTGGTATGGCACTTTAGATATTTATTTTTTTTATTGTTACCCTGAGTTTAATATTTTTTAGTTACTATTATAATGTTAATTATTGTGCTTGAAGTTCATTTGTATTGCAAATATGAGGGGTTTCCATCATCCCTGCTAAGTTTCATTTTGTATGTCTTATTTTAAGTTTCTGTATTATGTGACATGACCAGTTGCATATCACCGGTATTGTGGTCTTTTGGAAAAGTAATTTTATCCCCGTATCACCGCGTAATGGTGTTGCGGATACGGTACAGTGTAAAAAAAATGCTTGCCACGTCCCGAAAATTGTAGTCTAAATATTAGGTATTTTGTCAACAAATTAATGTTGGAGAGTGATGGACTTTATAGGCGTCAAATAGATATAGCAAGTTTTTTTATTAAAAACATATACAAAAAAAGAGAATATAAAAATAAATAATGAATTATAAATCTAAAACAGATTGTTTGGAAATAACAACCTGGCACATTATAGAAATCTTTAACAAGCTGATGTATAAGTGCGCTCAGATAGTAACAAATTGGTTCCAATAGAGTCACTATATGATCATTCAAAATTTCCTTAGAAAGATTGTGACATTAAAATAAACAGAAACATGAAACCATCAGTGAGCGATACAGTCATACAGAAGAACAGTTTGTTTGCAGTTGCTCTACATGTTACGCGTCCTAAGACGCTTCCTCAGGAGCTTTCTATATTGGGAGTAAAAAGAGAAACAAATATGCAATAAGAAAACAATACATATAACATAACATAATCAAATGTGACATTGGATCGAAGGCAGCCCGGAGCGTAGAAATGTCGACCGCCATAAGAGGGGATAGGGGGGGTTGGAAAAAAAGGGGGGGGGGGGGAAAAGAAAAAAAGGGGGGGAAAAAGTAATAGCGGAACAGAAAAAAAGGGGGGGGGGGTGGAAAAGAGAGTGGTTTGGGGGTGATTGGGTGGGGAGTGAGATTGGGTGAAAACGGGAATGTGAACAAGGAGGGGAGGTAAGGGAAAGTTTGTTGTTCAGCGGAGTGAAACGGTGTGCATTATGGGAACGAGTGCAACATAATCAATTGCGTGATAAATGTGGTAATGAATGTATACTTACAATCCCTGTAAAGGGAAGGAGTTTAATGGAACGGGGAACCAAAATACGTTTGTCAGCAGCGGTACTCTGGACATATATGTATGTCAATGGGCCGAGAAATTCTGTATTAATATTTTATTAGTAGATTATTTTATGTTATTTTTTGTTGTTAGTATATTTATTCATTTTTTGTATATATATATAACGAAGGATTATTAATATTAGTATGGATATGCCATTGGTCTATGCTCAATCATCAATATGTGCTAGTGTTGGGATATATGTTAGGTAGTGCACAATTGTTGTGTATATAATTATCTATATATGTATAGAGATTAGATACATATAGTCATATATCGTAGTAGATGTATAAAGAGAACTATAAATATATAGCCAACTTTTCAGGGTGCAAGTGCGCCTCCATAATTATCCATCCATGTAGGAGGGAGGAGTAAACTTATTACACTGTACACATTGATGGTAGCATAGTAAAGGAATCATTCATAGTATAAAGAGAGAAAAAAAAAAAAAAAAAAAAAAACCAACAAGGGGGATTGAGGATTTCTACTTACCCTAAGGTGAGGAAATGGCCTCGTACTTATTGTTGTGAGCCCATACATTGGGGTCAGAAGGTAAATAGGGGGAAAGCAGATGCTGCGGGATACGTTAGCCTATAGGGCCTCCGACTGGCCAATGCTAGTATGGAAGGGTGGAGAGGGATTCAGCCCAATTGTCCACAGGTGTCCTACAAGAGGAGCACATCAGAGCGTAAAAATAAGAAAATAACTTTGACTAGTTCCAGGTAGGCCAAGACCATATCTTAGCCAAGTAGGAATGTCAATGTCCTACCTTGTAGCAATATGGTTCCGTTGTGGTTCCCCGATCTCGCAGCTGTGCCAGGAGGCTGCTCTGTCTGACGGCAGCCTGAGCCGTCTTTTGTAGTGCAGCCGTCCCGGTAGTGACGTCACCGCGTGAACGCGGCGCGTCATACTACCCGGCCGAGTCCTAGTGCGCATGCGCCAGAGAAACGTAGAGACGCGGCGCTGGCTAGGTAACCAGCGTCGCAGTCTCTACTCGCGCGCATGCGCAGGACACGGCCTCAGAAAGAGGAACGAGGATCGTAATCCCCCCTGAGGCCGAAAGCGTCACTAAGGCTGCAACAAGTGCAGCCAGCGACGCTTTGTGGCCGCATAGTGCACTGCAGCGGAGCGCTCCATCTGATGACAGAAGCTTGTTAAAGATTTCTATAATGTGCCAGGTTGTTATTTCCAAACAATCTGTTTTAGATTTATAATTCATTATTTATTTTTATATTCTCTTTTTTTGTATATGTTTTTAATAAAAAAACTTGCTATATCTATTTGACGCCTATAAAGTCCATCACTCTCCAACATTAATTTGTTGACAAAATACCTAATATTTAGACCGGTATTGTGGTAATATTGAAGTTTGAGATTACCATACGTTAGAGGGTTCCACCATTATTGTTAGATTAGTAAGGTAGTGCTGCTTTTTTTAACACATGCCAATGTTTACTTGTGCCACATGCCAGTGTGAAGCAGCATGTCCCGGCTCTTTCTTTCTGTGTTGCAACTAGGGATGTGCTCACATGCATACACTGAATGCTGTTAAAAAGATCTCAAAGCTGCAAAAGGAGGGAAATATTCATAAAACTGTATTACAGCAGAGTACAGTGGTATAATTATGGCCATGTTTCTACAGTTTGGTAATGAGTAAATCATGTAAGGGCAGTTTGTTTTTCTCCAGTTGTGGCTGGAGGGGGAGAGATCACAGCCATAGCCAAAAACAGAAAACCTAGAGAGGGGAGAGAATTTAAATATTGTAGACTAAATAGAATGAACTAAACATTTTGCACATGCATGCTTTAAATTTATAAACTGTCGCCCAACTGTCCTGCTGCGTGGTGCTGAGCAGTGTGGCGAATGAGGGGACGTGATTTATGTTAAAGTGAGTGAGTACAACTTCAACATGAACAGGCCTACTGTACCTGCCTACTTTCACTGCAATTACCAGTGGTTGTAAACGGTAGTTTCCATTTATTGTAGAGAAATATCAGAGGATATGATGTAAAATCACTGCTGTTACACCTCCTTGGCACAGCAAATGCTGTTTTATCTTTTGAATTACAATGTTGACATCCTGAAATTTCTGTTAGACTTTCGAGTTGAGATATTTCACAAATGTATTATGATTTTTTTTTTTGCCTATCCAAAAGTACTTTAAGTGCAAAACCACCTATAATTTGTTTTCCTTTTTTTTTTTAATTCAGTTCCTCTCTGTGTTGAAGATAATGGATTACAGCCTCTTAGTTGGTTTGCATGATGTGGATCGGGCAGAGCAGGAGGAAATGGAAGTAGAAGAAAGGGCAGAGGAGGAAGAATGTGAAGATGGCACTGGAATCCCCATATGCTCATACGGCACTCCTCCAGACAGCCCTGGAAACCCCCTTAACTTTCCTCGGTTCTTTGGGCCAGGGGAGTTTGACCCATCTGTGGATGTTTACGCAATGAAGAGCCATGAAAGTGAGTACAGTAAAGCATATTTAAACCCAAGAGCAAAAATGTAATACATTTATAGCTTGCCAGTCTTTAGATGTGATGGTTGCAGTTTTCTTATTTCAAGTTTACCATTCACCTGGTGATTCTGCCAGTAAAAGGAACCTGAAAAAATGGATCTACAATTCTGCCACTCCGTCTGGCGTCTCCAGTAAACATCAAAGTTTAGAAACCACTCAAAGGAAAAATGTATACTAGTCCAGGGCTTGACAAATTTGCTTGGAATCTAGGAGCCAGCTAAAAAAGTTAGGAGCCAGGACGGTAACGGCGATCCGGACCTGTCCCTGGCCTGACATGGAGAAACAAGTGAGGGGAAGATGCCCCTGTCTCAAAGTCATTGCCCATCACTCTTAAAAAGGGACATTTATTTATTTTTTTTTTTATTTTTTTTCAAATGACACATTTTAATTGCATTTTAGTGTAAATATGAGATGTGAGGTCTCTCTGACCCCAGATCTCATATACATGAGGTCCTGTCACGCTTTTTTCTATTACAAGGGATTTTTACATTCTTTGTAATAGGCATAAAAGTGAAAAATTTTTTTTAAAAGAACAGTGAAAAAATTAAAAGTTAAAATAAATTTACTCGGCATAACATTATCTTTCACAATCTAAAAAAAAATTGGGCTAACTTTACTGTTTTATTTTTTAATTAAAATAAAGTATTTTTTCCCAAAAAAGTGCACTTGTGGGCCAGGGAGAACAAGAGCCAGCCGATCTTGTTCTCCCTGGCCCACCCCCTGACAGATGCCAACTGTTGGGGGGCTGGTCGGAATCCTACCTCAACCCCGGATGAGACAGTTGCACCCTAGGCCATAACAGATCCCACTGCTGGAAGTTCTGCCCACTTTGGGCTATTTTGTAAGTAACTTTTCCAATCAAACAGATCAAGCTGATACCCTTTTCTCTTTAGCTGAGATTCCACATATATTTAATATCTGTTATATCCTTTTGCTTTTTTAGTATCAAATATGCATCCCACCCCTGATGACTGGCACGAAGCCAAGAAACGCGTCGGGTTTTCAAACTTAGGATGCTTAATCAAGTCTATTTTAATCCCTGATATTATCAACTTTGTTTCGTAGAGTTTGTACTCATCTCATGCGATTGTTACTCTGATTGGCAATTTTTAATTTGTGTATTTCTATTATGAATTGCATTTCTTTATGTCCATTGATTTGTCTGCACCTAGATCCTCTGATGATTATGACTACAATGTATGTTCTTTCTCTAATTATATTTGCATTTACAATATTGTATGCTTTATAATCATGGACTACCCCTAGGGGTCATTCACTTTAAGGACCACCCCTAGGGGTCTTTGACTTTAAATTAAATCCAAATCAGTTTACCCACTTGCATGGTTTTATTATCTTCATTTATTTATTTATTTTTCAATTGACATGCTTCATTTAAAGTCCCATTGGCCCCTCTTTCCCCATATACATTAACTCGGGATGGAAGCATGCCATAGATTTCTGTCACTTTAGCTAGGTCACACTTTGCTAAATACTATTAACTTTGTTCTATTGAGTTTTGGACTCCCCTAATGCGATTTTGTCACTTTGAGTGGCAATGTTTAATTTTAATTTATGCATCTCTATTATGAATTGCATCTATGTATGTCCATTGATTTGTCTGCATGCAGATTTTCCGATGATTATGATTCACAATATTGATCTTACCTCGACTATACATGCATTTACACCACTGCATACTTTAAAACCATGGACCACCCTTTGGGGTCATTGACTTTAAATTAAATCCAAATCAGTTTACCCACTCGCATGTGTTGATCTCATGCGATTTCGTTACTCTGATTGGCAATTTTTAATTCATGCATTTCTATTAAGAACTGCATCTATGTATGTCCATTGATTTGTTTGCATGCATACCCTTTGATGATTATGATTACAATATGTTTTTACCTTGATCATACATGCATTTACACCACTGCATGCTTCAAAACTATGGACCACCCTTTGGGGTCTCTGACCTTAAATTAAACCCAACCAATTTACCTACTCGCATATGTTTATTATTTATATATTATTTTTCAATTGACATGCTTCATTTAAAGTCCCATGTGCCCCTCTTTTTATATATATATATATATATATATATATATATATATATATATATATATATATATATATATATATATATATATATATATATATATATATATATATATATATATAATATATATATATACACTAAGCTTCCTGCGAATGGCTTGATTTTGCTCTGGAAACAGTACAGAGAAGTCTCCAGAAAAAACAGTGTTGTATACTATTTTGTAGCTAATGCTACATACAGTTCATACAGTGCTCCCAGCAGGCACATCTGTTGGTGAAGCAAATAGTTTGGTCAAGCTTGTCTACATCCAGTCTCCCATTTCTGACATATCCGGTAGAAGATGTCTGCGTTAGGAGCCCATTCTCCCTGATCCAGCCAGTGGTGGCTGAGGTGGTGCGATTACCAGTTGTCCTCTTGGGATGTAGACCACCGGTGTAACTACATATTCGGCGACCCATCGCAGTTTGCTACACAAGTGCCGTTCGGTTGCCGCCATCTTGCTACACCCCACACTCATCAAGACATCAAGCATCTGTTGCACAGTTTTGTAAAGCTGCCACCTGGTCTTCAGTTCATACATTCTCCAACTTCTTCCAGGTAGATGTCCAGGCCCCTGTAGATGCAGCTTTTGGCCACCAGGGTCTATGAATATCCATCATTTTGTCTGTACTGTACAATTTAGTGTGAGCATTAAAATAAATTTGACCTGCCCATAAAGTCCATATTTTGGCGTACAATACAGGGCACTGTTCACCATCCTTTCTGTGTTACTCTGCATCGTTTTTTTAGGCAGACCTGAACGATCACTCCATGAAGGTCTATGGAGCGACGGATGTCAGCGGTGACTGTCTGCTGACATTCGATCTGCTAAAATCAGACGTATAGCGTTATGTTCGCATCCGTCCTGTCGGATGAGATCTGATGAAAACAGACATGCTGTCCGTTTCCGTCCGATTCCTCTATAGGAATCAGCAGAGATCTCCAGCTGAGCTGACGGACCCTGCTGAGTGGATCCTCCTCGTGAGAATAAGGCCTTTGGGGATATGCTGAAGGGGGATAGAAAAAACATTTACCAGTGTCCAATCACCTGAAGATGGAAGCCTATGGCCCAGTTTCTATGAATACCCAGCCTTTGTCCTATTAAAGTTTTTTATTTATTTGGCTTATACTGCCTTAAAGAAAATGGTTGTTAACTGCTTCCCGACCGGCCACTGCATATATATGTCAGCAGAATGGCACGGGCAGGCAGAATCACGTACCTGTACGTGATCGTGCATGTGCCTGCCCGTGGGTCGCGCGTGCGCCGCTAGCGGCGCGCTCGCGACCCGGTCGGGAGCTCCGTGACCCGGCCGCGGGACCAGCGGACCCGATCGCCGCTGGTATCCCGCGATCGGGTTACGGAGCTGAAGAACGGGGAGAGGTCTATGTAAACCTCTCCCCGCGCTTCCTACACTGACTGTCAGTGATCGGCGGTTCCCTGTCATCGGGAACGCCGATCAATGACGTCAGACGTACAGCCACGCCCCCCTACTGTAAAAAAAAAACACAACACGTCACACTGACTCCTCCCCGCCCCCTAGTGGTTAACCCCCTAACTACAACTGTCATTTACATAGGAATCAGTGCTATTTAAATAGCATTGATTGCTGTATAAATGACAAATGTCCCAAAAATGTGTCAAAAATGTCCGATGTGTCCGCCAAAATGTCGCAGTCACAATAAAAATCGCTGATCGCCGCCATTACTAATAAAAAAAAAATATTAATAAAAATGCTATAAAACTATCCCCTATTTTGTAAACGCTATAACTTTTGCGCAAACTAATCAATAATTGCTAATTGCGATTTTTTTTACCAAAAATATGTAGAAGAATACGTATCGGCCTAAACTGAGGAAAAAAAATGTTTTTTTATATATTTTTTGGGGATATTTATTATAGCAAAAAGTAAAAAATATTGCATTTTTTTCAAAATTGTCGCTCTATTTTTGTTTATAGCGCAAAAAATAAAAACCGCAGGGGCGATCAAATACCACCAAAAGAAAGCTCTATTTGTGGGAAAAAAAGGACGCCAATTTTGTTTTGGAGCCACGTCGCATGACCGCGCAATTGTTAGTTAAAGCGACGCAGTGCCGAATTGCAAAAAGGGGCCTGGTCCTTTGGCTGCCAATTGGTCCGGGGCTGAAGTGGTTAAAGCACACACACAACCAAAAGATACTGGCCAATTTTGGGCATTTTTTTTTCTTGCTGTCCTGTGTTATTTCTTGTTCTTTGTAATGGAGCATAGGGTAAAATATAATGTATGCTAGCCGGTAACAATGCTTCCACATGTGGTCATAATAACCATACAAGCTAATTCATTTCCTTCTGTTGTTACTTTTGTTACCTAAATAGTTTCCTTTTTTTAAGTAAGGTAGTTTAGGAGGAGTTACAAATTTATGCTGTTCTGTTTCCTGTCCCTTTTTAGGTGGGTGGATCCCCTATATCCTGCTGTGCTGTCATGGAAACTTTGTGGAAACATTGTTATCGGTTAGTGTAGCTTCTATTTTCTCTGCTTCAATTTCACCCCCACCCTGTGACTAGACAGTGAAATGAGCAGCAGAAACTGTTGAAGTTATCTCTGCCACTCTGTTCTCTCCTCCTATCAGCATGACCCCTAGCACTGCAGGGCACTTATTTCCTTTTTGTTGCTTTATTCCTTTCTCCAACTGAGCTCTCCTGTACAGTTGACTGCAAAAGGCTGATATAAAGTTACATTTAGTTATTTGCACAGCTTGCTTATAAAGAATACATTTAATGATCACAGAACCGCAATAATGTGTGCCTTTTATATTTACCTGGTGTTCAGCTTTAACTGCAATGGCGCTCGTTTTATTATGCATGTACTCTGGCTACTGGGCAACCAAACTGCCCACCTCTGAATCTCAGAAGCATCTCGAGTTTTCTGGGGTGCCAGGGTCTTTTCTTCATCTGACATCACAGGATAGGGGAGAGATGATGCTTAGACTATTGGGTCAGGCTCCACTTCCAGGACACTGGCAATTGGCAAGACATGACCCCACCCAGGATAACCTTTCCCACTCTTAGCATTGCCTCAGATTTTTGCTAGTGTTCGTAGTTGATAACCCTGTCTCTCTCTCTGAGAGGGGTTTCTCTTGTAATACGCACTTCTACTCCATTGAGATGCTTAGCCTCAGTGCTCTACAGTGATTTGGATTGGCACCTATGGATTACTGATTCCTAAAAGTGCTTTACCTTGACCCCATATGGAACAGGTAAGGCCTGTAAGTTTAGCTTGCACTGAATCCCATGTTTTGGCACACACCTTGGCAGACAGCTGTATTGCTTGAGTTAGATGACAGGGTACTGTAAAGGTCCAGGTCTGTAGTATGCTGTGGCAGGGCCCAGTCCCTAAAGGCCCTGCAGAGTTAATGCCTGATGTGGGCATGCTGAAGACTGAGCCTTCTGGCTCTGGGTAGTATTTGTAAGTTGCCCCTTATGTGGGGGGGGGGGGGGGTCCTTGTCTGCTTTGTTGCCTTTTTCCAGGCAGGCTGTAGGGGGGGGGGGGACTTCCCCCTATATGACTGGAAACTTTTTTTTCTTATGTTCCTGGGTGCGGATTTAGGGCGGTGCAACTGTAAGCAGTCTAGGTTTACGTCTCTCTACAAGAGCGCTCTTGTGACTTTACCCTCTCCCGTTTCTGGCCAGCAGAGCTCCTCTTCAAAAAATTGTTGGAATGTATAAATGTATGCCTTCCGAGGCAAAGGCCTCTTTAGCAATTCTATTTTATATGTTTGAGAGGTAAGGGCACCCTTACCTTTTTAAAGCGGTAGTAATGATGTCACCTGCTGCTGTTTGCTAGAATAACTTGTAAACGGTGCACGTTTCGGAGCTATTCATTTTACCTATAGGTAAGCTTTATTATAAGCTTACCTGTAGGTACAAATCAAAATGAGGGTTTACTACCACTTTAAAGAGGCGGCAGAAGCAAACCTCATCTGGAACCAAGAAGGGGTCCTTAGGGGCAAATCAAAAAAAAAAAAAAACCTCCCCGCCCCACTTCTGCAAGTGGGTTGATGCTAAGAAGCCTTATAGACCTGAGATGCAGTATCTGATGTCTGGGTTCAAGACATGTCCAGAGGCTACAAGCTAGAGTTTTTAATGTTTGCCTTTTTCACACTTCATGCCATTAAATGTGCCTACTGCACCCTGTAGAAGAGCTGCACTTTTAACCACTTTTGACCAGTTTCACTCTCACTATGAACATAAAAATAACTGAAATGTCCCAAAGAAAAAGATTAATGTTACCAGTTGAGTTTAGTCCCACATGCCATGATGGGCATTAAAGCTTCTAAAGATAGCCAAGGTGACACCATGCGTGCTCTCCTGGGCAGGGGAAGGAAGTGAGTGATCAGTGGTGTAACTAGAACCTTCAGGGCCCCGGTGCAAGAAACCATGAAGGGCCCCCCTGAACCCCAGCCGAGGCCCTTCCCTCCGAGTCCGGTGGTGGAACTCCAGGGCACGGTCACAGGTACGACTTTTGTGAGCCCTGTAGTTCCACCACTGGTATCAGCAGTTTTTTTTATAATTTTTTACAATTTTTTAGGAGTCCCGTTGGGGGACTTTGGTTAGATTTTAGAGGTCTAAACAGACCTGTGATGTTACACCACCGGCCATATGTAGAGGGGGCCACATGGGCCCCTTGCAGCACAGGGCCCGGTTGCGCTCGCGACTGCTGCACCCCCTATAGTTACGCCCCTGTGAGTGATTCTAAAGGCAAACGTTTTTTTAACCTTGCTTTAGGTGCACTCTATACTATACTTGCTATAGGGGCACACTAGGCAATAGGGCAGAAGTGCCGATGGGGGAACCCAGAAGAGCAGGATGTGGTACTGCTCTGTGCAAAACAATTACACAGACCAGGTAAGTATGACAAGTTTGTTTGGAAAAATTCAACAAGAAATTGTAAGGGCTCTGTGCAGGGAAGATCAGCATCTGAACCCAGAGAAGATTGCGGCTGATAGACTGGAGGTAATATAAGGCATTACAATTACATTTAAAATTAAAGTTTACCATTAATTATATTTGAAATGATTATACTCATGCAAAAAGTCCCAGCCTTTAGTACTACTTTATTCTAAAAGATTTATATCCCCACTCCACCATTCATATAGCTTCATGTCTGACTCCTAGTTAAAATACCCGGTATACACTACTTTTGGTTGTGTGTATGTGTGTGTGTGTGTATGAATGTATGTATATAATAATGGTTTCACAGTATTAACCCCTTGTAGTAGTAATTATCTGTCGTTTTTGTACTATAAAGGCCTACATTTTGTCTTTGTTTTTTAACCCCATCATGACAGGTGATACAAAAAAACGCATGCTGCTGCTAATGCCTTATGCTAGCCATTTTTTGGGCGCAAATTCTGTTTATTCAATGAATGGATGAATGTTGTTAGAAAATTTCAATTGCTTTTTAAAATTCTATTTTAAAATGAAAGTGATTTCTGAACAAAAACCACATACGCTATCTGAAAATTAGTTTGAGGAGTTTTCTGCTCCTTAAAATTTTCTCGTCGCTGTGCTTAAAAATAAATGTTGATTTGACCCTACTAACGTTTCGAAAATCAAACAAATCTTAAACGAAAATTTTTGATGGAAAAATTTGTTAGTGTATGGCCAGCATAAGTGACAGCAGGCACAGGGAGCTTGTATCAAACTACCTGCCTATTACAAGGGAGTCATCCATGCATAATATATTACAATCCTGTCTGAAAATGTGCAAAACAGTGTTGTTTTTTAAATATATTTTCTTTGATTAAAAATTGATCGGAGTCTGATATGTACCAGATTCTGTCTTATTTTCAGAGTGGATTAGATGATTTGTTCCCCAACCTTATAGCTGGTTGATTTATATTTACCACTGCATATAGATATTCCAGAATAAATTGTGTTTGTTTTTTTTTTTTTACCTTTACATAATTCGAAACAATAATCGATTATGATGACAATCGTTCGTTGCAGCCTGTGTCATACAGGACACAGGTCTGTTATCTCTTTACTGCTTGTTAAACTGGAATCTCGCAGGGTGGATGGGTTATATGGTTACACTGGGGGTGGTTCCCAGCTAAGCTTTTTGCCAGTGTTAACCAATGCAATACTGCTATTCATATAAATATGACCACATATTGAAGGGGTTATACCGGGGATCATGGTTGATGCCACAATAATGATCCAGGTACTTTTTTTTTTTTTTTTTTTTCCTCGGGAGGTGATTTCCTACTCTGTAAAAGTGATCTGAGCGAGTATAGAGTTGTCTTTTTTCAACCCGACTAGAAGTCCATCCAGTGCAACCAAAAAAAAAAAACCTACAATCCTTCACCCACAGTTGATCCAGTGGAAGGAAAAAAAACCCAGCAAAGCATGATCCAATTTGCTACAGCAGGGGAAAACCTTCCTTCCTGATCAACTTTACCTATAAATGCTAGTACCAAGTTATATAACACGTTATATATGTACGTTAAGGGAAGAATCCAGGCCTTTTTTAAAGCAATCTACTGAGCTTGCCAGAACCACCTCTGGAGGGAGTCTATTCCACATTTTCACAGCTCTTACTGTGAAGAAACCTTTCCGAATTTGGAGATTACGTCTAGAATAAAAAAGATTTAAAGAGTGCCCCCTTGTCCTGTGATGACCTTAAAGTTAATAACTCCACACCAAGTTCACTATATGGACCACTTATGTATATATACATGTTGATCATATCCCCTCTAAATCTCCTTCTGAGAGAATAAATTCAGTTCCTCTAATCATGTTGATCATATCCCCTCTAACTCTCCTTCTGAGAGAATAAATTCAGTTCCTCTAATCTTTCCTCATAGCTGAGCTCCTCCATGCCTCTTATCAGTTTGGTTGCCCTTCTCTGCACTTTTTCCAGTTCCCCGATATCCTTTTTGAGAACTGATGCCCAAAACTGAACTGCATATTCCAGGTGAGGTCTTACTAATGATTTGTACAGGGGCAAAATGATATCTCTCTAGAGTCCATACCTCTCTTAACCACTTTCAGACCGGACCATTTTGCTGGCTTAAGACCAGACCACTTTTTGCAATTCGGCACTGCGTTGCTTTAACTGACAATTGCTCGGTCGTGTGACGTGGCTCCCAAACAAAATTGATGTCCTTTTTTTCCCCACAAATAGAGCTTTCTTTTGGTGGTATTTGATCGCCCCTGCAGGTTTTATTTTTTGCGCTATAGACAAAAAGAGCGACAATTTAAAAAAAAAAAAACACATTATTTTTTTACTTTTTGCTATAATAAATATCCCCCAAAAATATATTTTAAAACTTTTTTTTTTTCCTCAGTTTAGGCCGATACGTATTCTTCTACATATTTTTGGTAAAAAAAATCACAATCAGCGTTTGATTGGTTTGCGCAAAAGTTATAGTGTTTATAAATAGGGGCTAGTTTTATAGCATTTTAATGAATTTTTTTTTTTTTTACTAGAAATGGCTTCGATCAGCGATATTTTTTTTTTTTTTTTTTTTATTGTGACTGCGACATTATGGCGGACACATCGGACATTTTTGACACATTTTTGGGACCGTAGTCATTTATACAGCAATCCGTGCTATTTAAATGCACTGATTCCTGCGTAAATTACACTGGCAGTGAAGGGGTTAACCAGGGGGCAGCAGTGTAGGGGTTAAGTGTTCCTAGGGGCATGTTACTAACTGTCGGGGGCGTGGCTATGTTAGTGAACACTGATCTCTACTCCAATCACAGGGAGCTGAGATCAGTGTCACCTGTTGCTAGGCAGAATGGGGAGATGCTGTTTACTCCCCATTCAGCCTTCCTGTGAGACGATCACGGGTATCCCCGCGACGATCGAGTCTGCTGGCACGGCGCCATTCTTAAAGGGACGTACCTGTATGCCCTTATGCCTGTCCATGCTATTCTGCCAACGTACATCGTTGTGCGCCAGTCGGGAACCGGTTAAAGAGGAAGTAAACCCCAGATTTTATTCCCTTTTTTTTAAAAAAATTATAATGCAGCAATGTATATAGAAGTCTTGCATGCGAAAATGTCAGTAAAACGAGGTTTGGAAATGCCTTTTTTTGCTTTTATAAATTTTCACTTCTTCCGGGAATCAGCCACGTCATCTATACTATTGATTGCTGGCTCTTGTGTTGACCTAATTTCCGCCCTTCCTTTCCTTCCCTTTGTTAATCCCGCGCATGCAAGGTCGCGTGTAAACCAAGCCTCTATCCAGGAAGGTGAGGAGGAGGGCACAATATCGCAAGGCTTCCTTTCCTGTGCCGTTCTCAGTGAAAGGAAATAAGCTGGCATGCTGTGGATAGTAAAAAGGCACACATAGCGTGCCATTAAAGAAGCTACGGACTGGGCATGGGCTGGTAACATTACAGACTGCAGGACAGATTGTGAGGAAACTGTTAAAGTGACATTTCACAGGCAGCGATCAGCTGCCTGTTCTATGCAGATTATAATTAAGTTGAAATGGAGGGTTTATAACCACTTTAATACAAGAAAGGACTTTGCTCGCTTTGGAAACCGCAGCTTGGCATTGCATGCTATTAATTAAACTTATCAGCTACCAAAACCCCCAGATCCTTCTCCACTATGGATTTCCCCCAGTTGTACTCCCCCCTAGTATGTAGGATGCATGCATATTCTTAGCCCCCAAGTGCATAACTTTACATTTATCAACATTAAACCTCATTTGCCACACAGTTGCCCAATTAAACAGTGCATTGAGGTCAGCTTGTAAGTTGGACATGCATATCTTGGTGTCATCTGCAAACACTGAAATGGTACTTTTAATCAGACTCTATATCATTTATAAAGATATTAAAAAGTAAGGGTCCCAACACTGAACCTTGGGGTACACCACTGATGACCTTAGACCAGTGATGGCGCACCTTGACACCCCAGATGTTTTGAAACTACATTTCCCATGATGCTCATGCACTCTGCAGTGTAGTTGAGCATCATGGGAAATGTAGTTCCAAAACATCTGGGGTCGCCATCACTGCCTTAGACCATTCAAAGCAAAAATCATTAAAGAGGAGGGCCGGGCAAAAAAAAAAAAATTAAAAGTCAGCAGCTACTCTGCAGCTGCTGACTTTTATTCGGACACTTACCTGTCCCGGGGTCCAGCGATGCGGGGGAACGAGACCCCCCCCTCGTTCCCCGCTCCGCTCACGACGCCGGCATTCTTAATGTGGGAACCCGGCTGGGCTTCACAGCCGGGCACCCACTGCGCATGCGCGAGCGGCGCCGTGCGCCGTGATTCGACGCTCACTCATCTGGGACACATGACATGTCCCAGATGACTGTGCGTTGCCTACAGGAAGTGACTTTTAGCCCGGGCAATGAAGGTGGCAGACTTCGAGGGACCCCCTAGCAACAGGCATTTAGAGGTGAGTAAAAAATTATTTTTTTTTTCCAATTATTTTTTTTTAATTTTTTTTATGATTTTTAAGCCCCTTTTTGTTTTTTGGCTGCAACCCCACTTTAACCACTACTCTCGGAATTTGGTCTTTTAGCCAGTATTCTATCCATTTGCAAATTTATCTTTCCAAGCTTGTAGACTTTTCCTTACACGGGAGCCGTGTGTGGAGGAACTGTGTCAAATGCTTTTGCAAAATCCAAGTATACCACTACACAGCCACCCCTTTGTCCAAGGTTTTACTTACCACCTCATAAAAAGAAATTGGGTTTGTTTTACAACTTCTGTAAATGAATCCATGCTGTCTGTTGCTTAACCGTTTCCTGACCGCCTCACGCAGATATACTGCGGCAGAATGGCATGGGCAGGCAAAATCACGTACCTGTACGTGATTTGGTAATTGCCTGCCCGTGGGTCGCGTGCGCGCCGCCAGCGGCGCACTCGCGACCCGGTCGGGAGCTCAGTGACCTCGGCCACGGGACCAGCAGACCGGGAAAGCCGATCAATGACGTCAGACTTCAGCCCCGCCCCATGATGTAAAAAAACACACACGTCACAGCCCATAACCCCTCCCCTCCCCCTAGTGGTTAACTCTTTCACTACAACTGTCATTTATACAGGAATCAATGCATTTAAATAGCATTGATTGCTGTATAAATGACAATGGTCCCAAGAATGTGTCAAAAATGTCCGATGTGTCTGCCATAATGTCGCAGTCACAATAAAAATCGATGATCGCCGCCATTACTAGTAAAAAAAAAATATTAATAAAAATGCTATAAAACTATCCCCTATTTTGTAAACGCTATAACTTTTGCGCAAACCAATCAATAATCGCTAATTGCGATTTTTTTTTTTTTTTTTTTTACCAAAAATATGTAGAAGAATACGTATCGGCCTAAACTGAGGAAGAAAAATTTTTTTATATATTTTTTGGGGATATTTATTATAGCAAAATGCAAAAAATATTGCATTGTTTTCAAAATTGTCGCTCTATTTTTGTTTATAGCGCAAAAAATAAAAACCGCAGGGGGGATCAAATACCACCAAAAGAAAGCTCTATTTGTGGGAAAAAAAGGACGCCAATTTTGTTTTGGAGCCACGTCGCACGACCGCGCAATTGTCAGTTAAAGCGACGCAGTGCCGAATCGCAAAAAGGGGCCTGGTCCTTTGGCTGCCAATTGGTCCGGGGCTGAAGTGGTTAAAATATTTTTTTACAGCAAGTACTCATCTATGTGGCTTTTATGTGTTACCATTCTATTTAACACGTTTTCAAGGAAACCGCACTTACAATGCACCTAGCATAATTTTAGCACTATACGAACATGTGGAGATGAGAATGGTTTCAAATGTTAAATGAGCTTTTAAAGTAAGGGGTCGATTCACTAACTTTTACCGTATGTGATAAGGGTATCATGTTACTCATTTGCATAAATTATTGCATGCAGCAAACTAAGTCCAATTCGCACAAAAAAAAACTGCCACCAAAGAACCCACCCCCTCTGTTGAGGGCATGTGACCCTGTATGGTTCGGGGAGGCGCGCTTGCTCATTCCCCAACCCCCCCTCCTTTCCTGACCTGCCAGGCTACTTGCCCAGATAAGGGCCTGGTATGGACTGAGGGTAGGACCCTCGTGAGTTGTTAAGGACATGACGGCTGGCTTCCCGGCCTGCTCCTAAGCAACTAGCTCATTGCGGTAAATTATTTTGTGGTAATTGCCATGAAATCTAACAAATACCACGTTCTGTATTTAACTACAAATACTTAGTGAATTGAACACTTGCATAAGCTTTGCCGCATGTAGTATTTTACCGCATGAGATTAGCCATTATTTATCTCTTACTGAATCGACCACTTAGTGTAAATTGCATTGTCTTTGCAAAATCTATTAGAGTCAATTTATTTTTTTTGACACAGAAATTAAAAGTGTATTTGTTGCCATGGCTTGCCTTGGTTGCCATGGCTTGCCTTGGTTGCCATGGCCTTTCGGCTTCGCAGTCGGTTCCCTACTGCGTGTGCGAGAAGCACGCTTCACTTTCTAATTGGTCCTAGTGGCTGAGTAAGGAGGAGGAGTCCGGACATCCCGTCAAACAGGTACCCGTTCTCCCCTCCCCCCTGAAAGGTGCCAATTGTGGCACCAGAGGGGAGAGGAAACTAAGGATAAGCGGAAGTTCCACTTTTCAGTGGAACTTCGCTTTAATGATTAACCACTTGCTTACTGGGCACTTAAACACCCTTCCTGCCCAGACCAATTTTCAGCTTTCAGTGCTCACACTTTGAATGACAATTACTCATTAGTCATGCAACATTGTACCCAAATTAATTTTTTGTCCTTTTTTTTCCCACAAATAGAGCTTTCTTTTGGTGGTATTTGATCACCTCTGGGTTTTTTATTTTTTGCGCTATAAATGAAAAAATACAGAAAATTTTGAAAAAAAAGCATTTTTCTTTGTTTCTGTGATAAAATTTAGCAAATTATTAATTTTTTCTTCATAAATTTTGGCCACAATTTATACTGCTACATATCTTTGGTAAAAATAACCCAAATTAGGGGATATTATTTGGTCTTTGTGAAAGTTAGACTCAACTGTGGTGCGAATCATACAAAATTGATCACACCTGATGCACTGGTGGCCTATCATTTTTTGTGACCCGAACAAGCCAGGAAAGTGCAAATACCCCCCAAATGACCCCTTTTTTGAAAGTAGACATTCCAAGGTATTTAGTAAGAGACATGGTGAGCTTTTTGATGTTGTCATTTTTTCTCCACAATTCTTTGCAAAATGAATTATTTTTTTATTTTAAATTTTTTTCCACAAAATTGTCATTGTAATAGGTTATTTCTTTCACATGGCATGTGTATACCACAAATGACACCCCAAAATACATTCTGCTCCTCCTGAGTATTACGATACCACATGTGTGGGACTTTTACACAGCCTAGCCACTTAGAGAGGCCCAAAATGCAGGGAGCGCCATCACGTGTTCTAGGAGCATAAATTACACATCTAACTTGTTGACTACCTATTACACTTTTGAAGGCCCTGGAGCACCAGGACAATGACAGGTGGCACTGACGACAGGTGGCACTGACGACAGGTGGCACTGACGACAGGTGGCACTGACGACAGGTGGCACTGACGACAGGTGGCACTGACGACAGGTGGCACTGACGACAGGTGGCACTGACGACAGGTGGCACTGACGACAGGTGGCACTGACGACAGGTGGCACTGACGACAGGTGGCACTAATATGTGGCAGTGATCACGTGGCACTGACGACAGGTGGCACTAATATGTGGCAGTGATCACGTGGCACTGACGACAGGTGGCACTAATATGTGGCAGTGATCACGTGGCACTGACGACAGGTGGCACTAATATGTGGCAGTGATCACGTGGCACTGACGACAGGTGGCACTAATATGTGGCAGTGATCACGTGGCACTGACGACAGGTGGCACTAATATGTGGCAGTGATCACGTGGCACTGACGACAGGTGGCACTAATATGTGGCAGTGATCACGTGGCACTGACGACAGGTGGCACTAATATGTGGCAGTGATCACGTGGCACTGACGACAGGTGGCACTAATATGTGGCAGTGATCACGTGGCATTGACGACAGGTGGCACTAATATGTGGCAGTGATCACGTGGCACTGACGACAGGTGGCACTAATATGTGGCAGTGATCACGTGGCACTGATGACCGATGGCACCAATAAGATGGCACGTGACACTGACAGGTGGCACTTTATTTTTCATTGTTTTTTTGTTTTTGTTTTTCACTCACGGCGCCGCTGCAGCCGTTCATCTCTCCCTCCTCACACGCTGTCTGTGTGAGGAGGGAGAGCGGCGCTGAGAGATGATCTCATATGTTTACATATGAGATCATCTCCCATTGGACACGCCGATCACGCTGTAAACGGCCCCTGTGATTGGCCGTTTACAGCGATCTGTGCCTGCCTGTGTCCGACGGACACGGCCAGCACAGAACTTCCCCGATGCGCGCTCTCAGGAGCGCGCATTAGGGAAGTAAACACTAGGACGTCTAGGGACGTCCACCCGGCAGGGAGCGTCCGCGCTGAAGCCGTCTTTCGGCTATAGCGCGGGCGCGAAGTGGTTAAACCTGCATTTGTGGGAATAAAAACAACATATTAATTATAAGGCGATCAGCCAGGTCTTGAATAATAAAAGTGTTGGGGTAGAGGTTAAAATAACGCTTGTATGCTTTTAGATTTTGGCAGGAATCCAAGCATAACATTTTTCATAAGGTGTACATTTTTGTTAATAGTTTTAATTAGTTTGATGCCATATTATTAGAGTATATAACAATGTAACTGTTGGTTATATTTTTTTTGTTTCTCCAAGGTGCACCCAAGAAAGAAGTCTACTTCATGGCCATCATAGACATCCTGACACCATATGATGCCAAGAAGAAAGCTGCACATGCTGCCAAAACAGTTAAACATGGGGTAAGCAGAAGTACTGCAGCAGCCTTATCACTGCATGGTTAAAGTACATGTCTTACCAATTATACTAATAATACAGGACTTGATTCTTGGACTGTGGGTTACATGTTGCTTCCTTGGAGTGGTTGGACACTGGCTCCAGTATTTTGCCAGTGTTATTTTCCTATCTTTCACCTGTTTTTGTTTAATCCTTTGACACTTGTGTCAAGATCTGACTGCTTATTGCCTTTTGGCTCACTAGCAGTTTTTTGATTGGGCACCCTCAGTGTTTATCTTGGGAATTGGACCCCGGCAGTGTATCCAGCCTGTAAAGTTTTACTGTGGGCATTCAATCTTCCTTTCAGCGCTCACCTTGTAGTTAGCCATGTAGAGCTGTGGTCCATCCCTGCGGTGCCCAACCTCGAAGGTGGGCACCACAGGTGAAGCATGAACCCCCCGGGATGGAACCAGGAATGTAGACAAGGCAAAACAGGGTTTCCCTGTACCTTTTTACATAGCGGTTCCTAGCCATACATGTCTTGCAGAATTATTACTTGGACCTGTAGTACACATTAGGCTTGATTTACTAAAACTGAAGAGTGCGAAATCTGGTGCAGCTCTGCTTAGAAACCAATCCACTTATAGATGTTTTTGTCAAAGCAGAATACATTTTGGCATAAATTTATAATATTTGATTTTAATGGTTTTGTTTTACAGTATGACCGAAAGTAGAAACTACTGTGTTTTTGTTTTTTTTTTTGTTTATCAATTTTTTTCTCTTTTTTTTTTTTTTTTTTTTTTATATCGCAAAAATTTAAAACCAATGGTGATCAAATACCACCAACAGAAAGCTCTGTGTGAAAAAAATAATAGTTTTCATTTGCATACAGTATTGCATGGCCGTACAATTGCCAGTTAAAGTAGCAATGCTGGAAAGCACAAAATGCCCTGGTTATAAATGGGGTAAGTGATTAATTGAACCTGCTGAAGTTGGCTGATTGGCTACCATGCACAGCTGCACTCTCCAGTTTTAGAAAATCCATCCCACTATATTATATGCTTGTATTCTACAGGATACACAGCAGTGCTAATGGAAGAAGTGGATTTAAAGGCACAGGTTATGGGGTAATGCTGGGGGGGGGGGGGGGGGTGCAGACAAGGATGCTGTGCAGGTGCTCAGTATCCTCATCAACCAATGACTTCAGCAGTTGTTAGGCTGCTGGTGGCTGGCCTTCCCAGTGCCTATGGTTGTAATGTTACACAATGAAAACCTGTGGATTTGTGTAACAAAAATAAGCTTAATCCACTTGGGCAAACTTTTTGGGCAATTTTTAGGCATTTTGCTGAGGCACCCCTGAAGAACCCAAAAAGGCACCCTGGTTAAAAAAGGCTGGCTTAGACTATGGTACACTGGACTAGTTTTCGATAATCATGTTCTTTAGGATTATAGCTCTTGCCCTCAGCCCTACTATTCTGCGTAGATTCCATGGAGAATATTATCTGTTTGCCTCCTCCAAGCAATGTCGTCTACTGCAGGTCCATTCTTCACCTCAGAAGCCACCTTCACAATGAAGGTTCACTCTCACCCCTGGAGATGGAGGGACGTCTACAGGCCCTTTTTTATTATCCCAGGGTGCCTTGGAGGCTTTTAACTTACAAGACTTTTTCCTTTTCGGTTGATCACATATCCTTCATGGGCTCCTCCCCGACATTATATCTGGTGTACCTGGGTCTAATCGTGATATTTTTTTTTATTCACATACTTTGTTCGTCATGGCATTTTTGTCTGTGTCTGGTTCCATGTTCAAAACATACTCTCGTTGACACCTTGGTTGCAGCTTCCTGAGAATTACTCTCAGGTTCTGCTGGTGGCCTTTTTTGAGGCAGCCTTGGTCCTTTTTTGTTTTCTTTATCACTCGCAGGGTCACTAGGGCTCCCCTCCTCATTTTGTGGGGAGGTTAGCTGGTTTTGCAGATTACCAATTTGCCATTTTACCCTCTTGCCTTCTCGAAAACCTGGCCTTTGTACCAGTCGTCTTCCATACATTGGTTTAGTACTGAAAGATTGCATTGCCTGTGCTCTATACTTCCTATCTGCATGTTTTCCCTTTCCACATGTGGTCTGTTGTCATGACACTTGCCTGCTTCTCTCACCTTTTCTGAAAGATCTGTCACTATCTGGAATTCATTGATATCCACCAGTTAGGCAAATTCCAACACCTAGATTGGGTGCCATCTTTCCTTTTGGGTTATTCAGAATGCTTCATCAATACTCTGAAGTTTGTCATGTGAGGTAGTTCTCACTACCTCACATGACTTGCATCCTTACTGTGTGACAGTAAGGAACCCCATACCAGAACCTAGCCCATGGTACCCGGCAGGTCTTGGTTAGGCCTTGTATATCCTTCTCCTAACACCTTGACTTTACACTCATCGTGCACCCCCTTACAGGAAGTTTCTCCATTTGCGTTGCAATTTTCTTGCCCATGCAGAGTCTACCCTTTGTTCTTCCCTTATATAGGTCTCTGTAAGAATGGAACCTTTTTGTCTCTGTTAACCCTAATAGGAGTAGTTATGCCTTGACTGTTCCTGTGCTCTCCCTGGGGCCCATCTTCTTTTCTTACACCACATGGGGAGGAAGTATCCTTCTCACTTCCCAAGGGCACCATTTCTCGCCTTCTGTAAGATTGTCATTCTTCATTCCCATGTCCTGCCATGAAGGCATTATTCGCCTTATGGCTGTAGACAGGACTTCCATCTGTGGCAACTTGCCATATTTTCCCTTCCCCGCTGACCCCTCTTTTTTTCCTCACAGGGTAGTTCCTCTATAAGAATCCTCCCTTATATTCCACACAGTTGGGTGGTTACATTTGCCCTTCTTTTAAGGCTTCTGCCCTCAGCGATGAGTCCTTCCTTCCCTACTTTAACCCAGCCTTCAAGAGGCTGGGGGTTCGTGGGTTCCTTGCAGCATCTTGCATCAGCTCCTTAAGCCTTTGCTTATCTCTGCCTTGGCTACAAGAGGTTTCTGCTGTCATCTGTCTGTTTACGTCCATTGACACGTCTTGTCTTATGGGACTGTTGCTGTAATTTTGGCTGTTTTGCCTACTCCTAATAATCAACTTGTGTGTCCTGTACTGTACAATAAAAATAGGAATTTTAGACGGTGCATTCGGAAAGTATTCACTTTTTCCACATTTTGTTATGTTACAACCTTATTCCAAAATGAGTTCATTATTTTCTTAAAATTCTACAAACATAACCCCATAATGACAACATGAAAGAAGTTTTGTTTGAAAATTATTAATAATTAAAAAAATCCCATGTACATAAGTATTCACAGCCTTTGCTCGATACTTTGTTGAAGCACCTTTGGCACCAATTACAGCCTCAAGCCTTTTTGAGTATGATGCTACAAGCTTGGCACACCTATTTTGGGCAGTTTCTCTTCTTATTCTTCGCAGGGCGCCTCAAGCTCCATCAGGTTGAATGGGGAGTGCCGTTGCACAGCCATTTTCAGATCTCTCCAGAGATGTTCATTTGGGTTTGAAGTCAAGGTGGGCCACTCAAGGACATTCACAGTTGTACTATAGCCACTCCTTTGTTATCTTGGCTGTGTGCTTAGGGTCGTTGTCCTGTTGGAAGGGGAACCTTCGCCCCAATCTGAGGTTCAGAGCACTCTGAAGCAGGTTTTCATCAAGGATGTCTCTGTACATTGCTGCATTCATCTTTCCCTAGATACTGACTAGTCTCCCAGTTCCTGCTGCTGAAAAACATCCCCACAGCATGCTGCCACCACCATGCTTTACTATAGGGATGGTATTGGCCAGGTGATTAGCTGTACCTTGTTTTCTCCAGACATGATGATTGCCATTCAGGAAGGTTCTCCTCTCTCCACAGAGAAATGCTGGAGCTCTAGTTCATTCACAAGCCCTGCAGCTTTCAAACAGTCTGTATAAGGGTACAGAGCGAAAGCTACAGGGCTGCAAAAATGTGCATATTTTATTTTAATTTTTTTTTTTTTTTTTTTTTTTAAATCTCCCTTTAACCTGACATAACACTCCCTTATACCTAATGTACTTTAGCAGATTTTTTTTAATGTTCAAGTTGGCCTTTGAAATGTATTTATATTACTAGGATTTTTTTTTAATTTCAATATACTTTGGACCTTTAAATATGGAACTCCCTGTTACTTTAGTATCTTTTTTGATCTTTTTCAGGCTGGAGCAGAAATTTCCACAGTGAATCCAGAGCAGTATTCCAAACGCTTCATTGAATTCATGTCAAATATCCTGGCATAGCTCTTCTCTCCGTCCTCTGCACTTGCCCTTTCCCTGTACGCAGGGATAACCCTCACCCTCCCGGTCTGTGTGCAAGAGTCTAAATGAGTGAAGTGGTGTGTTTGCACGCCCATCCTATTTGTACCTCCTGTCCCCCTATTTTGCTAAAAGATCAATTATTTCCCATCCTCTAACTGTAAGGTTTGTGATATTACATTTCAAGGTCACAAGTTTAAACTGGTTACACCAGGATTTTAGGTCACAATGTAAGTGCTCCCCGACCTTACATTCCTTTTAAATATTAAGAATTTTGTACTATGTTACTGCTAGATAGAATAGTTGTTACAAAACCCTTTTTTCTTTGTCACTTACAGCTGTTTAAGTGACTGCAGCAACAGCACTTCCTTACTGTAAAAGGAAAAACAAATGATCTAACAATTGTCTGTTTCTGAAGCTGGGAGGGCTGCTAATATGCAAATCAACTGGACTATTAAACCAGAACTATTTTTTTTTTTTTCTGTGCCCACTGTATTGTAAGATCAGTGGGAGGCATTCAGTTTTTCGTGCCTACCCATACAGATGACAGCTAACATGTTTGGAGGAGAGGCTCTTTATTTTATATTTTTATTTCTTTCACATGTATGTGTGACTGTTAGGGATACCATAAACAGTATTTTTTTTTTTCCCCAGAGGGTTGTTGTTCTTGAATTGCACTGCAATGTTGTTTTCTCAGTTTTAAATGACTATAGCACTTAGAGTTATTCTTTAAAGTACAAACAAACATTATTTTGTTTTTACCAATTTCAGATACCTTTTCAAACTATGTACTTTTCCTCCCGCAACAACTGTTAAATGTACTTTTTCTTAATTCTGTGCTTTTCAGCTTTGAATTGTTTTTTAAAGTATTATTCTCTGCATTAAGAGGGGATGGGTAAAGCAGGAAGAGATGAGTGTGTAAATTAATCATATCTATCTTTGTTCATATGGCTTGCTGTCGAGAAAGGGAGCCCACCCACTTATCAATATTTGGCTGGTCTCTTCTGCACCAGTCAAATTTTGATCAGTGTATGACCAGCTTAACAGAACATCATCTAACAAACAAAACAGAAATCCATTAAAACATTTTCAAATAGTTTCTGTAGAGTTTCTGTTTAGAATTTTTTTTCTCATTTCTATTACGGGTGATTGATATCAGACAGAGCAGAAAGTGAAGGGAATCGCTTTTCCAGGTACACAGACAGCATTTTGAAACCTAAGTTTCTAACCCTTCCTCACTTTTTTTAAAGACATTGAAAAAGATTTTTTTTCAGGTAGAAGTACAGTTTCTATAAAAAAAAAAAAAGTAGCCCATCCTGTCTTGGTCCCTAGCTTAGGACTTCCCACCCTGGTGCTTACTTACCTTTTAGTGAAAACAGTTGTTTCCTGTGGTGTTCACATCCTGTGTCTTAATGTCTTGTTCAGAGCTGCATGTGCAGTAACTCCCCATTGACTTAGGCTGTACTGCTACAGTGGAGACGCTGTAAAACATGCTTTCAAGTCGTTGGAGAGTTCCTGTCCAGCCAACACTGGTTAAGGGTACAGGATATAAACACTGCAGGAGGTCACAGGACAGGTTAGTAAGCACCTGAAGGGAAAGAGGGGGGAGAGGGTGCGCTTGATTTCTGAGTTAGATTAGGTTAAAATATATGTTAACTCCAACAATATATTTATCCTATTTGCTTCCTTTTGGTCTGTATGTATATACTATTGGAAGTGTTTTGTTATATCGGTTTGATCATTGCAAAAAATGCCTGGGTGCCCTGAGTGCATTCGGGGCCAATGCACCTGAATGGATGTCACATTGTGTGCATGCAGCCACTGCATCCAAATAGACAGCTGTGGGACTGCTGGCACGGGGATGTACATAACACCTGTGCATCCCTGTGCCAGAAAAAATCCGGCACAGCCACTACTAAAATCCTGTGTTGCGATTCTAACTGAGCTAAGGGCAAATTTGTCATCACACGAACATAATGGTAGTTAAAGCGTGTGCCAAAGCAAAAATAAAAATGTTATACATCTCTAAGTTATGCACAATTGCCCATGTTTTATCTTTTTCAAACACCGCAAGTACAGAAAAATAACTGTTGATATGCCAGAATTAAAGTATGCTTTTCTAAGATTAGAGCAGAAGGAATCTGGAGCAGCTGTGCATGGCAACCAATCTGCTTTTAGCTTTTATTTTTAAACCTTAACTGAACTAGTTTAACCGGTTCCCGACCGGCGCACGACGATGTACATCGGCAGAATGTCAGACAGGCAAATGGGAGCAGAGATCAGTGACTGTCACGCACAGCCAGCCCGCCCCCCCCCCCCCCCTCAGTTAGAAACACGCTCCTCGGACACACTTAACCCCTACACTGCCACCTAGTGGTTAACCCCTTCACTGCCAGTGTCATTTACACAGGAATCGGTCCATTTGTATAGCACTGATTGCTGTATAAATGACAATGGTCCCAAAAATGTGTCAGAAATGTCCGATGTGTCCGCCATAATGTCGCAGTCATGATAAAAATCGCTGATCGCCGCCATTACTAGTAAAAAAAATATTAATAAAAATGCCATAAAAAGAAACGCTATTTTATAGACGCTATAACTTTTGCGCAAACCAATCAATAAACGCTTTTTTTTTTTTTTTTATTACCAAAAATATGTAGAATACGTATCGGCCTAAACTGAGAAATTTTTTTTTTTATATATATTTTTGGGGGTAATTTATTATAACAAAAAATGTTTTTTTTTTTTTTTTTTTTTTTTCAAAATTGTCGCTCATTTTTTGTTTATAGAGCAAAAAATAAAAACCGCAGAGGTGATCAAATACCACCAAAAGAAAGCTCTATTTGTGGGGAAAAAAGACGTCCATTTTGTCTGGGAGCCATGTCGCACAACTGTGCAATTGTCAGTTAAAGTGAAGCAGTGTCGAATCACAAAAAGTGCTCTGGTCTTTGGCCAGCAATATGGTTCGGGGTACAGCTGCTCCAGATTCTGTCTGCTCTGGTTTTAGTAAATTCTCTCCATTGTATTTTTGCAGCTGATTCATGTTATCGTCCCTGTCTACTTAATTTGCAATGCATTACCAAGAATACAGACCTCTCCTCATCTCCATATCCCCATCTTGAGCACAGGCATACCACATAGGACATTTTTAGCTCCCTGGATTTCTGAAAAAAATAACCTTTTTTTTTTTTTTACCAATCAAACCGATATATATCGACTTTCAATTCTATATTTAGCAGACCGAATGGAGCAAAAAATACGTTTGTTAGGGTTTTCATACAAGTAAATTGCGTGTTTAAATGTATTTGCAGTTACAGTACTTATATTGTAGTACCATTTCGTACTCCATTTTTTAATGCACATTTTGACAAGTTACTCTGTACTCTAGTCATGTCTTACTGGGAGTAGGGTAAAACAAAGGGTGCAGTTAGTTTAAGGCTCCTTTCACACTATCTGACTCCAAAGTTGTGCGATTTTCAGTGCAACTTTGGAGTCCTACTTAGATGCAAATTTTTCACATTTTGGCATTGAAGTCGTGTTTGAAGTCAGACCAAAGTAGTGCAGGAACCTTTTCTGAAGTCGCAGCGACTTCAGTAGTGTCACTTGGAAAGGCTCTCATAGAGATGCATGGCTTTTCACATGTCCTGCAACTTTGGGTCTCAAATTGGATCCGAAGTTTCACAAGTGTGAAAAGAGCCTAAGATGATATTTAAAATTGTGATATTTACCATAAAGCTGGAATTTGAGCCCGTAGACCTTTAAGGAGAATGCACTGTTCTGTACTGTTATTTTTTTTTTATACAGATTAAAGGCTGAGAACCTGTGCAGAATACTCTGCTTCAACCATGAGCCAGATCTTTAAAAATGTATGTACAGGCACTATATACAAACACTGCTGGTGGCAGGCCTAGACACATTGGGCCTTCACTACCATACAGTAAAATACAGCATTTACTATGACCTGAAAATTTTAGCCAGTAAATTAAATGTAATTTGCTGTGAACTAGCTGTGATTCTAGAACAGTTTTTGCAATCAGTGTTGGATAAAATAACCTGTTAATTCTTACAGATCATCTAAAAATTGGATTTGGGCCAAGAACGATATACAAGCCAAAAAGTATTACAAAGATTTGTATGGTGTACACTAAAACTACTGTGAGAAGAGGCAATTAATGAAAGCTGAAGCAAAAGTTGACTTTAGATATGGATAGGTTTACTATGGTTAACTGTTCTCTGTTCATGCCAGTTTTAGATCTGTGACACATAGAACTCATTCATTAAAACTGACGGCTTAAAAAGCAGCATATGCAAGTCTTGCTCTGGGTTTCTACTTTCAAAAAAATCTTAAGCGCACATAGTAAAAAATGTTTTCATTCCTGTCACATCCTGGCAGAGGTATTTGTTTTTATTTTTTTATTTATTTTTCTGGCTTGGCTTACCGGATTATGGTCGCCAGATATATACCTATTACATATTAACTGTAAGTCAGAGGTAGATGCCATTGGGTGACATTTTTCCCTAAAATGTGACAAGGATCACACCTCATTAGCTTTGTACCCTGCATTGCCATGTCATGATATGACAAACTGGCAAACTCAAGTAATGCCGATGTAGCTATATAATACAAAATATGGGTACTTCAGTTTTATGAAAAACCAAACAGTCGGCATATACCACTATAAAGGCTACAATGGATCCAAAATGTATAGCTAAACATATAAAAAGAAAATCAAATGTAATCTACCAAAAATTTACAACTGTTATGTAATCTACATAGACCGTATATTACACAGAAAATACAAGATGACTCCATTTATTTCCTTTGTAAAAGAAGGATCTTCATGTTACTGACCTGTCATTTAACAGTGAACAACTCCATAGAGCAGGGGTCTCAAACTGGTGGCCCTCCAGCTGTTGCAAAACTTCAAGTCCCATGAAGCATTGGAAGACTGAATGCATGACTTCCTCAGGCAGAGGCATGATGGGACTTGTAGTTCCGCAACAGCTGGAGGACCACCAGTATGAGACCCCTGCCATAAAGGCTGACACTGTTGGCTTAGCTAGAGAAACGATTACTGTTTTTGGTATCTTGTTATACAAGAACCAAATCTTTATGCCTGTGTAAGGATTTGTACCCGAGTCTGTATCCAGTTGGAGCTCACAATTTGTATTCACGTTGGAGGATGTTGGGTACTTTTTGAGTGTTGCTATGCTTTGGGAATAACAATTTTATATGAAATATGTGTGTGTCCTAGGGGAAGAATGGTGGACTTTGGTTAGTTAAAGAATAATGGTTAATATTATAAATAGTTACATTTGGTGCAGCATGGACCAATGTGTAACTATGTATATATACCATACCTGGCCGTAGCCCTTGGAAACTGGAAATCGCTAAAGTAGACGCCACTTTCGGGTCTCACGTGGAAGCTGCTGGCCTGATGCAGTCTGAACACAGTAGGTCAGCTGCTTGGCATGGGTGCAATTCAGGAAATGCTTTGCAGTTTCTGAATGAATGTAAAGTGTTCATGTTACTATGTATAATATAGCCATGCATATCATTTTTCTTTAAAGCATGGTAAAAATAAGTTGTACTTTCTATGTAATAATTGGCTTAAAGATTACTGAACTGTTGAGAATTTTTTCTACTATTTTTTTTATACACTTCGCTATACATTTTGGTTCTGTAGTAAACGTTAAAATGGTGTATGCTGAATTTTTTTTAGTTTTTCATATTGAAAGTCAGCGCAGGCTCTGAATATGTAAGGAGTTTGGTAGGCCCTTTTTTGATTGTGGTGGTACTTCAGTTTTAAATGGGATTTCTATAAATATTTGAGAGAGACTGGTTGCTACTGATTTCTCTGTTTAAACTAGGGTGTTCACCATACCCACTAAGTTGTGTTTTGTAGAAACACAAAGGCTGCAATTACTGATGACCACCCGAAAACTCTAGTTGGTTGACTATTTTGCCGACCCACTGGGATGCTTTATAAAGTTGCCTAAAAAAGTAGGCAGATAAGTAAAGACAATTACAATGTTTACTTGTTCTGGGTTAGTGACGCAGGTGCAGCATGTCAACCAGGCAACTAGCATTTACATATTCAGGAATAGAAACCTCTGTTTATTGAAGGAAAGGTTTTGTTTCAATGGGTTGAAGCACCACAGTGAATACATTTAAAGTGGAAGTAAACCCTTCCACATGACTTTGGCCTACAGGTAAGCCTAGATTAAGGCTTACCTGTAGGTCCAATAAATATCTCCTAAACCTACATGGTTTAGGAGATATTTAGCGATGAAAAGGCATCGCTGTCTACGGCGCATGCGCCGTAGACAGCGGCGCGCAGGCGCACTGAGGGCGCACTGCATATGCCGCTCTCACGGCAATATGCCGATCTCGTGCGCATGCGCGGGAGTGACGTCATCGCCGCTCCAGCGAATGATAGCGCTGGAGCGGCGAGACCCGGAAGTCACTCCGGCCCTGCATGGCGGCGAGGAAGATGGAAGATAAGGACGGCTTCGGGGGCTTCGTTTTCAGGTAAGTTTTTCATAATGAGCTAGTATGCTATGCATACTAGCTCATTATGCCTTTGCCTTGCAGGGTGTCTTTTTTTTTTTTTTTTTTCACAGAGGCTTTACTTCCTCTTTAACCCTCAATGTCACTCACTGTTAATAATGTGGTCTTGCAATGCTTTCATAAAATAGCCATTTTAGGCAAACATGTACTAACAAAATGTTGACTAAGCTCTCATGGAAATACTTGTTTCCTGACTGTTGATGGAAAGGGTGCAATAATTTGAGACACTGACTTTGGTCAGCTGTTCTGACTTCAAGTGTGTTTAGTGTCAGTGACTCAAAGTATGTAGACCAGAGATAGCCAGGGAATTAGTATTACCTAATCCAGGGATGGCAAACCTTGGCACCACAAATGTTTTGGAACTACATTTCCCATGATGCTCAACTAAACTGCAGAGTGCATGAGCATCATGGAAAATGTAGTTCCAAAACATCTGAGGTGCCAAGGTTCGCCATCACTGCCCTAGTCCATTAAGGGACCTTCTCCCTGGGTCCTGGCCTGACACATTCTGTTATTTTACTGCTGTCAGATAGAAGCAGGACACTAGCCATACTTGCTGAGCAGTGCTGCAGTAAGTGCATAAGCTCTGCCTTCTTATTTGCACTCTTCTGGGACTGTGCGGTTCTCCTGCTATTTCCCATTGGAGCTTGCACTTTGGAGTCTTGTCCTGCAACACAATACTTGTGTCAGCGGCACTCTATGAAACATGTATGCAATGCTTTTTTATAATGGGTCATATGCGCTATATTGGTGCACCTGCACCATACTGCCCTGTGTACCTGGGCCATGTGTGTGCCATCTGATTCTCAGCAGAATCACCACCAGATCATCGCAACTATCCCAGGGTTAGTCCACACTGTTATTTACAGTCACTTGGTCACAAAAGGTCACAGAACATCTCCTGCTTCTGCAGACTCATTCGAACCCTTGTTGAAATACCTCATTAATAGCAGTATGGAGAATCATAACAACAAGGGCACCGGTCCTAGGGGTCCTTCCAACTCGTGATCCACTAAAAGATCTGAGGTGAGCTGCAGAATTCCTCCTCTTGGACCTAATGCTGACTGCCTGAATCATTGTACCCTACTTGGATTCACATGCTCCTGAGTTGTTTTAACTGACTGGCGTGGGGTCAGATTTTATAAGTAAAATCCACTCCCTTGATTGCTGACTCACAATGCAGGAGCCAGTCTACACCTTCTCCTCCAGAGTCTGATATATCTGCAGCTGCTTCTGCACACGCAGCCATGGATGTGAGTCTAACCTATTTGTTTTGGATGATTTTGTGCTTGAGGAGGTTCATTTGAAAAAACTCCTAGGCTTAAGGACACCATTTGGGTTCTACTTGACATGGTGTGTACATGTCTAGATATTGAACAACCTGCACCTGAATTTTCTAAAGTTAACAGTCTGGGCTTCCTTTTTAATAGTCGCCCTTCCGTCAAACATTTCTATTATATTGCTACAACCATTTTTGTATGGTGACTGGTCCTCTCCTGACGAGCTGCCCTTTTTTGCTGAACAATATAAGTGTTTAAGAAGTAGGCTCTCCCTGCTGTGTACCTGTCAAACTTTGCCTTAAAGTAGTGGTTTTATTTAAATAAGTGTTTTCTATTAAAATCAAACATTCCACAGTACTTTTTTTTTTTTTCCCACGCAGTACTTTTTTTCTTTTTTTTTTCTTCCTTCCACTTTCCTGAACTTTTGGTTAGGAAAGAAGCAGTGTGGGCTCCAGCTGAAGTACATCACTTGCTAGGAGGAGGGGGAAGCAGGGGAATGAGATGCTGCCAATGCTATCTGTTGGTACGGAAGCAAGGAGAACCCCATTCTATGCTAGCTGGGAGTGTGCACAGATGTTGCTCTGTAGGATCTTGTAAGGGGACCGAGACACCCAAATATATTCAAGCAGGGAAAACATCTTTTGTACTTCCCTGGCCAGCTTCATTAAAGAAGTCACTGAGGGAAAGGCCCCCTTTTTACATTGGTAAAAGAAAATTAAGGCTTAGGCCTTTAAACCACCTACTTCTGGAACTAAGAATTGTTTTCATTTCTCCCAGACCTCTTGATGCCAAGTCTCAAGTCCAGGACTCTTCTCTCCCCCCCCCCCCCCCCCCCAAACTTTTGGCATGCCAAAACCTTCATACACAGAGGCAAAGGGGGTTTTCGCAACATTTTGAGTTTAGAAGCATTAAGCTTCCATTAAAGTCATATATGGAATCTACCTTTAATCTATCGCAAAGATCTTTAAATTATTCAGAAATATCTCTTTTGCATAAAGGACAACATTTTTATCCAACTAAACATTTTGACTTATTTGGAACCTTATTAAATGTGAATAAATTTGCACGTTTGCTGACCTTAAAGAAACATTACTTTAACGAGATGGGGATTCTGTGGAAGATTCGCTAGAGGGTCCTTTAAAAGGTGGTCCGTAATCATCCGATCCCCCCCCCCCCCCATAGGGGAGAGCAGACTCTGTGCAGGGACGGACTTGTTATCCGCCGGCTCAGCAGGGATCAACGGAGCGATCCCCGCTGAGCAAGCGGAGGAGTAAAACAGACACCTGTGAAAGGGGCCTTACTGAGGAAACCATTGGAACAGACCCTATCAGTCAATATTCAACAAACTGGTCAAACTTTCCTTGAGTGATAATGGAATGGAAGCTGCGCACAAATTAAATAAAATGTAAAACATATGATATCAAGAGTGACTGACTGTTGATGTGACCATATAAACCAATACAGCAAATATATGATGCAATATTGCTATGTGCAAAAAATGTTAGATGAAACCCAGCAAGTAACAAAACAAAATACTCATATAGATGAAATAATAGAAAAAAAAAAAATAAAATATAATATGATATATATATATATATATATATATATATATATATATATATATATATATATATAAAGTCCAGTGATGAAGGTGACAGAAAATTCTATGAGTGAATTATCTTCTCTGTGATTAACACAAAACACCACCAAATGAGTGAACCACCACCATGCAGCATATGCGCTTACCAGAAGGCAAGCGATATAGAGCCTGTAGTATCAACACAGCATCAAGACCTCAGATCACCTCTTGCGAATACACTGAGAGCAAACCAGGGAATCCCAAATCGATAGGCAGTCCAAAGGCATCAATCACGATCTCGGCAAGGAAAGAAAGCTCACCATAGTGTAACTCAATTTCAGGAAACAATTTATTATACAAAAAAGTAATTCACTTACATTTAAAATCTTTAAAAGCGCATGTATGTAAAATGAAGTAAGCCGGCCGGCTTGTAGACTACCGTCCTAGACAGCGATGGCATCAGCACGCCTCCCTCCCGACGTCCGTTTCGTCAAAGAGTGATTGACGAAACGGACGTCGGGAGGGAGGCGTGCTGATGCCATCGCTGTCTAGGACGGTAGTCTACAAGCCGGCCGGCTTACTTCATTTTACATGCGTTTTTAAAGATTTTAAATGCAAGTGCATTACTTTTTTGTATAATAAATTGTTTCCTGAAATTGAGTTACACTATGGTGAGCTTTCTTTCCTTGCTGAGATCGTGATTGATGCCTTTGGACTACCTATCGATTTGGGACTCCCTGGTTTGCTCTGTGTATTCGCAAGATGTGATCTGAGGTCTTGATGCTGTGTTGATACTACAGGCTCTATATCGCTTGCCTTCTGGTAAGCGCATATGCTGCATGGTGGTGGTTCACTCATTTGGTGGTGTGTAATATATATATATATATATATATATATATATATATATATATATATATATATATATATATATATATATATATATATATATATATATATATATATATATATATATATATATATATATATATATATATATATATATATATATATATAATATTAAAATATTCATTTTTTTTTTTTTTTTTTTTATTATTTCATCTATGAGTATTTTGTTTTGTTACTTGCTGGGTTTCATTTTTTGCACATAGCAATATTGCATCATATATTTGTTGTATTGGTTTATATGGTCACATCAACAGTCACTCTTGATATCATATGTTTTACATTTTATTTAATTTGTGCGCAGCTTCCATTCCATTATAACCTCCTGTAATTGTGCATATCTCGCAATTTTTTAGCTGCAGCCATTTTTCTCTCTTCGCCTTTCAGGACAGCACCTTGGAGAGAGCGCAGCTCCGCCTTTACCCAGGAAACACTGCGTGACAACGCCCCTTTTTAAGATCAGCTGCTTCCACCATGCCTTCAGTTTTAGTGTTTCCTCCGCCATGGTGGAACACTGCTGGGGAACCAGGGGTGCTGCGCTCTCTTTAAAGGAAAAACGAGGGTTTTGGCAGTACCTTGTGCTTACGTTCGCAAAGACCAGCCCAGCACCTTCCCGAACGATGGGGTTGGTGTTCCGGTGTTCCCTTCCTTCGTCGGCTCACAGGAGTAATGGACTGCCGGAGGTTGATCGCCCGTGCGTTCGGGGGGGCCGCGGTTGTGCTCAGAAACGAGCGTTCCATGCCAGGCCTCAGCATGTCGGCGCCGAATCCCGGACGGCGGGGGACGCCAGTTCCGGTGGGTGGAGACCTCCGGCAGGGCGTAGCAGCAATTGGTTCCAGCTGCTGGAACGCAGGAGGAAGGGGCAGGTCCTCTGGCCGGGACTTCCGTTTGTTTGGCACGGTCGGAAAGCCATTTAAAGCGTGCGGACGGCGGCTGCTACGATCGAAATGGAGGACGGATCTTCAGCAGCTATGGCGGATGCAGGCGCCCAGGTTCCCGGCCAGTCCCAGGTAGGAGAGGTACAGAGGGACCTCTTTCCTTTACATCACTGGGTGTTTTTTGTTTGGTTTATGTATTAAGTTAACCTGCAGCTGTCTGCTTTGGTGTAAAGGTCCATTAGCAGTTCAGCAGGGATTGAGACTCTGGGCACTTAGGGTGTTTGTCTTTGGGGGGTCTACCTGTTGTACTCTTTAGTGGCTGCAGTTAAAGAGGACCTGTGGGTTCTTTTATTTCTGTCGTTTCAGAAAGTTACTGCTAAGTCAGAGAGAACTTCAAGAAAATGCCCCTCATGCAAAAATCCTTTAAGGGACTCTTGGCCCAAACCCCTGTGCAGATCCTGCATTGCGGATTTAGTGAAGGAGGAGTCTTCACAGGAGTGCAAGGAACTCCTGTCTTCAGTGAGAAAAGAACTAGCAGAGGCCCTAGGGACAGTACGCTCCCTTGTGAAAAAGCGTGGTCAGAGTTCCAGCCAAGAACAGGGTTCTCAATCCAGTCTCCCTCCGTCCACTTCTGTGCAAATTGAAAGTGAGTCTGAGGAAGAAAGGGAAAGCATTCCTCCCTCAACGTTTGATTCTGATGATGAGGAAGAGGAAGAAGAAGCCAAGGCTTCTAGATATAAACTGTCACTTGAGGAAGTTGATGATTTACTCAAGGCAATTTATACTACACTGGAGATCCAGGAAGAAAAAATTCAGCTGTCAGTACATGACAAAATGTACCAGGGGCTGGAGGAGGTTAAACATAGAGTCTTTCCGGTACACAAGGTGTTAACAGACTCCATTAGAAAGGAATGGAAGGATCCAGAGAAAGGACAATTTTTTTCTAAAGCCCTTAAAAGGAGGTTCCCTTTTGAGGAGAGTGAGGAGTGTGTTTGGAATAAGAAGCCAAAGATAGATGCGGCCTTCTCTCAAGTATCCAGGAAAACGGACTTAGCCTTTGAGGATATGGGAATTCTTAAAAACGCTATGGACAAAAAAGCGGATGGGCTACTGAAGAAAGCATGGGACTCTTCATTAGCCAATCTGAAACCTGCAATGGCAGCCACAGTTGTGGCCAGAAATTTGGAATGCTGGTTAGACCAACTCAAAAATCATGTGGTGGCAGGTACCTCCAGGAAAGATTTATTAGAGTCCTTCCCTACTCTGTTAAAAGCCGTCCGATATATGGCTGATGCCTCGGCAGAATCCATCAAAATGTCTGCCAGGTCATCAGCATTGGTTAATTCCGCAAGAAGAGCCCTCTGGCTTAAAACTTGGTCAGGGGATTCAGCCTCTAAAGGGAAATTGTGTGGGATTCCCTTTTCAGGGGACTTGTTGTTTGGTCCGGAATTAGAGACTGTACTTGATAGGACAGCAGACAAAAAGAAAGCTTTTCCTCAGAAAAAGAAAGTGGTACAACAGAGGAAGAATTTTCGTCCTTTTCGACAAACCGATAAGGAAAAGGACCAAACAAAGAAAAGACCCTGGAACCCCCAGAGAGGAAGAGGCAGGGGTGGGGTATTGTTCAGAAACCCTGAGCAATCCCCTAAAAAACAGTGACCAGCTTCCAGTAGGAGGGAGGCTTCAGGACTTCTTGCTCAGTTGGGAAAAAAACAACAAGAAGTCCATTTGTCCTAGGGATAATCCAGCAGGGTTACCATCTGGAGTTTTTACAAAACCCCCCAAGTCGGTTCTACGTAACAAACTTACCGAAGGATCAGGAGAAGGCTCTGGCTATGAAGTCTCTTCTTCAAGAGCTGATGCAACAGAATGTCATCTCTCAAGTCCCAGAGGGACAAAAAGAAAAAGGGTTTTATTCCCATATATTCTTGGTCAGGAAACCATCGGGAAAGTTCCGTCTGATCCTCAACTTGAAGCTGTTGAATCGATCCATAAAATACAAAAGATTCAGGATGGACACGATTTTTTCAGTAAAGAACTTGCTGACCCCCAGGTGTCACATGGCCTCCATCGATTTGAGGGATGCATACCTCCATATCCCAATAGCACCCCAGTCCCAGAAATTTCTACGTCTGGCAGTCAATTTGGGGAGGGGGGAGGTTTGGCATCTCCAGTTCAGAGCCCTGCCATTCGGCCTCTCCTCCTCACCCAGAGTTTTCACGAAAGTGATGGCAGAGGCATTGGAACCCCTGAGACTGAAAGGGATCCCAATAGTGCCCTACTTGGACGACCTGCTACTTTTCGCCGACTCAAAAAGTCAGGTGGAAGTCAACCTTCAAGTGACTCAAGCACATCTAAGAGGTCTGGGTTGGCTTCTCAACATTCAGAAGTCCAACCTAATACCAGCTCAAAGAGCAAAGTTCCTGGGGTACGAAATAGACTCAGTAGAACAGAAAATATTTCTGCCCCAAGAAAAAATAGAAAAGATGCAGTCGGCTCTGAAGGTACTTCAGTCCAATTCATGGTTCTCAGTAAGACAAGCCATGTCAGCCCTGGGTCTGCTGACAGCAGCAATCCCTGCAGTACAGTGGGCCAGACTGCATGCTCGTCCGCTGCAGGCAGACATTTTGACAAATTGGTCCTACCAGGAATCGCTGGAGAAAAAGTTTGTCATAGGGGTAAGAGCAAAAAGATCACTCTGGTGGTGGAGGAACCAGAGAAACATCTCAAAAGGTCTTCACTGGTCATTCCCACTAACCCAAAGACTGACCACAGATGCCAGCGCATGGGGGTGGGGAGCCCACCTGGAAGAACAAACTATTCAGGGGGTTTGGTCCAAGCCAGAAGCGAGAAGGTCATCGAACTGGAGAGAGTTGAAGGCTATTCATCTGAGTCTTCTGTCCTTCCAGGAACTTCTAAAGAATCAGCATGTCCAAGTCTTGACGGACAATATGACGGCAGTGTTATACATAACAAAACAAGGGGGCACAAAAAGCAGAACTCTGTTGGATTTAGCCTGCCAGATACTGAGATGGGCAGAGAACAACTTGGCCTCCCTATCGGCAGTACACTTAAAGGGGACGGAAAACACCTTGGCAGATCTCCTCAGCAGGAGGGAAGTAAGAGAAGCAGAGTGGTCTCTGAATCAGGATCTATTCAAGACAATAGCCAAGAGTTGGGGTGTTCCTCAGGTGGACCTATTCGCAAGTCAGGAAAACGCGAAGGTACCAGTTTTCTTCTCCCTTCAGAGACAGGATCAAGCTCTGGGGTTAGATGCTCTGGCTCACAGATGGGACTTCCAGCTGTCCTACGCTTTTCCCCCATTTCCACTAATTCCAAGGGTACTAGCAAAATTCAGACTGGAATCCACGGAACTAATTCTGATAGCTCCTTATTGGCCAAAAAGACCGTGGTTTGCAACCCTTATGAACCTCTCAGTAAAACCTCCTTGGAAGTTACCAAACAGGTCAGATCTACTGAGTCAGGGCAAGTTTCTTCATCCAGATCCAGCGTTTCTCAACCTAGCAGCTTGGTTTCTGAAGAACAAATCCTAAGACAAAAGGGACTATCAGAAAAACTCATTACTACCCTTCTTGCAAGTAGGAAGAAGGTGACAAGAGACATTTATTTTAAGGTCTGGAAAGTTTATAATACATGGTGTTCCAGAAAAGACTTTAGTTTGTCTAGTACAATTTCAGTTCTAGAGTTTCTTCAAGACGGATTGGAGAAAGGCCTAGCAGCAAGTACGCTCAAAACGCAAGTAGCGGCCTTATCAGTTTTTTTGGAAAGAACCCTGTCAGGGGAGCCTTTAATAATTCGTTTTTTCAGAGCTATGGCTAAAGTAAAGCCTAAGCCTGTGATCATTTTTCCCAAATGGGATTTATCTTTGGTTCTTCAAGGGCTAACAAAGCTTCCGTTCGAGCCAATAGAAGGATCCTCACTTAAGTTTTTAACGTTTAAAACTGTGTTGTTGGTGGCAGTAACATCAGCTCGTAGAGTCAGTGAGTTACAAGCTCTATCAATCAAAGAGCCATTCATGAGGTGCCTACCAGACAGGGTAGTTCTAAAGACAGACCCAGCCTTCCTACCAAAAGTAAGCTCTGCTTTTCATCGGGCACAGGAGATCATTCTCCCTACATTTTGCCCCTCACCTTCGGGGCCAGGAGAAGAAGCCTTCCATACTCTGGATGTCAGGAGATGTCTTCTTAAGTATCTGGAAATAACAAAGGACTTTAGAAAATCATCCTCATTGTTTGTTTTAATGGAGGGCGCTCACAAGGGATGTAAAGCTTCCAAAAACACCCTTGGAAGATGGTTAAAGCAAGCCATTAAAGAAGCATACACCTCTCTAGGTTTGGAGCCTCCAGAAGGAATCTTGCCTCATTCAACCAGAGCAGTAGCGGCATCATGGGCAGAAAAGGCCGGAGCATCGCCTGAACAAATTTGTAAGGCTGCCATATGGTCCAGTTTTTCAACTTTCATAAAACACTACCGCTTGGATCTGCTTTCAGCCTCAGACCAATCCTTCGGGAGAAAGGTTTTGCAGGCAGTGGTCCCACCCTGAAGTAAGTTTCTTGGTTATCCTCTCCAAGGTGCTGTCCTGAAAGGCGAAGAGAGAAAACCTTAGTTAGACTTACCGGTGACGGTATTTCTACGAGCCTTTCAGGACAGCAGCCTACTTCCCTCCCTAGGTTATGATGTATAATGTATAATTATAGGGCATGGTAACTGTCTGCTTATATTTTCCAGCATGTCGGAGGATTTCTCGATAACAACTGAAGGCATGGTGGAAGCAGCTGATCTTAAAAAGGGGCGTTGTCACGCAGTGTTTCCTGGGTAAAGGCGGAGCTGCGCTCTCTCCAAGGTGCTGTCCTGAAAGGCTCGTAGAAATACCGTCACCGGTAAGTCTAACTAAGGTTTTTTTTTTGCACATCTTTTAGGTAGCGCAGTATATTCTTTTTGCTTTCCTTGAGTAATGTTCCCTATCGCTCCTTGCCTTCTAGCTTCCAATCTCCCAGCATCCTTGCAATGCTTCAGAACCTTTGCCGGGCCCTATTGCCTTCTTGACCAAGATGTCCTCTCCCCAGTTCCTGCTGCAGAATGATTTTAAGGGTTTTTTACGCTAACCTCTTCAGTTCCCAAACCTTAAGGGGGCACCCTCCCCATTCTCCATCTCAAATTTCTAAATTAAGTTTTGGATGAAGTGCTCTCAGGAGCCATTGCCTCCCATCGTCAGATACTTTCTGTACTCTGTGGACATCAGATGCATATTTCTACATAACCATTTTTATGTACTTCACTACTAGTTAATGGCCCTACTCCTCTGCCTCTTCTCAGCACCTCAGGTGTTCACCCAGGTACTAGTTTCAGTGCTGGCTCTGTTGCACTCCAGGGGCATACCTGTATTGGGTTACCCGGAGGATATCACTCTGCAGGAGCAGTTGTTTGGGTTTTGGGGGACAGTGTAATAATGTAAATGTGTTACTTCATTGTTTCTATACCTGCAAATGTTTTTGGTACTAACACAATTGTTGGTATACCTGGGATTGTGTTGCAGTGCCTCCAGGAGCGGTATCTGTCACATCTGGAAAGGGAGTGTTGCTTGTGCCCAAAATGTGTAGGGCATGTTGGCATTCGTCCCTCATGTAGAAGTGTGGGTTTGTGTTGAGGATGTTTAAATCCATTTCTTTCTGGCAGCCCTTACAGTTACTTGATAGCTACCTTGGTAGAGAGCCTACATGGTTTCTGCTCTTTTTTTGTTGCTGACTTGGGTTGCCTGTGTCTCTTGTTCTTGATGCTGATGCCTGGCACCTGGCTTGGCCTCGGTTTAAAAGCAGATAATTTTTTACTTGCAGTCTGCTTCGTCGTTGGCCTGGAAACAGACTATGCCTGCCTGCCACTGGCTCTGATCTGTCAGAACCAGACCTATCTGATTTGCTTCCATTCTCTTTCCCCATTGTAGCCTCCCTGTTCCTTCTAGTTCCTGGTGGGTGATCCTGAAAGGCACGACCTGGTGACATCTAGTTGCAAAATAGCCCAGTTGCCACTAGGGTCACCAGCTCATCATCACTTGTGCTCTAGTGAGGACCGAGGTGCCCTTTAAACTCCTGCATCAACTGTCGGGGGCAAATCTCATAAGACTGGTCCTGGATAGACAACAGACTTTCTTGTCCAGAAATGTTAAACTCTTCAGTCTTGAGACAATCGTGGAGCTAACCAACTTTCTGCTTATGCATGATAGTAGCCTCTTTTTAAAGTGGTTAATTTTGCTCAGTTTTATTTGTTTTATTCCTGAAATATGCAACACAATTTGACTTGAGACAAGTCACCTTGCCTTTGGACAGTGCTCTCTGGCCTTCAAGGACCAGGATTTTTCTGTCCTGGCCGATTTGGGACTAGGCTTTGACCGTGGGCAAGCAATTTCATCCTGTTCTGCAGGATTCTGATGGCCGCATGCGAGTCATTTGGTCTTCAAAGGAGTCTAGAACACTGACGTTAAAGGGGACTTTGCCATCGAAGGAATTTCAGCTGATTATATCTTGGAACTCTCTGTGATCTGATTTGTCCCTTAACCATTGGACTAATCTACTGGTGACATAAACAATTCGGATCCAGTCAGACAGTGCTACAGCCGTGATGGCGTATGTCAACAGTCAGGGAGGAATAAGAAGTTCTGCTGGAGGGATGCAGGTAAAGTCAAGCTAACCTGGACAGCATGTTCCAGCCCTCTGTACTGTGTACATTCCCAGTGTGGAAAATTGGCAGGTGGATTTTTTCATCTAACCATGTCTGTATCCAGGAGCGTGATCTCTGAACCAGGATGCATTTCATGACTTCTGTCGCAGGTGGGGCATGCTGGATGTGCATTGCCTAGCATTCAGGTTGATAATCAAATTGTATTTAAACGTCTATACACTCAGCCTCTATCTCAATCCATACTGGGTCTCCAAGGGTTAAAATTGATAAATCACAGAAAAAATCTCAGAATTTGCAGGATAAAACAGTAGTGCACACAAACTGTAAGTCTAAAAGCCACTGGCAATGGTTGAGTATATCAAAGGGTTAAAGTAGTATTCAACCCAAAAGCCAACATTGTAGTGCAGCATAACAGTTCTTGGATGTGGTGGCTGTATTGGTTTCCTTTTTTTATGCTTTCATTCCTCCATCTTCATCTGGTGATCCAGCCAACGAGTCTTTTTTGTTTTTCTTCAGCAGGATGTATGTTTATATGGATGACAGACAACTTAACACTGGCTGTATTTATTAAAATGATCGGCTTTTATTCATGCAAAACCTCTATCCCAAATAAGGGGAAAAAACAGTTTGCGATACCTAGTTTAAAATGTAAGCTGGCGTTTGGCTTTAATTTGTTAGTGTATCTAAATCTGCTAATATATTAAAAACTCCCTTCCCCCAGGCTGACAATGCTGCTGTTTGCTGTGTCTCCTGTTCTCATTCATCCAGAGTTGTGTCTCACACGTGGTTTGTTACTGGCCAGATTACCAGGTGAAAACATAGGGAAGAATAAAAGAAAACTGATGCAGCCCCCTAATGATTGGTGAGCTAAAATATAATACATTTTTGGGTTAAAAAAACACTTTAGTATCTAAAATTACAAAGTCATATTCCTTCCTAGAATTCAAAAGAGGAATCTTATCCCCATAGCAGTGTAAACACTGTAGAAATCTTAAAAGCTGGTTTTATGTGAAGGTACCTAGAGTTACTTAAGTTAAAGCAGTTCAGTTAAATTGGTGGAAGGAAATATTTATTATATTGCAACGTACCTATTAGGTGTGGTATCTGCATCAGTTTTCCATTTTTAGGCTTGCATTCTTTTATCTTCACCTGGTGATCTAGCCAGTAAGTCTGTTGTCTTTAAACAGAACAAGCTCTTCTGCAAATGAAGCAGGTAGAGGGTTAAGACAAACCATGTACCACTGCCATGGTGCTTACAGTAGCCAGCTTTTATATAAAGTAAAACCTTTATCCCAAAAAGGAAAAAACTGTTGCTTGTAACTGTTTAAAAATGTTAGCTGGAGTTCCACATCAGTTAGTGTATCTACATCTGCTAGTGCATCCAACACTCCCCTCCCCTGAGACTGACAATGCTGCTCTCCAGTGGTCTCTGTGCACCTTTATCCCGGTATGCAGGTGCCCTAGGACAGAAGGTGTTACTCGCCAGATCACCAGTTGAAAACAAAAAAAAAGCATAAAAAAGAAAACTGATACACCCACCACATGTAATGATTGGTAGGCTCCAATATATAAAATTTTTGGTTTTGGGTGTAATGCCTAGTACACATGGGCCGAATGTCGGGAGACATCGGCCGGTTCAATAAAAAATGGCCGACATCCAGCCCGTGTGTGTGTGTGTCAGCTGCGACAGAAGCTGGTCGTTGGCCAGCTTATGACGGACGAGCATCAGCCGAGAGTTGAGATCAATGACCGGAGTGTTCTGGTGGGGGGGCCGCCCCCCTGTCAGAACACAACAGCTCAGCAGGCGAGGATTGCTGTACTAACATCGGACTTGCCTGTAAATGCCTGTTGCAAGGGGGTCCCTCGTAGTCTGCCTCCGTCGGTGCCCAGGCTGGTGACATCACTCCTCTTTGGCGCAGGAAGGGCTCCCTCCCTCCCTCCTGTCAGTCATCTGGGACATGCGATGGGTCCCAGATGACTGCACAGCCAATCACTGGACCCTGGAACATCGCTGAATCCTGGAACAGGTAAGTGTCTGATTATTAAAAGTCAGCAGCTGCAGTATTTAGCTGCTGACTTTTTTTTTCTTTTTAAGTGAGTGGATGTAAACCCGAATTTTTTTTGTGTCTGGCACAATATAGAGTATGGGATTTCAGATCAGCTGTGCCCAGTCTTGCCACAGAGTTAATCCAGCTCTGAGCAATCCTCATATCTTTTTTCAGTGAAATAAAATGGACAAACTGTGAAAACTTTGTCCGTTCTTCCCCCTTGCTGTGATTTGCATATCTCGTGCACTAGCCTAAGACGTGCATTTATTTTTTAATTCCCACCCCCACTGCTTTTTTCAGCAGCTCTGCAAGGATTGGCTGTTCCACACCTCAGCATGATTTGGCATTATGAAGTCATGTGGGGACTTTTCTGGGTTTTAACTGAATGTTGGTGATCATAACAGAAGTTCAGTGTAAGAAATACACAGGAGAAAATGCATGTTGATAAGGGGAGTGTTAAGGTGGGCGGGGAGTCTGACATCACGACTCCACCCACTGAGCCCTGGAAAACAGACCCACCCACAGAATCTGCAGTTTTCGAGTCTCATAGCAGACAGAGGGGAGACATTTGACAGATAAGTATACGTGCAGGAGGCATGTATATCCTTTTAGATAACCAATATTGCAGTAGTTTAGAAAGGATGAGAGTGGGTTTACATCCACTTTAAGGCAGAACTTTATTTTTTATTTTTAGAGTGTATGTTAATTTGTATAGCTGCCTGTGCCCCCGTTACAGAGATTCACCATCTATTTTTCATGTTTGCCATTCACATTGAAAGTAAAAGTTGGGCTTCATGTACATTGCTGCTGGTAAACAAATGTTTAGGAGCAGTTGGGTATTTTCAGCTGCCCCTGCACTCTCCTGTTATCTTATCAGTACATGTACACAAGGTCATTTATAGTCGTTTCTAGGCAGTTGAGTTTAGAAGCTTTTTTGGAAAGCAAAAAAATGCGTTCAGGACGGATGCTCAGAGGCATTTGAAATGCCAAATGCCTTGAACCTCTTGTAAATAAGGGTAATTCACGTTTAGCCGCCTTTCGTTTACAGGCATTTAAAAAAAAATTAAAACTGATGTTTTTAAACCGGTTACTCTGTCAAGGTAAATCGTTCAGGAGAGGTTTTAAAACATCCCGTGTACATTAAGCCTAAAAGAAAATCCCAAAAGTAATAGAGGTGAAATCTTCCAATGGGAACACTAGTTCTGATGACCTAGGGGTCCCAAGGAATTCCCCTAATTTTCAGGGATTTCCTCTCACTTCCTGTTTGGCTATGGGACAGGAAATCAAGGGAAATATCCACAATGGGACACAGATGGCAAATAAAAAAATCTGCCGGGTTATAACCGTCCCTTACTCTATACAAAATACAATGCCTTTCCTTAGTCCCAGCATGTTTTTGTCCTCCACGCCTTGCGGTCAGCTCAGTTTCTTCCCAACAGCTGAAGGACCCACACAACACTCCTCTCTTGTGCCTGTTTTGCAACACGGTCCACTCCTTATGCCACGTAATGCTGCAGACTGCATCCAAAATCATTGGAAATGGTATTTCCATATGATCAGTCCACTGGAGTCTGGCTTTCCTGTGCAGTAACCAGGGGCAATCAAATCCAACACCAATGGCATACTCTGTGTGCCTCCTACCCTGCAATTTTCATAGGTAAAACCTTCTTTGTCAGGGGGAAGGTCAGGAACTTCTTTCTACTGGTTCCTGAGTTAACCCTGGGTTCCTGAGCATAGACTGGGCGGAGGGAACCACGCATTCGTCTAAGGTTTGCCAGTTCCTAAATGTCTTGCAGGACAATTTCATGGTTCAGATGGTAGACGCACCAACTAGAAGCAAAGCGTTACTGGATCTACTGATTACCAACAATACAGACCTGATCACCGATGTGGAAATACGGGGCAATTTAAGAAACAGTGATCACAGGTTGGCTTCAGTATAAATCACACAAATAGGAAACATAAGGGGAATACAGACACTGAATTTCAGAAGAGCAATCTTCCCTAAACTACGAACCTTGTTGGAAGGCATGAATTGGGACAAAATCTTAGAAACAAAGAACACAGAGCGAGAGATGGGTTTGCTTTAAGAGCATATTAAATAGTGGCATTAGCCAATGCATCCCATTGGGTAATGTAAAAGAGTGAACAAAAGTCCTGGATGGCTTAACTCCCATTTAAAAATGCATATAAAAGCAAAGGAGGTTTTCAAAAAATACAAGGTTGAGGGATCATCAGCATTCAGACTTTATAAAGAATGCAACAAGAAATGGAAGGGTAGAAATTAGGGCGGCTAAGCTAGAACACGAAAGACACATAGCGGAGGAGAGCAAAAAAAAAATCCCAAGAAATTCTTTAAGTATGTAAACAGTAAAAAAGGGAAGACAGACCATATTGGCCCCATAAAGAATGAGCAAGGACATCTGGTTACAAAAGATGGGGAGATGGCGAAGGTATTGAATTTATTCTTCTTCTCAGTCTTCACAAGGGAATCGGGGGGGGGGGGGGAGCTTCCGTAACCAAAACTGCAGTGTTTATCCTTATGACACATCACAGGAAGTACCTCCATGGTTAACAGAGGACAGAATTGAAATTAGACTTGGGAAATTTAACATTAATAAATCACTGGGACCAGATGGCTTGCATCCGAGGGTACATGGGGAACTCAGTCAAGTAATTGCCAGACCATTGTTCCTAATTTTTACTGACAGTCTACTGACTGGAATGGTACCAGGGGATTGGAGAAAAGCCAATGTAGCACCAATATTTTAAAAAAGGCCCAAAATACATCCCTGGGAATTAGACCAGTTAGCCTAACATCAATAGTATGCAAGCTCTTAGAGGGGATGATAAGGGACTATATTCAAGATTTTAATAACGAGAACGGTATCATTGGCAGTAATCAGCATGGATTCATGAATCGTTCTTGCCAAACCAATCTATTAACTTTCTATGAGGAGGCGAGTTTCTAACTAGATAAAGGAAGGCCCGTAGACGTGATGTATCTGGATTTTGCAAAAGCATTTGATACAGATCCCCATAAACGTTTAATGTACAAAATATGGTCCGTTGGACCATAGGGTGAGTACATGGATTGAAAACTGGCTACAAGGGCGAGTTCAGAGGGTGGTGATAAATGGGGAATGGTCAGAGGTGGGTAGTGGGGTCCCCCAGGGTTTTGTGCTGGGACCAATACTATTTATTTTGTTTATAAATGTCCTGGAGGATCTGGTAAACAGTTAAATCTCTATTTGCGGACGATACTAAGCAGGGCAATAAATTCTCTGCAGGATGTGTAAACTTTGCAAACATTATGCATTAAAAAGGGGATCAACTCCAGAGATAAAACGATAATTCTCCCGCTCTACAAGACTATGGTCTGGCCGCACCTGGAGTATGCTGTCCATTTTCCGTCGTCAGGAAGGATGTACTGGAAATGGAGCGAGTACAAAGAAGGGCAACAAAGCTAATAAAGGGTCTGGAGGATATTAGATATGAGGAAAGGTTGTGAGCACCGAACTTATTTTCTCTGGAGAAGAGACGCTTGAAAGGGGGATATGATTTCAGCTGATAAATACCATACTGATGACCCCACAATAGGGATAAAACTTTTTTGCGGAAGAGAGTTTAACGAGACACGTGGACACGTGGTTTAACCTTAAACTACGTAGAGGGTTTTTTACTGCAAGAGCGGCAAGGATGTGGAATTCCCTTCCAGTCGGTGGTCTCAGTGGGGAGCATCGATTAGTTTCAAAAAAGTATTAGTTAATCACCTGAACGATTGCACCATACAGGCATATACAATGTAATACTGACATATAATCACACACATAGGTTGGACTTGATGGATTTGTGTCTTTTTTTTTTTTTTTTTTCCCAACCTAACCTACTATGTAACCACACCTTGACTAATGGGTGAACCCCCTTTAACTACTTGCCAACCAGCCGCCATCATACAGTGGCAGGCTGGCTCGTTCCCGCAAATCGCCGTAGTTGTACGTCGGCTCCTTTAAGAGCCATAGCAGGCGCGTGGCTGCTGCACGGCGGGGGACCCCAATGCATGGGGCCTCGACGTTCGCCAGCCATCCACGATCGAGGGCATGCGAGCCAGAACAGGGATTTGTGTATGTAAACACACAAATCCTTGTTCTGTCAGGAGAGGAGAGACAGATTGTCTGTCTGCTCCTAGTAATTAACATTAACCCCTTGATCGCCCCCATAGTGTTAACCCCTTCCCTGCCAGTGACATTTACACAGTAATCAGTGCATTTTTATAGCACTGATTGCTATATAAATGTCAGTGGTTCCAAAAATGGGTCAAAAGTGTCCGATTTTGTCTGCCGCAATGTTGCAGTCCTGCTAAAAATCGCAGATCGCCACCATTACCAGTAAAAAAAAAAAAAAAAAAATATTTCCCCTATTTTGTAGACACTATAACTTTGGCACAAACCGATCAATATACCCTTATTGCGATTGAGATTTTTTTTTTTTTTTAAAATATGTAGAAGAATACATATTGGCCTAAACTGTTGTGTTTTTTTAAAATAAATTTTTGGGATATTTATTATAGCGAAAAGTAAAAAAATATTGTTTTTTCAAAATTGTTGCTCTTTTTTTAATAGTGCAAAAATAACCTTCCAGAGGTGATCACATACCACCAAAAGCTCTATTGGAAAAAAAGGACGTCAATTTTGTTTGGGTACAGCATCACACGACTCAGTGCCTTATCGCAAAAAATTGCCTGGCCATTAAGGGGGAACATCTTTCGGGGCTGAAGTGGTTAAAGTGTAGATTACATCCAATAAAGTTTGTATACAAACACCTTAGAAATGATGTAAACATCTAAACCAATGTGAAATATAAAAGGAGAATAGCACTAAAAAAAAATCTGATAAAATCCTTATTAAACTTGATCTGATCTTGCGTTACAACTAAAATAGAGGTGAATTCTCTACAGATTGTTGAAAGTTACACAAATACAAAATTTCCAATGACCTCTTCCTAAATATGCCACTGGAATTCACTGAATATATTACCATAAAACTAAATGTTTGAAAATAGAGGTTTCCAAAGCAAACCACTACAAGGGAGCAATATATTTGAACTCCCTCAGTAAACAAATCAAATTGCAAATCATAGGTAGCAATTAATGTTAAGAGAATTATGACCAAACTTTTTTTGGCCATTCTTCTCTTGTGGGTCTCGGGAGTGCTTTTTAGCCGCTCCAAGCTCTGGAAGGATTCTGACAATATTGACAGCTGACTGACAGCGCTGGGCTGAGAGGCGGAGCCAGCTGTGCCCAGCTCCTCTCCAGCCTGGCACTCTAGTGAGTGCTGGAGGAACAAGCAGAGAGCAATGACTGACAGTCTCTGCTCTCCAGTCCAAGCAGACTGAGTGGTCATGCGATCGCTTGGTTTTCAGTCTTAGAGCAACGTGCTCACACTGATTCTGTAGCATAAAGGTGAGTGATGAATGTGTTTTTTTGTTTTTTTGTTATAAACCCCATACTTCTTTAAAGTCAGGACTGAGAACTCTCTAGTGTATTGCCCCCAGTCTGAACATCCATTCACTGTCTTAGCAATTTAACATGTATAGAATCCCCACCCTAAAGTAATTCCGTACCTGTTGAATAGCCATGAATCTGAGATTCCTTAGATCCTTATTGTGCCATTTTTTTACAATGAAAGGCTAAACTCCTTTTCCTTTTTCAATATTCCTTTTCGTCACTCATTTGACAAGGGTATGCTTTGTGCGTCCTACAGACACTGTAATGCACATGCACATTCAAGGAGATGTATAACATTTTGGAATGACAATTATAGGAATTGTTGTACCTTTTTAAAAGTTTTTCACTTCGTAGTAGATCTAAAAGTTACAAAATGTCTGCAAAGCACCTCTCACAATTATACCACTATGGCTTCCTTCAAGAAAACCAGAAGGAGCACCCCAGCTTTCTAGTTTTCCACTATTTCTATGCAAGTCCATTAAATCATTCATTGTTCAAGTGTATGTTCTTAAGGATTGGGTTCCCCTCTTCACTGGCAAAGTTCATTTCCCAGCAAGACTGTGGATGGCATCATGCTTTCCAGGTTTTTAAGACTGCCCCCTCCCCTCATTTAAGGCTGCCACATCCACTTCTGATGCAAACAGACAGCTGTTGGAGCTGCAAGCATTGCCTGTTTTTATTAATGAACAGGAACAAACTCTGGACTGCCGTACTCTTGAAGAAAACGTATTTCTTTATTTTAAAAAATTCACATAAAAAAACACAGCAGACAAAAGAGCTGATGTTTCGCACTAGCAGTAGTGCTTATTCATAGCCTGTTTTTATTTTATTTTATTTTGGTGGGTGGGGGGTTGGGTGTCGCCAACTCCTTACACTGCCTTTAGACATATCAATTGTTCAGTAATGGACAAGGGAGAAAATTGTATTTTGGTACTCACTGTAAAATCCTTTTCCCTGGGTCTATTAAGGAACACACGTTTTACTGGTTTGCTATGAAACTGAAGCATGCTGATCATGAGAGGTATACCCTGTGGTGGAGCTAGCTTACATTTTTTTCCTTAAGCTGGATACACACTATACAATTTTCTTTATTTTTTTTCCTTTAGATTTACCAAAACCATATGTAGTCAAACCTAAACAACATAGTTGAAGGTAAATCTAAAGGAAATCGTACAACAAAAGTTTTATAGTGTGTATCCAGCATTAGTGTCCAGCCCTATTGTAGGTGGCAGTAAAAATAGTTCTAAAGGAATCCTATGTTCCTCACCAGACAAGAAAAGGATTTTACAGTTTTTTGTTTTTGAGGACATTATTAGCAATGGTAATCCTCTGTACAGAATTTCTGTAGATTCTTTTCTGAACCCAATTTTGACTTTATGGGAAGGAACGAGACCAGTCAGCCAGTGCACAGACAGGTCAACGTATAGCACGCGCAAAGTAGGGAAATTAATTTTATGATCCACATTTTTCTTTGCTTGGAAGCAAGGGGCACAGACAGTGTACTTGTTGACCTGTATAGTTTCTTCTTTTTTCCTTCATTTACATTTTAGCAGGAACAGAGAAGAAAATGGCAATGTATGCATAGCCTGAGTAAACTATCCATTTCTATAGCTCAATTGTATTTTTTGCTGAGGCAGATTCATGATGTATGACAAAACAAATGTATTCAATATTACAGATTATTTATATTAATATATTTATGTAAGTGATGGGCCTATTGATTGGCTGACATTACCACCAACCATCCTGCTCAGCAGATGATGTAAACCTACTGTTGCCACCAATCTCCATAAAGTCCATAACTGGTTTAATAGAAGTGTTTTGTGATGTGTTTACACATAATGTAACATAATGTTACACATAATAAATGTTTTGACAGTATTGTTTTATTAATTAAATGCAATTTTTTTTTTTATTTATTTTTTTTTTTTGTTCAGAAAAAAAGGGATTCATTTTTCTTTCTCTCCTCCTGGGTACAGGGCCAGGCAGGCTATTACAATGGCTGTTCTGGTGCCACGGGTCCTATCACTATCATAATGTCAATAAATGGGTCAGGCCTCTTGGAATAAATGGGAACGACTTGAATTACACAGTGATGTCTTGTAGCTTTATGGGCTGGATCACTGAACTTGAGTTCCCTCACCTGTGGCAGCCCTTTTTTAAGCTGTGTTTTTTTTTTTTTTTCCAAGTTATTGAAAGTACATCAGGAAAGAGACTCCTTGGCAGAAACAGATTTGGTAGGTAGATATCATTGAAAAAGTCTCTTAAAGATATAAGACAGTTGGTGATTCAATTTACCAGTGTCTGCTCCTAAAATAAGGGCCCTTTCACACTGAGGAGTTTTTCAAGCACTTTTGTGTCAAAAAAAGTGCCTGAAAAGCTCAAGAAAAATGCTTCCTTTTAAAATCAATTAACGTTTTCACACTGGGGCAGGTCTCTTTTGTTGGGTTGAAAAAAATCCTGCTTGGAGCATCTTTAGGGAGATGAAAGAAGTGCACCAAAATAGCTCCTCTCCATTAAAATTAATGGGAACCGCCTCAACAACGCCCCCACTAAGCATCTTTGATGCAGTTTTTGAGCCACATGTCCTTTAAAAACCACACCAAATGTGCCGTAAAAGTGCTTCATTAACGCATAGGCATTTTACTGGCAGTTTTGAAGCAAACCAGTGTGAAAGTGCCTTAAGTAATTTGAGGGTAACGCAAGCTTATTAAGAATAGTAGGTTCAACATCAGAGCAAGTGGTTCCCTGGCCCTCTTTAGTTTCTTAAATGAACCAATTTAATAAATATTAACCTGTATCTGGATCCAAAACAAAAATGTAATAAATTGCAGCTTAATAGTCCTTTAATGTGGCTGCATTACTTTTTTCTCAGGCCTTTTTTCACTTTCCCCTAGTAATCCTGCCAATAACACTTCCTCTGCTAGGGTGATGATACCCACTCATTGTACTATATCTATGGAGGTGTAGTCACTCTAGGCTCCTGGTTCAAATAGAGGGGTGTTCTGTAGACCAAGGGGAGAACTGGATAAGGCAGAAATACTGCTTGAGATTGCAGTGCATCAAAGGCAGAGCATGCACAAGAAGATATGAGCTTATTGGATTTCTTGCAGAATCAACAGGTATTTTTTGCACTTGTCAAACTGATATCAAAAATGCTTTCAATGGTATATTTAACAGACCAAAAGGGAGCAGTGAATTGTTAGGGTTTACATACAATTTAATCATGGTATATATGGTTGAATTATTTTGTTTATATAACCTGTGATTTGAATACTGATGTTAAATGTCCTCCAAATCATTATCCTTTCAAAGAGAGGGCACAATTATAGAGAATGTAGAAAAAGACTTTAGATTAGTGGGGAAATTGGCATTCTCCTGCAGAAGCAGTAACTTTATGTATATGCAGTTGCAGTGTTAATGATCCCAGTGACAGCAGTTTTGCCAAATTTGTTTTCCTTCATTAAATGTACAATTTGTCAATAAAAATTAGTGTTCTTGGTTATTTGTCCTGTGGTGTTTTTCACTTTTTTTTTATTTTTAACATGCCTGAAACCTGTGAAGTGTTATAGCTATGTTAGTCTAACCTCCTTTTTATTGGGGCCTGTAGGTATCTTTATTTAACCATTTGTATGTTTGCTGTACTGCCTGAGCTTGACTCATTGTAAGTTGCTTTTTAGGCCCCTTTCACATGATCCTCGCTGAGCAGGGGGGTGGCTGGTCCATATCCTCTCCGTTTATGCAGAGCAGACATGAATACAGCTTGCTCTCCTCTATGGGTGGTCGGATGTAAACAGACCACCTGTCTGTTTACACCAGACTGCCATCTGATCTGCTAGACCAGGGGTGCCCAAACTTTTGATGAGCAAGGGCCACTTAAGCGACTTGGTAACCGGTCACGGGCCATAATGAGCAGAGCAACCGGATGACAGGTCCGTGCAGAGCAGACACAGCCCACTCTACTTTATGGGTGATCCGATCCGCCCAGACTGAAGGGGATCGATCCCCTTCTGTTTTTTTTATGTTTTTTTTTGCGAATCAGATTGGAGGTAGGCGGGTGTAAATGCACATAAATCTGTTTACATCTGCCGTTTCATAGATGTGAATGGAGGGTCCGATTTGGGTCAGACCGATTGTGTGAAAGGGGCCTTTCACACTAATGCAGCGCAGTGCACGTGTCTTTCCTGCAGGTTAGCTACACTTTGCCATAGACTTCTATGATATCATGCAGGTGTGGTGCACTTTCTGAAAGCACACCAAACCCGCAGGTAATAACAGAAGTCTATGGCTCAATGCAGGTAACCTGAAGGTGCACTGCACCTGCGGATCAGTTTGAAAGCAGCCCAGTAACCACTGCGCAGATATGCCCATACATGCACTGCAATTTTAGTAATAAACTGACCTTTAACCACTTCAGCCTCGGACCAATTGGCAGCCAAAGGACCAGGCCCCTTTTTTGCGATTCGGCACTGCGTCGCTTTAACTGACAATTGCGCGGTCATGCGACGTGGCTCCAAAACAAAATTGGCGTCCTTTTTTCCCCACAAATAGAGCTTTCTTTTGGTGGTATTTGATCGCCCCTGCGGTTTTTATTTTCTGCGCTATAAACAAAAATAGAGCGACAATTTTGAAAACAATGCAATATTTTTTGCTATAATAAATATCCCCAAAAAATATATAAAAAATTTTTTTTTTCCTCCGTTTAGGCCGATACGTATTCTTCTACATATTTTTGGTAAAAAAAATCGCAATTAGCGATTATTGATTGGTTTGCGCAAAAGTTATAGCGTTTACAAAATAGGGGATAGTTTTATAGCATTTTTATTAATATTTTTTTTTTTTTACTAGTAATGGCGGCGATCAGCGATTTTTATTGTGACTGCGACATTATGGCGGACACATCGGACATTTTTGACACATTTTTGGGACCATTGTCATTTATACAGCAATCAATGCTATTTAAATGCATTGATTCCTGTAGAAATGACAGTTGTAGTGAAGGGGTTAACCACTAGGGGGAGGGGAGGGGTTATGGGCTGTGACGTGTGTGTTTTTTTTTTTTTACATTAGGGGGCGGGGCTGACGTCTGACATCATTGATCGGCTTTCCCGATGACCGGGAACAGCCAATCAATGACAGGCAGAGTAGGAAGCGCGGGGAGAGGTTTGTTTACACATACCTCTCCCCGTTCTTCAGCTCCGTAACTCGATCGCGGGACACCAGCGGCGATCGGGTCCGCTGGTCCCGCGGCTGGGGTCACGGAGCTCCCGACCGCGCCGCTGGCGGCGCGCGCGACCCACAGGCAGCAGATGCACGATCACGTACAGGTACGTGATTTTGCCTGCCCGTGCCATTCTGCTGACGTATTTATGCAGTGGGCGGTCGGGAAGCGGTTAATAAGTCTTCCGTTCAGGTATCACCTGCTGTTGCTGTCTCAGGCAGAGTGCTTTTGGTATCCCTCCACATGTGGCAGGAGACGGCGCTACCTGGAAGCACCAGCTTATACAGTTCTGCTCCACAGCCGCTTGCTTTGCTGGCTTCATTAACAACACAGATGGTCTGGGATGGCGGGGTCTGCAACCCATGATCTGGGATTGCCAATCTGCCATCCCACAGAAGGAGGTCGCGGGCCACTGGTTGGGCACCCCTCTGCTAGACAGATGGAGAATGGATCCCTATCTGTCTGTTTTTAGCTGATCGGATCAGACTGGATGTTCATTTCCATCCACAACTCCATGGAAGACAGTGAAGGGTCTGATCAGGTTGCATTAAAAAACAGACAGGCAGACCCGATATGTCTTCCCTGTGAGAAGCCCTTACAGTGCAATTCCTACAGTGAATCTGTAGCCAAGCCATGGACATTATATACAGGTGCATCTCAGGGGTGGACTGACAACTCATGGGGCCCCCCGGGCAATAGGAGATTATGGGGCCCCCCGGGCAATAGGAGATTATGGGGCCCCCTGGGCAATAGGAGATTATGGGGCCCCCCGGGCAATAGATTATGGGGCCACACAGTACACACACACTCGTATACAGTATACACACACAGAAACACAATATACACACACAGTATGCACACACAGAATACACTGAATGAAAAGGTACTGGAGAGGTGGGGCAGCTAAAATCTTGAGATTTTTCAAAAAACAGATTTTTACATACTGTCCCTGGTCTTATTGAGGCTGGCAACCCTGATGGGGCCCCTTAGTGGCATGGGGCCCTCGGGAAGTGCCCGAATGGTCAGTCCTCCCCTGGGGCATCTAATAAAATTAGAATATCAAAAAGTTAATTTATTTCAATAGTTCAATTCAAAAAGTGAAACTCATATATGTTGTATAGATGCATTTAACAGAGTGATACAGTGCCTTGACAAAGTATTCATACTTTCACATTTTGTCAAAAACGCAATTTTATGAGATAGACCAACACAAAATGGCACATAACTTGCACGGCATCAGAGCTATACAAGTAGCTCGACAAAACGGAGAATGTACAAGGATGGAGGTCTAAATTAGGCGGGTGGGAATATATCAGAAAACCCAGTGAAGAAAAAATAAACACATCTCTGTGTGTGTGTGTGTGTATATGTATATGTGTGTATATATATATATATATATATATATATATATATATATATATATATATATATATACACACACAAATTAGCCCAAACATAAGCAGATACTCAATAGCAAATAGCAGCAAGGACTGCATGAAAAAGATTCCAGACTGGGCATAGGCCCAGAGCGCAAGGGGAAAGGACATTAACCACTTTCAGACCGGACCATTTTGCTGGCTTAAGACCAGACCACTTTTTGCAATTTGGCACTGCGTCGCTTTAACTGACAATTGCATAGTCATGCGACGTGGCTCCCAAACAAAATTTACGTCTTTTTTTTCTCCCCAAATAGCTTTCTTTTGGTGGTATTTTATCACCTCTGCGGTTTTTCTTTTTTGTGCTATAAACAAAAAGAGCGACAATTTTGAAAAAAAAAACGCATTACTTTTATAATATCCCCCCCAAAAAATATAAAAAAAAACTTTATTTTTCCTCAGTTTGGGCTGATACGTATTCTTCTACATATTTTTGGTGAAATTGATTGGTGTGCGCAAAAGTTATAGCGTTTACAAAATAGGAAATAGTTTGTATAGCATTTTTTTTTTTTTTTTTTTTTTTTTTTTTTTTACTAGTAATGGCGGCGATCAGCGATTTTGTTATTTTTTTTTTTTTTTTTAAATGCACATCATTACCACTCACTGAGAAGTGGAGCAATCCCAAATAATTGAAGTAAAGCAACACATTTAATACACATACTACAGGAGAGGGTCAGAGAGTGCAGACATACTGCAGGAGATTACCAGAGACTGTGGATATACTGCATGAGATTATAAGAGACTGCGGACATACTGCACGAGATTACCAGACTGTGCACATACTGCACGAGATTATAAGAGACTGTGGAGATACTGCATGAGATAACCAGAAAAAAAAAAAAAGGTGAGTGAATACAGGCATATAATGGATAATCCAGGGGGCAGGTGCTTTAACGGGCCCCAATGACAGCTTTGCAGAGAGTGCACAGAGGACACAGGAGGCTGTATTCGCGCGCTAGCTAGCAGAGAGGGTACGGGGCTGGGAGCTCCACTTGGAACAGAGCAGCTGTAGTTAGAGCAGTGATCAGAGTGGGCCCGTCAGTGGAGCTGCTGGCCCCGCCCCCGGACCTCTCTTTCCCAGCCAGTATAGAGGAGGAAGGCCTGGGAGCTTCACTGACATGCCCACTCCAATCACTGCTCTAACTACAGCTGTTCTTTTCTGAGCATACAGGCTACATGGGGTAGAGTCAGCGCGTCAGTGGTGCTCCCGGCCCCGCCCCCTCACTGCTGGCTAGATCGGGAATACAGCCTCGCACCTTGCAAAGTCGTCATCAGGGGCCCAATTCAAATATGATAAATGGAAATGGGGAGACAGGGATTTTAGCGGTGCATATCAATAGAATTTAAATAGAAATAGACAATATAACATTTTAATCATTTTTTAATAAATTTCAGAGTTAAGAAAGAAACCAAATATACAATAAGAGTAATTGCAGTGGTTTACAGATAGGGTGGTCTAGAACAATACTGGTATGTTTAAAAAGGCATTAGCCCAACATGTTTCACTGGAATGCTTCTTCAGGGATGTGCGAACCATTAACTATAGCAGGACAAACTTCATGTATATAGAAAAAAAAATGAAATGAGATAATACAAACAGCAAATATAACGGTCATGGGTAGACACATTGGTGGGTAGATATAGCAGAAAAGGGACATAACATGGAGCAAGCTTACCCCGCAATCAGGATCACCCCGAGACACTCAACCACTCAGCCCTCCAATCGCCACAGGTCTCCATGGGGGAGTTAACGTCTAAGTGCGATCACAGAGGACAGAAAAACCTGGACTAGAACACAAGGGAGTATGCAAAAGTATAAGTAAACATAAACAGCTATATTATAATTAGTCCTGCTGTATATAAAAACAGCCAGGGGAGTAAAGTACGTTATTTATAAATAATATTTAATGATACTCAAAATCTATAGTAGCACCCTATCTGTAAACCACTGCAATTATTGTATATTTGGTTTCTTTCTTTTAACTCTGAAATTTATTAAAAAATGATTAAAATGTTATATTGTCTATTTCTATTTAAAATCTATTAATATAAACCGTCAAAATCCCTGTCTCCCCATTTCCATTAATCACATTTTTGGGACCATTGTCATTTATACAGCAATCAGTGCTATAAAAATGCACTGATTCCTGTGTAAATGACACGGGCAGTGAAGGGGTTAAGTGTGTCCTGGGGGCGTGGCACATCACTGATCTCTGCTCCAATCACAGGGAGCAGAGATCGGTGTCACTGTTGCTAGGCAGAACGGGGAGATGCTTGTTTACTTCAGCATCTCCCCGTTCTTCCTCCCCGTGAGACGATCACGGGTATCCCTGCGGCGATCGAGTCTGTGGGACCGGCGATCGGACTCATGGAGGTCCCGCACACGATGGCACAGCGGCAAATTCAAAGGGACGTACCTGTACGCGTTTATGCCTGTCCATGCCATTCTGCCGATGTACATCGTCGTGCGCTGGACGGGAAGAGGTTAAAGGACACAAAAGTAAATTCTCTCACCCAGAGCCTTATAAGTCCCTGGGGAAATCGGCCAGGATCCAAAACTTCCTGTAAATGGGCATCCGTAAAGACAAAGTGTTGCCAGGTCCTCCAAGTGTCACAAAAGGCAGAGTGTAACCGTAAGGTCTTTCATGAGTTCATTAATTTTGGTAAACCAGAGGGACCTCGAAGGCGGGTGCACAGACCTCCAGCACAAGCGAATGCATGCTTTGGGTACATTTAATAGCTGAACAGTAAGAGAGGTCTTTTTTTTTTTTTTTTTTTTTTTTTTTAAACGTGTACCGATTACTTTTTTTTTTTTGTCATGTGACAGTGGCACCGATGAGGCGTGGACTGTCAGTTTATTTTTTACAATGCATTTCTTTTTTTTTGGGGGGGGGGGGCAGCTAAGTGAGTTATTTTTATTTTACAGTTTTTAATATTTATTTTTTTATTTTTATCACCCCTGTTGGGGGGGGGGGGGGGGGTGGCTTTGGTAAGCTATTAGGGGTCTAAACAGACTCCCCTTTGACACTGGGAAAGGGACTGAGGACACAGGTTCCCCAGTCCCTTTCTCAGCAGCCTCAACTGCAATGAAGACGAATGGACAGGAGACGGATGGCAAGTGCACCGCCCCAGTGCTCTCTCACACATGGGGAGGCATGAGAGGCAGTTTTCAGGCCCTTTATAGGTGCTATTTTTAGCACTAAAACGCCCCAAAAAACTGCCTCAGCGTGAAAGGGGTCTAAATGTCACTGGTCCTAAAAAAAAATTTCAAAAGTGTATAAATCGCTGATCACTGCTATTACTAGTAAAAAAAATAATAATGTAAATACCATAAATATATCCCCTATTTTGTAGACGCTATAACTTTTACGCAAACCAATCAATATAGGCTTATTGCGATTTTTTTTACCAAAAATATGTAGAAGAATACATATTGGCCTAAACTAATGAAGAAATGTGTTTTTGTTTTTTTTGGGGGGATATTTATTATAGCAGAAAGTAACAAACCTTTTTTTTTTTTTTTTTTTTCAAAATGGTCGTTTTTTTTGTTGTTTATAGCGCAAAAAATAAAAACCGCAGAGGTGATCAAATACCACCAAAAGAAAGCTCTATTTGTGGGAAAAAAAGGACGCAAATCTTGTTTGTATACATCATCGTATGACCGCGTAATTGTCAGTTAAATCAACGCAGTGCCGTATCGCAAAAAAAGACCAGGTAATTGAGGGGGTAAATCCTTCCAGGCTGAAGTGGTTAATAAATAATGATGTGAGTGGTATCCCTTAAAAATTGTGTAGTGTTAGATACAAGGGGTTGTAGAAATGTACAGATGAGAGGCCCATGCGCGGTAGCTTCCAAGCTGGTCGTGACCATCTGAAGCTCCGTGTCATTCTGGTCATCTTACTCCCGCTGCAGCCGACAGGACACCCACCCAGATCCCACTCCATGGGCAATAGTGAGGGGAACACCCCAGGAATACCCCGATGTGTGCAAACTCTGCCAGAAGGGACCTCACCCGCCAGCTGAACTCAGCAACAGCCCCCCCCCCCCCCCCAGCCAATCCAAGATGGTGGCTGCGGCAGCACGAGGTGGAGAGACAGAAGCATATAGCAGACCAAGACGCAGCAACCCCGACTTCACAGGGCACAGTGAGTGTTTCTCACATATTGACACCTGCCTCCACTGAGTCCCTGATAGGGAGATCATAGATGGACTTCTCATGACTTCCTTGAGTGATCCCTTGGCCAGCCTAGATGCTGATAATGGAGAGACTCACAACTATCCTCACACCCCAGCTCACTTCCCCTCCATGATGACAACCTTCTCCAAAATGCTGTCCAGAGAACTAGCACAAAATGCTGCTCATATAACCTCCTCTATCCATTCTGATCTACAGCAACTGGGCACAAGGATTGAAAACATTGAAAGAAAAGCTGATCAATCTGTAGCCAGGAATTATCCAAATTCAGCGAGGATTCAGGATGTACAAGACCAATTAGAAACGGCGCTCTCCAAAATCGATGACCTGGAAAATAGATCCAGTTGATATAACTTTAGAATCGGAGGCCTCCCAGAAACAGTGAAAGTACATCCAGCAGTCCGGGCCCTCATTAAAGTGGAGTTCCACCCACTATTACAACTCTTCAGCATCCCTCACTAAACTGTGCACTGTAAACGAATTGGATATTTTTTTATTTTTTTTCTCAGCACCTACTGTATATCTGCTGTATTCATGTTTCCCTTCCTCCTCCCTGGCCGCGGCCCATCGCATCATTTCCTGTTTGCAATGCCTCCTGGGAAGGGGCGGCAACTTCCTCTGACACTGCCGTTGCTATGGAAACCTGACCTGAAAACTATTACACTGCTTGTGCTGCACTGAGCATGTGCGAGATCTGCAAGGATGAGATCCAGGAAGAAATACAGTCTGGCTTCAGGTGCCCACACTTAAGATGGCCACGGCCTGCTGCAAGTTTATAAAATAACAAACTACTGCTATAAACTAACAAAACGGACCTTAGTTTACAGACTAACTTTACTAGAATACATTAGGCTTGTGTATTATAGGGGTATTTTTATTTAAAAAGTATAATTTTGGCCGGAACACCGCTTTAAGGCCCTCATTCCAAACATCACGGAGCACTGCCTGAAACTAGACAGGGTTCACATAGCTTTGCAACCTCCACGTGCAGATGGTCACCCCGGGAACATTATTGTCAAGCCGCATTTCTATTCTGTTAACTTTTATTTATGAAAAGGTCACGAACTGCTGACAATCTCGCTACCTAAGGTCATACAGATCATCGCTGACCTCTCGCCCTATACTGTTCAGAAATGGAGATCATTGAAACCTCTTCTGCAAATTTTGACACAAAAAGAATTCACCTACAGATGGTCTTTTCCTCTTCGCCTAAACTTCTCCTATCGCAATAAAGGATATGACTTTTCTTCATTTATGGAAGGAGAACGCCTATTTCTACACCTGTGCCTGATCATGCAGGAACTCCAACCGCCTGTACACAGCAAGGGATCCTCTTTCTCTTCAAAGCGTCCACCTCCTGCTAGACCTCTTAAGCCGGCTTGGCAAACATAACACTCCAAGAGGTCTAAGGAGTCCCAACCGCCGTGAGGTTTTCACTTGGAACGAAGTTTCAGATAAGTGGTACTGTTTTCCTGAATTGATTCCCCTGGAACTATTGCTCTATGCCAAACAGTTTGTGTTCCTCTACATCTCGAGGGACAGTCTTTTGGGAGTGTTCTAGGGGGGCGAGTAGGGAAGAGGGGGCTGTGCACAAAGTCCCATTATTTTTGTATTTTTTTTTATTTTGTTTTTTCTCGACAAGTATAATTTTGCATAGTGCTGTTCAATGATAGAAGAGTGTTATGGTCTCTCCTCCATGGTTCCTCCCTTTGAGCATTCTACATTGGAATGACATATATACTATGTTCAGAGACCCGTCTCCCCTTTAGGGGGGCACACTAGCAACAGTGTTTAAATTTATGTTATGTGAATACCTGAGCCATTGGGTCTAAGGGGGGTTACCTCTGCTGTTCTGGATCCTAAGGGGGTTCTCGTATGGTACGGGGACTTCTGGTGGGAGGCTCTGGACACATAGGGGGGCCTCCATTCAGGATCGACAATGCTATCCTAATGGTTGGATTGGTGTTCTGTTCATATGCAGCTGTTATTGTTTTTATACAGCAGGCGGACCGTATCGGAGGCAGTGCACCTTCATCGGTCTCTGAGGAGCGTTTGTCTTCTCAGAGGCGGATTGAGGATCCTGTATTTAGGGATCTTCAGATCTCTCAGGTCATGGGGTGGGAATTAGCTGGTCCATTCCTACTCCAGGGGGTGGGTTAGGAGTTTATGGCATGCTTAACCTAATTGTTGCGTGTCTAAATATTTCCATGTCTTTTCATCTTTTCTTTGTTCCCTTTTCTTATCTAACCGTATCGTAATTTAGAATTCTCAGGAGATGCCATCTTGTCGGCTCCTGGGCCCGGACGGTGGGATGTGTCGTCGATATTACATAGTGTTTTATATTCTGAGTAGTGAGAAACACAAACACAGGAACAACTGATGTTTATTTAAGTTCTCACTGTACACTCCAAGAATAGGTATATCTTATTATGCTTCCTTACATGTGCTCTGAGATGGCTACTATGCCCCTTTACCCTTGTCATCACTCCTGGGTGGAGCCAGCCTTAAAGTGACAGTACATGTGGAACCCTTTAGGTATAAAACCTTCCATCCATCCCTAAAAAAATAACAAAACGAGAACAGGCACAAAACAGTAACTAATAACTGTCCAATAACAGTCCTCCAAACACAGGAGATTCACAGGCCTTTTCCCGCATCCAGATGTGAGACCAAGCTTCTAGGGACAGCTGCTATGGGGATAAAATGGCATTGGATCACTTTCGGCAGCCCTGTCGAAAGTCTCGTAACTGGTCTTGCAGCTGTAAACGGTCAGGAGGGTGACAGTGTCTTTGAGGGCGGGCACCCATCGACTCGGGATCAGAGGAAAGAGGGCTAGCCGGAATGGGCACCGGCAGGGCCAAGAAGGGATCAACTAGCTCAGAGGGTGAACAGACCTCCGGACCAGGGAGTGCCCGCTGACTCCTGCTGAGTCCCCCCAATCATCAGTAGGTGATGGGCCCGGTGTTCGATTCGAATCGAACATCGGGCGTTCGCCCGCTCGGCGAGCCCACAACTATTTGGGCCGCTCGCATCAAATTCGTGTGATGCGAGCGGCCCGCAAAGCACTGCGCCAGTTGCAGTGCATTGCTGGCTGATGATTGGCCAAGCATGCACTGTGACCCCGCATGCTTGGCCAATCGTAGAGCCAGCGGCGAGGAGAGCCATAATTGGCCACAGGCAGGATGCCTGTGGCCAATTATAGCTCAGGGGGTTTAGTACACGCCCCACATTATATAAGGCCGCCGTGCCGGCGGCCTTGTATATTGTGTTCCAGCGTGTCAGTGATATGTGGCTGTGATCCATTTTGCAGTGCTGCTGACTGCTGACATTATCTGTGCTGTGATTCTGGGGATTAGTGTGTGCGTGCTGTTAGTACAGCATTGCAGTATCACATTAAAACACCTTCCTTCCTTTCTTCATCCTGTTGTGCCATCTAAGGCAGCCATCTGCGGCTAATGAATTGCCGGTTCCCGTAACACAGAGAACAGTCATTCATTGAAAGTCATTGATAAAAAAAAAGTCATTGATAAAAAACAAAAAAAACACAAAAAAAAGCGTGCGGCCTGCCAAAAAAAATGGCGTGGGGTCCCCCTCAAAATCCATACCAGACCCTTATCCGAGCATGCAACCTGGCAGGCCGCAGGAAAAGAGGGGGGCGAGAGCGGCCCCCCTCCCTCCTGAACTGTACCAGGCCACATGCCCTCAACATTGGGAGGTTGCTTTGGGGGTCTGTGACCCCTCAAAGCACCTTGTCCCCATGTTGATGAGGACAAGGGCCTCTTCCCCACAACCCTGGCCATTGGTTGTGGGGGTCTGCGGGCGGGGGGCTTATCGGAATCTGGAAGCCCCCTTTAACAAGGGGACCCCCAGATCCCGCCCCCCCCCCTGTGTGAAATGGTAAGGGCCTACCATTTCACCAAAAAAGTGTCAAAAATGGTAAAAATTACAGGAGACGGTCTTTGACAATTCCTTTTTTTAAATCTTCTTTCTTCTGGTCTTCTTCCTTCTTCCTTTCTTCATCCTTCGGTTTCTTCATCTTCTCCTCTTCCGACCAGACCCAGCGTAATAATCTAATTCAGATGGCAGCACTCAGCGGTGCATCCAAACATTGCCAAAAGAAAAAGAGGGCAGACCATAGTGTGATATTGTTTTAAAATAAATGAGCCTTTTTATTTAAAAATGGTACTCACATTGGAAAAGGAAAAACGGGCATAAACAAGCTCCGGATAGATCGAATAATGGACGCCGGCCGGCATCAACAACGGACCCTTCCTCCTTCCTGAGACGCAAAAATGCGATGACGTCACTGCACGCCTTCCTGACTGACTGTTCTCTGTGACCGCTTCTTCTTCCTCCGGTCTTCTCGTCCTTCTCGTCTGGCATCTTCTTCCATGGCGTCGGCGTCTGTTCTTCTGTCGGGCCGCTCCTCGCAATGGGAGGCTCCCGCTGTGTGAGGCTTCGCTCCGTCTGACAGGTCTTTTATAATGGAGGGCACCTGGTGTCCCTGCCCCCCTCTGACATCATGGGGAAAGCCATAGGGAAGTCCCCATGACGTCCCCGTGCGTCAGAGGGGGGCGGGGTAACCAGGTGCCCTCCGTTATAAAAGTCCTGTCAGACCCAGCGAAGCCTCACACAGCGGTAGCCTCCCATTGTGCGGAGCGGCCCAAGAAGAGACGCCGACACCATGGAAGAAGATGCCGGACGAGAAGACCGGAGCAAGAAGAAGGGGATCAAAGGAAGAAGAGGATGGAAGAAGATGGAAGAAGATACCGGAAGGAGAAGATGAAGAAACCGAAGGAAGAAGGAAGACCAGAAGAAAGAAGATTTTAATAAAGGAATTGTCAAAGACCGTCTCCTGTCATTTTTACCACTTTTTTGGTGAAATGATAGGGGTACTTTTGTACCCCCTTACCATTTCACACAGGGGGGGGGGGATCTGGGGGTCCCCTTGTTAAAGGGGGCTTCCAGATTCCGATAAGCCCCCCCGCCCGCAGACCCCCACAACCAATGGCCAGGGTTGTGGGGATGAGGCCCTTGTCCTCATCAACATGGGGACAAGGTGCTTTGGGGGTCTCAGACCCCAAAGCACCCTCCCAATGTTGAGGGCATGTGGCCTGTACGGTTCAGGAGGGGGGGCGCTCTCGTCCCCCCCTCTTTTCCTGCGGCCTGCCAGGTTGCATGCTCGGATAAAGGGTCTGGTATGGATTTTGAGGGGGACCCCACTTTTTTTTTTTTTTGGCTGGGGTTCCCCTTAATATACATAGCAGACCTGAAGGGCCTGGGGGGACCCCCACACTTTTTTTTTATCAATGAATGACTGTTCTCTGTGTTACGGAGCCGACAATTCATTAGCCGGCAATAGCCGCGAGTGATTTTAAATAGCTATTTTTCCTGAAAAAATGACACTTTGTCATTCGAATCATTCAAATTCATTCGAATCATTCTTTATATCCGCTATAATAATTTCTTTCATATTAGTTGAAATTCGATATTTGGTAGTCGGATTCGAATAATTTGGCAACGAAATTCGTAAACGGAATTTCGTATTCCGTATGGAATACGAAATTCCGTATGGAATACGAAATTCGTATTCGAAAAAATTCGTACTACGGATTCGTAAATTCGTACGAATTACGAATTCGTACGAAACTAATCGCACATGTCTAGTGCACATCCGGCACAAGCATTCACATATGTCGTGATATTTGAGTCTAGGTTTGGCCACCACACATAGCCTCGGGCCTTTTGTTTCATACGTGTGCCCCCGGGATGACCAGTATGTAGCAAGTCTAGAATGTGTCTCCGGAGGGTCTGTGGAATGATCACTCGGTCTCCCCATAAAACACAGTTGCCAGCCACAGTTAATTCCATACGCCTACAGAAATGAGGTTCATAATCCTGTGTGATGGTTGCAGGCCAACCGGACCATACCCAGGAGAGTATTGTTTTCAGAAAGGTATCCTTGGCTGTATGGGCTGCTATCTCCCCAGAAGACAAGGACAGGCAGGTGTAATGACAACTCTTGACTGGTGGACAAGAGTCCATCGACGTCCCTGTCAGTTGGGACATTGCGTCCGCATTAGCATCATGACCGCGATATTGGATTTTGTAGCTGTATGCCCCCAAGAATAAGGCATATCGTTGGAGGCGGGCCGCAGTAGTCTGAGAGATGCCTTTGTCAGGGCTAAAGATCTGAAGGAGTGGTTTATGGTCCGTCAGTATGGTAAATTCCCTACCATACATGTAAGGATGAAACTTCTTAATTGCCCATTTCAGCGCAAGAGCCTCTTTGTCAATGTGTGAGTAATTGCTTTCTGCTTTTGTCAAAGACCTGGAGGTAAATGCCACTGTTTTTTCTGACCCACCTGGTACGATGTGAGATAGTACAGCCCCCAGACCATAGATGGAGGCATCACAAGCCAAGGTGAGAGACTTCTGGAGGTTATAGTGCACGAGCATGCGTGACATCAACAGCTTCCGCTTAGAAACTTCGAAAGCACGTTGGCATGTAGCCGACCAGTCCCATCTGGAGTGTTTCTCCAAAAGCTTGTTCAATGGAAACAAAGTGTGTGCCAGATCTGGCAGGAATTTGTGGTAATAGTTCAGCAAGCCAAGGTATGATCCCAGCTGCTGGACGTTGGTTGGGGCTGGAGCTTTGACTAAAGCACCAACCTTGGCTTCCGTGGTGTGTATACCCTCTGCATCCACAAGGTGGCCACAAAACTCCAATTTAGGGACCATGAATTGGCATTTTGCTAAGCTCACGTTTAGACCCTGCTCTTGGAGTCTCGCCAGCACAAGCTCCACGTTCCGCTTGTGTTCCTGCTCTGTCCGTCCCGTGATGAGCATAACATCTAGCAGCGTTGTGTTTCAGCTTGAGTCTCACACAGTCATACTTTATTTTCCCCAACTGGTCATCAAAGATCTTTGGGAACCGCTGCTTCAGGGACACCACCCATCCCTCATTATCTCCTAATGGAATTGTAACGGTGTTACAGGAGTTTATGGCGATGTCTGGCATACCAAAGTGAGCAATCTAGTCTCTCCCAAAGAGAGGTGGTTCCCCATTTTCTAGAATATATAATGGCAGTCTCTTTGTCTGACTCTTGTACAATACCTGTACTTTTTCGTAACCCAGTGGGTGGAGTATCTGTTTTGAGTATGTTTGCAGTTTGATTGGTGTTGGGCAGACAGTTGTTCGGGTCTGAAATTGTCTCCATTGTTTCTGGGTGTGACAGGAGTGACTTTGGGTCGGGGGTTTGTGGAACTCAGCTTGCCCTGGATAGTTCTGGAGGCTCCTTGTCCAGCTTCCCCGGACCTTCTTATGTGTAAATCACCCTGTGTCTCTAGGGCACAGGGTGAATGAGAACCCCCCCCCCCCTATAATCTGTGCTAGTCAGATTCAATGCAGGATATATGTAAAGACTATTCTTAGTTTGTTGATGAACTCAAGATGTTAATTGAGAGAGCTGATCACATTGTCCTCTGTACAATGTAGGAGATGGGCCGACTCCTAGTTGATGATATTAGCATCCAACATGTATGAAGCACGGTGACAACAAGTCTGACCTGTAGTGAAATCCTGATGGGCACAGGGTCACATCGGCTGCTTAAAGGGATTAGTTAATTAGCTCATGTTAATTTGTTACAGGTGTATTGTTAGAGTAAAATGAGCAGGAGGGGGGGGTCCCCTCTTCTACTGTATATAAATACTTGTCAGTTTGGTTCTAATAAAAACAGTCCATGTTGAGCAGCTAAGCAAGTATCGTCTCGTTTGGTGCTTGGGAGCGGTTAGAATATCTGGGATCCATATTCAGACTGGGAGGAAGTGACATATGACGAAAGCACTCAAGAGGAGTGTGGGAGCGTTTCGTCACAATGGGTGATAACTGAAACTGCTGCTCCTGTGTCTACATCCATCTTGAGTTTCGATTACCTCTACAGTCACTGTGGAGGGTGTTGAATGCATATGATGTATGTCTAATCTGTGGAGCACTTCCTCATCCTCTGACTCAGATGATAATGTATATCTTGTTTAAGATGGCCTGTCTTACTGCAATTATGACAGGTCTGATCCTTAAACCGGCAGACTTTGTGGTCATGGTCTGTATTCCCACAACGGTAGCAGGCTGACTCCCGGCTTGGTGGGGGTCTGTATTTTCAGTTTGGGGCAGTTGGCTTGACTGCTTTTCTGAAAACGTCCTGTTTCACCTCTTCCCTTTTGCCCTGGGGGTTCAATTCCTCTATCTTTCACAGCCATTTCCATCACTGAAGCTATCTCAATTGCCTTTGTAAGATTAAGGTCTTTCTCTGTTAACAGTCTCTTTTGGCTAGACTCACTGTTCAGTCCCATGACAAACTTATCTCTCAGTGCAGTAGGTAAGTACTCCCCAAAAGAACAGGTAGAGGCTAGTCTCCGAAAGGCGAGCACATAAGCCTTCATTTCTTCACCTGGCTGCTGCTGCCACCGATAGAACTGGAATCTTTCTGCAATCTCTAGTGGTTTAGGCTGGAAATGATCCTCTAACAAAGTCAGGAGCTCTGCCAATGTCTTAGTTGCTGGTTTTACAGGGGAAAGGAGATCCCTACGAGTGTCATATGTCTTAGCACCAACCACTGTAATAAATACTGCTTGCTACTTGCCTGTTGCCTGGGATGGCATTTGCACTGAAATACTGTTCCAGTCTCTCAACCCAGGAACTCCAGGATGTCTGTTCTCCATCAAATTCACATAATGTCCCGATCAATTACATTTTCCTGCTGGGCTCTGTGAGTGCTTTTATCCAGGTGACAATCCACACTGCCTTTAGTGTCTTTCTCTCTCTCTCTCTCATAGCAACTTTTTAAATCCCATTCTTCTTGTTGCCACTGTTATATTCTCTTTTGTGAAAGACAAACAAATTATGTTTATTTCAGTTCTCACTGACTGTACACTCCAACATGTATCTCAGGACAGGTATATCTTATTATGCTTCCTTACATGTGCTCTAAGATGGCTACTATGCCCTTTGACCCTTGTCATCACTCCTGGGTGGAGCCAGCCTTAAAGTGACAGTACATGTGGAACCCTTCAGGTATAACATATAGTTACATAGTAGGTGAGGTTGGAAAAAGACACAAGTCTATCAAGTCCAACCTGTGTGTGTGATTATATGTCAGTATTACAATGTATATCCCTGTATGTTGCAGTCGTTCAGGTACTTATCTAATAGTTTTTTTTAAACTATCAATGCCCCCTGCTGAGACCACCGCCTGTGGAAGGGAATGCCACATTCTTGCCGCTCTTACAGTAATGAACCCTCTACGTAGTTTAAGGTTATACCTCTTTTATTCAAATTTTAATGAGTGGCCACGTGTCTTGTTGAACTCCCTTCGCAAAAAAGTTTTATCCCTATTGTGCGGTCACCAGTACAGTATTTATAAATTGAAATCATATCCCCTCTCAAGCGTCTCTTCTCCAGAGAGAATAAGTTCAGTTCTCGCAACCTTTCCTCATAACTAATATCCTCCAGACCCTTTATTAGCTTAGTTGCCCTTCTTAGTTGCCCTTCTGTCTCTAAACTAGCAATTAAACTAACTCCTAGATGTAGTATATTATATCTAATATATATATGTATATATATATATATATATATATATATATATATATATATATATATATATATATATATATATATAAAATATATATATACATATATATGTGTGTAGTGTTTTTTTATGTAGTTCGTAGAAGCATTCTATTTAGGCATTCTAAGACAAGTTTATTCTAGGCAGGCCACTTTGGTAGCTGTTAATCTAATTGCGCATATTAAAAGAGGGTTTGTTGCCACATATCAAAGGGGAACAGATAATGATTATCTTAATCTAATCAGTATTCACACATGTCAAAGGTGGAATATGCAAGAATGTAAATTGGGGCAGCTTTATAATCTGTCACTCTGAAAGACCGGGGCAGATCAAAGCAAATTGCTCAACTATTCACAGTATTTGAGAAGACAGTCAGGTTGTCAGGCAGTTTAGGAAAGATGGTCTGAGAGGAAGGTTCTGGAGGCACAAGTCTAGGGGAAATATTCGTTGTCATGAACTCTGTTGGATTTTGTCATCTGTAAGAATGTTCTGTTTTAGAAGTCAATAAATTGCTTCTCTCTGGGAGAATCGGGTTTTGCTGCGGGAAGTACTTTTTAATAACTACATACCATCTACGAAGGACTATAAGATTAGATCACTACATTGGTGCCGTTCAAGAGACCAGAAGAGCATTTTCAGGACTTTGTAACAGAAGTTGTGGTGATAACAATCCGTGAGTTGGACAGAAGTCTGATGGAGACCCAAGACCTGTGCTGTGACTCTAACGTCTGGTTGTGACATAAGAGAGTCTGATCTACAAAATCAAACAAGTTTGGAACCCCAGAATTATTCTCTGGAGACTGGAAACGAAGAAAGGGACTGCATCGTGTACCAGAAGACCTGAGCTGGAAGCTGAAGGAGTAATTAATGCGGTGAGTAAAATATTTCTCTCTTTTTAAATTATTAATAATATAGTAAAAATGCTTACTCAGTGTGAAGCTAGTGTCAGTTCTGATAAAGTTAACAGATGGGTGTTAAAATGTATTAAGCATCATGGCGGTCCTTATGAAGTTCCGGAAAAATATAAGCAGACATGGACTATGATGAATGAATTTTTAGAGAAAACTGTTTTTGATAGCAAAATTTCAGAAAGTAAAAGAAAAGGTTGTATTGTACAGGGCTTGTTATCTTGCTGTTTAACAATGGAAAGTTCTTTGAAAGATAAGGTTGAGGAAATTACTCAGTTACAGAGTGCAGTTGATAATAGCAACAAGGTTTGTCAGAGGTTACAAAACCAATCAGTGGATTCAGTGAATCTGAGACTATTAATTTAAAATTGCATGCAGTCACCATTGGGGAAGCTCTGCTTGAGAAGTCTAAACGTTGTAATGAATTATCAGAGGAAAATGAAAGATTGAAATTAAGAATTATGGAATTAGAGAAGAGATCTCAGGAATGCAGATATGCATCAAATCGTGGATTCAGCAATCTGCAGCAAAATACAAATGCAAACATTCTATCAAATGAAACAGAACCTCATATTAAATCTGATAATTCATTGCCAGCCGCACCCACTGAGACCACCACAGTTTATAACAATAATAATAATGCAGGTGAAGTTCAGCTTGTAATGAAGCCTTTGAAACCAAAAGAAATAGATGCAATTCTTAAAGAAATAGGAATGATTCCCTGCCATGATTTAAACAGATTTTTAAAATGGTTTTGTGACTTGCAGAATGTCAGAGATATGTACAATCTCAACCCATCTGATTTAGACAGAGTTATGCAACATTCTATAGGGAGTAGTCTTTGGGTGAGAATTAAGCAGATCTGTACTCAGCCAATGAGGATAAGGGACATATTACTGGAATTATTATGTGTTTTGTATGGTGTACGTTCTGACGTTACTGTTCATGGGAAGATCAAACAAATGCAAAGTGAATCTCCCTACGAACTGTCACAAAGGATAAAAGCTATTATGGAAATATTGGTCAGTAATAATCTTGCATTTGAGCATGGTGGCTTGTTACATATGAGTATATTTCTACATGCTTTGCATGAAGAGATCAGACAAAATATTTTACTAGTTACCCCAAATCCTCATGATTTAAAAGACGTATTGTTGAAAGCAGACAATTTATGGAGAAAGTCAAATGAGCAAGCTGTCAAGATTGATTTAGCCACATTGTTTAGGACAAATACTGAACATAAAGATCAAAAGATAATGTCTTATGATAACAAACAAAGAGGAAACACCAGGTCAAATATAGGTGATATTAATATGAAAAACAGAGCTGACCAAAATCATAATAAAAAAATATCTAAGGCTTGGATACCATTTTCTCAGTTAAAACAGAAATATGACCACCTAAAGATTGAGTACGATAAAATGAAAATAGAACATTACACATTGCTGGGACAGCTGAACAGAAATCCAGATCTGTTTTTGAATACAAATTCTTCTCTAGCAGTGGGGGTGATTTAGTTTCAACCTGTGGATGTGTAAATAGTCCTTTGTTTTAACTTCAAAGAATGTTTAAGGACCTTGCTAATTGGTTTTGTCGGAGAGTTTTTGTCTTTCAGATATTGGAGATACTGCATGTGAATAGCATGTGAAATGCAAGCTGAAATTTCTGGCTAGTGGGGGAGAAGCGCTGAATAAACAATATCATGGACTCTCTCAATATTCATCAAGCAATGGACCCTTTTTTTTTTGTTGGGAACATAATTTTTTTTGTCAATGGACTTTTCCCTTTTTTTTATTTTTCACCCTTTCCCATTTTTATTCATCAAGCCCTATTTTTTATTTTTTATTTTTCACCCTTTCCCATTTTTATTTTTCAATGTTTTATTTCTTGAACTTTATCTTAAAACCAGAGCGAAACATTTAAACCTAAAATAATTTTCATTGAAAGAGCAGTTTGGAGGGCTGAGAGAGGATGTCTCCCTCTTGAGACAGGATATGCAGAAGATCAGAGAGCGCACAACTGCTGTGGAAAGCAGAGTCAGTGAGGTTGAAGATAGACTCCCACCAGTTGCTCGGGAGGCACATGCTGCCCATCAGCTAGCTAACGACACTAACAAGAGAACAGAAGACATGGAGAATCGCTTAAGGCGAAACAATGTCCGCATAGTAGGCCTGCCCGAGAAAATGGAGGGCCGAGATACTACCGCCTTTGTGGAGACCTGGCTGATAGAGCTATTTGGCAAAGAGGCTTTCTCCCCCTTCTTTACGGTGGAACGAGCTCACCGCACACCGGGACGCCCGCCGCAGCCGGGGGCGCCCCCCAGACCCATTCTGGCCCGGCTTCTGCACTATAGGGACAGAGAGGCGGTACTGAGGAATGCCCGTGAAAAAGCTAATATCCTGGTGAATGGAGTCAGGGTGTCATTCTACCCTGACTTCTCGGCCGAAGTGCAGAGATCAAGAGCCAAATTCTCGGATGTGAAAAGACGCCTGAGAGCCCTGCAGCTACCTTATGCTATGCTCTACCCCGCCAAACTTAGAGTTACAGCGGACAGACAATCACACTTCTTTGAAAGGGCACAGGAGGCGGCTATGTGGCTGGACCGAAACGAACAGGCTCTGCGTCACCGTGACAGAGATGAGGAGGGAATGGAACCTGTCTGATGCGTCTAATACTGAGCAAGCCTGAAGAATCACACAGGAGCACCTTTGTTGTTAAGCTTTTGCTTTCCCCCCCCTTTTTGCTTTTCTTTTTCTTTTCTTCGTTGCTCACAAAGTTTTTCAATGAAGCCGAGGAGGTTCCCATCTAACCGAGGAGCTGTATGCCCACATTTTCCCACCCATTGGGTATTGTGCTATACGAATCTATTGCCATTGGGCTTGATTCCCCTGAAGTTTCCACCACTCTGACTGCGATTACACTCTTACGGGAACCATCCTGGCATTAAGCTGCTGGGAGACAATATATTGATATGTGAACAGCGAGCTATCTTGTGAAGAAGGCAAGAGGAAATGTTTTTCTCCCCTGAGAGGGGTAACACACGATCAACAGTTTTTTGTTTGATGTTCCTAGTTTTTACCCAGGATCATGTCATGTTGACAACCTGGGTTGTTGTATGTGCATATTTGTCTTGCTTGCACCGAAAATCACACCCACAAAGCTACTCACCGCAACTTTTCAGCCGTACACTTGATGTCAATACCAAATTGATAATACACAGCTCTGACTCTGCACCACCTGTGCATCCCCCTTTTTTCTTTTTATACGCAGTCCTTATTTTTAGCCCGGGACATATTTTGTTCCTTTGCAGATACCGGCTTGATGGCACGGCCCATACTGACACTATACCTTTGGAGGTCAAATGGCTGAAGTACCAGTAGTCTCCTGGAACGTGAGGGGGCTGGGATCCCCACTTAAACGGATGATGATTTCCTCCTGTCTGAAGAAATACCACCCTATGATACTATGTATGCAAGAAACGCATTTAACCAAGGATACGCAATGTTGTCTTAGATATGCATGGGTGGGCAAGGCATACCATTCCACACATACTTCGTACTCCCGAGGTGTGAGTGTAATGATACATAACTCGGTAGACTTTCAGGAAATTGATGTTTGTATTGATGCAGAGGGCAGGTTTGTTTTCTTACAATGTCGGGTGGGCATATTGCACTGTATTTTAGCATGTGTGTACATACCCCCGCCGTTCTCGATGGCGGTAATTCGGCTGCTCCTGACCTATTTGGAGGGAAGGCCGGATCTGCCGTTACTTATAGTGGGGGACTTTAATTGCTGGTTGAGTCCCTCCATGGACAGACACCCGAACTCGGGGGGGGTCTGCCACATCGAGGGAGTCGCCATTGCTCAGACTGTTTAATGAGGTAGGGTGGACTGACATTTGGAGGTTGAAGTACCCGGGGGTCAAGCAGTTTTCCTGCTTCTCCAAAACTCATGGAACACTGTCCAGAATCGATCTGGCTGTGGGCAATCCAGCCATGCTCCCATCCATCTCAGAGGTGACATACCGGCCTAGATCCGTATCAGATCACTCACATTTGGTGGTCAACTTGATTACATCCACTATGCCCACACTCCCAAAACCCCCATGGAAATTCAACGCCTTTTGGCTAAAATTGTTCCTAACACACGGCGAGATGGAGCGGAGCATGGGGGAATTCTTGAGGAACCAAGATTTTATTGACTCACCTGCTACACAATGGGATGCCTTTAAGGCTTATGTGCGGGGACTGTTAATTTCCGAAATTACTAAAGTAAAAAAGAACTCCTCGGGGCTCAGAGAGGACCTTGAAAAACAGGTAGCGGCTCTGGAGGAGACATATGTCAATACCCCATCAGATTCGGCCAGGGAGGCATGGCAGTCGGCCCAATCAGCGTATGAGCGGCTGCTATCCTCCAAGGCGGAAAAAAAACTATTCTTTTCCAAACTGGCATTCTTTGAGGAGGGTGAAAGTACGGGGCGCATGCTAGCTAGGATTGCCAATGCCCAACAACGAGCTCCGGCTATTGGCGCTATAAAAACGGCAGGGGGGGGGACTGTCAACTCTCCCGACTTAATCCTAGCGGAACTGGCCAAGTTTTATGAGACTCTTTACCTCCCGACTGAGCAATATACACGACAGGAGCTTAGAGACTACTTACAGGACATTGATTTCCCACAACTTACGGACGAACAGCGGAGGGCTCTGGATGCCCCCTTCACTCTAGAAGAGTTACAGTATGCATTAGCGGAATTTCCCAACTGCAAGGCACCAGGGGCGGACGGGATACCCATGGAGGTATACAAACAATATGCCGATATACTCCTTCCCAGGCTCTTGGAGGTGTTTAATGAGGCCAGGGAGCGGGGAGCTTTGCCCCACTCCATGGCTACTGCTAACATAGTTCTTATTCTGAAACCTGGAAAGGATCCCCTAGAACCTGGCTCATATAGGCCTATATCTCTCTTACAGAGCGATATTAAACTACTAGCCAAAATGCTGGCGATTAGGCTTAACGGAGCTATCACAAGCATTATACATCCCGACCAAGCAGGCTTCATGCCCAATAAATCGACGGCTGTCAACCTAAGGAGGCTGTATCTCAATATGCAATCCTCGGCGCAGAATGTGGGGCAGAGGGCGCTTCTCTCACTGGACGCTATGAAGGCCTTTGATAGCGTTGAGTGGGAGTACTTGTGGGAAATCCTTGGGCGCTTCGGATTTGGCGACCGATACATTTCCTGGGTGTGACTGCTCTACCATGACCCACGAGCTGCCATACGATCCTCTGGGGCAATGTCCAAAACCTTTACATTGGGTAGAGGCACAAGACAGGGGTGCCCTTTGTCACCCCTGCTCTTTGCTCTAGCCATCGAGCCCCTAGCCATAAAAGTAAGGGCCAACCCAGACATAGTGGGCTTTAAATACGGCGACGAGCAAGAAAAAATAATGCTATATGCCGATGACACCATGATTTTGCTTGGCGATGTTGAGGGCTCGCTGGCAGAGGCTATGACCACGGTGGGAAAATTCGGTAAGTACTCTGGCTTGCGGATAAACTGGTCCAAATCTTCGCTGATGTTAATTGATGAAGGGGGGACGCCCCCGACATCTTGCACAGTACCTACAACTAATGCTTTTAGATATCTGGGGATTCAGGTGACGCCCAAAATTAGTGACTATGGCAAGTTGAATATAGCCCCACTGCTACAAAAGTTTAGAGACAGGATTAAAACATGGAACTCACTCTGCCTGTCGGTAGCAGGCAGGGTGAACCTGATAAAAATGATTCTCATGCCCCAACTGCTTTATGTCCTGCATAACGCCCCGACAGTAGTGACGCTAAAGACATTTAGGATTGTTAACTCCCTGTTCCGCATGTTAATTTGGAAAAACCGAGCACCTAGAATTAAACTGGAACACCTCCAACGCCCAAAAGATGAGGGGGGACTCGCCCTCCCAAACCCCTGGTTGTACTATGTTGCCGCACAGCTACAGCAGCTAATAGGCACAATCCGCAATGATATAGGCGAAGAGGGGGGGACCCGGACCTCCGCAGAATTAGTGATGACACATACAGTAAAGAGGGACTCCATACAGTCAGCTCTGGAGTCACAGGCATTTGGCAAACCTAACAAGCTCTACCCGACATACAACCTTATCCAAAAAATCTGGAATAAAACTAGAAGTTTGCAGGGGGTGACAGGATACACAGATTTTAGCCCTATCTGGAACAACGACTCATACCCAGAATTAGCAAAACTACAGCATGGCAAGCTCTGGGAGAGATATGGGATTGTTTGCCTTAAGCAACTATTTCACAATGGTAGCATGCACACCTTTGAAACACTGCAGGGCCTTTTTGGCCTACCACACTCCATGAGATTCTATTATGTTCAGTTAAAACATGCTATAACGGCTCAGAGCAGATCAGAAGACTGGATCCTATGCCCGACTCCAGTGTTTAAACTGATTGCACGGGCCACCAATACTAAGGGATTTATATCAACATGCTATAACATGCTACTAGGGAATTTCCTGAATAAACACCCCCTAAGGATGTTGGACAAATGGGAGGGAGAGGTGGGCAGGCTTGATGGGGAACAATGGGAGGAGGCCCTACAGTCGGTACTTACATGCTCCCTAAATATATCACAAAGAGTATCACAACTATATCTACTGCTGAGAGTCTATTATACGCCCCACAGACTGTTCATTATGGGCCTGAGACCTACACCACTGTGCACTAGGTGCAAAAGAGATCATGGCGACTTGATCCACCTTCTGTGGAGGTGCCCAAAGTTACACCCCTATTGGAAGGGGGTGGTGGACACCATAAACAGGGTATTTCAAGTCTCCTTACCTCTAGATCCAAAGCACTGCCTTCTTAATGTACTGGAGGAGCTAGAATGGGAGGAAAGTAAGAGGGTGGCCATTATTAGATCTCTATTCTTAGCACGGAAGCAAATAATGACGCACTGGATATCTGAGGACCCACCTACCCTTAAAGAGTGGATCAACATAATGGGAGATATGCTTAGAAAAGAAAAGATAATTTTCCAGCATAGAGGATGCAACCAAAAATTCGAGAAACTTTGGGGGCCGTGGCTGGATGTACCGGGGCTAGCTCCGGTGGATCTAGTGATGGCCAGGATACTGACTTAGGTACAAGGGCTGGAAGATTGCCAGAAATGCACACCGTGTAAGGATGATTACTGCTAGTATAGATGGAGGAGTTGGGGTGAGATGGTATGGTTTGACGGTATTGCTGTTGAAAAACAACTTCTGTGTAATAAATGTTTGTAATGGCTGTAAGGGTGAAGAGACAATGATGTACTTTCGGTGTATGTTTACTTGGTACTTTTTTCAATAAACTTGTTTTTGGATAAAAAAAAAAAAAAAATAATAATTTTCATGTTACGTGACATGTTGCATATTACATATTGCATATTGATCAATATATTTGATATCTAAGGTGAGATGCTGCACAATGGCTTGGCATAGCATAAATTATAGTATGTTGGGTGGTTTTCCTAAATTTATAAGAGGGGTGAGTGAAATTCATCACTCCAGTCATGATTTGAAACTTTGTTGAATCAGTCATTGATAATATTGACATATGGAGGAAAAAAAAGACCTAACTTTACTGGCAAGATTTTCCACTGCTGCTTTGTCTGGATAGAAGATCTGATAAACACTGATGTCAAGCTGATTCTATCTGAAAGTGGGGGATTATATATGGATTATATGGATATATGGATTATAGATTGGTATACCATTCAGGTGGAATTATGGACTGAAGGATTCAAGTAACTGCTCTATTGTGGAGGCAATGAGGAGTCGGCCTACAGCAAATTACAAAGTACAGCAATAGCAGTTTTTTTCTGCCGTATCCAAACCTTTCGAACTTGAAAGTGAGTGCTGGTACATGGATGGTTCTTCTTACTATAAAGATGGAAGTAGAATTTCGGGATTTGCTGGTGTTTGTGCAAAAGCATCTTTAAAAAAAATGAAAACCTTGAGCCTGGAGATGAGAATCCTGGATTTATGTGGATCGGAGCTCCCAGCACACCAAGTTTACTTTCAATGAGAGATGTGATGAAGTTGAAGTTGAAAATTGAAGAATGGACTGTGACATCCGCTCGTTTTTGTGCAATATTCAAGATCTTGATGTGATATAATAAGGATGTTTACCGAATCCTTTTCCAGTCATGGTCTAAAGCTATATTATCTAATGACTGTTTCATGGGGATATTTTAGAGGCTGGTCAAGAGAGATGTAACCAGTTTCAACTTTATATTTCATATGAGCCATTGTGAAGCATTCAGTACCTCATGTCGGTAATGCTATGTTTGTTGCTTGATTTATGGGTCAGTTCTAGTAGTTAGAACGACCCAAGTGGGGGTATATGTAGTATATTATATCTAATATATATATGTATATATATATATATATATATATATTATATATATACATGTATATGTGTGTAGTGTTTTTTTATGTAGTTCGTAGAAGCATTCTATTTAGGCATTCTAAGACAAGTTTATTCTAGGCAGGCCACTTTGGTAGCTGTTAATCTAATTGAGCATATTAAAAGAGGGTTTGTTGCCACATATCAAAGGGGAACAGATAATGATTATCTTAATCTAATCAGTATTCACACATGTCAAATGGGGAATATGCAAGAATGTAAATTGGGGCAGCTTTATAATCTGTCACTCTGAAAGACCGGGGCAGATCAAAGCAAATTGCTCAACTATTCACAGTATTTGAGAAGACAGTCAGGTTGTCAGGCAGTTTAGGAAAGATGGTCTGAGAGGAAGGTTCTGGAGGCACAAGTCTAGGGGAAATATTCGTTGTCATGAACTCTGTTGGATTTTGTCATCTGTAAGAATGTTCTGTTTTAGAAGTCAATAAATTGCTTCTCTCTGGGAGAATCGGGTTTTGCTGCGGGAAGTACTTTTTAATAACTACATACCATCTACGAAGGACTATAAGATTAGATCACTACACTAGACCACACACCTTAGCCTTCCCAAAAATTTGCACCACAGCAGACGACCTGGTTCAAAACACGATTAGGATTATGGAGGCCTTTCAAAAATTTTACTCCAATCTTTACAATGCCACCTCTCCCTCCTCCCCATACCTACAATTGCTCAAAACCATCAGGATCTCTCAGAGAAGCCTTTCTCGCCTGAAGAGGTAATGGAGACAATTAAGTCTCTTAAAGTAGGCACTTCCCCGGGTCCAGATGAATTCTCAGTAGGCTATTCTAGAAAAAATTTCACTCTTTAGCCTCATATATTGTGCGGTTCTTCAATTCTCTCAGGGATGGAGCCCCCTTGGATAGGGACCTTAATTCTGCGTATATTTCTGTTATCCCCAAATTAGGGAAAGATGCAAGTGAGATTGACAACTATTGCCCGATCGCTCTTATCAACAACGATCTAAAAATTATGACAAAAATCTTATTGAGACTATCTAGTTTCATTTAAAAATACGTGCATAAAGATCAGGTGGGCTTCATCACTGGAAGACAGGGATCGTACCAGATCAGGAGAGCAGATGTAATTTCCATACTTCACTTTCATTGGGATGGGGGGGGCCTCCCCAAAAGGGATTTCTCCTCTCCATAGACTTACAAAAATTGTTCGACTCAGTTACCTGGCCGTATATCTTTGGGATCTTGGAGAAATGGGGGTTTAGCCCCAACTTTAGAGGCATCATACACAGGCATGGCTACTGGGCAGATATTCTGAACCTCTGGTTATTATAAAAGGGACCAGACAGGGGTGCCCCCTCTCTACCTTAAATTTCGCAATTGCTATCGAAACGCTAGCCATTTTCTGTGGAACTCAAACACAAATGCGCTCTGTTCACATATAATCTTCTCCTCTTTCTCACTTCGCCATTAACATCCACCCCTAATGTCTATAAAGTACTGTGGGAATTTGGCAAGTAAATGTCTTAAACGACTCTGTTCCTCCCAAGGAGGTGGAGCAACTAAAACGACACTTTTCATTCACTTGGGCCTTCGACTCAATACCCTACCTGAGCGTTAAGCTTACACAAAATATAGAGGTTATTCGTGGCCAATTATCCTCCCATGTTTCTGAAATGCGGGAGGGACTTTGCTGAGTGGTTGTGGTGTGGTCTATCCTGGCTGGGCAGAATCAATGCAGTGAAAATTACACTTCTACCACATTTGTTATACCTCTTCAGGTCTCTCCTGATACCTATTAAGAAGTCTATATTGAATATTTCATATTAAAGTCCAGTCACAAATAATTCACTTTGTCTGGGGGAAAAGAGGTTATAGATGCACTAAAGAGATCCTTTTTCGTATGAAAACGCAAGGAAGATTGAGTCTACCTAACATTTGGTGCTACTACCAGGCAGCTCAATTAGTGCAATATTCGGTAGTTTACTCCAGGGGTCCTAAACCTGATTGGGTCTCCATGGAAAGGCAAGCAGTGCCTTTAAATACGCTTGACTATCTGTTGTTTAGCAATCTGAATTTCAGGCCCTCTATAATGTCCCCTACCATTTCTCACTCAGTGACCTTATGCGATACCTTACACAAACAATGCTCGTTAATCTCATACATACGTCCATTAGCACACATCTTCCATAACCCAGCCTTCCCTCCTGGCATGAACATTCAAACCTTCCGATGGTGGCTGAATAAAGGCCTATTTCGTATAGGACGTTTTTTTAATTCAATGGGACCCATTTCCCTGGGATATTGTTTAAGTAAACTTGAAATGCCTGGGGGCAGAGCTAGCGGTGGACATGTGAACAGCGCCTTTCAGCAGCTCCGGCTGGGACATCACATTCTGTTAACCTCCTGAGTGTCAGAGACACGGATCCTCCACAATATCGGTATCCCCTGGACCCTGCTGAACAACCAGGGATGGTTAAATATGGGCCAGCACCTGTGGAACCGGCCGTGAAACGATTATCCCGCTATGCCTGGGGATTCCAAGATGGCGGCGCGCATGAGGCAGCAGACCAGGGCCCAAGCAGCACACAGCAGAGCTGATAGATCAGCCACTCACTCTGGGAAGGTAAGCCCGCTACTCCACAGATAGCCTGTCCCTAGATAGACTTCCCCATGCAGATACAAGGGACACAGGGCTAGCAGACGCAGCGGAGGAACCCTCATTGAAAAAAATCATGGAGGCTATCTACACCTGCCAAACTACTCTCATTGAGCACATAGATGGGATGAGGGCAGAAATGTCCTTCCTGAAGCAGGATATACAGAACATAAGGGAGAGAGCTTCAGAAGCAGAGCAAAGAATGAGCCTGGGTTCACACTTATGCGAATTCGCAGCGGTGGAAAACACTGTGAATTTGCAGGACATTTCAAAACATTGTTTTCAATGAGGCATGTTCACATATCTCCGGTGCATGCGCACTGCGCATTGCAGAAAAACCGCAACCGGGGTGGGGGGGCCGCAGGGCGCCCCCTTCCCCAAAGCACCCACCCCCCATGTTCAGGGCATGCGGCCTGGTACGGTTCAGGAGGGGGGGCACTCGCTCGTCCCCACCCCTTTCCTGACCTGCCAGGCTGCATGCTCGGATAAGGTTCTGGTATGGATTTTGGGGGGACCCCCACGCCGTTTTTTGGCGTAGGGGGTACCCTTAAAATCCATATCGGACCTAAGGGCATGGTATGCTCCTGGAGGGGGAACCCATGCCGGTTTTTTATAAAAATTTGGTTTCCCCCTCAGAAGTAGTACAATGAGTTGTGAATTTATATTAGCAGCTGATTCGCACCTAAAACACGGACAAACCGCAGAACAGCCGATGTTTCACTGCGCAGTCACGCAGGGCCTTCAATTCGCACCGCACTAGTCTGAACCCAGGCTTAGTGACATGGAGGATGGGGTGCGTCCTATGGAGGCTAAAGTACAAAATTTACACAGAGAAGTTAATGCTCACACTGATAAGTTGGGAGACATGAAAGACAGACAGAGGAGGAACCATGTCCGCTTTGTCGGTTTCCCTGAAAAAGCTGAAGGAAAACAGCCTGAAGATTTTCTGGAGCTTTGGCTTAAAGATAATACGGCTGACAATACTTTCTCACGCTTGTTCACCATAGAAAGGGCTCACAGGATCCCATCTAAGCCTCCCCCTCCTAGAGCACATCCGCGCTCTATGATTGTCCACATTCTGAACTTCAGAGACCGTGAGAATATACTCAGAGCAGCCCGCACTGCAGGTGAATTACAATACAATGGGAACCGCATCTCCATATATCCAGACTTCGCTGCAGCCATACAAAAACAAAGAGCCAGCTTCATACATTTGAAAGAAAAGACTTGCAACTTCCCTATAGCATGCTATACCCAGGAAAAATTGAGAGTGGTTGATGGAGGGAAAGTATCATTTTTTACCACCCCCACAGAAGCCTCAAGATGGTTGGACATTAGGGGCGCCGCAGCCCAGAGGAACATCGGTAATGGATAACAGGATAACCGAGGTACACATGTGAAGATAAATGACACAGACACCTATGCCATTTCATAGGGCCAAACCTGCCCGTCATACTATCTGACACTACAATAATTTGACAAACTGTCCCGCCTGGACCTAACTACTGTTCAGAACACTACTCACCTGAACCGTTGAAGATATTAAGCAGAGAGAAAAGACAAGAACTATTGCAGTTTTTTTGGCCACTGGCAATTTCGATTTTTGCTCCCTGTCAGGTTTTCCTGCAAATTTTCTCCCTTTTTGTTTTTTGTTCCCCCCCCCCTTTTTTTTTATTTCTATCCTCCCCTTTTTTTCCCCTCCTTTTTCTCTTCCTTGTTCCCCCTCCCCCCCCCTTCTTTTTTTTTCTCCTCCTATACTCCCCATCTCCTGACAGCTAGTCTTTAACTGGACTATCTAAATACTCCTAAATTGGCCGATATCCAGTTCTCACAAGTTACACCACCTGTAGTTATGGGGTGTTTTTGTTGTTATTCGAGACCTGTGACCCCCCCCCCCCCCCCGAGGTCACATTACTTTTTCATATGGTTATGGGATTCAGGCACACCACAGGTTGGGGCTGTGTGCAGAGTGGGATTTGTGGGGAGTATGTTAAAGTTAAGTGCTGGTTTGTGCTGTGTGCTGCTGGTCTTTTTTGTCCTGTGCCCTGCAGGAGGTATCGTCAGCCAGGACCTTGCTTACAAGAGGTCCCCCCGGGTATAGTCATCTATCTTCTCTACACGCAATGGAGTGTAAGATAAAATTACTGTCATGGAATGTACAGGGTATGAATTCAAAGATTAAGAGATCTCTCATATTTGATTTTATAAAAAGATATAAACCTCATATTATATTATTACAAGAAACGCATCTCCAGGGGTCTAAAGTTATGGCACTGAAAAAGGCAAACATCGTGAGGGTACTTCATGCTGAGTACTGTACGTACTCTAGAGGTGTAGCTATAGTGGTCACCAAAAAAGCTGCAGCACACATACTACAAGTCAAGCTAGACCCTAATGGAAGATATACTATACTGGTGTGCCAATTGTACAATGTATCTTTAACGTTGGTATGTGTATATGTTCCACCCCCCTTCTCCTTCTCAATACTAGACAATATTCTTAAAGAAGCTGTATTGATTGCCAGGGACCTGTGCTACTCCTAGGAGATTTTAATGCAGTGTCAGATGGAGCTCTTGACAGACATGGCAATATTTCTGATTCTCGCACACCTTTTATGCTCCTGGCTGGAGAGCTATGCCCTGACAGACGTGTGGAGACAAAAAAATTCTGGAATCAGAGAATATTGGTGTCACTCTGAGACCCACAAGACACTCTCAGTAGATGGACTTCCATATATATCTGATGTCAGACATCTCCCTAGAGCTATATCAGACCATTCTCCCTTGGAGGTTACACTGGATGTGAAAGCTCCACGGGGAAGGAGACAATGGCGAATGAATACAAACTGGCTCCAAGAGGAATACATCACTATTAAATGCAAAACGAGCATTGATCAATATTGGAAGGAGAATGGGATGGAAACACCGATGGCCAATCAATGGGATGCCTTTAAGGAGACCATGAGGGAAGTCTTTACCACTGAGACTAGAAATTTCTCTAAAGCACTCAATTCTGATATGAAAGACGCAGAGATTAAAGCCACTGACACTGAAAGGGAATATATATATATATATATATATATATATATATATATATATATATATATATATATATATACATGACTCGACACCTAGTAAATACACATCTTGGCAGGCCCAAACACGACAGTACAACTTACTTCTGACCGAACACACGGCTAAAAAGCAACTACGCTAGGATAGGACCTTCTTTGAAATTTGGAGATAAGAGCCATTGCCTTCTCTCCTTAGTGAAACCACTCAATACCCCGGTCTCGTTAATGAAACTAATGGAGAGGTGGTAGCGGAATCTCAGGAGATTCTAAACACCTTTCTGAACTTCTGCAAAACCCTATACCAGACTCAGACTCAAAATACCGACCAGGAACTAGCACTCTATATGCAAGATTTAACCCTCCCTTCACTAGCTCACGAAGATAGGGAAACTTTGGAACTGCCAATATCACTGGAAGAAATAAGTGGAGCTTTTTCCTCCTTCAAACCTGGTAAAATCACCCGGCCTAGATGGGCTCCCGGTGGAGTGGTATCAATTACATAAGGAGAAACTAGCTCCAACTCTGCAAAAAGTTTATAGCAGCAGGAAAAGAGGGAATATTACCAGACTCTATGAGGGAGGCTTTAATTGTAGTGGGAAGGACCCGCGCAAGAATGTGAGTCATACAGACCAATCTCTCTAATAAACTCGGACTTCAAAATACTGGCCAAAATTCTGGCCAGTAGATTGAAGTCGGTCATCCTTAAACTAATCAATTCAGATAAGACAGGGTTCATACCTGGTAGATCTACCCAAATGAACTTGCATAGACTATATGTCAACCTGCAGATCCAACATATAAATAAGGGCAAACGAGTAATAGCGTCTTTAGACACCAAAAAGGCATTTGATTCTGTGGAATGGAACTATTTATTCCCCGTCTTAGACAAAATGGGTTTTGGAACAAAATTTATCTCCTGGATTAGGCTATTATATAAGGACCCCCGAGCAAGCATTAGAGTGAATGGACTTATTTATAACTCCTTTCAGATTTACAGGGGAACGAGACAGGGGTGCCCCCTGTCTCATCTCCTATTTGCCCTGGCCATTGAGCCACTGGCAGCTAAGCTCAGAATCAATGACACTCTACAGGGATTTCTGGTTGGGGACCTGGAGGAACGTGTATCATTATACGCGGACGACATGCTCCTATACATAAAAGACTCTGACGTGTCTTTAACTACAGCAGTCTCCCTGATTCGAGAGTTCTGAGATTTCTCCGGCTTCCGAATCAATTGGACCAAGTCGGTCCTTTTTCCTCTAGACCCCCAGCCGGACTTAATCCTCCCAGCTCAATGCCCTCTGGCCATTGTAGAAAAGTTCAAATACTTAGGAATAACGATCCAACTACCGGTAGACACTTTCACTGAAGCTAATCTGTGGCCATTAATAAAAGCATCTAGTGATAGAATACAGAAATGGAAAGATCTCCCACTTACAATCTACGGTAGAGCAAATTTATTTAAAATGATTTCCCTTTCGAAATTCTTATATGTGCTTTCCAATGCCCCAAATTACATCCCGAAGAAAATATTTAAACATAAATTCCTTACTGACATCTTTCCTATGGGGCAAATAGGCAGCTAGAGTCTCTTTGGAGATATTACAATTGCCAATCCAAAGAGGGGGATTGGCAATACCTGACCTACGTCTATATTACCTAGCATCCCAATTAGTACTTATCCACTGGCGAATGTTCCCACAACTAAACAACGCTGCAGTGGCAGTGGAAGCAGCAACAGTAACCTCATATGAAACTTTACTAAACTTCTTTTTCAGAGGGAAGTCACCCACTGAAGAGGGTAATAAGATACTCAAGTCTGCTAAACGGGTATTGGGAATCTGTATAAAAAATATACTGGACAGTCCCCTTCACCACTCCCCTAATGCCCTGTTATGGTTCAACCCTTATCTAAAGGAATCTTTCTGTTTAGAGGACGGTTTCAAATGGGCCAAATATGGACTTGCATACCTACATCAGTTATACGATAACAGGGAATTAAAATCCTTCGTACAGCTGAAAAGGGAACTAAATGTCCCAGGGACATGGGAATACCAGTTCACTAGACTGAAACATGCTGCTTACGCTCAGTTTGGAACTGGACTGCTATCACTGGAAAACTCTAGAGAAATTACTTGCTGACCCAGACCACACTAAAAGAATATCCACATACTATAATACACTAACAGACAGGGTGAACCCTAAGGAAAGAAAACTCAGAGATAAATGGATGGAGATTATACCAGAAATTACAGAAGAACAATGGGAAGGAGTTCTTGCCTCCTACCTGCCTACGGTTATCTCTGCCCGAGACAAGCTGATACAACTCAGATACTTACACCAAATGTATTATACCCCTCTAAGGTTATATAAAATGGGGCGGAGAGATAACCACACCTGTCATAAATGCCTGACAGAAGTGGGCTCTTTTATACACATGGTATGGGAATGTGAGAGGATAAGACCACTATGGTCACAGGTAACCCAATTTATTTCTGATACGTTAGATATACCAAACATATGTAGCCCACTTCTCAGACTATTAGGGGTTATAGAAGATGAGGTTATGAGCAACAATATTGAGAATACTATTAAGACTGCTGTTTTATTATGTGAGGAAACTAATTGCACTTCATTGGATCAGAAGAGAGCATCTTACACTAAACGCCTGGAAAGGATTAGTTAACAGTAACATTACCATGTATAAAATGACATATGAGTCCAGAGCATCAACCAAAAAGTTTAATAAAGTGTGGGGAAAGTGGATTAACTCTGAAAGCACTCTACAAACTGATATGTAAATTGCATAAATTAAATCTATGACCGGGTTGACGATGGAGAGATTTTGTGGAGAACTAGACAGCAGCACACAGCACAAATGTTTATGAGGGGCATCCCTCTCGGAACTATGAAGTACTATATGCACAAGAAATATGTACCTTATCTATAGAAACATACGTTTTTTTTTTTTTTTGTTTCCCAAGTGTAATTCTGGTTCAATTTGGTTTGATTTCGAACTATAAAAAAAAAAAAGGATAGCCGAATGTGCAACGAACAAGACAGAGATGAAGAACAATTTTTATTGTATATGCAAACATTAATGACTTGGATATATCTCAGACTGTGTCTTATTTTGTTTATTGCATGGTGATAATAATATGTATGAACATTTGGCGAATAAAAATCTTAAAAAAAAAAAAAAACTTGAAATGCCCAATGTGGAAAAATTCAGACTCTCACAAATTAGGCACTTCCTTAGTTTTATTTGGTCGGACAAGAATGAACCCCCTAAATCCACTCTTTATAAACAATGGTGTGCAAATATTTTGGATCAGAGGGGAGGTATCTCGTTGATCTATTCCTCACTGGCAGGTTGGGAAGACTTACCTCCCTATGCCCGGGCCTGGGAACTGGACACGGACCATACGCGGGATCGCAGTGAATGTTTTCAGGCATTTCAGTGCTCATATAAGGGCATTTTGAATATTTCTCTAATTGAGGCTAATGTTAAACTGTTAACCAGATGGTACTTTGTTCCATCCATATTGGCAGTGATCTACCCAGACGCATCACCATTGTGTTTTAGAGGATGCAACCTGGTGGGCTCAATGTTTCATATCTGGTAGTCCTGTCCTCGCATAAGGACATACTGGAACAGGGTCTTTTGTGTGTTGGGAAAAATTACGGGGATTGCCATTTCTCAAGACCCCACCACAGCTCTCCTGAATTGCAGAGTTGAGAACGTCTCCAAACATATGCAGGCACTGATTTTCTTCATTCTCCTGGGAGCCAGGATTACGCCTGCAGGAGCATGGAAGAAACATTTCATCTTGTTTTTAGCTGCAAAAAGGAAAATATCCTAAATTATGGCTCAAGAGCAAATAGTTGCTAAACTGCAGCACAAACAAACAAAATTTGAAGCCATATGAGTACCCTGTGCAACCTACATTAACATATCACTATGTCCGGGCATCACACATACTGTTTGAGACATCCCTGATCTCTTTCTTCCTTTCTTTCGCTTTTTCCTTTCCTACTCTTCCTCACAGGGAGTCCCTAGACCTCCTGACTTTCTTTTTCTCTCTTCTCATTAGTTGGCTATATGTGTCTCTGTGGGGGGGGGGGGGGGTGTCTTTATACATCCCTTACAAGAGGTAGACGGCTAAAAAAGTTAACTAGTCAGTTACATGCTAATAACAAGTAAAACTTTTGCTTAATATATCCTCTGGATTCCACCAGCTTACATATAACCGGGGCACTTATGTCCTAAGCAGGAATAGGTTACTCTCCGCAGCGAAGTCCGGGGGGCGGTGGCCTTGGGTTTTGTGCCACGTATGAGACACTGCACACCTACAGATTGATCTCACAGGGGTGGTGTGTTGGTGTCTGCTCTGGTGCAGGAGCGGTGGACAGGTGCTCTCCCGGACATTTATAATAGATCAGGCTCCTTTGGTTTCTAGCTCATAGGAGCAGTTCAATACATACAGTCATAGAAGTAGCCTCCATTACTCCAGGGTGACAATAGTAATGGTTAAAGGGCTTTTAATAAATGGACACTTACCTGTCCTGCAGTCCCTCAATGTCGGCACCGCAGCTGATGTCTCCATCAGCTGTCGGGTGCTGCCACCGCCATTGCTGGTAAGGTAACCCAGCAGTGTAGAAATAGGAACAACCAGTAGTGTCGGTTGCTTAACCCCGCGCTTGGAATATATAGGCAAATTATTATTGAATCCCTAATTGATTAACCACTTCAGCCCCGGACCAATTGGCAGCCAAAGGACCAGGCCCTTTTTGCAATTCGGCACTGCGTCGCTTTAACTAACAATTGCGCGGTCATGCGGCGTGGCTCCAAAACAAAATTGGCGTCCTTTTTTTCCCACAAATAGAGCTTTCTTTTGGTGGTATTTGATCGCCCCTGCAGTTTTTATTTTTTGCGCTATAAACAAAAATAGAGCGACAATTTTGAAAAAAATGCAATATTTTTTACTTTTTGCTATAATAAATATACCCAAAAAATATATAAAAAAACATTTTTTTTCCTCAGTTTAGGCCGATACGTATTCTTCTACATATTTTTGGTAAAAAAAATCGCAATTAGCGATTATTGATTAGTTTGCGCAAAAGTTATAGCGTTTACAAAATAGGGGATAGTTTTATAGCATTTTTATTAATATTTTTTTTTTATTAGTAATGGCGGCGATCAGCGATTTTTATTGTGACTGCGACATTTTGGCGGACACATCGGACATTTTTGACACATTTTTGGGACATTTGTCATTTATACAGCAATCACTGCTATTTAAATAGCACTGATTCCTATGTAAATGACAGTTGTAGTTAGGGGGTTAACCACTAGGGGGCGGGGAGGAGTCAGTGTGACGTGTTGTGTTTTTTTTTACAGTAGGGGGGCGTGGCTGTACGTCTGACGTCATTGATCGGCGTTCTTGATGACAGGGAACCGCCGATCACTGACAGTCAGTGTAGGAAGCGCGGGGAGAGGTTTGTTTACATAGACCTCTCCCCGTTCTTCAGCTCCGTAACCCGATCGCGGGATACCAGCGGCGATCGGGTCCGCTGGTCCCGCGGCCGTGGTCACGGAGCTCCCGACCGGGTCGCGCGCGCACCGCTGGCGGCGCGTGCGCGCCCCCCGGGCAGGCAAATTAAAGGGGACGTACAGGTACGTGCTTTTGCCTGCCCGTGCCATTCTGTTGACGTATATCTACAGGAGGCGGTCGGGAAGCGGTTAAGGGTATGCAACAAATATATGAACTAACAAAAACAAATATTGAATAACAAATATTGTAAGCAATAATGAGCTGCTCCCTATAAAAATCAGCGTGATTTAAAGAATAGGTTATAAGGTGTAGTAGGGGTGCTAATTAGTTGACACACCTAATAAATATCAGGTATGTGTAATACAAACAAGCTAATTACCCTTGAGTATAGTGCTATGGATGAGCCATCCACTGTGAACAGTAATACCTAAAAATACAATGCTATATGCCTAGTTCTACCACACATTCCATGTACACTATATTACGCACACATTATCAATCCATTGCAAACCATACAAGTTTCTTAGAATGTGACTAATACCTCCGCCAAACAAACCAAAAAATTGTGTACAAAACAAACTCAAATACCTCCTTTAGAAAAGTATTGCTATTGATTCAGTGACTGACCGTGACTACAAAATAGCAAGTGTAATTACCACATAATGTGCATATATCTTATCAAATTGTTAAACATTTAGATGTAAGCTAGATTGTGACCAATAATAAGTGGTTCTGAACATGTGGTCATACATAAAAAATTGTGTGGTTAAACATACAGTCCATAAACAATTCCAATGATACTGAAAAAAACCTCAAAAGATATAAAAACTTATTGTGTTTTAAAAAGTAAAAAGGAAAAAGAAAGTTCGTGACAAACAATTCTTGCTGAAAAATTGTGATAATTCATTCCTGTTGATATTGCAAAAAAAACATCACCACAGATATCCTTTTACACCCAGAAAGTGATGCCAGTGAAGTTTGGATGGCCGCTTACCAGATGGAGTTGATTGTCTTAATTAAAATCCAATCAATCGCACTTGTACAGGGTTGTGCCTGTTCACAGCATATGCACCCGTTTTCTAGGCAACTCTTCCTCCTTCTCAGATCAGCTCGCATGTATTAACATAGGTGGGAATATAAAAAAACGCACCTCATAGCGTAAAATTGTTTTATTAAAACTGAATAAAAAATGTACAACAGCCAAATGGCTACTCACATTGTTGGGTGCCTACCCGGCACTGGGGCTGCTTGCTTGTAATCAAAGAATGGGAGAAATATTTTCCCTTTAGGACATTTCCTGTGGAGCTCCGGCGTGCGTTCCACTCGCTCAGTCTCTGCACCTTGCAAACAGGAAGTCCAGGGAAAACTGTGTCAGGTGATCAGGTACCGCCTACCGACGTACGTTTCGTGGAGTCACGTCTTCAGACGCCACCCTGAAGACGTGACTCCACGAAACGTACGTCGGTAGGCGGTACCTGATCACCTGACACAGTTTTCCCTGGACTTCCTGTTTGCAAGGTGCAGAGACTGAGCGAGTGGAACGCACGCCGGAGCTCCACAGGAAATGTCCTAAAGGGAAAATATTTCTCCCATTCTTTGATTACAAGCAAGCAGCCCCAGTGCCGGGTAGGCACCCAACAATGTGAGTAGCCATTTGGCTGTTGTACATTTTTTATTCAGTTTTAATAAAACAATTTTACGCTATGAGGTGCGTTTTTTTATATTCCCACCTATGTTAATACATGCGAGCTGATCTGAGAAGGAGGAAGAGTTGCCTAGAAAACGGGTGCATATGCTGTGAACAGGCACAACCCTGTACAAGTGCGATTGATTGGATTTTAATTAAGACAATCAACTCCATCTGGTAAGCGGCCATCCAAACTTCACTGGCATCACTTTCTGGGTGTAAAAGGATATCTGTGGTGATGTTTTTTTTTTGCGATATCAACAGGAATGAATTATCACAATTTTTCAGCAAGAATTGTTTGTCACGAACTTTCTTTTTCCTTTTTACTTTTTAAAACACAATAAGTTTTTATATCTTTTGAGGTTTGTTTCAGTATCATTGGAATTGTTTATGGACTGTATGTTTAACCACACAATTTTTTATGTATGACCACATGTTCAGAACCACTTATTATTGGTCACAATCTAGCTTACATCTAAATGTTTAACAATTTGATAAGATATATGCACATTATGTGGTAATTACACTTGCTATTTTGTAGTCACGGTCAGTCACTGAATCAATAGCAATACTTTTCTAAAGGAGGTATTTGAGTTTGTTTTGTACACAATTTTTTGGTTTGTTTGGCGGAGGTATTAGTCACATTCTAAGAAACTTGTATGGTTTGCAATGGATTGATAATGTGTGCGTAATATAGTGTACATGGAATGTGTGGTAGAACTAGGCATATAGCATTGTATTTTTAGGTATTACTGTTCACAGTGGATGGCTCATCCATAGCACTATACTCAAGGGTAATTAGCTCGTTTGTATTACACATACCTGATATTTATTAGGTGTGTCAACTAATTAGCGCCCCTACTACACCTTATAACCCAGCAGTGTAGCCTTTTGGCTTCACGCCGGGAACCCTACTGTGCATGCACGAGGCCCCGCTCCTCTCTCCTATTAGCCCGGCGGCCGAGGGAGGAGGAGGGAGTCCCGCGGTGACGTCACGGCCGCATCGCGGCTGCGGCCAGACTTCTGTCAAAGACAGGTATCCTGTCCCCCCTCCCCCCCCCCCCCGAAAGGTGCCAATTGTGACACCGGCAGGGGGGAAGGAATCCGATGAGTGGAAGTTCCACTTTAGGGTGGAGCTCCGCTTTAAGTTACTAATTCTGTGTTCTGCCTTGTTATGTAGAGGCAGTGTCAACTGACTCACAATAATCTGACTGTAAAATGTATTATATTCTTTGTTTAAAAGCCTTGCAGGCTGATGTATCTGTTGTTTACACTTTTTTTTCTTTTCAAAATCCAATAAATATATTGAAAAAAAAAAAAAAGAAGAAATGTATTTATTTACTTCCCTATCTGGGAACTAATCGAGTCTATACCACTTATTATTGGGCGCCCTGAGGGATTCAAAAGATCTTTATGAATCTTTGGTAAGTAATACATGACAGGCACCACTTTATAACCTTTATCAATAAGACCCTGCGACTCCTTTTTAAAACAAGCAGTGGGATTATTTTTTAGGGGGGCATAGGTGTCATGATCCGACAACAATATAATGTAAATATCTCAGCCTCATAGGCATTATTCTTCAACTATGCCCCCCCTCTCCCCTTATCGGCAGGAGGAACAACTATATCATCACGTGCGCTTCAGGTTTTTACACCTGTTTCAAAGGCAACGTCCCTACAAGATTTTTTTAATTGAAATTAATCAATATCTTTAAAGTGGATGTAAACCCAATTCATGAAATTTGAGCTGGGCACATATATCTGCAGTGTTTTGTTCTCTCTTCAAAGCACGTAGCTGTCTCCTGCCCCATTCTTCTGTTATCAGCCTGATAGCTCCTGACAAGTCCCACGATTCAACAAACAGAGCTGAAAGTCTCTACGTATGAGGAGAGGGGGTGTGTGCCTTCCCTCCAATCAGCTGTCTTGGCTGTATGCTGTCAGGTCACCTGAGGCCAGGTGACAGATGCACACTGTTGGGGTCAGGAGTGCACCGCTATGGTAGTGGACCCTATGGCTGACTGCTGCGGATGGAACTCTGGGTGGTTCAGAAAAGCAGGTCCACTGGAGCACCAACACGAATCCCATTGGGGGCTAGAGCTTACGATTCCCCAGGGCGCAGAGTCTAAGAGCCAGCACGTGTTCACCAGAGCCTCTAGTGGTGAGGATGGACTGCGCTGCAACTGTCTCCAGGTCGCGGCCCTCAGGGTCTCCCAGCTCTCGCTCACAGTAGGCTACAGGAGGATAGAGAGGAAGCAGCAGCTCAGGACAACAAGGGATAGATAAACAGAGAACATGCCACAGGTCAGGGTAACAAGAAGGTAGGGATAGTCAAAGAACAAGCCAAGATCGGTAACAAAAACAGACGTAGAGCACACGGCAAGCAGGAGACAGGAAACCAAACACACAATATTGCTCGGGCAAGGCAGGCTTGGACAGCACAGTGTTAAATAGTGTATCCTGTAGAGGCTAGGGTGGAGCCACACTGAGGGAAGATTACTTAACCATGCAGGTGTGAGAGTGCAGCCCAAGGCTGACACACAGACCAGACAGACAGGGCATGAAGGTATTACTGGCGATTCATGACATATGCCCAGGCTTCACGGCAATGTTAAACAGGAATAGAAAATCTCCTAACACGATGTGCACATTCTAAACAGTATATAAAGAGGAAGACAGCAGATATGCATGTAAAACTTATGAAGGGAGATTTGTTTCATCCCTGTGTATCATCTGAGGCTTCATGTGAGGACAAAGTGGAAAGCGGGATTATTACGGTGCCATAGACAACTCAATACAAATTTTATAAATCAATAAACAAATTTTATTACAAAGAGTTTATAAAAAACACTAGTACAGTGTATTCGATCACATATGGCAAGGGAGCATATGACGTTATTCTGTTGACCAGATGAAAGATGGTGAATTATATCAGCAGGTCAATTCTTCCCTACTAGTTTCGCCAAGACATTGGCTTCATCAGGGGAATATAATGAAACAGAAAACAGTAATTGCTCTACAGAGAAAATAAAACAAAATTATTGTGACAAAAATGCACAAAATAACATATCATACACCACTGAAAGGTTAAACTGCCGGCAAAAACATGTCCCATCCCCTCCTCTACAAAGGAAAGATCCCCCAGAGAGGAGAGCTACCATATGATAGAAAAATGTCCTAACCAATCCCAACAGATCACCCAAACATACCCTGATTGCCCAGCAGGACGAAGCAGATGCGATCCAAAAATCACAAGACAATGATCCCACACCATCTATATTGTGGCTGCAGGGGGCTAGAAGGAGATCTCTTTAGAACTGAAAAGAGTAGAGAAATATCGATTATAAGCAAAGAACATAAGGCTATAAAAAGTTCTATTATTCTTTCAAAAGGGACTAATGCCTTGTTTCCACTTCGATACGGTACGCTATTTTCAGTATTTCCATTATGAAAGCGGCCCAAACAACCAAACCATACCACACCATTCAGGGTCCTGCTTCAGATGTGGGGCCATAGAAAATGGAACGGTTCGGTTAGGGCAGATGTGCAGGGGGTACAGTGTTGGAAGAGATGAGAAGGAAGTTCAGCTGTGTGGGGCAGATATGCAGGGGGTACAGTGGTGGAAGCGATGAAAAGGAGGTTCAGCTGTGTGGGGCAGACGTGCAGGGGGTACAGTGGTGGAAGAGATGAGAAGGAAGTTCAGCTGTGTGGGGCAGACGTGCAGGGGGTACAGTGGTGGAAGAGATGAGAAGGCAGTTCAGCTGTGTGGGGCAGATGTGCAGGGGGTACAGTGGTGGAAGAGATAAGAAGGCAGTTCAGCTGTGTGGGGCAGATGTGCAGGGGGTACAGTGGTGGAAGAGATGAGAAGGAAGTTCAGCTGTGTGGGGCAGATGTGCAGGGGGTACAGTGGTGGAAGAGATGAGAAGGAAGTTCAGCTGTGTGAGGCAGATGTGCAGGTGGTACAGTATTGGAAGAGATGAGAAGGAAGTTCAGCTGTGTGGGGCAGATGTGCAGGGAGTACAGTGGTGAAAGAGATGAGAAGTGGGTTCAGCAGTGTGGGGCAGATGTGCAGTGTGGCAGATGTGAAAGGAGGTGTATTGGTGGGGCAAATGAGTAGGGGGGTACAGTCTGTTGGGGCAGATGAAAAAGGGGGTTACAGTGGTGGGTCTGATGCTACCAAAAACACTATTCTGGTCTTTTGTATATTACAGGTGAAAGGAGACGGTTGCAGCTGGATCTGCGCACAGTCATGGAGGATATGCGGGCAGCAGAGGAAAGGCAGCAGGAAAGAATTAAGAACCTTGCTGAGAGGCAGGTTCAGGCACTGCGTCAGGATGCACAGGAAGCTATGTGCCAGGAGGCAGAAATCTCCCGGCAGCAGATGGAGCAGTTGGCTACCTTCAACCAGGCCTTCCTCGGTGTCCTGGGTCAGCTTGTTCAAGTGCTTGGTGCCAGTCGTGATCCCAGGTCACCACCCAGACAGTAATGCCTTTCATGCAGCACAGGACCTGTGCACTTGTTTTTGTTAAAAAAACTTTCTTTGTCAATATATTTTTCTCATTTTTACTTTCAAGAATATATAGAAAGATCATTTTTTGGTGTAATAAAAAACATGAGACTTTTTTGAGTATGTCTGATTTAATGTAAGACTTTATTAAAAAATATAGTAATACTTTAGTAAAAATTTAAAAAGTTCAGAAATTAAACGTTGAGGTGACGCATCAGAGCCTGACGTATTTCACTACACTCTTCTTCGATAGCCTGTGCTGCTATTACTAGTACTGGCTCATCTGAAGATGTATTCCAATCCTGGTGGAAGTCTTCTCCATGACTTTCACAAAGATTGTGAAGAGCACAGCAAGTAAGGACCATGGATTTGGCAAGTTTAATGTCACTGTCATTCCTCTTCATAAGACACCGCCATCTACCCTTAAGTCTTTCGAAAGCATTTTCCACTACGACCCGTGCCCTGGATGTTTGGTGTTCTGGTGTCAGGCGGCTATTGTCAGGAAATGGTTTCAGGAGCCAATTTTGTAAAGGGTAGGCAGAGTCCCCAAGAACATAATAGCCAGTATTCACCCCACAAATGTTTTTAGTGAAAACAGGATACAGGCTTCCCTGGCCAACCCAATCCCAAAATGTGGACAATCGTAGAACCTGAGCATCGTGCAAACTTCCAGGCTTTCCTACATTCACTTTTCCCAGTCCGGAAAATGAACAATTTCAGGAGCTAGCAATGTGCACACAGCCTTACAGAAGTCCTGCACACACCGACACACTGATGATTTACTGACACCAAAAAGATGACCTATACTTCTGTATTCACTGTTGGTAGCCAGCTTCCACAGTGCAATGGCAACTCTTTTCCTCACAGGCAAACAGGCTCTGAAGGTGGTGTTTTGCTTCTCCATCGCTGGACATAGCTTTGCACAATGGTATGAGAAGGTTTCCTCAGACATTTTGAAATTGTGCACCCACTGTGTGTGTGTGAATCCTGGGACGGTCACATCCCACCACTCATTGGCGCAGGGGAGAGCCCAAATGACTGGTCGGCGGTGCTGCTTTGACAAAAGCAGAAGCATCTAAAAAAATTAAAAATGGTAACATATCACAATAAATACAACATATATAATAGAATTTTCCTTATACTGTACATTATTATTAAGTGTGTGTGTGTCAGGTAGGTAGGTCAGTGTGTGTGTCAGGTAGGTGGGTCAGTGTGTGTGTGTGTGTCAGGTAAGTGGGTCAGTGTGTGTGTGTGTGTCAGGTAGGTAGGTCAGTGTTTGTGTGTGTGTGTCAGGTAGGTGGGTCAGTGTGTGTGTGTGTGTGTGTCAGGTAGGTGGGTCAGTGTGTCAGGTAGGTAGGTCAGTGTGTGTGTGTGTGTGTCAGGTAGGTGGGTCAGTGTGTGTGTGTGTGTGTGTCAGGTAGGTGGGTCAGTGTGTGTGTGTGTGTGTGTGTCAGTAGAAGGGTCAGTGTGTGTGTGTCAGGTAGGTGGGTGAGTGTGTCTCAGGTAGGTGGGTCAGCTTACCCTATAGCGCTGCCGTCTTTGTCTTTGCCGCACAAAGGTGTACTTTTCCTGGCTAAATATCCAAGCTAGAAGTTTTCTTTTCTTTTCTGCTGTTTTTTTCTTTCCCGCTCGCAAACCTTCTCTCATACAGTGCGGCATGAATTTTGACTACAATGAACCAAAAGGCAACTAGAGAAAAGACAAGCTGCTAGATGACCTCCATTGTTTGTAGCTTCAGGATTCAGGATTCTAGTCGCACTAGTGTGACGTCATGCTAGGCATTTTTTCTGAACCCCATATGGCCCCTAGCGGTCCGACTTGCAGTGGAAAGGCTCACCTGAATAGGCCGGACCATTCCAGGCCTTCCAAACTACCGACCCGAATCGCTCAGTGGAAACGAGGCATAGGTTGCCTCAATACATACCAAGAATATAAAAAATAAAATCAAGAGGGGGCGCTGATAGGACCGGAGATAGTAGTTAGACCAAGAGGAGCGAATATAATGAAGACTGGCAAAAAAGCTAAATGAAACAAAATAAATAGTATTCATTTAAATTAGGGCTGTGGAAATGAAAGATGAATTCCTCGATTAATCGTTAATTTTTTTGATCGGTACTGACCTCTCCGCTGGCTTCCGGGTCTTCAGGGAGTTCCGTCGGAGATTCGGTGACGTCACGGACATTGATGTCACCGGACTCCTCCCCCCTTCCCCAAGTGCCTCTGTCTCCTAATGAAGGGAAGGAGGGGAGGAGTCCGGTGACGTTGAAGTTCTGATTGAATGTAACACATACGGGGGAGGAGCTACGCATGACGTCACCCGCTGCTGCCCTACGGAACTAACACGATTGTCGGCTTTACATGCTGTGTTTTTATCATCTTTATGTGAGTAGTTTGTGTTTGAACACAAAAATTAAATCTTATATTTAAGCAGTGAGCAGTTAGATCTTTTCTTTCTACCCATGACCTGGCGTCCTTGCTGAGATCTAAGGAGATGTGAGAGAAGTTTATGGTCTGTGTTAACCCTTTTGATACCCGCTTGCATGACCACCTGTTTGCACAGGGGTCCATGTCATAAGGTGAGAGTGATTAGTTAGACCGGAGGTGGAGGGATTGTCACACTACTGTGGGAAAAAAAAAAATGACTTACGTCAGTGCTGCAGTTTGAATTTAAAACGTATTTGTGTGAACTGTGAAGTTAAGTCATGGATTGTGGAAACTAACTAGTGTCGGGTGATTGTATATAGTGTATACCACATTTACCACTGACTAATGCAGAGTTGCAATGCAAGGAGATTAGCTAAAAGTAGTTGGATCTGTATGTGCGTTATAATTAATCAAAAAATCCATTAATCGACCACGAAAATTTTAATCAGTAACAGCCCTAATTTAAATTGAGGTTATAAAAAAAGGGAAAATGTATGAGCTTATAGAAAGAGATAGTTAGATACTAGTTAAGGGCTTACCCTGGAGTCTGAAATCAATGATGGTATGGTGCATATATATATATATATATATATATATATATATATCTCTCTCTCTATATATATATATATATATATATATATATATATATATATACCGTATTTATCGGCATATAACACGCACCCCAAGTTTAGGAGGGAATTTTAAGGAAAAAAAGTTTTAGGAGAGAAGTTTAGGGGAAAAAAAAAAAACTTACATTTAAGCGTCATTTGCAGCTTGCCCAGCGTCATTTGCAGCTTGCCCAGCGTCATTTGCAGCTTGCCCAGCGTCATTTGCAGCTTGCCCAGCGTCATTTGCAGCCTGCCCAGCGTCATTTGCAACCTGCCCAGCGTCATTTGCAACCTGCCCAGCGTCATTTGTAGCTTGCCCAGCGTCATTTGTAGATTGCCCAGTGTCATTTGCAGCTTGCTAGTGTCATTTGCAGTTTGCCAGCGTTTAAATTTCCCGCCGCGAGACAAACCGCGCACGCGCGGCCGAAAAAGGCCGAAGTGCGGCCGAAAAAGACCGAGCCGACTGTTCGGCTCCGCTCGGAGTCCCGCCTCCCTGCTGTTTCGAGAGCGAGCGCAGGGAGGCGGGACTACGAGCGGAGCTGAACAGCCGGCTTCGGTCTTTTTTGGCCGCGCTTCGGCTTTTTTCGGCCGCGCTTCGGCCTTTTTCGGCCGCGGTCGCCATTTTTCGGCGCCGCAACCGATTTTTGTCATTTTTTGGGGTATCGGCGTATAACACGCACCCACGACTTTCCCCCGATTTTAAGGGGGAAAAAGTGCGTGTTATACGATAAACATGGGGGTGTTTAACTCAAGTGAAAAGATGCATTTTTTAATGCAGTGAGTCCTCATCAGACAGGCATATATAGTTAAGGGCCTGGTAGCCCACGTTTATTGAAAAAACAAAAGTCCATCCAGAAGTCCCACGCAGGGGTTTAACTTCATTAAGCATTCATAAATGAAAAACATACCAAGCCACCTGGCTCTCTTGTCAGCAGTTCCTCTGCTTGATCTCAACAGAGTGGATTCCTTCCAGTCCCCTGGACTCACTGGCTTCCTTAGTCTTCCCGACTCTCAAGGCTGTCCCTCCTTTCCCAGTCTCTGGGCAAAGAATCCCCCTTACACAGGGATGACCCCTCCACAGGTCTGTCTTCATACAGCAGCAGCAAGCTGCTCACACTCCACCATCTTCCACTCATTAGCCCCTCATTATATGGTCTGTGTGCAGCTGGGCACACACCTTGCTTGCCATCGTCAAGACCTGGACACAGTTTGAGATCCCATCCAGGACTAGCAAAACCTGGAGAAAACTGACAGAGCAGTTTTCTCCATTTAAATTCTATAGTCTGCAGATATGCAAACTCTGGATCTCCTTTACCTCCAATTTCAAAGGGACAGAGCTTCGCTCTGCCACAATATATATATATGTATATGTATGTATATGCTTTATCATTTAATGTCATTATGTGAATATTGATCATGGTATATTTTTGATTATGTATTTGATTATCAGGTTTTATTAGATTCTACTACTGTATACTTACATCATACAAACACTGATCGATTGGCTGCCTTGGCTGAATTATCATGTATATGGAGCAATACATGGTCATTCCCTGTCCACTCCAATCCCCCTTTGCTTTGCTTCCTTTTTTCCCCTTTCTCATTTTTTCTCCTTCATCTCTGTCTTGCCAGCGACGCTTGGCTGGCTGTTGTCCAATCCCTGGTATGTGTTCCCTAGTCTGTGGCTGTATGGACACATGATTGTCTCCGACAGCCAGCCCACCCCTCTGCCTTTTCTTCCACCCTCTGTCTTCTACACTGAACATCAGCCTTTGTTAACATCTATCCATTGGGTGCTGGCCAAACCCCGTCCCATCGGCAGGCCCGTTGCTCTGTCACGCCTATGGTTGTTTTCACTGTGTGGCTGTTGCCATGACATGTGATACACCTGGCGCTTGCCATCCTGGGGCCTGTAGGCATCTGGTCGCTGACACTGCATAGACGCATTGGCCGCTTCACGTCCGCTCCCGATTGGCTAACTCATATGCCAATCGGGTGGGGGGTTTTAAAGGCAGGCGCTTGCAGCTCAGCCTGAACCTTCAAAAACCACACTTACCAGTACATTGGAAGTTGAACCCATTTTGGCTTCAGCTGTTCACTGACAAGGATGATGTGCAAATGCACATTAAATACTTTTTGGAAACGAACAAACCATCGGCTGCACCCGGAGTGGTGTGGGACACCCTAAAAGCTTTTATTAGAGGAATGTGCATAAAAGAAATTAACAAAATTAAAACTAAAAGCAGACAATGGGCTAGAGATGTTGCTCAGGCGGCAGAGAAAGTGGAGGAATTTTATCTGCGGACTCCTACGTCTGAACATGAGAGACAATGGACAGACGCACAGAAAATATTCTGTACTGTACACCTACAACAAGCTGACAATAAAGGATTCTTTACTTCCCAAACTTACTTTGAAGAAGGAGAAAAAAACTGGTCATGATAGCTAGGTCACAACAGCCATCTCAGGTTATACACAGTATCACAACATCACTAGTATCAACAGTCACTGATACACCCTCCATTCTGAAGGAGTTCCGCTCCTTTTATCAAGACTTATACTCGTCTAAGGTATCCTATCCCATGGATGAGCTGACACGATTCTTAGACTCTGTCACCCTACCCCAGCTTCAGGAAACAGATAAGAATCTGTTAAATGCCCCCCTTAATTTAGAAGAACTTCAACTTGCACTAGCCACATTCCCAAACTCAAAGGCCCCGGGTAACGATGGCTTACCAATTGAATTGTATAAACAATTTGGCGGAATACTCCTACCGGAGCTACTCCACACACTTACGGAGGCGTTTGACTCGGGTTCCTTGCCAAGAGCTATGTATGAAGCGGTGGTGGTAGTCATATTGAAACCTGGGGAAAGATTCTTATAAACCGGAATCATATAGACCCATCTCGTTGTTAAACACAGATCTGAAACTTCTTACTAAGACCATAGCTATGAGACTCTCAAAATTTGTGACTAAACTAGTGCACCTGGACCAATACCAAACAGGTCTACGGCAAACAACCTACGCCGCCTATATCTTAATTTGCAAATACCCACTGATAATCAGGGACAAAGAGCTATCCTTTCGCTAGATGCCGCTAAGGCGTTTGTTAGTGTTGAGTGGGAATACCTATGGAAAGTACTGGAAATACTTAATTTGGGAGAAAGTATCATCTCCTGGATTAAACTACTATACAAAGAGCCAAAAGCATGCTTTAGAATAAATAACACCTTATCTCCCTCCTTTGACTTATTCAGTGGGACCAGGCTAGGCTGCCCCCTACCCTACCTACTTTTTGCCCTGGCCATTGAGCCCCTGGCAGCAGCAATAAGGGGGAACCCAGATATAGTCGGCTTTAAGCGGGTGGAAACGGAAGATAAATTGGCATTGTACGCTGGCGACGCACTATTGTTCCTGGGTGATACGTCCACCTCCCTGAATAAACTGATGGACTTAATACAGATGTTCAGAGCTTTCTCTGGATTTACCATAAACTGGGACAAGTCAAGGATCCCACCCTTAGACCCATTGACAGAGCCTCTCCCTCAGACAGCTAGACAGATCAAAATAGTAGATAAGTTCAAATACCTGGGAATCATTATACACCCTAACTTAGCCCAATATATAAAGCTATATATAGACCCACTGTTAACCGCTTTGCGAGCGGCGCACGACGATATACGTCGGCAGAATGGCACGGACAGGCATAAGGGCGTATATATACGTCCCCTTTAAGATGCCGCCGTGCCATCGGTCCGCCATAATGTTGCAGTCACAATAAAAATCGCTGATCGCCGCCATTACTAATAAAAAAAAATTATTAATAAAAATGCTATAAAACTATCCCCTATCTTGTAAACGCTATAACTTCTGCGCAAACCAATCAATAATCGCTTATTGCAATTTTTTTTACCAAAAATATGTAGAAGAATACGTATCGGCCTAAACTGAGGAAAAAAAAAGTTTTTTATATATTTTTGGGGGATATTTATTATAGCAAAAAATATAAAAGAATGCGTTTTTTTTTTTTTCAAAATTGTCGCTCTTTTTTGTTTATAGTGCAAAAAATAAAAACCGCAGGGGCGATCAAATACCACCAAAAGAAAGCTCTATTTGTGGGGAAAAAAATACGTCAATTTTGTTTGGGAGCCACGTCGCACGCCACGCAATTGTCAGTTAAAGCGACGCAGTGCCGAATCGCAAAAAGAGGCCTGGTCCTTTGGCTGCAAATTGGTCCGGTCTGAAAGTGGTTAAAAAAATTCTAGGACAAAACAACAAATTCAAAAGGAATTTCCCCCCAAGGTGGTGGGGTTTTTTGGCAGCAAAGTATAAAAGATTGAGTAATTGATACAACGTTTGTCAAAATAAAATATATAAATGTTGATTCTAATGACACAATTGTGGCAAAATGGATAAAAGACATGAGCCCCAATAGGAAATAATACAGAAAAAACATAAAATACACACAGACATCAGCAGACAAAACTTTCAAAACAACATAGTTATTCAAAACATATCGATACTAAGGAAGTGAACCTGACGCTTTTCAACCTGTGGCTATATGGGTCTTCTTCAGAGGATTTTTATCTGCTGTAATAAAAAGCAAATAAATTGTAGGCATATATAAATCGCAGTTATCTCACTGTGAGCTAACACAGGAAATATAAGGACCATCTATTGTGAAGATGCGACATATATTTACCAGAGCGTGTATAGTTGATGCCATAGATTTCCTTATATGGGGATTCCTTAAAACAGTTCCTTCTCTCCAGGTGGCACCGAAGCGTTCCCTACCCATACGGGGCAGGCCGGGACAGGTAGCCCGAATACGTGGCTTAAAAGAGGTCACAGACAAAATTTGACCCTCCACAGATGAATGGGTCGGGCAGTAGGCCACACACCTGTTGCGAGAGTCCGAATTATTATTATAAGTCCACCATTGTAATATGGTTTAAGACAAACAGTCCAACTAGAACCATGCGTTGGAGAGTACCCAGAAGGCACAGTGACATAGTGTTTAATGCAGGCCATCCATTAGTGAGCATACATCCCATATCATCATGTCTTATTTATAGGGGACAGTGCGGTATAAGTAATACTAGTGTAGAGGATAATAAAAGGTGGAGTTCAGCGAAAGAGGAAATGGAGGTAAGGGAAAGAAAGTGAGAAAGGGGTAATGGAATGAAGGAATGATGGGGGATAACTGGAGAGGGTAACAAGGAGAAGTATGGCGCGCTCATACAGGGAAAAGGGAAAAGGGAAAAGAGGGGGGGAGGGGGGGAAAGGGGGGGGGTGAATAAAGAAACAGTGGGAAGGACAAAAGAAAAGAGAGGGAAGGGGGAGAAAAGAAGGAAAGGTGTGGAAAAATAGGAGAAGGGAGAGGGAAGAGGAAGAAAGAGAGAAGGGGGGGTGGGAAAAGGGGGGGGGGGGAGGGGAAGGATAAACAAAGCAGAAAAGGGAAAAAAAAGGGAAAGAGAAAGCAAAGCATGTGAGCAAAATTGTTATGTAAATGAATTCTTATGTGTGGAGAAAATAAAGCAAAATGAGTGAGATGCTAAAATGTGAAAAGGTGATAAAAAAAACACAATGTGTATGTGAGGGAAAGAAAAAGGGGAAATGTGAGATGGAGTGATGTGAAAATTACACTATTGATATGCTAACATATGTGATAAAATGTGTGAGTAGGGTGGGCAGAGGGGAGGTGAATTATCGCAAAGACCACAAGAATTACTTATATATAGAAGACTTGGAACATAGTTTATGTCAAAGATTACCTTATTGTTTTTTTGCACCCAGTCATCCAGTGTAAATACACTGTTACTGCCTGTGGATTAGCCCAAAGTTGATCACAGTCCGCAACAGGCTGTGAAGGGGGGGGGGGGGGGGGGGTTTATATGGCGTTGGTCGTTCTGAAAGCGGATAGTAAAAGTAGGTATAATTCAGTAAATGTCCTTACAAGCAGTTTGAGTGGGATGCAATCATGGGGTTAGAGGTATACTCACTGAATGGTAGCCCGCAAAAAACGCATCCTCTCATGGAGATAGACTCTGCTATGTTCCATGGGTTATTTATATATGTGCCATAATAGGGTCAATTGTCTTTGAGTCGCCGTAGGTGTGTGGGAACGCCCCCCAGAGGGGCCGCCTCGTGTGATCTCCCAGGCGTTCCTGAGAGCCTGACGGTCCCGCGATTGCGTCACTCTCGTCGCAAATGCGTGACGTCCCGCATCATGCTCACGCACGGGGCACAGTGATCGGGAAAGATGTTCCGAGAGTGATCAGGGACGCCGCCGGCAAGGCAGGAAGTTCCCCAGTGGTATACCCGGGACCAGCCCAGGCAACGGCTGGGGAAGTGTATGTGGAGGAACCAAGGTGGATGGGGCTCCTCCCCCCCTTGCCAGGAAGGCACACATCGTGGCAATCCCCAGTCCATATACCCATAGGGGAAGCGAGACGGCGCCACCTAGAGGGGAGAAATAACATAACGAAAGGAAAATACAAGGACAAGTCTATTAGTTGATAATCAAACAACACATAAGTCCTCGGCAATGGCCATATTACATATATATCACATTAATATGTTGTAAAATTATTTGACAAGGTATCAACCACAGATTATATGAACATGTAGTCTCAAGAATACAGAAAAACAATACTATACAGTGTATGTCCTAGTAGGACTATGGAGAGATTAACCAAGCAGTTAAGAATGGAATACATGCCTAGAAGTATAGGCAGGGAGGGGAGGGGGAAGAGAAAGCAGGAGAAACACCTTGTTTAATGCCAAGGATGTCCAAACATGTCCACCCGATTATTGAATCAAAAAAGGCAAAAAGGGGGCATATGTTCAAAAATTATTGAGTCTTTCCAGATGCAAAACCTTTTAGGAAGGGGGCAAAAGGAATAGATTCATTAAGTCCTGGGGGGGAGGTGGCTTGTAATTTAAAGATACATCTCTGTTCATACTGTAACAGTATTTTGTTCCAATCACCGCCTCGATCCTGAATATGTATTCGGTCGAGTGCAGTGAAGGATATTGTAGGCATTTTGTAGTTGTGTTTCACAACTACATGGCGACCCAAGGGCAGATAATGATTCCCAATTTGCATCGAGTAGACATGTTTGGACATCCGGCGGTGGAACTCTTAGTCTTCCCCAGGTAGTAGGCCCCGCATTTGCAGGACATCAAATACACTACGCTACTTGTTTGGCAGTTAGCAAAATGCGATGGTTTAAAGATCATCCCATTTGGGAGACAGAAAGTTTTTTGGCGATTTATGTACTGGCAACAAGAACAGTGACCACATGGAAAGGAACCAAGAATTGAACAGTGTTTTGATCTTCTCTGTTCATTCTTGTACTCACTTTGGACTAGTTTGTCCTTCAGTGAGGTTGCTCTCCTGAAGGTGATTGAAGGGCTGTTAGAGATAAAGTTACTCACTTTTGGATCGTCTGTCAAAATACTCCAATGTTTCTGAATGATATATTTTTTTTTTTTTTAACAATCAGGAGTGCTTTATTTGTAAAAAAAAATTTAAGGAACAGTACAAAATGCCAACAATACAGAAGAGCACCATGCAACATTACATGTAAAATTATGCCCCGTACACACGGTCGGATTTTCCGACGGAAAATGTCCTATCGGACAATGTTGTCGGAAATTCCGACCGTGTGTATGCTCCATCGGACTTTTTCCGTCGGATTTTCCGACGGACAAAGTTTTAGCTCTCTCAAATTTTCCGACAACAAAGTCCTATCGGACTTTTTCCGATCGTGTGTAGCGAATTCCGACGGACAAAGTGCCACGCATGCTCAGATCACATTACAAGACCCAAGCTATTGGCTACTAGACTCTACGTAGTCCCGTCGTAGGCAACAAACGTCACCACGTTCAGAATGATCGGATTTTCCAACAACTTTGTCCGACCGTGTGTATGCAACACCAGTGTCGGACAAAATCCATTGGAAAAAATCCGATGGATTTTGTGGTCGGATTTTCCGACCGTGTGTACGGGGCATTAGAGCAATACATATAGAAGATTATCCAGACTGAACATTCAACGACATATTCACAACTTAGTACAACCGGGTATGTGTATGACAGTGAGGAGCGACAGCATGCATCATGAGATGATTCTCAAAGCCATAGTTCTTGTAAACCTGGCACTGGAAAAGAGAGGGAGGGGGGGAAAGGGATCCTGGGAGGGGGGGGGGGAAGGACCGACCCAGGCAACCACCATTAACATGACATCCATGACGACCATATTTTGTCATACTTCCATGGACATCCTCTCTGTCAGGGTACATTCTGGCCAGGCGTACCGGAGTGAAGTAGACTCTATGCAAAAATTTTGTTTGCACAAGCTTATCACCAGCAGAGATAACCAGCCTGGGGCTCCTATCCAGAGACTCCTCCCAATCCTCCCTATCTAGATCTGGAATGTCCTCATGCCACATGTTCCAGAGCCTGTCCAGTTTACCTGAGTCAATATGTAGCAGCGTGCTATATAGGGCAGACAGGGGTTTGGATAGATTGTCAGTCAGTAGGAGATCCTCTACCGGATCTCGCTCAAGAAGTGGCGGTACAGGAAATTGAGCTCTAGCAGCATGTCTAAGTTAGGCATAACAGAAATACATCCAGCCGGGTAGATCATACGTGTGTCTCAGTTGAGGAAATGTCATCAAGGTCCCCGATGGCATAACATCCCTCAGAGTCTTAATTCCGAACCTGGCCCACACCTGTGGATCCGGCACGGAGCGAAAGTGTGGGAGGCCGGGGCTCCCCCAGAGAGGCTGGGCCGGAGACCAGCACCCAATCTAAAGGAGTCTACGCCTCACCGCCTTCCATACCCTGAGCATCACCTTGGTCGGGTTGGGAAGATCAGTATACGCCCCCACCCCTCTGTAGGCCAGACTCTGCAATTCTGTCAGGGAACCCAGTCTCGCCGCCAGGGAACCCAGTCTCGCAGACTGCAGCATTGGAGCGTACAGCACCAAGCCACCAGTATACCGTAACCAGCATTGCTGCCCAGTAGTACACTTTGAAGTTCGGGAGGGCCAGGCCCCCTAGTCTGGTGGGCCATTGCAGTGTAGATTTGGCCAGGCGTGGGACCGAGCCGCTCCATATGAAGGAGAGCAAACAGCTGTCTACCTCCAGAAAGAACGCCGCCGGAACCCAGGCCGGACTGTTCCTAAAAAAATATGAGGTTCAGTGGAAGGCCAGCCCAGGATTGGCAGCGCTCCCTCAGGAGGCGCAGTAGAGGGAATATATTGAGTGGGTAGTAACTGGCAGGGTCCCTAGCAACCTTGACTCCCAAATACTTAAACTCCATGACCCATTGTAGAGGAGTCGGGTTAGGCGTGGGTGGGTCCTGGTTATCTAACGGGAAGACCGCGGATTTCGACCAGTTAATACAAACACCGGACAGGGCCCCGAATTTATTAAAGAGGTTCAGAGACGCTGTGAGGGATGAGCCAGCATCATTTAGGTACAACAGAGTTTTATCGGCATAGAGGGAAGTCTTTTCCTCTATGCCACCTATCCGTAACCCCCTAACTTCCAGAGATTCCCTGACCAAAATCGCCAGGGGCTCCAGAGCCAGGGAGAAGAGAGCAGGAGATAGTGGACACCCCTGCCTCGTGACCCTATACAGGGGAAACGGGGCAGAGATCCAGCTATTGGTGCGCACCCTGGCCCTCGGCGCCCGGTAGAGCAATTGGATCAAATGCAAAAATCTAGGGCCAAAGCCAAAGTTCTGCAACACTCCCCATAAATAGCCCCATTCTACCGAATCAAATGCCTTCTCGGCATCCAAGGAGGCAATGAGTCGAGATCCAGTGTTTTCATGGGTTATGGAGAGGTTTAGAAAGAGGCGTCTAATATTAATGTCCGTACCCTTACCCGGCATGAACCCAGTTTGGTCTGCATGCACCAATGTGGATATCACCGTAGACAACCGCATAGCCAGTATCTTCGCCAGTATCTTGGCATCCACATTGAGCAAGGAAATAGGTCGATACGACGCACATTCCTGTGGGTCCTTGCCAGGCTTGGGTATAAGAACTATGACAGCCTCTTCCATCGACTCGGGCAAAGCAGTGCCACCTGTGAGTCCAGAAAAGAGGACCTTCAATTTAGGTGCAAGGGTGTCCATGTATTGGGTGTATAATTCCGTGGGCAAGCCATCCGCACCAGGAGTTTTCCCACCCTGCAGGCCACAGATTGCAATTTGTCTTTCCTCAAGCGAGATGTCTTCATCTAGTTTTGACCGTGCCTCCTCTGGCAAAATAGGGAAAGGTATGGCATCTAAATAATCTTGTAATTCCGCAGAGGAAGAAGTGGCTCTGGAGGAATAAACCCCTTGGAAGAACTCCAAGAACCTGGCATTTATTCCCTCAGGGGAGGACACTAACTGACCCAGACCATTAGGGATGCAGGCAATGTGAGTGGAGGGCGACTGAGCTCTGGACAACCAAGCCAGCATCCTGCCATTCTTACCACCGTATTCAAAAATCCTTTGTTTAGCGTATAACATAGCCTTATGCGTCTGCTCTACGTTGTGTAGGGAGAGTTCCCACAAGGCTGTTTGCCACTCATTATAAGAGGCATCACTGGGGGAGCGAATATACCCTTCCTCACACCTAGCCGCCCGCCCCTCCAAGGCCTCCTGAGAACCAGCTGCCTCTCTCATAACAGCAGAGATTTGGAAAATATATACCCCTCTCAATAGGGATTTAAATGCATCCCACACAATGTTATTGTCTGTAGATTCCCCATTCTCGGTCCAGTAGTTACAGATAGCTTCCAATATAGGTTCCTGAAGCCTCTCATCTAAAGCCCAGAACCTGGACAGATGCCAAAGTTTTACCCCTGGGGGTTTAGCCAGGGAAATCGTGAGGTGTAGTGGGGCATGGTCTGATATTCCCCTAGGCAGATGTTCAGCCCTCCTGGTCCATCTCAATGCCCCAGAGGAGGCGTAAGCCAGATCTATGCGGGACAGGGCCCTATGGGAGGAGCAGTGGCAGGTGTATTGCCTTTCCTGGGGATGAAATTGGCGCCACACATCCGTGAGGGCATGCGTGTCAGCCCAGCTCTGGAGAGCTGAAGTATGGCGGCCCCCCGGGTGAAGTCTGTCCAGGCTCTGTGAGGGCACCATGTTAAAATCTCCAAGGAGGAAAATTTCTGGAGTACCAAAATCTGCCACAATCTGCATAACATCATACAATACCTTAACATCAGCCGGGGGGGGGGGGGGGGTATAGGCCCACTAAAACCATTCTTTTCTCATAGAGAATTACATGAAGGATTATATACCTACCCCCTGGGTCTGTTCGAACTTCCAGTATCTGAAGCGGGAGAGACCTGCAGAACAACACGCTTACCCCCCTAGCATAGGTGGAGTACGTGGAATGATAATGTGTACCTACCCACGCTCTTTTTATGCCTAGGATCTTATTACCAGTCAGGTGAGTTTCCTGGAAGATGCAAATGTGAGGGTTATATTTTTGTAAGTATTTAAAAACCAATGAGCGCTTAACGGCAGAATTCACACCCCTAACATTCCACGATATTATGGAGGTGCAAGCCATAGTCTGTCTTGTACAAGAAGCTGCATATTCCGCAAGTCTCTCCGCACTCCCAGCCATCCTTCATAAGGCCACAGCCCTTCAGCATCTTGGTAATCTGTTCACTGAACACTTACTAGAAAGCATTGGTGGCATATTGCTATTGTTGCATAAGAACTCCTGACATAGAAGAAAAACAACATAGAGAACAACAAGTCCCCCTGTCTGCAACGGCAGAAACTGATCCCCCCCCACCCCACACCCCCAGCACGCGATGGCGGTGTTTCATATCCCAAACCCCTTAACTGTCAGTAAATTCAAAAGTAGCGTGTATTTGGCTCTAAAGCCACTTCTAACAGACCAATAGAGATGCTGGTATGGTCCTAACCGACATAGTCTCCTGGGAGGTTCCAGGGGCATAATACTTGGTTACCCACGGTAGCGGGAGTCATGTAAGAGGCATATGAGGCCGACAACAGTAAAAAAATAAAAAAGAAGAAAAACATGAAAGAATCCCTTAGGTTCAATAAGGATAGCGGAGGAAACTAAAGTCCAGGACAATACAGGGTAAACGGCAGCAAGGCACGTGTTGAAGAACATCCCCTCTCGAAACTGAGAGATTTAAAATCAGCGGTCTAATCTCTGGGTATAGCACGGCAAGCAGTGTGCAAATTAGGGAGCATAATACGCAATTCAAGTGACTAGCAACCAGGTACCCGCCATAATGGTGCAGTATGTGGGGGGGGGGAGGAAGAGGGGGGGAACCCAACTCATAACAGGAGCAAAGGATTTTCCAGCTCTTGTACCAGTCTCCCGGAGTAGCAATCCCTGACAAGCCTGCCCCCCCTCGTATCCCCTCACAGCAGGAAAGCAATGACCAAATTCAAAAGGTCACCAATGTACAGGAGTCACGTAGTTTATTAGGCCATGCAGAATACTGCAGCAGCTGCACAGCCCACCCTCCCATGTCACCCCAAACATCTTCTTGTGCAGAGAGCAAATCAAAGGCCCATACACAGGGCTGGGTAGGAGGCAGGGGGTACAACAGCGGGTACAGCTCCAACAGGGTTATGCCCAGATCACCCATACTTGCCGTGTCCCTGATGATCACCGAGCCTAGGCTGCCACAGTAGAAGTCTGTTTGTGACCATAGAATCCAACCAAGGGAATACCCATCTCACAGGCTTTAGCGGTTGAGAGGCATCGATTCCAGCCATGCTGCGGCGTCACAAGGCGCGGTAAAGAACCTCACAGTTTCCCCATCTTGAACTCGCAGATTGGCCGGGAACAAGACCCTGTATTTGATGTTTTTGGCTCGTAACTCCACCTTAACCTGATCGAACGATCGTCGGAACTTCTGGGTCTCCATGGAGTAATCGGGGAAGAATAGCAGGTTGGCGTTCTGGTACTTCAGGTCCCCCGCTTTGCGAGCCGACCTGAGGATCTCGTCCCGGTCTCGGAAGTTTAGCATCCTAAAGATTCGAGTACGCGGCCGAGAGCCAGGCGGTTCGGGAGCCGGAGGGATCCGGTGTGCGCGTTCCACCGTGTAGTAGGGGAGAACTGCGCCGCCGGTAGCAGGGATTTTAGCAACTCCTCCACGAACACCGTTGGGTTTCTCCCTTCCACCCCCTCCGGAAGGCCTACAATCCGGAGGTTGTTTCGTCTATTCCTGTTCTCGGCGTCGTCGACCTTATACTCCAGGGCCTGGACCCTTGTCTGTAAAGTGCGAAGGGAAGCGGTGTGTTCATGCACTGTGTCCTCCGCATGGCCCACTCTCTGTTCCACCTCCGTGACCCACGAGCGAACCTTGTCCAAATCTTGCCTAATAAGGCCCACATCCAGTTGAACTGCCTCGATCTTATTAGTCAGGGTGGCCTGACAGGTGGCGATTGCCGCCATTACCTCCTGAAAGCCGAGCTGCGTCTCAGTCGCCTGCTCCTCCATGTCAGTCTGGGACACCATGTTGCGCGCCTGCCTGGAGAGGGCCGCCATGCGTGGATCTTCTTGCGGGGCAACTGCTTCCACGCCAGGAAGAAAATTAAGCTTCTTTCTGCGTCGGGTCCTGTAGGACATTCGGAGTCGGTCAGGGCAAAAAAATATAACCGGTAAACGGTCACAAGCAGGATAATTAGCCGAAATCCAGCAGAGCTCTAGATTGTGCGTCCTCTCAGCTCTCCATCCAGGCAACGCCCCCCTGAATGATATTTCTGATTTTGCTGTGTTGCCTAGAGAAGCGAAGGATGATCCTGGTCGGATCCATACCACGGTCACCCCTCGCCACCCTCTTTGCAAGCAAATCACAGCAATATCTATGCTGGTTCTATTGTATGCTTTTCGCAGGCAAGAGCGGCTATATGCGCGTGCTAATAACCTAGCTTGGAGATTTTTGGCTTCTAGTTTGAAAGAGGACTCCTCAGAGCAGTTTCTGCATATACGCAAATACTGCCCGTAGGGAATGGAATTTTTAAGGAATTGGGGGTGCAAGCTTTCCCCATGAAGTACTGTGTTCCCTGCGGTGCTTTTCCGAAAGAGAGTAGTAGAGATCTTATTTTCAGAGTTGTGTTTCAATTGGACATCAAGGAACATGATCTTGTTGTGATCATAGGTCATCGTGAACTTCAGATGGTGTGTATTGAAGTTGATACGTTTGTAAAATTCTAGTAGCATCTCCTCTGATCCCTCCCAGACGACGAGGACGTCATCAATGTACCGTAGCCACAGTTTGATGTGGCTCATGTACATGAGGAGGTCCTCGTCATCTAGGAGGGATTTCTCCCACTCCCCCAGGTACAAGTTGGCGTAGGCCGGTGCACAACATGTGCCCATGGCCATGCCTTGCACCTGGAGGTAGTGGGAGTTGTTGAAGGCAAAAAAATTGTTATTCAAAATATAGTCCAGACCACTGATAATGAAGTCATTAAGGGCATGATCGTATTTGCCACTCCGCTGAAGGATTCCCTGCATAGCTGCGACCCCTTTGTTGTGGGGGATCGAGCTGTACAGAGCCTTGACGTCAATAACCACCAATAAAGAATTAGGTGGCAATGACACATCCTCAGTGGTCTGTAGAAAATGTATGGTATCCTTCAAAAATGAAGGTAAGCATATTACAAAGGGTTGCAAAAAAGAATCGATAACTTTACTTAGATTCTCCGAAATATTTCCATTTCCAGAGACGATTGGTCATCCTGGTGGTTCACTCTGGCCTTTGTGGATCTTTGGTAAGCTATAAAAAGTAGCTACCCGGGGGTGTTTGACCCTAATGAATTCGTATTGGTCCTTTGTAATGGTACCATTAACAAAGGCCAAGTGGATCATATCATAAAACTTACTGTGTGAAGTTTGTATTGCCTTAGTGGGGACATTGGTGTACCATTCTTTGTTGTCTAGAATGTCCTGACACATGCGTACGTAGTCCTGATTCTTCATCAGGACCACCTTACCACCCTTGTCTGAGGGTTTGACCGTAATGTTCACATTGTTACATAAAGAATCTATTGCTTTGAATTAATCAGAAGTCAAATTAGTCAAATTAGAAGAATTTGTGGGAGTTTACCTAGATCTCGAATGGTCTGTTTTATGAAAGTCTCTATGCTTGGATTCAAATTAACAGGAGGGAATTTGGCAGATGGCTTTTTAAAATTCATCGTAGGGACCTGTGTATGCTTCCCGGCGTCTTCAAGTAGTGTTTCAAGATTGATTTGATCTATCAGATCTATTGTATTATTCTCCTGATACTGGAGTGTTAGATCACGTAGGGCTTTGAATTCTTTCATACTGAAACTCGACCTGTCCGTATCATCGATATTGTCGGTCTTTGCATGTAGGCTCTTAGTAAAAGCCTGCTTGTAAAGAGCTGCAAATCGGTTATCGAAAATATCGAAGTTTTCTTGAGGACAGAATGTTAATCCACGGGCTAGGACATTTTTCTCAGCTATTGATAGGGAATAGGATGATAGATTAATCACACTGTAGGATTCAATTGAGTCCGTGTGATGTATGCATCCAAATTTCCCGGTCCCCTGTTCGTTTGGGGTGAGGAGGGTCCCCGTGTTGGGTTTAAAGGACTCTTAGGGGTCTGCTTAAGGTGCTCTACTCTGGGATTCATATGAGTCATATTACTTGAAGTATTGGATGATAGGGAATCAGAATTTTCCGTATAGGACAAAACGACCAGCTGGATTAAGTTACCACTTTCTGTAGTTGGTCGCTGCAACTCGCTGGAACCCACACTCCACAATGCCCCTCTGTGGATCCCTATCCACGTGTTTAGGTGATGTAACACCCTTTACCATGCATTGATATGGAGAAAGCAGGTTCCAAGAATTAAATTGGAAACCTTACAGGAAGCAAAGGACTCGGGTGGACTAGCGGTACCAAACCCATTCTATTATTTTATAGCTGCTTAGCTACAGCATTTAACGGGCTGGCTCCAACCCGAGCCCTCTGACCCTATTAGAAACATCGTCCGTACACAGATGTCTGATGATGGACTTGTGGAGTGCATAGAGGCAGGTGAATTTGGAAAACGAACTCAATACCCCACAATAACTGTAACGTACCTGGTATCAGAGCCCAACTGTAGAAGGAGACCTCTCTTACAGCCCTGGCTCGAGGACCACTGGGGTTGCAACAGTGGTACAGGAGCGCAGCGAGGTAGGAGTGCCTGTATGATCCGTAGTAGCTGATACAGATGAGTAGAGAAGATCCACCTGATGAACTGGACTGGTGAGGCAGTAGCAGCAGTGGTAACAGGTGTAGGTCAGCGATCACTGGATCTAGGCAGAAGCTGGATCAGGACTAGACTGAAGCAGGTGAGACAAGCCGGGTCAAACACAGGTAATCAGGTAGTAACAGCAGGCAGAGAGTGGTCAGTAGGCAGGCAGAGATTTGGCAACAGAAGGTCAGCAGGTTCAGAAATAGCAGGGTCAAGGCAGGCCGGGTCAGGAGAGGAGAAGGCAGCAGTAGTCAAACGTAGCAGGATCAGATAACAACAGCAGGTACAGCATCAGACTCAGGTAGAGCTGCAGATCAGACAGCACTGCACTGGAGCAGCTGCTGTCCTTTTAAAGGGGAACTGACACCAAGTTGAGTTAGCGCGCGTGCACATGCACCTGTTGTGCATTCCTGCGCACGCGTGTCTGTCGTGTGTCACTGCGCACGTTCATGCGCCGCTGCCTAGTGCGGCCTGTTCTCGTGGGAACATGTGTGCGCACGCGCGCACGTCCGTGTGCCTGTCCTGCCACAGGGTATCCCTGACAATAACTCTCATAGATAAGATATGGAATAAAACCAAACAACACATGCAATACACAGGGTACACAAATTGGTCACGCATATGGAATAACCACAACTACCTCTAATTAAACAAATTAGTAAATGTTTCTAATTGTTTAAGGAATGGAGTAAACTATATTCCACAATTATACTGTGGAGGTGTACTCCGAGACTTCCAATCACTACGCATAGAATTTAATCTGCCAAATTCCTCATTTTTCAATACCTTCAGCTCAGGCATGCGATATCAGCACAAGCTACAATATCACATTGGGAGCTAACTAGGCCTGCGGTGCTTACGCAATTGATCATGTCATCATCCCGGAAGGGACAACTCTCCTCTATATACAGCTCACTTCTTGGTCATGTTTCCAAGGTGAAGACTTTGAGCTGCAGAGCTGGTTGGGGAGAGGACATAGGGCACATTACAGACGAAGAATGGAATACCATACTAGTACTTAAAGTGTCACTATCCGCCCCCCAAAAACTCACCCAACTATTCATTATTCGCTGTACGTACCGCACACCTGAGAAGTTACACAAGTGGCACAGAAGGGATGACCTACTATGCCCCCGATGCCTTGTTGACAACAGTACATTGATCCATATGCTGTGGAAATGCCCGAAACTACAAAGATATTGGGCAGCGGTGATAAATACTATCAACAGCATATGGAATCTCAAACTTAGCACTGAACCTAAACTATGTTTACACAGCCATTATAAGGGCACTATTTTTGGCTAGGAAGCTTATTGCTAGGAAATGGCTGTCCACAACTGCACCCACACAGACGGAATGGATAGCGTCCGTGAATGATTCTCTTATTAGAGAACAACTCACGTACAAGCACCGGGGTAGCCCACATAAATTTTAAAACATATGGGATCCCTGGCTAGACACCCCGGGACTAGCACCATTGCACCTGGTCCACAATAGAATCCTAGGGGGCAGTACCACAACAAAAAATATGTCAGGTTAAAATCTGTCATGAAAATAAAAACAAAAACACAGCCAGGCTGAAAGAAAAGGGGAAAGGAATATTACCTCATTCACACAACTATGTTCAATGAGAGACAAAATATAAAAACACAGGGTCCTGCAGAGGTTACGATTATGTATATAGTTGGTTTTGCACAACGTTGCACCTTTGACATGATATGCACTGCTCCCTGCTGGTTAGGGGAAGGTGACATCCCACTCTGCTCCACAGCCCTGATGCGGCTGGAAGCGGTAAGGAGGGGAAGATACATGGCAGAGGACACACGTGATAAACACTGAGACTAAAGAATTACACGTACTGCAGCCATAGCGCACGATTATATCTTTATTTCTGATTATATGAACAGTGTGGTTGGTAATAAAAACGACAGACCAGACAGAAAGGTCATGTAACATTGGTTTCTATGTGTCCTCATAAATATACAGGAATCGCTCTGTCTTGTAATATGGGAAAAAGAAGTTATTTTTATTTTTGTTTTTTATGTATGTTTGTTTTTTGTTTGTTTTCAATAAAAATGATCTGATTTAAAAAAGGCAGACGCTGTTCAGTCTTTGCTTGTTGGTTTGTTGGGGCGCTGCTACGTCGGACCTTTCCATTAGAGGTAAAAAAAAAATTCTCTTGGCGCTTTTTGCTCTATCCGACACTGTTATTAGTGTGGATGACGGTTTTAGTGCACAAGCATTTATTTTAATATGCTTTTCTCACTGACCAGGTTTGTGCATGCTGCCTACCTGGTCGCTCTGGCCATTTCACTCCTTGCTTTCTGCTGGTGCTTACTACTTGCTCAAACCTGTTGAATACCCTGCACTAGGGATGGGCCCGGTGCTCGATTCGAACCCACGTTCGAATCGAGCACTGGGCGTTCGCCCGCTTGGCGAGCCCAGAACTATTTGGGCCGTTCGCATCACATTCGTGTGATGCGAGCGGCCCGCAATGCATTGCGGCCGGCGCAGTGCATTGCTGGCTGATGATTGGCCAAGCATGCACTGTGACCCCGCATGCTTGGCCAATTACAGCGCCGGAAACTAGGAGAGCAATAATTGGCTACAGGCAGGACGCCTGTAGCCAATTAAAGCTCAGGGGCTTTAGTACACGCCCCACTCTATAAAAGGCCGCCACGCCGTCGGCCCAGGGCACATGTGTTCCGACTTTTAGAAGAGCAGTCTGCTGATTGATTTTCTTCTTTGCTAAACCATTGCTGACTCCTGACCTGAGTCATTCAAATCATTACTGATCATTGCTGCTGATTGCACAGAGTGTGATATTATCTGCTGCTGGGGGTTAGTCTGGTGTGTGCATGCTGTTAGTACAGCATTACAGTAGCACCAATCGCAGTGCTGTTAGAACAGCATTGCACCCCAACTTCTGTCCCAACCTTCTGTCCCATCCCAGGCAGGGATTTATAGGAGCCATATTGTGTTTGTGTCAGCACACATAGGAGCTAGTGTGTGTGTTGTAAGCACACATAGGAGCTCTATTTCTTCGTCAGCACACATAGTACCTCTAGTGTGTTTGTGTCAGCACCCATAGGACCTATAGTGTGTTGTGAGCACACATAGGACCTATATTTTTTTGTCAGCACACATAGTACCTATAGTGTGTTTGTGTCAGCACCCATAGGACCTATAGTGTGTTGTGAGCACACATAGGACCTATATTTTTTTGTCAGCACACATAGTACCTATAGTGTGTTTGTGTCAGCACCCATGGGACCTATAGTGTGTTGTGAGCACACATTGGACCTATATTTTTTGTCAGCACACATAGTACCTATAGTGTGTTTGTGTCAGCACCCATAGGACCTATAGTGTGTTGTGAGCACACATAGGACCTATATTTTTGTCAGCACACATAGTACCTATAGTGTGTTTGTGTCAGCACCCATGGGACCTATAGTGTGTTGTGAGCACACACTGGACCTATATTTTTTGTCAGCACACATAGTACCTATAGTGTGTTTGTGTCAGCACCCATAGGACCTATAGTGTGTTGTGAGCACACATAGGACCTATATTTTTTTGTCAGCACACATAGTACCTATAGTGTGTTTGTGTCAGCACCCATGGGACCTATAGTGTGTTGTGAGCACACATTGGACCTATAGTGTGTTGTGAGCACACATTGGACCTATATTTTTTGTCAGCACACATAGTACCTATAGTGTGTTTGTGTCAGCACCCATAGGACCTATAGTGTGTTGTGAGCACACATAGGACCTATATTTTTTGTCAGCACACATAGTACCTATAGTGTGTTTGTGTCAGCACCCATAGGACCTATGGTGTGTTGTGAGCACACATAGAACCTATATTTTTTTTGTCAGCACACATAGTACCTATAGTGTGTTTGTGTCAGCACCCATAGGACCTATAGTGTGTTGTGAGCACACATAGGACCTATATTTTTTTGTCAGCACACATAGTACCTATAGTGTGTTTGTGTCAGCACCCATAGGACCTATAGTGTGTTGTGAGCACACATAGGAGCTCTATTTCTTCGTCAGCACACATAGTACCTCTAGTGTGTTTGTGTCAGCACCCATAGGACCTATAGTGTGTTGTGAGCACACATAGGACCTATATTTTTTGTCAGCACACATAGTACCTATAGTGTGTTTGTGTCAGCACCCATAGGACCTATAGTGTGTTGTGAGCACACATAGGACCTATATTATTTTGTCAGCACACATAGTACCTATAGTGTGTTTGTGTCAGCACCCATAGGACCTATAGTGTGTTGTGAGCACACATAGGAGCTCTATTTCTTCGTCAGCACACATAGTACCTCTAGTGTGTTTGTGTCAGCACCCATAGGACCTATAGTGTGTTGTGAGCACACATAGGACCTATATTTTTTTTTCTCAGCACACATAGTACCTATAGTGTGTTTGTGTCAGCACCCATAGGACCTATAGTGTGTTGTGAGCACACATAGGACCTATATTTTTTTGTCAGCACACATAGTACCTATAGTGTGTTTGTGTCAGCACCCATAGGACCTATAGTGTGTTGTGAGCACACATAGAACCTATATTTTTTTGTCAGCACACATAGTACCTACAGTGTGTTTGTGTCAGCACCCATAGGACCTATAGTGTGTTGTGAGCACACATAGGACCTATATTTTTTTGTCAGCACACATAGTACCTATAGTGTATTTGTATCAGCACCCATAGGACCTATAGTGTGTTGTGAGCACACATAGGACCTATATTTTTTTGTCAGCACACATAGTACCTATAGTGTGTTTGTTTGTGTCAGCACCCATAGGACCTATAGTGTGTTGTGAGCACACATAGGAGCTCTATTTCTTCGTCAGCACACATAGTACCTCTAGTGTGTTTGTGTCAGCACCCATAGGACCTATAGTGTGTTGTGAGCACACATAGGACCTATATTTTTTTGTCAGCACACAGTACCTATAGTGTGTTTGTGTCAGCACCCATAGGACCTATAGTGTGTTGTGAGCACACATAGGAGCTCTATTTCTTCGTCAGCACACATAGTACCTCTAGTGTGTTTGTGTCAGCACCCATAGGACCTACAGTGTGTTGTGAGCACACATAGGAGCTCTATTTTTTATACAATATACACTACCCACTACAGTGGCTGGAAGACCGCCAAGGAGAGGCTGACCATCCCGAGGCAAGAACCCAGGGCAAGCAGGCTCTGTTTCTAGAGACAACAGTGCTGGTCGTGGACATGGTCGTGCATCGTCATCAGCACGTGGCCATGGGACACGCTTGTCTTTGTTTTCGGCAGCTGGACATGTTGAGCCGCATCATGCCGAAGGCTTGGTAGAATGGATGACCAAGCCCTCCTCATCCTCTCTCACCCAGGCTCAGGGTACTGGCAGAGCAGCTGCCAACGCGTACTCAATGGCATCATCAGGCACCCCTTCCCTAGACCCACCATGTCCTCCTGAGGAGTCCCCCGAACTGTTTGAGCACAGTGTTGGGTACATGCTCCAGGAGGATGCCCAACGATTTGAAGGCTCGGATGATGATACCCAGCTTGAGGAAGGCAGTAGTGTGCGCGCAGAGAGAGGGGATGCTGAAGGACAGCAATCTGGCAGTAATGTTCCACCAGCTGCAGCTTACTGCCAGGTTTGCTCTAGTGGTGAAGAGGGAGGGAATGATGAGGTCACTGACTCCACGTGGGTGCCTGAAGGGAGAGAGGAGGAGGAGGAGGAGGAGGATGCGGCGGCACATGTCCAACGAGGCAGGATGCCCCCTGGAGGCCAGCTAGAGGCCAGCACACCAACTGAATCACACCGCAGAGCACCGCCTGTGCAGGGCGCTGCCTCTGCACGTTATCACAAAAGTTCTTTGGTGTGGGCCTTTTTTGAGACGAGTGCATCAGATCGCACCACTGCTATTTGCAATATTTGTCTCAAGCGTATCTCGCGTGGCCAAAACATCAGCCGCTTGGGCACCACAAGCATGACCAGACATATGTCGACCTGCCATGCAGCTCGTTGGCAAGCGCACATTAAAGACCCACACCAAAGAACAAAGCGGACCTCTCCTTGCTGCTCATAAGCTGGGATCTCCATCCCCACTATATCTTCAGTCCTCTCTGAAAGCTGCTCTGAGAGGACTGAAGGTGTAGAATTAGGTGTGTCACAACCAAGTACTTGCAGTACACCGACGTCCGATTGTAGCAGGCAAATTTCCCTGCCCCAGCTGCTGGACCGTCGAAAGAAGTATACTCCCAGCCATCCACATGCCCAGCGGTTGAATGCTAGCTTGGCTAAATTGCTAGCACTTCAACTGCTGCCTTTTCAGTTGGTAGACTCGGCCCCCCTTCCGTGAGTTTGTTCAATGTGCGGTTCCTCAGTGGCAGGTTCCCAAATGCCACTTTTTCTCACGGAAGGCGATTCCGTCTCTCTACCGGCATGTGGAAGGCAATGTCCATGCCTCGCTGGACAGGGCGGTCAGCGGTAAGGTGCATATTACCGCTGACTCATGGTCCAGCAGGCATGGACAGGGACGTTATCTGTCTTTCACGGCCCATTGGGTCACTCTATTGGCAGCTGGGTGGGATGCAGGACAAGGTGCAGTAGTGTTGGAGGTTGTTCCGCCACCACGCCTCCAAAATGCTACTACTGGTTGTGACACACCTCTCTCCTCCACCCCCTCCTCTTCTTCTTCCTCCATGGCCTCTTCGAGTGCTCTGTCCTCGGAACCAGCGGTGCTCCATAGGCGTACAAGGGGCTACGCGAGTACGCAGGCAAAAAGATGCCATGCCGTGCTCGCGCTGGTGTGTTTGGGGGACAGGAGCCACACTGGGGCAGAGGTTCTGGCAGCTCTGCAGGGGCAGGCCGAGAGGTGGTTGACGCCACGCCAGCTTAAGCCAGGAATGGTGGTTTCTGACAATGGCACCAACCTCCTCTCCGCCCTGCGACAGGGGCAGCTCACCCATGTGCTCTGTATGGCTCACGTCCTCAACCTGGTGGTGCAGTGGTTCTTGGGCAGGTACCCAGTCTTACAGGATGTCCTGAGGCAGGCCAGGAAAGTCTGTGTGCATTTCCGCCGATCGTATAATGCCAGTGCTCGGCTGGCTGAGCTGCAAAAGGAGCTGAACCTGCCCAAGAACCGCCTAATATGTGACATGCCCACCAGGTGGAACTCAACGTTGGCCATGCTGCAGCGACTGCAAATGCAGCAGAGGGCCATCAATGAGTACCTTTGCGACTACTGCAACAGGACAGGGTCAGGGGAGCTTGGCTTTTTTTCCCCACGCCAGTGGAGCATGATCAGGGATGCATGCACTGTCCTGTCACCATTTGAGGAGGCCACGAGGATGGTGAGCAGTGACAGTGCATGCATCAGTGACACTGTACCTCTTGTCCACCTGTTGGAGCATACGCTGCGTGGGATAATGGACAGGGCACTTGAGGCAGAACAGAGGCAGGAAGAGGAGGACTTCCTTGCCTCTCAAGGCCCCCTTTATCCAGACAGTGTTCCTTCTGTCCCACCCATCACACAGGAAGAGGATGAGGAGGAGGAGGAGGAGGAGGAGGAGGATTGTGTGAGCATGGAGGTGGAGTCTGGCACTCAGCATCAGCAGCAGCAGTCTTTTAGGGATGATGTACAGTCCCAACAAACCAGTGGACTTGTACGTGGCTGGGAGGAGGTGGCTGGCGATCATGTCGTCCTCAGTGACCCAGAAGACTCCGGACCGAATGCCTCAGCTAACCTACGTTGCATGGCCTCCCTGATCCTGCAAAGCCTGCGGAAGGATCCTTGTATTCTTCGGATCAAGGAGAGGGACCATTACTGGCTGGCCACTCTCCTTGATCCACGGTACAAGGGTAAGGTTGCGGACCTTATCTTGCCATCGCAGAGGGAGCAGAGGATGAGACATCTCAGGGAGGCCTTGCAGAAAGGTCTGTGCAACGCGTTCCCAGAAACTGTGAGGTTACAAACTCCTGGTCCTGGACGACGAGTTGCTGAGGCTTCGGTCAGTAGCAGAGGGAGCGGTGGGGAAGGTGGATGTCTGACCGATGCGTTCAGACAATTTTTTAGTCCGCAGCCCCAAGGTATGATCGGTTCCAGCAACCATCGCCAGCGTCTGATATACATGGTGCAGGAATACCTAGGGGCAAGGTCAGACTTGGACACCTTTCCCACCGAAAATCCTCTGGCTTACTGGGTCTTGAGGATGGATCACTGGCCAGAGCTTGCACAGTATGCAATTGAGCTACTGGCCTGTCCTGCATCCAGCGTTCTTTCCGAACGCACATTCAGTGCTGCTGGAGGATTTGTCACCGATCACAGGGTGCGCCTGTCCACCGACTCGGTTGATCGACTGACCTTCATAAAAATGAATCAGTCTTGGATCACCATCAGCTACCAGGCACCTGAAGCGGATATAACTGAATAATTTATAATGTCACATCCCTTCAAGACTGCCTATGCTGATGCTGAGTGACTGTCCTGTTATGTTCACTGACTATCCTCTTCCTCCTCCTCAATGACCCATTCCTTGTTTCTGGGTGCCACCACACCAGTGCGTAAGGCACAATTTTTCAGCCCCTGTATAACAGGGGCGTGTAATTACAATTTTTTAAAAAAATGCTTCGCAACAGGTGTGACTGCTGTGCTCCAAGTACAGTATCTGTGAGCGGTTGCAGTGTTGTGGCACCAGCACCAGTGCCTAAGGCACAATTTTTCAGCCCCTGTTGGGGCGTGTAATTACAATTTTTAGGCAATGCTTTGCAACAGGTCTCATTGCTGTGCTCAGAGTACAGTATCTGTGAGGGGTTGCAGTGTTGTGGCACCAGCACCAGTGCCTAAGGCACAATTTTTCAGCCCCTGTATAACAGGGGCGTGTAATTACAATTTTTTTTAAAAATGCTTCGCAACAGGTGTGACTGCTGTGCTCCAAGTACAGTATCTGTGAGGGGTTGCAGTGTTGTAGCACCAGTGCCTAAGGCACAATTTTTCAGCCCCTGTTGGGGCGTGTAATTACAATTTTTAGGCAATGCTTTGCAACAGGTCTCATTGCTGTGCTCAGAGTACAGTATCTGTGAGGGGTTGCAGTGTTGTGGCACCAGCACCAATGCCTAAGGCACAATTTTTCAGCCCCTGTTTAACAGGGGCGTGTAATTACAATTTTTTAAGCAATGCTTCGCAACACGTCTGACTGCTGTGCTCCAAGTACAGTATCTGTGAGGGGTTGCAGTGTTGTGGCACCAGCACCAGTGCCTAAGGCCCAATTTTTCTGCCCTGTTCAACAGGTGCATGCAATTACAAATCTTGATCTAATAACTCACAGCAGGGCCCATTCCTGCGCCCACCAAGAGTAACTGTGAGGGCTTACAGTCTTGTGGCAACACCGTCCACCACCACTACCACCACCAAAGACCCAATTTTTCTGCCCTGTTCAACAGGTGCATGCAATTACAAATCTTGATCTAATAACTCACAGCAGGGCCCATTCCTGTGCCCACCAAGAGTAACTGTGAGGGCTTACAGTCTTGTGGCAACACCGTCCACCACCACCACCACCACAGGCCCAATTTTTCTGCCCTGTTCAACAGGTGCATGCAATTACAAATCTTGATCTAATAACTCACAGCAGGGCCCATTCCTGTGCCCACCAAGAGTAACTGTGAGGGCTTACAGTCTTGTGGCAACACCGTCCACCACCACCACCAAAGGCCCAATTTTTCTGCCCTGTTCAACAGGTGCATGCAATTACAAATCTTGATCTAATAACTCACAGCAGGGACCATTCCTGCGCCCACCAAGAGTAACTGTGAGGGCTTACAGTCTTGTGGCAACACCGTCCACCACCACCATCAAAGGCCCAATTTGTCTGCCCTGTTCAACAGGTGCATGCAATTACAAATCTTGATCTAATAACTCACAGCAGGGCCCATTCCTGTGCCCACCAAGAGTAACTGTGAGGGCTTACAGTCTTGTGGCAACACCGTCCACCACCACCACCAAAGGCTCAATTTTTCTGCCCTGTTCAACAGGTGCATGCAATTACAAATCTTGATCTAATAACTCACAGCAGGGCCCATTCCTGCGCCCACCAATAGTAACTGTGAGGGCTTACAGTCTTGTGGCAACACCGTCCACCACCACCACCAAAGGCCCAATTTTTCTGCCCTGTTCAACAGGTGCATGCAATTACAAATCTTGATCTAATAACTCACAGCAGGGCCCATTCCTGCTCCCACCAAGAGTAACTGTGAGGGCTTACAGTCTTGTGGCAACACTGTCCACCACCACCACCACCACCACCAAAGGCCCAATTTTTCTGCCCTGTTCAACAGGTGCAATTACAAATCTTGATCTAATAACTCACAGCAGGGCCCATTCCTGTGCCCACCAAGAGTAACTGTGAGGGCTTACAGTCTTGTGGCCACACCAACATCTAATGGGGCAAATTTCTGCAGAGTATATACGACAGGCCCCGACTTTCAAACATCCAACTTACAAACGACTCCTACTGGCAAACGGAAAGAGAAAACAGGAAGTGAGAGGAAATCTACCCCTAGGAAGGGAAATTCGATCCTGTTAGATTTAATTTGGGAAAAAGGTATCTCCTCTCCACTGATGCTTTATCACCAATCCTTGTTTCAATTAAAACCCCACTTTTCCAAAAACATTTGTCATTGGGACGGAAAGTGAGGTGAAATGTTCTGAACAGATGTGCAAAGACAGCAAATGTTACAGGGGTGATAACCCCTCCCTATGTTCTCCAAAAAGCTTAAAAATAGATTTTTTTGTACCTGTACCTGTTCAGATTCTACTTAAGAACAAACCTACAGTCCCTCTCTTGTTTGCACCGCCTATATACTGCTGTTCAGAGTATATAGGGTTGTAGGTATAGGGTTTTATTTTGGGTGCGGGGTCCCCCTTAATATCCATACAAGACCCAAAGGGGCTGGGGGGGGGGGGGGGGGGGGGATGGGGTAGCAATGCCATTTTTCTTAAGGATTTTTAGCCATATGGCCAGGACAAGACATGACATTAAAGCCGCAAGTGGTTTTAAATGGCTTCTTTTTTTCCTTTACAAATGTCATTTTGTGCAGGGACAGTTCTAAACACGGAAAACACATGCCACTTCACAGGCATACTTTAGACACCACCCAGGTACCATATTTAAAGGAAAATTTTACTTTATTTTTTTCACTTTATGCATCATTAAAATGACTGCTCCCGAAAAAACATTAGTTTTTAAAAGTTATTTTTGCATTGATATATGTCCCCTGGGGCAGGACCCGGGTCCCCAAACTGTTTTATGACATTAACATGCATATTGGCCGTGGTAATTAGCAATTTTGATTTTGAACGTTCGCGAATAGGGTTCGAAAATTCGCGCGAACTTTCGGTCCGTTCGAAGGTTCTGGTGCGAACCGAACCCAGGGGTGTTCGGCTCATCCCTACCCTGCACCATACCATCATTGATTTCAGACTCCAGGGTAAGCCCTTAACTAGTATTTAACTGGCTCTTTCTATAAGCTCATACATTTTACCTTTCTTTATAACCTCAATTTAAATTAATACTATTTATTTTGTTTCATTCAGCTTTTTTGCCAGTCTTCATTATATTCGCTCCTCTTGGTCTAACTACTAATCTCCGCCCCCTCTTGATTTTATTTTTCATATTCTTGGTATGTATTGAGGCAACTTAGTCCCTTTTGAAAGAATATTTGCGCTTTCTATAGCCTTATGTTCTTTACTTATCTCTTATCTTATCTATATTTCTCTACTTTTTTCAGTTCTTAAAGCGGAGTTCCATCCAAAAATAGAACTTCCGCTTTAAGCACTCCTCACCCCCTTACATGCCACATTTGGCATGTAATTTTGTTTGGGGGGGGGGGTGGGGGGCTTCATTAGGAGGGGGACTTCCTGTCCCACTTTCTCCTTCCGCCCAGGAACCGCCTAGGCGACTCCTCCTTTTGTCTTAGGCAGCCCCTCCCTCTAAGCGATCTTCTGGGACACGTGACAGGTCCCAGGAGATCGCCTATCCATTCCGGGAGCGCAGCGCGACTCGCGCATGCGCCGTGCGTGCCCGGCCATGAAACCGAAAGCTGTCAAGGCCGGGTGCCCTGAGTAACAATGGAGGCGCCGGCGAAGAGGAGGGGGAGAGGAGCGACACCCCATTCGGCCGCATCGCTTGACCATGGAACAGGTAAGTGTCTGTTTATTAAAAGTCAGCAACTACACTTTTTGTAGCTGCTGACTTTTAAAAGGCCTGGAACTCCCCTTTAAGCGATCTCCCTCTTGCTCCCTGCAGCCACAATATAGATGGTGTGGGATCATTTTCTTGTGATTTTTGGATCACATCTGCTTCGCCCTGCTGGGCAATCAGGGTATGTTTGGGTGATCTGTTGGGATTGGTTGGGACATTTTTCTATCATATGGTAGCTCTCCTCTCTGGGGATCTTTCCTTTTGTGGGGGAGAGGATGGGACATGTTTTTGCCAGCATTTTAATCATTTAGTGGTGTATATGTTATTTTGTGTATTATTGTTGTCACGATAATATTTATTTTTTTCTCTGTAGAGCAATTACTGTTTTCTATTTCACTATATTCCCCCGATAAAGCCAATGTCTTGGCGAAACTAGTAGGGAAGAATTGACTTGCTGATATTCACCATCTTTCATCCGGTCAACAGAATACCGTCATATGCTCCCTTGCTATATGTGATCGATTTTTTATAAACTCTTTGTAATAAAATTTGTTTATTGATTTATATAATTTGTATTGAGTTGTCTATGGCACCGTAATAATCCCGCTTTCCTCGTTCTTCTATTGTATTTACTTTGGGATAAGGCGCCCTATCTATCAGGGATACCAGCCATCACTCTCTTTTTTTCACTATGCGAGGGTTTACATCCACTTTAAGCACCAAGTCGCTAAAGACTGACACTGAGGGGGGTTAAAGAGCGATGCATTGGCCAACTTAGTAGGATAGAAACCACACCCCCACTCACTTCTGTTTTTAATAGGATTAGAGATGAAAAACCTGTTAATATTAACCTTCCTAATAAACTTGTGCACATCCACAACAGTGTCAAATTTATTCAACCTTCTAGGAGGTGCATGCTTCAAACCTTTACACAGAACCATCTGCTCATCCTTGGTGAGTTCTACTCCACTAAAGTTAAATATACCATATACCTGGCAGACGCGTAACTAGATCCTTCAGGGCCCCGGTGGTGCAAGAAACCATGAAGGGACCCCCCCCCCTTCTATCCAAGCCCTGGGCTTCCAGTTCTGGGAAGGTGTCCATGGACATCCTCCCAGAACCCTGCCTCCTGCATGTCACCTGGGGTGTGCATCCAGCATGTTCTGTGACACAGCTGATCACAGATCATAATAAAGGGCTAACCACAGCAGCCCTTTACCATGTGATCAGCTGATCACATGTAAACAGACTTGCCAGTTATCGGCAGTCCTTTCTTCCCACAATGTGTCTGAGGAAAGGAGAGCTGTTAACCAGCAAGACTGTCAGTACATTGTTTACACTGATAATCAGGGCACTGATCATCAGTGCCCTGATTACTGATTATCAGTGCAGCCCCTATCAGTGCCCATCAGTGCTGTCTATCAGTGCCACCTACCAATGCCCATCAATTCTGCCTATCATTGCCACGTATCAGTGCCCATCAGTGGCCCTTATCATTGCTCATCAATGCAGCCTATCAGTACCCATCAGCAGGCTCAGAGAGCATCTCTCTCATACAGCTCAGAGCCTGCACTGACTGTTCCCACTCCCTCCTTCCTCGCACACACAGAACAGGATAGAGCCGATCTGCTCCTTCTCCTCCCGCCCCTCTCCTCCTGTGTACACTGCAGAAAGTGTTAAGTTAAGCAGCTGAATGTTCAAACTCAGCTACTTAGATTCATAGATTCATTACCCCAATATCAACTTGCGCGCATACAACTTATCCAAAACACGAAAGCAAGGCTGATAACAGGAATAAAACCCTGGGAATCCATCTCCCCTTTCCTGAGGAGCCTACATTGGCTAACCGTAAACAATCGAAACACATTCAAGACCCTCTGCCTCACCCACAAATGCACACATGGAGAAGCTCCTCAATACCTACTCGAGAAATAAAAACACTATACACCCAATCGCAGTCTTCGATCATCTAACCAAAACCACCTCCTCATTCCCAAATCCCGGTACAAATCAAAGGGGGAACGGAGATTCGCTGTCCAAGGACCACGGCTATGGAATGCTCTACCGACCTACATCCGCATGGAAGAAAACCATCAGGCCTTCTGGAAAAAAACTCAAGACCTACCTCTTCTAAGAAGCTTGACAACAAAGCACAAATACAGCGCCTTGAGGCGATTCAGTTCGCATTGTAGCACTATACAAATCATTCACTCATTCACAGATTGCACACAGGTGGAGAGGGGTGGGAGGAGAAGGAGCAGATTGTCTCTGTCCTGTCCATGCAAGGGGGGGCTGTCAGTGCAGGCTCTGAGCCATATGAGAGATATCCTCTCAGCTCAGAGCCCTGCAGCAAGAAGCCCCGCTGGGGCTCCCCTACAGTGGCGGAACCCCAGGCCAGCTTATCCCCCCTCACTGCTCTCACTCGCTCGTTGACCCGGATCCCAGCAGCCCAGGGATGTCTCACTCTTGGTAACAACTGGTTGCTTGGCATGCCATGATGTCAAAGTGTGTTTCTGAGCGGAAGCGCAGTGTGGAGCTGGAAAAGAGGGGCCCGGGAGCAGCAGAGGGAAACTGGATAGGAGGGGCGACGGGGCGGTAACATATAGAGTAATCGATTCCTTCCTTCTGCAGACGCTGAATGCCTGCTGGAGGGAAAAGGGGAGAAGCAAGCATTCATCGGCTGCAGGAGGTGGGGATCGATTACACTATATGACACCCCTCTTATTCAGCTGTACAGGGGGGCCTCACGTGCGAAGCCTGTAGCTACGCCCCTGATACCTAGACTGTTCACATGATCTTTCTTTTTCTTACTCCTCCCCCCTCTGGTGCCTCTTTTACCTCTTTTCCCCTTTTGAGATACCTTGGGGATTGAAAAATTAAGTTGGTTATTCCCATCCCCACATTTGGGGAGCCCATATAACTGGGCACTCTTTCTGTCATAACCAGGGGTCTGGAGAGGATGTGACATACTGTAATGAATCTATCATCCTCGTAAGGGTCCTGATCATTATTGGCCAAGGGTTAATATCTATTATAAGCAAATGGTTCATCATTACTTTTATTGAGTGTGTTCCCATAATAGTCATTAGAATAACCACAATGCACCTTCCACAATACTTCTGATCTAATCTTATTTTCTGCTTGAGGGCGCTTGTTCATTTTGTTCTTGTTAACTTGGTGACTTATTGAGTGGGCTGAGTGTGTATTTAAAGGGTGGTGGAATGACGCCTGACGTAAGGCCCATCCTGGATGACGTCACTGCTGACGAAATGCGTAGGTTGTGGTCAATTTTAGTGTTCTCACGCACCGCTGCTGCTGTTTGCGTTCGTTCTACACAAACTATCAGCCTGCCGCTCATATCCTGCTGTATTGGAGTGTCTTTTAAGCCCCATACACACGGTCGGACTTTTTCATCAATTTGGTCCGATCGGACAAGGTTGTTGAAAAATCAGACCGTGTGTATGCACCATCGGACAGTGTTCGTCGGTTTGTCCGTCGGACAAAGTCTTATCTCCTGCTGGAAAGATTTCCCGTCAACCCGGTCCGATCACACCAAATCCGAGCGTGTGTACGCTTGTCCGACCGGACAAAGTGCTACGCATGCTCAGATCACATTACAAGACCAAAGCTATTGGCTACTAGCCTCTACGTAGTCCCGTCGTAGGCAACAAACGTCACCACGTTCAGAATGATCGGATTTTCCGACAACTTTGTCCGATCGTGTGTACGCAAAACCAACATCAGACAAAGTATGACGGACATTGTCCGACGGACCTGGTCCACGGATTGTCCGCACGTGTGTATGGGGCTTTAGAATGCTTGATAGCTGGAGCTCCAATATCTTACAATATAAGACATTATTTTTAAACGGGCTTTGCGCTGGAGATATATGTTTTCTGTTTTCCAGTATTATACTATCACTGACTGCTAAGGGAGGATCGTTACCCCCAGTGGAGGTCAAGCTTGAGATCTATAATTTATGCGTTCCCAGCCATTACAATTTATAGTGTTTTTTTTTTTCATCACACTGTGTATCTTTCGTGTTGGGTCTTTTTTGTTTACTAAGGGGCTAAATATTTTTTTGGAGATATGAAAACATGAATTTTGACACAAAATTTTAAAATATGCACTTTAATTTACACTTTTGTGGATTCATATATAGCTTTTACACTTTACTACTTGAGAAGTTGGTTTATTTAATCCTATTTGATGTTTCATATTGCACTTTATAATTATCATTACTGATAATTTATACACTTATGATTTGTAGTGCTGCTTTTTTGCTTATATAGCTGTGAGGTATTCATTTTTACAGCCAGCAATCGGCTGTCAGACAAAAGTGATCACTTTTACAGGTGGAGGAAGGTCCCCTCTTGATGGTTCCCTTGTATTCTGCCAGGGAGCCCAGGACCACAGTAAACTGATCAAACATTAAATTGATTGTAAAGGTTCAAGTATTTATTTTATTTTTTTTTAAATAATAAACCTGTTATTCTTACAGCACCTGCTCTGTGCAGTGGTTTTGCGCAGAGCATCCCTGATCCTCCTCTTCTGGGGTCCCCAGCCAGTCTATTTCTATGGGGGCATTTGTGCTGGCTTGATCCTTAGCCACACTATGTGCGTCTATTAACACACACAGGCTTGCCCCTGCTCCATCGTCACTGAATTTGACAGCGGCAGGAGCCAATGGCCCCCACTGCTTTCACTGAGTCCAGTGAGGAAGGGGAAAGAGAGCGAGCAGTGCCGGATTGGGCTGGGGTGGGGTGTGCACGCAACAGTGACTGCATTAGGGCAGTGTATTCCTTAGATAAAATAGCTCTCATCAATACCATGTCATTGATATTGATTTAAAGCAGCTGTGCAAAGTAAAGGAATACCTGAAAACATGGACCGTCGGAGGTACTTGGGGACTAACGTTGAGAACCACTGCATTAGGGAACAAATCTTTAGCTTTTAACGAATTTGGTATCTCAGAAAACTTGAATATTACATAAGACCAATAAAAAAAGAATTTTTTATACAGAAATGTTGGCCTACTGAAAAGTATGTCCATGTACAGTATAGTATGCACTTAATACTTGGTCGGGCACCTTTTAAATTACTCCATCAATGTGGCGTGGCATGGAGGCGATTAGCCTGTGGCACTGACAAGGTGTTAAGAAAGCCCAGGTTGCTTTGTTAGTGGCCTTCAGTTCGTCTGTATTGTTGGGTCTGGTGTCTATCATCTTTCTCTTGACAATACCCCACAGATTCTCTATGGGGTTTAGGTCAGGCGAGTTTGCTGACCAATCAAGCACAGTGATTCCATGATCATTAAACAAGGTATTGGTACTTTTGGCAGTGTGGGCAGGTGCCAACATCTGCTGGAAAATAAAATCAGCACCTCCATAAAGCTGGTCAGCAGAGGGAAGCATGAAGTGCTCTAGAACAATGTTTCTCAACTCCAGTCCTCAAGTACCCCCAACAGGTCATGTTTTCAGGCTTACTATTATTTTGCACAGGTGATTTGATCAGTTTCACTGCCTTAGAAATTACCACAGATGTTTCATCTGAGGGAAATCCTGAAAACATGACCTGTTGGGGGTACTTGAGGACTGGAGTTGAGAAACATTGCTCTAGAATTTCCTGATAGAGGGCTGTGGATGAAAAATCATCACTGTGGAAACTTCACACTGGAACTCATGCAAATTTGATTCTGTGGCTCTCCACTCTTCCTCCAGACTCTGGGACCTTGATTTCCAAATGAGATGCAAAATTTACTTTCATCCAAAAAGAGGACTTTGGGCCACTGAGCAACAGTCCAGTCCTTTTTCTCCTTAGCCCAGGTAAGACGCTTCTGACAGTGTCTCTGGTTTCGGAGTGGCTTGACACAAGGAATGCGACAGTTGTAGCCCATGTCCTAGATATGTCTATGTATGGTGGCTCTTAAAGCACTGACACCCGCCGTAGTCCACTGCTTGTGAATCTCCCCCAAATTCTTGAATGGCCTTTGCTTCACAATTCTCTCCAGGCTGTGGTTATTCCCTGTTACGTGTGCACCTTTTTCTACCACACTTTTTCCTTCCACTTAACTTTCCACTAATACATACTTGGATACAGCACTCTGTAAACAGCCAGCTAATTTAGCAATGACCTTTTGTGACTTACCTTCCTTGTGGAGCGTGTCAATGACCGTCTTCTGGACAACTGTCAAGTCAGCAATCTTCCCCATGATTGGGTAACCTACTGAACCAAACTGAGAGACCATTTAAAGGTTCAGAAAACCTTAACAGGTTTTTGAGTTAATAAGCTGATTAGAGTGTGACACCATGAGTCTACAATATTGAACTTTTTCACAATATTCTAATTTTCTGAAATACAGAATTTGGGGTTTTCACTAGCTGTAAGCCATAATCATTAAAATGAAATGAAAGAAATGCTTGAAATATATCACTCTGTGATCCAGGGAAAATCTCATTGCCTCTCGGGGGGATAATGAAGGAATTTTTCCCATGCTGTAGCAAATTGGTTCATGCTTTGCTGTTTTTTTTTTCACCTTCCTCTGGATCAACTGTGAGTATAGGATTCGGTATATGGGATTGTATGATATTATTTTTTATTTATTTATTTTTATGGTTGTACTTGATGGACTTGTTGAATTGAATTACTGAAATAAATTAACTTTTTGATGATATTCTAATTTTATGAGATGCACCTGTATATTTTTGCCTCAACCTGCTCTGGTCACGTTATCCAGCTGCCCTGTGTCAGTAAATGACAGTGGAAGGGAACAGGAGGGAGCACCAATAATGGATTGCCCAAGCATGTTGCTGAGCACTCTCTGCTCTCTCCTCCAGCCACTGTTGGCTGACACAGGAGATCATGTTCTTGGACTGGAGCAGGCTGAAAATAAGTCAGTATACATGTTTCTTACACAGGTTCATATGGGTATTAAAAGGGGACTTTTTCAGGACAAGTTACTATAGTTTTAGCCTGGACTTTCACTTTAACAGTGGGGGGAGGCTCATGGTACATCTATTTCTTGATCTCCTCTGCAATAAATGAACCATTAGATGATATTCTGGGTTCAGAGCTGTCATCTGTGCTTTATTAGCTGCAGGGGCCTGATATCTCAATGAAGAGACCCTGTCCATACTTGCACGTTAGGGGCTTATTAGCCCCTTTGTTACAGCAAAAAAAAAAGTTAAAGCTGAATTCCAGCTTAAAGCGGTAGTAAAGTTTACTGTGTGATTTTATCTTATTATAGGCTTACCTGTAGGTAAAATGAACATCTTCTAAACAGGCACAGTTTAGGAAATATTCACACTGGATGCAGCTGGCGATGTCACCGGTGCATGCACTCTGAAGGTCCGGCATACCATGCTAGAGCCGAGACCACCCACACGCATGCATTGGAATGACATCATCACGATTCTGGCCACTCATACAGCCAGAGCCTGCAAACCCGGAGCTTACTACCTTGTGTAGGAAAGGTGTGTATACTTACCTATTTTCACCCTCTTCAGTCAACCCCCCTGTGTCAGCCAGCATAGCTTCACTGGAGAAGAGGGACCGCACTGACAATGGATGGACCATCAAAGCCTGTGGGTAATGTCACCACTCCAGGCTCTACTAGCCAGTGTTGAGCGCTCGCTCCTCTTCCCTGCAGTGCCACTGGCTGACACAGGGGATCATGAAACTGGACCAGGCTGTAAGTATATACTTCTTTCTTACACTGGTTAGTCAGCATAGGTGTTAGGAGGAGGAGGGGGGTGGGGGACATTTTTAGGAGTAGTTAGGGTTAAAGAGGAAGGTTTTTTCTTCCCTGCAAAGTAAAGACATAATGTGCTAGTATGCATCATAAATACTAGCACATTATATGACACTTACCTGCAAACGAAGCCTGCGTCGTCCCCAGGGGCGTACCTAGAGCATTTGGCACCCGGGCGGATCCTATATATGGCACCCCCCACCCCACCTTAAAATGTAAAAACACCCCACTGTGCCCCCTGCATCCTTCAATATCTTTTTGTCACTACTGTGTACCCCCTCTCCACAACTGCCCCTCTGGACCCCTTTACATTACACAGCACCCTGAACCTCTGGACCCCTTTACATTACACGGCACCCTGAACCTCTGGACCCCTTTACATTACACGGCACCCTGAACCTCTGGACCCCTTTACATTACACAGCACCCTGAACCTCTGGACCCCTTTACATTACACGGCACCCTGAACCTCTGGACCCCTTTACATAACAGGGCACCCTGAACCTCTGGACCCCTTTACATTACACAGCCCTTGTACCTCTTTACATTACACAGCCCTTGTACCTCTGCACCCCTTTACATTGCACAGTCCCCCACAGCTCTGGACCCCCTACAGTGCAGACCCCCCCTAAAGTACAGGACCCCCCTACAGTGCAGAACCCCCCTGCAGTGCAGAACCCCCCTACAGTACAGACCCCCCCTACAGTACAGAACCCCCTACAGTGCAGAACCCCCCTACAGTGCACAGACCCCCCCCAGAGTAAAGACCCCACCTATAATGTACCTCAGAAAAGAGAGGCAGTGGCATTGCGAGGGGAGGTGCGAGCCACACCCGAGTGACACCTGTCGCTGTCGGCAGCAGGGCCGATCCCAGGCGGGTGCTCGGGGTGCAGTGCACACGGGTGCCACAGAGGTGGGGGCGCTGAAGCGCCAGAGTGCTCCCCTCCTTCTCCCTCCTCCTCGTCCGTAGGTAGGCGGCTCTCTCCCTGGTCACCGTGAAGTCACTATGAAGCCCATCGGATCCTGGGGCATCCCCCCTCCCTCCTCCTGTCAGAGGAGGACAGCGGTGTCTGTGTGCACATTGCAGATAGACCAGCCGCAGCGCAGTAACATCACTGGGGGGGCGCGGTCCGTGCCCGACGTTCTCCTCCTCCTGTGTGAAACTCCCTCCTGCTCCGACTGGGCAGTGACCCGGGACCTCGGCGCAACTATCCCCTCCTCTCTGTGGCACACAACAACGGTTCTAAACTGTCACAGCAGAGCAGAGTGAAGCCGCCTCCCCCTCCTCTATGTGTACACAGTCACAGTGCTGTGCATGCAGGAGGAGGGGGAGGCGGCTTCACTCTGCTCTGCTGTGACAGCCGCGACTGATCAGAACCTTCCGCGACGGTGCGACCACAGAGAGAGAAGGGGATAGTTGCGCCGGGTCCCGGGTCACTGCCACTCGCACCCCCCCCCCCCCCCCCCAATGCCACTGCCTCAGGCGAGCGGTGCCGCTGCCTAACACGCGGCGCTGTCTCTTCTTCAGTCGGAGGGGGAGGGCGCTGGCCTGACACCCCACCCAGTGTGTGGCACCTGGGGCGGCCCGCCCCCCCTTAGTACGCCACTGGTCGTCCCCGTCGCAGGCCGCGTCCATCTTCGCCCGTCTTCCTTCTGGGGCCACGGACTTGGGCTCTGTAACTAGCCGGAGACGCGTGACATCACAGATGGCATCATCAGCGCAGTATACAGTAAATCTCCTAAACGGCGCCTTTTTGCGGCGTGTCACTCTGACACACCGCAACTCCGATCTAGGAGACTCTTTACCATGTGATCAGCCGTGTCCAATCATGGCTGATTACGGTGTAAACAGTAAGAGCCGTTAATCGGCTTTTCCTCACTCGCGTCTGACAGAGGCGAGTAGAGGAGAGCCGATCGGCTGCTCTCCTGACAGGGGGGGATCTGTGCTGATTGTTGATGTTTCTCAGCACAGGCCCCCCGCGGATACCCACAAAGGACCACCAGGGATGCCACCAAGACCACCAGGGATGGCCACCACTGATGACCACCAGGATGGCATCCCTGGTGGCAATGTGTGCCCACACATGATGCCAATCAGTGCCCTCCAGCAATACCTGCCAGTGCCTCCTAATCGGTGATGCCAATCAGTGTCCATCAGTGCCCATCCATGCCCATCAGTGCTACCCATAAGTACCCATCAGTGCAGCCTTTCAGTGTCGCCTATTAGTGACACCTATGAGTGCCCATCAGTGCTGCATATCAGTGCCCATCAGTGCTGCATATCAGTGCCCATCAGTGGCACCCATAAGTACCCATCAGTGCAGCCTTTGAGAGCCCATCAGTGCCACCTATGAGTACCCATCTGTGCTGCCTATGAGTGCCCATTAGTGCTGCATATCAGTGCCACCTATCAGTGTTGCATATCAGTGCCCATCATCAGTGCCACCTTATCAGTGCAGCCTCATCAGTGCCCATCAGTGAAGGAGAAAATGTACTTAGTTAAAAAAATTATAACAAAAACAAGGAAAACTTTCTTTTTTTCCCTTTTTTTTTTGTTTAGCAACAATAAAAATTAAAAACACAGAGGTGATCAAATACCACCAAAAGAAAGCTCTATTTGTGGGAACAAAATGATAAAAATGTTGTTTGGGTACAGTGTAGCATGACCGTGCAATTGTCATTTAAACAGCGACAGCGCTGAAAATTGGCTTGGGCAGGAAAGTGCCCTGTATAGAAGTGGTTAAATAAAAGCACCCTGTTGCCTTCTATTCACACTCCGATATGTCTGTATTGCGCCCAGGAGCTACCAATCACATTTCCATGTGCAGGGACACTGAAAATGGCAGACATGTAATGACATCACAGTGCGTCTATACATCGGGACAAGTGAGAGGGGATGAGGGATCGGAGTATTTGCTGTATCCTGTGCTCCTCTCTCATCGCTGGTTGACTTCTCTGGGGAACAGTTATGGGAGAAGGGGGTGGATTTGAAATAGAGTAAGTGGATGTAGAGCTTACATTAGATATAACATAGAAAGAAAGCAGAGACGTAAGACATAATGCTGCTTAGACTACTGTAGGTTCAACGCAGAAAAGCACATGTCTGAGAGCCAGGGAAAAGCTGCCAATCAGGGCTGTGTGTCAGTCAGCAGTGGGCGGGGTAGATTTAAACTGACGCCTATGATACGTACTGGGACGGATTTGGGGGCGGGGATAGGCATTTGAGGCGTCTTCAACATGGCGGTGTCCAGGAGCGTGTGTAGAACGGTGGGTGAAGCGGTAGTTGAAGGTTATTAAAAAAGGAAAGCAAAGAATAAATGAGACTGTTGTTGGTGGGCCAGTTGGAGTCTTGCGCTGACTGCAGCCTTTCGGTTGATGTCATGCTTTCTGTGATGATCTATTTGTGAGATGGCCATAGTGAGAGAGTTACAGAGAATAGGTCTAGAATAGCTAGATTTCTACAGGCATAGCGTGTGTGTGTAGATGGGGGATTGAACAATGTTAGCTGGGACTTGTAGTTCCACACAATAGAACTGCTAAATATCTGTAAAATGACTTATTTTTGGGTAGGATAATGTGCCTCCTACTGGTATTTCCCTGGTTTGACATAGAACTAAAACTGACCATTCCTAGCACCTATGCTTGCTAACCTGTGTAAGAAAAATGGAAATACTTCTTGTCAGCCAGTCCAGTCACCTGATCTGACTCTCCTGTGTCTGCCAGTGGTAGCTGCAGGGGAGAGGAGGGAACACCGAAAACAGATGGGCCATTACAGCCAATGGGTGATGTTAGCACTCCAGTCTTTACAAGCCATTGTAGGAGCTCTCTACTCTCCCCTGCAGCAGCCACTGGCTGATACAGGGGATATTGTGATTTGGAGTTGCCTGAAGCTAGATAAGCCTATACATCTTTCTTATACAAGTTGTAAGCATTGGTGTTATGAGGGGGACAGTCTACAGAGTAGTTGAGGGGGGACTTGATGGGTAATGAGATCAGTGTAGAACAGTTTTTGGCCCTAGATGGTCCATAAACTTCCAGGTAAGCGTGGATCTGATGGGTTGTGATATGGCACCTTCACATGTGTGGCTTACTTTGCTAATGCCCTAAAATGTAATCTGCGGTGGATTGCTTTTTAGAGGGAATTTGAGAGGCGGTGGGAGGTATGTCACCTCCTCACTGTTTTGGCACTCAAAATGCCGCACCACCGAATGTGTATGATCTCTTCTGGACAGGGCTGCTGTTAAAAATCACGGGGGGGGGGCCCCATACAGCTTACATGACAGGACCCCCTGGCCGAAAGTGACTGACTACAAACATTTCAGTCCCTTCCCCTGTAACCTCAGCTGCACAGATTAATGAATAGGAAGCACTCTGAGGCTTCCTGCGTGTTCACAAACTGAAGCATAGTAAATACAGTTTACTATGCTTTAGTGATGACTGGACATAGGAGTGATTGGTACTGATCACTCACTGTGTTCATTCAGGAAAGGAAGGGGCCACAAAATGACATATTTACTGACCCCTTCCCACTGCAAGCAGTAGAGGAGGGAAGCCAGCAGCACTGCAAGGTAATGGGGGCCCGGTCAGCAGATGGAAGCGGCTCATGTACTAGACCCTCCTACTCAGCAGGCGCCAAGCCCCCCTTTTAGGCCTCATGCACACTGGCTGTTTTTGGACGTTTTTACAGCATCTGTTTTTGGCTTCAGATGTTTTTTTTTTTTTTATATAGTCAATAAACTCCCCATCATGTTATCCTATGTGTCCATGCGCACACAGGCTGTTATCAACTGTTTTTGGCTATAAAATCCCCAAAACTAGTGGGTTCTGAGAGAGCGTTTTTACAGCTGAAAAATTCCTAATAAAAAGCTCAAACGTGTCTCACCAGCGTTTTTTATCGTTTTTGATCCATTGAAAATTAAAAACACGCTAACGTGGAAAAAAACACTAATAAACGCTATTGCAAAAACATTGAAAAACTCACTGCAAAGCTACTGGCGTTTTTCGAACGTTATTTTAACATCCAGTGTGCATGAGGCTTTAAACTGATGGGGCCGGGGGCCCAGTACAGAAGGTCTGGCTGTAGTGCCTTATCAGCAGCCCTGCCTCTGGATGCTGTTTTAGGCTTTCAAATATTATGCCCCGTACACACGGTCGGAAATTCCGATGGAAAAGTCTGATCGCATTATGTTGTTGGAAAATCCGATTGTGTGTGGGCTCTAGCGGACTTTTTCCGTCAGAATATCCGACGGAAAAAATTTGAGAGCATGATCTAAAATTTTCCGACAACAAAATCCGATCGGACTTTTTCCGATCGTGTGTGGAGATTTGCGACGCACAAAGTGCCACGCATGCTCAGAAGAAATTTGGAGACGAAAGCAATTGGATACTGGCCTCTACATAGTCCCGTCGTACGTTTTGTACGTCACCCCGTTCTGAACGATCAGTTTCCGACAACTTTGTCCAACCGTGTGTGTGCAACACAAGTTTAGGACAAAATCTGTGGGAAAAAATCAGACGGATTTTGTGGCTGGAATGTCCGACTGTGTGTACGGGGGCTTAGTGTTACAGCTGGCGGGGTCTTCAATCTTCGCTATATTGCAGAACTTTAGCAGAGACTTGCAACTGAAACTTTGCGTGTATGCAATACATGGAAATGCATGGTCCTTCACTGCTCTTTGCCAGCCCTTATATCACTACAGGATCACTTTAAGTTTCAGGGTTAAGTTGATTTAGGTGGTATATTTATTTTTATGTAAGATTTACATTTTAGGGTTAGCGTTCGATTATGGTGGAAGTAGGGATGCACCGAAGCATATCGGCCAAAAATGGCCTTTGCTGCAAAATGGCAAAAAGGAAATCGTGCAGATAACGGTGCTGAAAATGGGGCCACCCAGCACGGGGGTGTAGTTCTGGCACGTCACGCTGCAGTCCTCTTCTCTCTATTCCCCCTCCCTCCTCGTTGTGATCTCTGTGTGTCACGGAGCTTAACTACACAGACCGCAGTAACAATGTCCCACCTCCTGTGACAGACGGCACACTGATCCAATGGTGGAACATTGAATCAGTGTCACGTGATTACAGGAGGCGGAATATCGTTACTGCGACCCTGGGCAATTCAAATGCAGCTCTGTGACACACGGAGATCGCCGCTCTGATTCGGGCACTGGCAAGCTGCATGATGGGCACAGGTGAGGCTGCCTTTTATAGGCACACGCAGGCTGCATCTGAGGGGCACACGTAGGCTGCATGACGAGCACTGGCGAGGCTGCATTGATCTCCTGTACCATGTCGCCAGTCTCTGACCATCTCCTGTACCATGTCGCCAGTCTCTGACCATCTCCTGTACCATGTCGCCAGTCTCTGACCATCTCCTGTACCATGTCGCCAGTCTCTGACCATCTCCTGTACCATGTCGCCAGTCTCTGACCATCTCCTGTACCATGTCGCCAGTCTCTGACCATCTCCTGTACCATGTCGCCAGTCTCTGACCATCTCCTGTACCATGTCGCCAGTCTCTGACCATCTCCTGTACCATGTCGCCAGTCTCTGACCATCTCCTGTACCATGTCGCCAGTCTCTGACCATCTCCTGTACCATGTCGCCAGTCTCTGACCATCTCCTGTACCATGTCGCCAGTCTCTGACCATCTCCTGTACCATGTCGCCAGTCTCTGACCATCTCCTGTACCATGTCGCCAGTCTCTGACCATCTCCTGTACCATGTCGCCAGTCTCTGACCATCTCCTGTACCATGTCGCCAGTCTCTGACCACCTCCTGTACCATGTCCCCAGTCTCTGACCACCTCCTGTACCATGTCCCCAGTCTCTGACCACCTCCTGTCCCCAGTCTCTGACCACCTCCTGTCCCCAGTCTCTGACCACCTCCTGTCCCCAGTCTCTGACCACCTCCTGTATAAAAATATTTTTAAAAACAGTCACTTTTGGTATCGGTGCTGTTTCGGTTTCATTTTTTTTTTGGTGTTGAAGAACTACCCACCAATCCGTTGTTGCCTGATTTTTTTTTTTTTTAATATTGCACATTCAATACAACACGTGTGCGCTGCCATTATTATCAAATCTATTTACAGTTTTTTTATTTATTACATTTTTTTTCATGTAGGGTAAGTGTAACTTTATTTGAATGTATACATTGTTGGCTTGTTCACACCTTTTTAATATTGTGTACATTGTAGCACTATTTTATACCATTTGGCTTCATGAGTACAGCAACTCATGACAAGCAGCAATAAGTCATTTTTATATGTTACTGCCGCATTATACATCATATTTGCACTTCTTTACAGTCTCTTAATCATAACTAGCAAAAGTTTTCCCATTTAACGCTGTGACATCCTAGTGGTACAAATTACTTCTGTCTAATCATATATGATAATGCAGTAATTATCAATATAAAGTACATAATATAGATAGTCTTTTAATCATCCTGTGACAGCTTTTGTTGGGATACCTTTTTTATAAAAATTTTCTCCTTTAGGGTCTAGTGTCTCTGCTGAACCCAAGTCGTTTGATAGTTCCAATCCTGCTTCACCCAGTAAGGACCAAGAAAAGATTCTCAATTCCAAAATCAGTGGGAGCCAAGTATAACACTACTGAGGAAATGGCAAAGAAAGCAAAGGCTGCTGGAATTATTGTTCCAGAAGAAATTATGGAACGTCCAATTAATGTTTCCTGCACAGGTACTGAAATCCTTTATTGATATATTGAGGAGATGTATATTCTAATATATAAATGTATTAATGACAAACTACGGTAGTTCTTTGCAGAGCACAGAAGTGATTCATGTATGTCGCTGCCTGCAAAAGCTCAACTCACTTTTTTTCAACACTTTGTAGTAGTAGTAAAACTGCTCAGTGCTGTACAGGCCTGATGTTCATTGGCCACCTCTTCCTCATCAAAGTAGTGCACAGCTGTATGCAAGGTCCTTATCTGTTGTTGACAGTGCTGGGTTGGCTTACTTGGGCCACAGCTTGTATTGGGTTGATGTTCCTGGTTTTAGTAACAGAAAATTGTAAATTGGACAGGTATTAGAAGTTGCATGGCTGGTCTTGTTGATATTAAATATGGTACCATTTGGATACAAGATGAACTCCAGGCATTACCTTTAAGCCCTCCCCCTTAGGCTGCATCATCGTATCCTGCCTTGTTTCTAGCACATTGCTAAGATTCAACCCCGCTAGCATGTGCTGTGCCTCTCCTCTAGAAATAGCTCTAAGCTTAGCAATGCTGCGATGAACGAGATAGTGAATCACACATGTGTCAGTTTGAGAGCTTACTCCTGTGATGATGAGGGTGAGCAGTACCTGCTGGGAGTGCCTTAGAAACGTCTTGGGGAAATGATGGTAAGGGTGCTATGAGTGAAGCACAAGGTGGGTATAGTCGGCACTTCTTATGAACACCTGTCACAGGCGTAGCACCAGAAGATCATCGATGTGGGGGGTATCTGGTGACATGGAACACACTTCATTTCTGGGGGTCCTGATGCTGTTTATTTTTTTTCCCCTAAACTTCAGCATTGAGTTGTGATCATCCAGTGCTGGGGCTTTCTCTCTGTTACTTCCTGGTTGGGTCCTTCTGGGTGTCCTTTGTCACTGTCTGCATGACTTCCCATTGGCTGTTCAACAGAGTGGGTTAAATTACGGTGCTGGATTAGCACACTTTGCAGGAGAAAACTGCATCAGTGAAGGACCTAGATGAGGGAGGGGGGCCCAGGACAGGAAGGGTTTGGGGGGGGGGGGGGTGATGGTGAGGAGAGTTTTTGCCCAGAGTTGGGGTTTAAGTAGTGGTACTAAAAAAATCGATCTACTTTTATAAACCTGGGCATAACTAATTCTGGCTACATATGCAGTATTCTAATTCTTGGAACTGTCCCAAGTAATTTTGCATGGGTCACAAATGTTATTCCTCAGTACTAAAACTGAACTGACAGATCTATTATAAAAAAAAAAAAAAGTTCTATGTAAAGTACAATTAATAATTTTCTAATGAACTAGCATAAATACCTGCAACTGTTTGACTACTGACATCCTATGTACTCTTCCACAGCAGCACTGTTTCTCTTTCACTGTCCAGTCACAGACTGCATGCCCATTTAATGCTATTCTATTTATTTCTAGCTGGGATTTTTGACCCATATATACCCCCAGAAGGTGATGCCCGCCTGTCAACACTTTCCAAGGAGGGTTTGAAACAGAGAGCGCAACAGCTGAAGCAGACAGCAGCTTCTCATTTGGCGTATGTTCTTAACTTCAGTGGTTTTCTTTTTTTTTTTTTTTTTCTACATCTTGTCTTGTATGTTTACACAAATGTCTCATTAAGCATTCTCTATTTCCAAAATCCTCTTATAGGACAGCTATTTGAGAGATGATTGGCGCTCTGCCTTCAGGAAACACAAATCAGAAAGCAATTAAGCCCCTCCCACACCTTTGTCCTCAGTTTCGTTTGTTTCCGGATGTCCAGAGCACACAAGTTTCACAAGAACAATGATTATCGGGTGTCTTTTTTTTTTTTTTTTTTCTCTTTTGGTGATCTCCCACCCCCCAAACAGAACAATTAATGGCGGGGGAAAGGGAATGCCTCTCTTTTTGGAGCAGTGCAAAAGATTAACAGACAGCCCTTTGGCTTGTAATAATATTATGAGGACTACAGTTGAGTTTGCAGGCCCCCCACCCCTAGATATTTCATTACAAATCTGCCGTGAGACCTGAGCACTAAATACCTTGTTACACATCTGAAGGAAGAGCATATAATTTTGCCGGTCCTATAGAACCAGCTGTTTTCAATGGTTCTATCCCCACGGATTTCTAATTCGGAAACCTGGTAAGAACAAAATAATTATAAACCCGAAGAGGCTAAACAAGTTTGTTCTTTACTAGTGGTTCTGGATGGAAAGTATTTATTCTGTATGGAAACTTCTCTTTCAGGGGCCTCTGTATTATCACTGCCCCTCCAGGATGCCTACCCTTCTGTTTCTAAAATTTGCTATTCAGATCAAGGAGGGCTTGCAGCACTGGCAGTTCAGGGCTCTTCCCTTCGATCTCTCGACTGCTCCTCTTATCTTTACAAATATTCTGTCAGAATTCCTGACCTTGTTCATCTACAGAAGATTATTCCTAATTTAGACGATTTCCTTATCTCCAAGGATATGGATAAATTGACCTCAGACCTTCAGAGGGCTCTTCACACCTTCCAGTTAGACTGGAGAATCAATTTTGACAAGTCAGATTTGATAATATAATATGGGCAGAATAGACATAATACAGAATGCAGAAATGCTGGGAGTAATTTGAGCTCCGATATTTTATAGAAGGCTCCAGAGTTTTCTGCTGAGGTGGATGGAACTGTAAGCTAGATGTGACAGGACGCAGGACAGGAGGAATCTCTGGCAGGTTCAGGCTTGGGTGGAGTCTTCTCCATGCAAGATAAATATGGATGCTAGTTCATAGATGTGGGGCTCATTCAGACAGCCTGCATGTGCAAGGAGTCTGGGATTCAGATTTGATGGTGCAATCCTCAATTACAGAGAGCTTATAGCTGTAGAAAAGGTTTTACTTGCTTTCAAAGAAATTGTTGCAGCTAAAGACGTTTGATTTTTCCAGACAATGCTATGGCACATCAACAGGAAGAGAACATGGTCTGTCGCCCTTCTTTCTTTGTCTTGGCACTGGGAACAGACTCCCTTTCTTACCATTGGGGGTTCAGACTGGGGTATGCTTTTTCCCCTATTTCCTTGCTGTCTTTGGTGGTCAGGAAAATCATTTGGGACAGGGTACAGGTAATTTTGATAGCTCCATGGTGGCTGAAAAGGAGTTAGTTATTTAAGACTCGTCGTGTTCCTGTCAGAATTTTTGTTTATTTTTTTCTCTGAGTTCTACCAATCCGACCAGATCTTGTATAGCCGGGTCTGGTATTGCACCCAAACCCTCAAATCTTCCACCTGTGATTATTCAGAAACTAGACCTGCAGAGGACTCCTTAGTTAAGAGACTCCTGGTAACCAAGGAGTGTTGCACACCTAGAATGGTTAAGACTGACTCCTTGGGATCTGTCTATAGTACTGCATGCCCACACCAAGGAACAATTTGAACACATTGGCGACTGTGGCCTTAAGCATCTTATGCTACAAAAGTCATTCCTGCTGACAATTACCTCAGCTAAGGATTGGCGTATGCCAATTTACCTTGTAAAGAACCATGCTTGATTATTTTCGCAAGATAGTTTTTTTCGTTCCCCGCCCCCCCCCCTTTTAAAGGCAGAGGTCAACAAATCAGTGTTTGAAAATATAATTTCTTAGCATTTTCATATAGAAAAAAGAAACGGTGAACAACATGAGGTAAGCATAATCAGAAGACGGCAATAGGATCACATATTACAAGGAGTCAGCCCGATGGCTATCGCCCATAGCTGGCTCCTATTTACTTAATATGGTAAAATCGAGAAGAAAACCTGTTTTCTGAAGTATTAAACAACGCCATTTAACAGTACTCATGGTTCATAACAAAATGTGATGTTGAGTTGAAGTAAGTAATAAAGGAAAAAATGGCAGAAGAGAAAAGGGGAAAGATCTAGAGAGAAGAAAGGAAAAAGGAAGGGGGAGGGGGGGAAGGGTTAGTCAAGAGAAGACATGTAGGTATGAGGTAGAGGGGAGCGTAGTTGAGGGTTGGAGGAGGACCCGGGGGGCACTAGGAGTGTCCCTACGGGCCCGGCAGCTTATTCAACAAAGTGTCAGAGGAGGAGAAGCAGAGCCAGACCGACCATAACATTGTAAATTTAACATACGTGTCATTATCAAGGGCCAGCATCTCCTCCATTCTCATGGTGTCATTCATGGTAGAGACCCAACGTGACAATGGAGGAGTAATCTTTGTTTTCCTGAATGCGGGTATGAGTTGCCTAGCTGAGGACATGAAAAAGCGGAGTAGGTTTTGTTTCTCTTATATTCACCGACTGACACAGCTTCTCTCTTTAGACCATTGGGTTGTTATGCCACCTTCAGGAGAAGACTAGGCATTACATGTTCCATGTGATAATAAAACTAGAACTTTCTAGTTCCGCCCAAGGGGCAGTCCCTTAGGTAACAACCCCTCAGCATGCTACTGCAGCCTCAGTTTTTTTATTTTGCCTAGTGAAGGAAAAAAGACCTAGGAACCCTGATGGGCCCATCGGTCCGTCTGTTTCTGCAGAAGCTTGGTTTTTGCGCAAGATGATAGATCCTGTGATCTGCTATCAACAGCCAGCTGGGTGACAGGCTGGATACCCTTATCCTTGTAGTCTCCCCAGTCCGGCCATCGAGCGTGTGCAGGTCGCAGCTACGGCTCGGCAGGCCACGACAAAACCTCAGCTCCAGAGGTGGTCGGTGAGCTTTTATGCTCTGGGGCATACATATGACCGGGCTACTGATGTCTGCGTCACAGTATGCCGGGCCAGCAACTACCCTGTACTGATCAGTGAGTAGTTCTGAGATGGAATGTCTCCCAGCTCTTCAGGACTGGTAAGTACAGCTCTCCCTGCCTTGATGGGGTTGAGCAGCTGGGCATTCCCTGGGAGGTCGATTAGGGGGTCCCTCTCCCCCCCCTCTCCTCTCCCCTCCCCTCTCTCCCTCCCTGTGGGGTGTGTGTGTGTGTGTCTGTGCAGGGCTCTCACCTGGGGATGTTTAGCGCTGGCTGTGTCCTGGGTCCTGTTTTCCATGCCCCTGGAGGTGCCTGTGAGTTTCTGTCCCTCATGGTTCTGCATTTGGCGGCCATCTTAGGTGTGGGCATGGGCTTCAGCGGCCATTTTCTCTGTGATTTTTGTCCTTACACTGGATGTCGGCGGCCATTTTCTGGAAGCCTGAACACGTTTTTTTTAGTGTTCTCTATCAGCAGCATGTGCTCCTGTGTTCTGGCGGCCATTTTCCCTGTGTTTTATGTCCTTATACTGGAGCCTGAGCACACTACTGAGAGGTTTCAGTGCCATAGCAGCTGCTTGCACCGACAGAGCGGTTTCCTCTGCACCTGGGAGCCAACAGAGACTATAGGCACTACCTGCTGGATAGCGCAGAATCCCTCAGGTTGGTGAGTCCTGCGGGAAAGGGCCCCTTAGCCAGCAGCAGTAAGGAGGGTGGGACTGTCACTGTCCTAAGTCCCCTTTGGGTGGCAGACAGGGTAGGGTCAGCATGACTTCAGAAACTGGTGTTTCTTCCCCCGAAATCCAGGCAATTGCAACCGGGTAGCCTGCAGACTGCGCAGTACCCTTGGACACCTTGTCGGCAGTCCTCAATTCGTTCGTTGCCAAGAGGGAGACGGTGCATGGGCGCAAAGGTGCTAAAAAGCGGCTCATGCCCCCCGTCCTCTGGGGAGAGTTCTGGCGCAGACTCGGGACCCGCTGAGGCTGGTGACCCCTGCTCTGTCATGTCAGATGACGTTGACCAGGACTGTTCGGACAGTGAGGATGAGTCCCCGTCCGGGTCCGTGCGCAACAAATCGCTTGTTGGAGCTCTTATCACAGCTCTGCGTGATACCCTGAAGATTCAGGAGCCAGCAGATTCCTCTGCTGAGGTAGCGGTACCTTTTGGGTCCCGTAAGCCAGCCCGTTCACCTAAGGTGTTCCCGTATCTGACTTATTTTGACAAGTTCATTTACAAGGAATGGGGTTGACCGCAACGGACCTTTTCGGCCCCCAAATACATGGCGATGTGTTACCCTTTTTGAGGAGAGCCTTCTCAAAAAGTGGTCGGCTCCTCTGGTCGTGGACCCCCCAGTATCCTGGGTTAAACAAAGTAACCACGATCCCGGTAGAGGGGACTCCTGTATTTAAGGATCCCATGGACAGGAAGGCCGAGGCAGTGGCTCGTTCCTTGTTATGGTTGTGGGGTCAGCCGTGCGACCAGTACTGGCATCCGCACTTGTGTCGCTGACACTAACTGAGTGGGCAAAACTGTTGCACCGCAAATTGGGAGAACAGGCTTCTCCTGTCTGCGTGGAATTGGCAGACCAACTAGTGCAAGGCCTTAAGTACATTTGTGATGCGGCCCTGTATACCCTCCCCCTGTTATCCAGGGCTTCAGTGTCAGCAGTGGTGCTGAGGTGCCCGATTTGGCTAACATGCTGGTCTGCTGATCAGGCATCCAAAAAAGCCCTGACGGATCTTCCCTTCCTTGGCGACCGGCTCTTTGGAGCCTCTTTGGATGACATTATTAAGCATGCCACAAGTGGTAAGAGTACTCTACTCCCACAGGCCAGGAAGGCTAAGGAGCCATGCCGTATGCAGGGGCCCTCTTTTTCCGCTCACAAACGGATTTTTCGTCTGCCCGGAGCTTCGGCCAACCGTCCCCAGAACGACCACGGATGGACAGAAATGTCCCTGGAACCGAGAGCCTAACAAATCTGCGAACAAAAGTGCTACCGCATGAAGGTTTTCTCCCAACCATGTCTCGGGTAGGGGGTCGCCTTCGGGAGTTGCAGCCCGGTGGTCCTCTCGACTGTCCGACCAATGGGTCTGCGATCTGATTGCCTTCGGCTACAAGATAGAGTTCCTCTTTTGGCCGCAAAACAGATTCTACCCGTACTCCCGGCTTGCCGGGAGGCCCTCTTGGGGGCAGTAAGGGACCTGCTGAATCGCGGGGTGATTGTACCTGTTCTGGAATCAGAACGTTTCCAGGGGTTCTACTCAAACCTGTTTGGACGTACCCCTTCCTTCTTGGGAACTACAATCTTGGATCTAAAAGCCCTCAATCACTTAGTGAAAGTGCAGAGGTTCAAAATAGAATCAGTTCGATCAGTAGTCGCTGCACTCCATCGAGGGGACTCCCTGGCATCCTTAGACACCCAGGATACGTACCTGCACGTTTCTGCGGTTGCAGTCGGGGAAGCCCACTACCAGTTTGGAGTACGTAAGCTTGCTGCTGGACTCGAGGGAAGTGGGAGTGTTTCTCCCTTCGGTCAAGCTGCAGACTCTCAGAGCCATGGTAAAACTGCTGCTGAACCACAAGTGGTCGTCACTGCGCTTCTGAATGCGAGTCCTGGGTCTCATGGTGGCCTCCTTCGAGGCAGTACCATATGCCCAGTTCCACACCAGAGTCCTGCAGAAGGAGATGTTGGCAAAGTGAGACAAATCTCCATTGTCCCTGGATCGACAGATCCAGGTGAGCCAGTTAGTCAGGGATTCCCTGATCGGGTGGCTGAGGTCCCTGGTGCTTCAGTCCGGGAAGTTTTTCCTACCTCCTGAAATGGATGGTGATCACAACGGACGCCAGCCTATTCGGCTGTGGTGGAGTAATTGGAGTTTAGTCGACTCAGGGCCTCTGGTCGACGGAGGAATCCAAGTTGCCGATCAATCGGCTCGAACTGAGAGCGATCAGGCTATGCCTCTCCACATGGTCAATGAGACTGCAAGGGCGTCCGATCAGGATCCAGTCAGACAACGCCACTGCTGTGGCATACGTCAATCACCAAGGAGGAACAAGAAGCTCGGCCGCCGCACAGGAGGTCGCTCACATACTTCTGTGTGCAGAGCGACATGTACCGGCCCTGTCGGCCATTTACATCCTGGGTGTGGAGAACTGGCAGGCGGGCTATCCCAGTCATCAGATGCTGGACCCAGGAGAATGGGCGTTGCATCAGGGGGTGTTCAGGCTACTGTGTCTGCGGTGGGGCACACCAGACGTGGATCTTCTGGCCTCCCGTCTCAATCGGAAGCTGCCGAGATTCGTGTCCAGGACAAGAGATCCGTGGGCAGACGCGTCAGACGCGCTGGTGGCTCCGTGGGATCAGTACCAGCTGATCTACGCCTTTCCTCCAATGAAACTGTTACCACGTCTGCTTCGCAGAGTGGAAGCCAAGGGGATCCCAGTAATACTGGTTGCCCCAGATCTCCATCCTGCTTTATCATCGCTGGTTTTACCAGCTTGGCTATTGAGAGACAGGTGTTGCGGAACCGGCGTCTGACGGACTCAGTGATCCCAACTATGTTGAGAGCACGGAAATCTTCCTCTCGGAAGATATATCTTCGTACCTGGAAGGCCTACCTCTCCATTGTGAGGAGAAAGGATGGCATCCGTGCTCCTTTTTTCTATATACAGGATCCTGCTGTTTCTTCAGCAAGGGGTGGACCAGAAGTTGGCGTTAAGCACCAAAGGACAAATATCAGCTTTGGCCGTCCTTTTTCAGCGACCTCTGGCGTCTCACTCTCTGTGTACTTTTGCTCAAGGGGTGCGACATGTAGTCCCTCCTGTGCGCCCACCATTACCCCCGTGGGGTCTGAACCTAGTTTTATCGGCCATTTGAAAATATCAGAGAGTTCCCCCTGTTGACTTTCCCAGAAAGTGGTTATTCTAGTGGCCATCACATCGGCCAGGAGGGTTTCGGAACTGGCGGCCTTGTCCTGCAAGTCGCCCTATCTGGTTATTCATGAGGATAAGGTGGTGTGCGTCCGCAGCTGTCTTTTCTGCCGACAGGTAGTCTCGGCGTTTCACATCAATGAGGACATTGTGTTACCATCTCTGTGTCCTAAGCCGACACATCCTAAGGAGGTGGCCGTCATGCTCTGGAAGTGGTTCGGGCTCTGAAAGTGTATTTGTCTGCCACGGTTCCTTTCCGGAAGTCTGACTCACTGTTTGTTTTGGTGGCTAGTCCAGGTGGATCAGACAAATTGGAGTACAATCCTACGCCTTGAAGGGGCAGGTGCCCCCCCTTTCCAGTCACGGCCCACTCCACGAGGGCAATCGGAACGTCTTGGGCCTCCGACATCGAGCGCCTGTCGCTCAAGTGTGTAAATCGGCGACCTGGTCGTCTGTCCACACGTTTACAAGTTCTACAAGGTAAATGTCAGTGCATTGGGTGATGCCTGTTTTGGCAGCAAAGTTTTGCTGGCGACTGTATAGTTGCAATTGCATATGCAATTTTTTTCCTGTTTTGGGTAAAAACGCAATACCTTTTAAGTTAATGCACTGTTGCATTCGTTACCGCAATTTTTGATGCGGTTTGAGGGTAGTGCTTCTCCGTTGAGGAGCACCCTGTTCTTTTGTGGTGGTTTTTCCACACACTGTAGTTTTTTTTTTTTGTGGGTAAAGTTTGTACTAGTTCCCACATGCCATGATGGATGAAGTTTTTTTTATGCTGTTTTCCCACCCCTCGTTTTGGCACTGCTTGGGGACGTCCCAATGGTCTAAAGAGAGAAGCTGTGTCAGTCGGTGAATATAAGAGAAAATAGGATTTTTTGTACTCACCGTAAAATCCTTTTCTCTGTAATTCACCGACTGACACAGCACCCGCCCCTCATATTTTTCTTTACGCTATACTGCTTGTTGACGTACTAAGGCTGCAGTAGCATGCTGAGGGGTTGTTACCTAAGGGACCGCCCCTTGGGCGGAACTAGAAAGTTCTAGTTCTATAATCACATGTAATGCCTAGTCTTCTCCTGAAGGTGGCATAACAACCCAATGGTCTAAAGAGAGAAGCTGTGTCAGTCGGTGAATTACAGAGAAAAGGATTTTACGGTGAGTACAAAAAATCCTATTTTTTGCGATTTTCATTGACCCGGGCAATATAGAAAGGAGGGCAACCTTTGGGGAGGTCTGTGCTTTCTTGTCATAAATAAAATTGTAACAATCAAAAACCTCCAGAAGGGGCGGATCCTCTCACAGTTCCACCAGACATGTAGGCAAGTCCCGACAGAGGTTTCACAACGCCAGCAAGTGTCCGGAGAAGACAGAAAGATTTTTTGCAGTGTGGCAGGGTCTCTGTACCACCTAGATAAGAGCTTATAATTATTTTCTTGAGAATAACAAGAGATTGTTGATTTATGCGTAAAGTGGAAAGAGGTTTTCCATTCTGGTATGGAGAGGTCCTCACCCAGGTCCGCAGACCACATCCTCGTGTAACGTGGTAATTGGTCATGTGTTAAGGTCTGTAATAGGCTATATATGGATGAGAGGAGATGCCTAGGTGTTTCCTGGAGAGAACACAAATCTGGGGTATGTACGGTGTATTTGGGAGGAGTGTAGGTGTTTGGTGTACATAGACATATGCAGGGCAGTGAGCCAGTCACCAGGACCCTCCGGGGAAACCGGGGTCCCCTGGGAAGGGTGCACAAAGGAGTGAGCTTGAGGCCATGGAGTGCGTTTGAAGGAACCCAGGGTCGATGCACCTACCCCCTGTGGGAATGCGGGGTTGTCAAAAAGAGACGTCAAGGGACCTGGGTCAGAAGAAAGAGTGGTGTTAAGTCCCCTATTATACCATAGTTTAAGGGAGGCCGAGGTTAATGGGGAGAGGGAGGTCAAGCGAGTATAGTCGTGTTTTATAACCCCAGAGAAGGGCCCGGAGGTCAACAGGGGAAAGGTCTTGCTCAATTGTTACTGAAGCCTTCTGAAATGGGCGAGGTAACCACTCCAGGACGTGTGCCATATGGGCTGCTTTATGATAAGTCTCAAAATCGGGGAGGCCTGTTCCACCCTGCATCTTCGGGAGAGTGAGTAGGTTAAACTTAACACTTGAGAGTCCCCGATTCCACATGAATCTAATGGCTATGGATCGCAAGGAGGCAAAGAACGATTTGGGGATGCAGATCGGGGTCGTTTGAAACAAATATAAGAGTTTGGGCAAAGTGTCCATTTTCAGGGTGTTGATCCTCCCAAACCATGGTAAGGAGGATCCTCCCCATTTCCGTGTGCGGTAAAGTAAGGGGATATAATTTAGGGGGAACAAATTTGTCAGGTTGGAGGGTATAATGACTCCTAGATAGGAAATCCCTTTTGTTTGCCGGTGAAATGAGAAGTTGGATTTCAGTAGGGGTAGTGTGGGAGTAGTAAGGGATATATTGAGAGCTTCCGTCTTTGCTATATTGAGCTTAAAGTTGATATAGGTGCCGAAGCGGCGGAATTCCATTAGTAGGGATGGCAGTGAAGTATGTGGGTTCTGGATATATACTAGGAGGTCGTTGGCATAAAGAGGTTAACAAATTTAAACTAGGATCAGGACACCTCAGTTGCAGCTGAGTGAAATAATCATAAATAAACCCAAGTGGTTGTTACAAGAGGTCGCTGACCCAATGCAAGCAAATCAATTAATAAAAAGGCTTACAACCAAATATGTGCATTAGCCCTCCAAGGCCTGCTGTCAACCAGAGCTTGTTTGCCGATGCCTTCCAATTTTTAAAATGGATTGAAACAGAGCGAGAGACTGCCTCTCGCTTTGCCTCTCGCTTTGGCATTGTAGTTGAATTTGTAGAGCCTTAGTGTTTGCATCACTGACCCCTTTAATTGGGATTGTGTGGTCACTATCTTTCCTAGGGTTTAGGATTTACGCAGCAGTATAAAACTTGTATGACTGGGGGTGTATCGGGCCATTTTGCTTCAGATGCAGACCGCTCCTTAATGCGATGCATTCCTGGCAGGAATATGGCCTGTAGATGTGGTATCACGTTTTGCTATGTCTCTGACCCCTATACCTGACTGGAAATGTTTATGATCAGTACTCTGTATATGTTAAAAAACATCAGTACATCTTTTTCTCAGCTTTCCTAACAGCTATAGCAAGTCAATGTAAATGTTCTGTTACTACTACAGGCTCAGTCTCCTGAAGTGGTGATCTGCATAACTTACCACCAGCATCTCAATGTGCCATATGAAGTCAGACCTCCAACTGTGGGTAGGGCTCCTCTCAATCATAAAGTTCATTTTTACCCAGTTCCTTTCTAAACACTCATGGCTGTCGTATCAGCATTCTGAGGAGAGAAAAGTCGTGTGTGTAATATATATATATATATATATATATATATATATATATATATATATATATATATATATATATATGTATGAGAGCGAAATCTCACTGGATAGATACAAGGGCCTATTATCTAAATGTCCATAGGTATCTCATTGAATGAAGATTATGTAAGATGAGAGCTAAAGAGATCTATAGATTGGAGATCTACCTCTAGTTAGCTTGTTCTATTCTGGAGTCCAGATTAAGAAAAGCGGGCGTCAAAATATTACTATCACAAGGTGATTGAAACATGAGGCCTACCAGGCATCATCGCTGTTTTCTCTGGAAAACATCAAAGCTCATTCAGACAGAGCAGGGGCCATTTCTTAAACTAAAAAGGTCAGCGCTTCTCCTCCACAGATCTGAGGAACAGCCTCCAGGTCCAGCTTCCAAACCTTCATGAAACATTACCAACCGGGCCTGTTCTCTAACCAGGAACAGGCTGTCGGGAGGAAGGTGCTTTAATGCTGTGGTCCCACCCTGATCAGGTAGTTCTATTTCTTTATCGTACATCATGGGACACGGAGCACTATAGTAATCACTATGTGGGGTATATAGGCAGCTTTAGGTGATGGACACTGGTATACCCAATACAGGAAGTTCACTCCCTATATAACCCCTCCTCCTACCAGGAATACCTCAGTTTATTTTGCCAGTGTCTAATATGTTTGTCACGAGTGAAGATGTGCACTGAACAGCTCCTCTGGAGGGATCCCTGCTGGATTTAAACAGCCTCCATAGACCGGATCCATCCAAAGTGCCACTGAGGCCAAGGTGGATGGTACCCAGGCCTCGTATACGAAGCACAAGGTTTTGCCTGTAACACCTTTCTGCAGGGCTGGAACACGGGACCCAGGACTTTTTGGTCATGTCTACATTACCTAAAGTTTTTCCTGGAGGGGTGCTTATACAGGTCCAAGGGAGTGGAACCCCTATAAAGGGACCCGGTCCTTGAAGGTTTGCTAACGCAGCCCATCGTGATGGGTGAAGTTTGGATCTGTCTGTTACAGCAGTATCCTGCAGCAAAGATGAGGTAAGGGAAGAAGCCTAGGAACTGTAAAAAGTCCACCTATGGTTTTTTTTTTTTCTTCCATATGTAAAATGTATGCCTAAAGTCTCCACTAGAGGAGTAAAATGCACATACCTTAGTACGTTGCCTCTCAGTCGGCTCAGAGTCCCAGCTAAATAGCACGTGTGTGGTCTCAGCAAGTGTGTGTTTAGATTTGGGGAGAATCTTTTCTGCCGAGTCCGTCAGGAAAAGGTCAAGTTCTAATTTTTGCATTATCATAGGCTAGTTTATTCGACGGAGAGGGCATGTTTTGAAAATTCTCAGACGCTTTGTAGAAAGCTTCATCTAATTGCTTATGAAGATGTTCTTTTAGTTTACGTTGATAGGATGCTTGGCTGATGCAAACCCCTCCTGATGGATGGTTTAGGAGCTTCCCATAGCGGCCAGGGGGTTTGTATCCATTGGTGTATTATTTGTTATATAGTCCTGAATAGCCTTTTCTATGTCTTGTCAATATGTTGGATTGGCTAGTAGACTGTCATTTATATACCAGGTTTGGAGGTTAAGTCTTGGGATTAAGGAGGAGAAAGTCGTCATGACTGCATTGTGGTCTGACCAAGCACATGGGATAATTAACGAGTTTACTATAAGTGGTGAGGTACTGATGTTTACAAATAGGTGGTCTATACAGGAGAACTGCTTGTGGGGATAGGAATAATGTGTATATTGTCGTCTTAGGCTTTTGTTCACGTCATGAGTCAAGAAGTGAGTGTTAGTTAAGAAGCTGTTGGTAGGTGAGGCAATGAACCGTTAAAGGAGTCGGATTTATCTAAAATTGGGTATGGTACTTGATTCGAGTCCCCACATATCATGATGGTACCATGTTTGCGGGATTCCACTACTAGAAATGATGGTGGGTTTTTATTGGGGGTGTAGTATGAAACAATGGTAATTTCACTGTCTAATGACACCAGTAAGTAGTAGATAACGTTCTCCTGGATCCTTGATCTCTGTATGGAGGGTAAAAGGTGTAGTGTGGTGGAATGCAATCAAGACCCTTCTTTGTTTTAGTGGAGGCCGAAGCCTTATAAACCTGGGGGGGTATTGGCAGCTAAAAAATTTAGGGGAGGACTGTGAGGAGAAGTGCATTTCTTGTAAGCAAACCACATGTGCTGAAAGCGAGGAGGAGGAGTGGAAAGCCTTTGTTCATTTTGGAGGGGAGTTGAGCCCTGTACATTGACTGTTCATATATTTAACCACTTCCCGACCGGCGCACAACGATGTACGTCGGCAGAATGGCATGGGCAGGCAAAAGGGCGTACAGGTACGTCCCCTTTAAGATTGCCGCCGTGCCATCGCGTGCGCGCCGGTCAGGAACCCCGTGAGTCCGGTCGCGAGTCTCAAGGGATGGCTGAACGGGGAGATGCGAAGTAAACAGCATCTCCCCATTCTGCCTAGCAACTAGTGACACTGATCTCTGCTCCCTGTGATTGGAGCAGAGATCAGTGTTCACTAAATCACAACCATGCCCCCCCCCCCACAGTTAGTAACACACCCCCTAGGAGCACTTAACCCCCTACACTGCCACCTAGTGGTTAACCCCTTCACTGCCAGTGTCATTTACACAGGAATCAGTGCATTTAAATAGCACTGATTTCTGTATAAATGACAATGGTCTCAAAAATGTCTGTGTCCTCCATAATGTCGCAGTCACAATAAAAATCGCTGATCGCCGCCATTACTAGTAAAAAAAAAAAAAAAAAAAAATAAATAAAAATGCTATAAAACGATCCCCTATTTTGTAAACGCTATAACTTCTGTGCAAACCAATCAATCGCTTATTGCGATATTTTTTGTAAAAAAAATTTAGAAGAATACGTATCGGCCTAAACTGAGGAAAAAAAAGTTTTTTTTTTATATATTTTTGGGGGATATTTATTATAGCAAAAAGTAAAAAATTAATTTTTTCAAAATTGTGGCTTTTTTTTTATTTTTTTTTTATTTTTAATAGCGCAAAAAAAACGCAGGGGTGATCAAATGCCACCAAAAGAAAGCTCAATTTGTGGGAAAAAAAGGACGTCAATTTTGTTTGGGAGCCACACCGCACGACCACGCAATTGTCAGTTAAAGCGACGCAGTGCCGAATCGCAAAAAGTGGTATGGTCTTAAGCCAGCAAAATGGTCCGGTCAAAGTGGTTAAAGACCTCATTATATAGCGTAGATAGGATCAGGGGATACTGTGGCTAGTTGGCTTTTGTGATTGTACTCTGGAGAAGATGGGGAGGCTAGGAGAAAGGGAGGGAGGGAGGGAGGGAGGGAGGGCAGAGTAAATGGTTCCTGATAATAGTGTTGAGAGAGAGAGAAGCTTTTGTTGAAGAAAAGGGAGGGTGGCTCCAATGTGGAGCTAGTATCCAGGGGGTGGTGAAATGTCACCAACCAGTGGGTACAGTTGGTGCATAGAATGTCCGGTCAGCAATGCCGGTCACTCGAGGATCAAATGGTAGGTGGGGTGAGCTGTCCCTGGGACAACAGCCACTAAAAGCTATACAACATAAAATCTATAGCACTAGATGAGTCACTAGTAAAACAGGTATGATAAAAAGTGTTGTCGAGTTGAGAGTAGTGAAACTGGCATCCTGCAGGTGAGCTGGTGGTGTAAGGTAGGCGGAAGGAGATTTATAGTTAAAGGAGAAAGGTCACCTAGCTTGCTAAAAGAGAGGGAGGAGCAGTTCAGGTCTTAATTCAAATTTTGGGATGAGTTAGCTGGTGTGCATTTCTGTGGATCCTTTTCCCTATGCACATCGAGTAGGGGAATTAGAACCCCACTTAAAAGACCCAAGGGAAGGTAGTGGGGTATTATAAACCTATTTGGTTGAGAGAGATTGACCCATTTTAAATACTATGTTTGTGGTGACCTTAAGATGGAGAACCCATTGTGAGACAGAGTATCAGGTCTGTCCCAGGGGGCTGCATCTCTCAGGTCCGATTAGATCTCCTGGCTCTGTTCTCGAAATCTTCAAGGCGGGTATAGAGGGAAGAGTTTTCCTCCCTAAGTGCTTCCAATTCGTCGTTGTGGTTAGTGGTGATGCCATCCAGCTCACCCATCCTCTGTTCTAGAACAGATGTGCGGCGGCCCACCTCACAAATTTCCTACGTGAGCTTCTCAGTGATAGTGTCTGAGGTGTTTTGACGTGCCTTTTGTAAAACCCGTTCAACTTGACTAAGGAGGTCAGAGCCGGGAGGGGTATTCTGTAGGGTAATAGGAGTCATCACAAAATGGGAGTCTGGCTCATTGCGCTGAGAGGAAGGTGAATTCCGGGTCTGTTTCTGCATATGTGGCAGTGTAGAGCGGGAAGATGGTGCCGCTGCCATTTTAGATGCGGCTCTCGTCAGTGCTTCTTGGCACTTTACTGGCTTCAGCTTAGATTTTATCCCACTGTACATTAGAGGTCGACCGATATGGGTTTTTCTCTGGCCGATGGCGATATTAAGAAATTGCGATGGCCAATATATGATGCCGATATGTTAGGCCGATTTTTGTCTTTTTTTTGTCTTCATCTCATAAAATCTAACATTTAAAACCTTTCACACTGGGCGTTTTTCAGGCGCTTTTGGACTAAAAATAGTGCCTGTAAAAAGTGCCTGCAAAACGGCTCCCCTGCAGTCTCAGTGTGAGAGCACTTGTGCTTTTACACTGAGGCGATGCGATGGCAGGACGTTAAAAAAAAAAAGTCCTGCAAACAGCATCTTTGGAGCGGTGTATACCGCTCCTACGCCACTCCTGCACATTAAAATGAATGGGCACCACTGCCGAAGCGCTTGCAATGCGATTTTAAATGCGCTTCACGGGCGCATTTAACCCCTTCCTTGGCCGCTGGCTGGGTTATAAGCGCCCTGCTAGAGGCTGAATAGCGCCACTAAAATTACAGTAAATCGTCACTAAAACTAGCAGTGTTTCACCGTCAATGCCTGCCCGCAACAGTGTGTAAGCAGCCTTAAGTAATAAGTGATACAGAAAATTTCTTACATTTTATTAAACAAAACAAACCTCCAATCAGTTCACTAGTATGTATAATTTATATAAAAAAAATAATAAAAAAAACTATATATTAAATACACAAAAACAGGCAATCAAAACTTTTGGACAAAAAAAAAAAATGGGCTAACTTTACTGTGTTTTTTTTTTTTTTTACCCGTATATACTCGAGTATAAGCCGAGATTTTCAGCCCTTTTTTTTTTTAGTGCTGAAAGTGCCCCCCTCAGCTTATTCTCGAGTCACTGCCGTCTGCCTACGTGAACAGCGTGTCATGCAGACAAACGGCAGTGTTCAAAAGCCGTGCCTCCTCCTCCTCCTCCTCCTCCTCCTCCTCCTCCTCCTCCTCCTCCTCCTCCTCCTCCTCCTCCTCCTCCCCGTCCGTGATAGGAGGAACACTCATTTTCCCAGCAGTAAGTCAGTGTGCAGTGTTCCGCCTATCACGGACGTCCTGTCATTCTCATCTCATGGACGAGGATGTCCGTGATAGGCGGAACACTGAACATTGCTGGGAAAACAGTGTGTTCCTCCTATCACGGAGGAGGAGGAGGCGCGGCTTTTGAATGTGGAATGGCGCCTTACATGCTGATCGGCAGGATCAGCAATGGGGGACACAGGACGAACAAGGAGGCATCACAAGACTGCAATGGTGGACACAGGTGGCAGATCGGAGGGAGGCATACACAGACCCAGGGGATGCAGATCGGCACAGGTAGGCTGCAATGGGGACACAGGGGGGTTTGTACAGGACACGGAGACATGCAGCTGCAGATGGGCATTTGCTGACCCTCTTTTCCACTTACAGTAGCTGCTGCATTTCTCACCCTCGGCTTATACACAGGTCAATAAGTTTTTCCCATTTTTTTTTTTTTTGTGGTAAATTATGGGCCTCGGCTTATATTCGGGTCAACCTATACTCGAGTATATACAGTTTTTTTTTTTTTTTTTTTATCATTAGTGTATTTTTTCTTTTTGGCCTTTTCCTGGCAGACTGCCCAGAGAAGAGAAGTCGCTCCAGGGGAAGACTCAGGCAACTTGCATTGACTTCTATTACAGAAGTTATTTTCGCGGCTGAAGTTATAATCGGCCTTTTTTTATCAGCACAATCGGCCGATGCCGATTAAATAAAAAACGCCAAATATCGGTCGATATATCGGTCGACCTCTACTGTACATCCCGTCAGTTTGTGCCCAGGAGTTCCAGGTGGGTCACCGTGGGGATGCAGTATGCGGCTGTGACTTGGCGTATCAAGGTTGTCGGGTCCTGGTAGATGCAGAGCGCTAAGCAGCCATGTCCTTCTCAGTCAGCTTTGCGCATCCATCTCCGGCTATCCTTTCATCAATTCACCACTTTCTGTAAGATATTGCAACTTGCAGAATCTACTAACTGCCCTCTCACAGAATTCAAGCAACTGTGCTCTCTCTCGGAACAACCCAGACACATACTCTCTTGAATCACTTCAGTCACGACCTCTCCTCCTCCCTTTATGGCAGTCGTGGAATAGAGATTTGGGCCGAAAGTTTGATCCTGCAGACTGGGACAAAGCTTTCATCTTTTTTTTTTTTAAATCAAAAATAAAGTTTATTGAGCATAAAATTCTGAATGGCACAAAACATATAAATCGTCAGGTGCAACATGCACCAATCAACAACAAAGCGTTTACAGAGCTTGCCTGACATATGCATTTAATGTTGCTATCACTTAACATCTACACGACATTGATACTGGCTATTAGAGTAGTCTGATACAATATTCTCATTCCAACAGAGGATACATAGTTCTGTGGATATTCCTCCCTATAATACCCCTTGCTGGGGGTTTTCAATACTTAGTCTGTACAGGTGTGCGAGCTTTCTATCCACCTGTCCCAAATCTTCTGGTATTTGCCTGAGCAGCCCCGGTGTAAGTATAGAACTTTTTTGTAAGGTAGAGTGAGGTTTACGGCTCTCTTCCATTGCTGGATAGTGGGTGCTATAGGTCTAAGCCAAAGTTGGGCAATCTGCATTATAGCTGTGAACAAGGTTTCTTGCAGAAATGTAGCGAGGTATTTCTCCTCCTCGGGAAGGGGGAGAAGGCCAAGAATACACTGACGGGGGCAGAGTGTCAGGGGGGATCCCATGTGGTCATGTAGGAATTTAGTGATCTGCGCCCAGTATTGCTGAATGGGTGGGCAGGTCCACATGAGGTGGTAAAAGGTACAGTCCATGGCGCCACATCTGGGGCACGAAGGGTCTGTGTCAGGTTTGTATTTGGCTTGTCGAACCGGCGTGATATACGATTTATGGAGCATATAGAGGTGGGTAAGTCTGTCCGAAAGCTTGGGTGAAACTTTATTTGGCGTCTCTAATATCTCTCCCCATTGCTCATCGTCGATATCTCCTACGTCCCTCTCCCACTTGGCTTTCAGCTTGTAGGCGTGGGATGTAGCCCCGGGGGTAAGGAGATGTGTGTGTGTGTGTGTGTGTGTGTGTGTGTGTGTGTGTGTATAGGAAAGAGATCAGTTTTTTGGGGTCATCACCCAGTAGCACTCTTGTGACTGGCAGGGATTCTAGACGAGGTGGAGAGCTTCCTAACTGGGTCTGTACTGCATGGCGAACTTGTAAATAGCGAAAGAATGTGTGATTGGGGAGGTCAAATTCCTCTTTAAGATTTTGAAATGTCTTAAGGGTACGGTCAGTAAAAAGCTGAGCAAGGTATAATATTCTCTTAGTTATCCATATTTTATGATCTGGGATACTCAGCAGTTCTGGTAGTCTAGGGTTCTCCCAAAGCGGTGTATGAGCATGAAAGGGTGGAGCCCCCAAGATGCTCATTGCTTTGTGCCATATTCTGCCATGGTGTGCCAACATGTTCCGTCTGTCTCCCAGCCGCGAAAGCCCTTGGTGGGTGCAAAAAATTATTTGGAAGGGATGAGCCACAATGTCCATGGCAGCTAGGCACACCAAGGCAGAGTATCTAAGCCTGTCGTGTTTGTCTAGGTAGTAAAAATGTGAGAGCTGAGAGGCGAGGTAGTATAGCATCAAGTCTGGCAGGGCGGGGCCACCCAGGTGGACCGGACATTTGAGGGTTCGCCAGGCCAACTTATGTCTGGAGGAGCCCCAAATAAAGGTATTCAATATCGATTCCATTTTCTTGAACAGGCGAGCCGGGACGAGGAGTGGGGCATGCCAGAAAAGGTAGAGCAGTTTAGGGAGTAGAATCATTTTCACTAGGCTGAGTCTGCCCATGACGAGAGGGAGCCTGGACCAGACTTGAGTCCTGCTTTTCAGCAGTCCAAAAAGGGGCTCAAGGTTCAGATCAATGTAGTCCGCAAGGGATCGGGAACATTGCACTCCCAGGTATTTAATCTGTGCAGTGCATATGAGGGGTAGGGACATTTGTTCCTCAGTTGGGGCCGTGATGTCTATTGGTAAGATTTGGGACTTGGACCAATTAATCTGTAGTCCAGAAAAGGACCCAAATTCACTAATGAGGTGAAGAGCTGCCGTCAATGAGGGGCCTGCATCCTCTAAGTATAGTAGCATGTCATCAGCGTATAAGCTGAGGACCTCAGTCACCGGACCCTTACGTAGCCCATGAATGTTTGGGTGAGCCCTAATGGCTTTGGCAAGTGGTTCCACTGCCAGTGCGTACAGCATGGGTGAGATTGGGCACCCCTGCCGAGTTCCGCGGGCCAGGGGGAAGGGAGGAGGATATTTGGCCATTTACTTGAATTCGTGCAGTGGGGGCTTGGTATAAGAGTTGGAGCCACTTTATAAACTTTGGGCCGAAGCCAAATCTCGCCAGGCACTCCCACAGCCCCATTCCACCGAATCAAACGCCTTAGCGGCGTCAAGGCTAACCACGACCCGCGTTCCGACGTTATCGTGAGTGGCCTGGAGGTTCATGAACAGCCTTCTCAGGTTGAAGGCTGTGTTCTTGTTAGGCATAAAACCCGTTTGATCGGGGTGAATAAGACTGGATACTACTTTATTCAACCTAAGGGCAAGTATTTTGGCTAGAATTTTTATGTCCAATTGTAATAAAGATATGGGGCGATACGACTCTGGGTATAAGGGGTCCTTGCCGGGCTTCGGGATCAGGACAATCGGGGCTTCTTTCATTGTGTGTGGTAGGGTGCTGGTCTCAAAGATATGTTTATAAAGGGCGGCTAGTTTGGGCACGAGAGTCTCCTGGAATTGGGTGTAAAACTCCAGTGGGAGGCCATCGGAACCCGGGGCTTTGGACGGTGACAGGTTTGCTATGGCCTCAGCTATACATCCCTCCGTGATGGGGGCGTCTAGGATTTCTACCTGAGGGTCTGTAAGAGTGGGAAAGTCGATGTCCCGTAAGAGGTTTTGAAGTTCGCTCAGTGGACGGCTAGAAGTCGAGGTGTACAGGTTGGCATAGAAGCGTCGGATTTCTTGGGCCACCTTAGTCGGGTCTGTCAGGATAGAACCGTCGTCCGTCGCCAGCTGCACCACCACTGGGGGGCTGTGATCCAAGTGGGCCATGTATGCTAAAAGCTTTCCTGCCCTCTCACCATGCTCGTACGTCCTCTGTTTGCTGAAAAAGATCCCTTTCTTTGCCTTTTCAAAGTGTAGGTTATCTGTAAGCCTGGACTGTAGGCGTAATTTAGCTGAGTTTGAGGCCGTTGGACTAGCCAGGAAAACTTGTTCCAGCGAGTCCAATGCCTCTTCCGCTTGTTGCAGAGCAAGCTTCGAGGAATTTTTGTGTCTATTTATGCGGTTGGTGAGGATCGCACGAGCATGTGTCTTGAAGGTTTCCCAAATCGTTCCTAGGGGGGCCGTGTTGGCATTCGTCCCAAAGAAATGAGCCCATTCTAGCTCAACGGTCTCCAAATCAGTGAGTGCCGTGAACCAAAAGGGGTTCAGTTTCCAAGGTCAGGCTGGGGTAGTGGATGGCAAGCGGAGTTTGACCCAGTATGGCGAATGGTCCGACAGGACCCTAGTGCTGAAACCTGCGTCTAGTAGATGAGGCATGAGGGTGGGGGATAGTAGGATCATGTCTATCCGTGACATAGCCGTCTGGGAGGGGGTGAAACAGGAGTATGCCAGTTTGTGGGGATTTTTCTGTCTCCATGTATCGTCATGGCAAATTCCGCGAGGAACTTGCCAAATCTGGTTAGTGTGGGTTGAGTTGGTAGGATAGGGTCACCGTGGAGCCTGTCTAAGTGGGAGTCAATGACAGCATTAAAGTCACCCAACCAGACAGCCGGCACTGTGGGATGTTGTGTCATAAAGTTTATGCCCTCCTGCAGGGCTGCGAATTGAAAAGGTGGAGGAACATAAAAGGCCATTATCAAAAGTTCAAGTCCCCCCCACAGTAGCATGCAAAAACAGAAACCTGCCCTGTTGGTCCGCACGCAGCGTGTGCAACTGGAACAGTACAGTTTTAGCAATGAGGATGGCTACTCCCCTAGAGTTATTTGTATGAGGGGCTTGGTACAGCCACCCCACCCATGGCTTCTTGAGGGACATCTGTAGCTGGCCAGTCATGTGGGTCTCTACCAACACGGAGATGTCCGCCCGCATTTGCTTGAGGTGAGAGAGGACAGCCAGCCGCTTAGGCCTAGCCCTCACTCCCCTTACATTCCACGTGATCAGTTTAAGAGTCGCCATCCCAGTGCTTTCACTATGTATAATGCAGGATAATCCATTAGACATTTTAGTGTCGTCTTTGGCTGATGTGAGGGACCAAGGCAGTAGACCCTCCCCGTCCACCGGCCCGGAGCAGGGGCGCCCGCAGAATATCTACAGCGTCCCCCTCCGGGGGGCGGACAGGAAGGCACAGAGGTCACCATACATGTAAGCATAAATTGTTTAGTACCAATTGTCAGGTGATGCAGTATAACAGATCTGTAGCACAGCAAACGCCTAAAAACAGATAAAAGCATGTGAACAAGAAAATTAAAAAAAGGAAAAAAGAAGAAAAAAATAACAACAGCGTATAGCTGCAGGGGATATGAAAACTTTGCCTACTCTGGCCCAGCTTGGCGCAAAAAACTCAGGACAACCCTTCACATCAGTGGGGGCTGAGGCTGGCCAGGGAAACAAATCTTGTGGATGCAATGAGAAGCACAGTCGCTCGTGTGGAGTGACAGGGGGATCTGATGATGAGGGATCCAGTGCGTTCTCAGGTGGCATTGGGGACGACCAAATGTTAACTGAACTGCACGGTAACGCTAGTGGAGCTAGCATTCAGGGACAACATTGGGGGAGGGTAGTCCGGGAGCATGGCTGCACAAAAGTTAAGTGGGGCTGTGGGGAGGAAAATGTTGGCAAGTACACGGCCTGGTGAGTTAGTGTCAGTGGCTCACTTCAAGGAGAAGAGTCACGGAGAGGCTATCACAAGGGCGCCGTGCCGGGCAGCTTTGGGGGTTACCAAGGGGGCAAAGAATTTCAGGGCCTACTCACGGTTCCGTACAAGGGCGCTGGCGTAATGTCCGAGGTCCAAATCTGGAGTTGCAGGGCGGGGATGTGCATCTACGATGGCGCCTGGGGATCCCCAGCTCGTTGTTCCAGCCACGCCAACACCGCTGTCGGATCTTCGAAAAAGTGGGCTTTACCATCCCGCGTGACTCCCCCGCGGGGAACAACATGGCGTGGGGAAGGTGTTGGTTCCGGAGCTGACGCTTGGCCTCTGAAAACTGGGCTCTCTTCTTCTGGACCTCAGCGGAGAAATCCGGGAAGACCGCGATGTGCTTGTCTCCAAAAGGTATGTTGCCCTTCTCGCGGGTGAGGCGAAGGATCGTGTCCCGGTAATTTTAACAGCTTCGCGATAAACGTGCGTGGCGGGGCTCCGGGCGGTGGTGGTCTCGAGGCTAGGCGGTGCGCGCGCTCTACCACAAATGTGGAGGAGAAGGCTTCCCTGCCGAAGTTGGAGATAAGCAGGCGTTCGAGGAAAGTGGGGGGGTCGGCACCCTCCGACCGCTCTGGCAAGCCTACGAAGCGGAGGTTGCACCTACGGAGCCTGTTTTCCATGTCGTCCTGCTTGCTCAGGATGACACTCAGTTGGTGTTGCAGCCGTTCCGTTGTAATCTGCAGCGGGTGGATATCATCCCCCGCCAGCCCGATCCTGCGTTCTGTCTCGGTGACTCTTTCCCTCAGTTTGTGCAGGTCCTGGCGGATGAGGGAGATGTCAACCTTGACCTCCTCAATTCTGGAGGTGAGGGTGGTTTGGCAGAGGGATACGGCCTCGAGAATACGGGCTGTGTCTCCAGTTGGCGGGGCTTCCTCACCAGTCTGCGAAGCGGCGCCATTTTCCTCCAGGGGATCCGGTTCATCAACACGGTATTTGTTGAGCCTAGCTATGGCGCCTTGGGCCTTCTTCGGCGGAGACATGGATGCAGGATGTTCCTTCGATGGGGCCGGAGGTCTAGACCGGGAAAACTGGTAATTCTAGTCCCTTAGGATTAAAGAAAGGATAGCGTGCAGCCGGAGCTCTCACCCCGTGCGTCCTACTCCATGCGGCTTCAGGCCACGCCCCCCAAAGCTTTCATCTTCATTTACAAATCTACTATTCCCTTTTACTCCCAAGGGAAAATTACAAAATCCTTAATAGATGGTACAGAGACCCGTTTTTTGTCTACACCATATTTTTCCGCAGGTCTCAGATGATTGTTGGAGATGTGGTCGTGCTAAAGGCTCCTATCTCCATATTTTGATGGGAATGTTGTAAGATCCCACCTTTTTATGGCTGATGATTTTTGATCTATACAATGACATCTGTGATGAGTCATTATCTCACTCCCCTACCATTGCCCTCCTGTCCATCCTGCCCGGCATCATACACAAATATCCTGTCTCCTCGGTTTTTACTTATCTGCAGGTAGGCAGCTTATCCCGTCTCTTTGGAGATTCACACAACTAAGGATGGCCTCAGGCGCGTTCGCACACTCCAAGTGCAGAGCCTGCCAGGAAGTCGGCATGACGCTGCGCTAATCACAGGCAGTGAGACATTTCCCGATCTCTGCAGCCGCACATCAGGACAATGTCTCACTGCCTGTGATTAGCACAGTGTTGTGCCAACTTCCTGGCGGGCTCTGCACGTGGAGTGTGCGAACACGCCTGAGGCCATCCTTACACACAACTGCCCTCCCTCTTAAATTGGGCACCCATAGTAAACTATATCATGAGAATGGAAAAGCTCCTAGCCCAAGAAAATTATTCTTTGGAAAAAGTGTTCTCACTGAGGACAATATGGTTTATATATTCTTCTATCTCTTTCAAAATTAGACTAAGCAACTCCCCATGATAACTGAGTTACATCAGTCTTCCCTTGCAACCCTGAGCCATTTTCCTCCTTTCCCACGATTGTGACAGCTCTGGTCCTGTCCTGACCTCTCTCTTATGCTTTCCTACCCTTTTACTTTTTCCTCTACTCTGCTGCGTTTCTTCCCTGCGTGGTTTACATTTTCTTAATGTCCATACCAGGGGCAACTATTCTTCTCCTTTATTTGTTTTTGATCTCATTTATAAAGATCAATCATACAGTTTTTACAAGTTGCACCATATTTTAGATGGTTATGTTATTTCCATTCTCTGCTTTGAATGATTCAGAATTGGATATATGAACCAATCTCCCTTGTAACATGCTTGTTTTTGTTGTACTGTGAACCTTTCTTCTGTTACACTTATAAATCATAATTAAAATCTATTCAACCTTAAACTTGAAATTTGTGAATGCTGCATAAGCAGACACTCTGTATCTTGACCAGTGTGCACTGTATTTGACATTGTGGGTTTTGCTGTCAAAATGACATCTGTTGGCTTGCAAATGACCTTCTGCCTCAGTGGGCTGGATGATGTTCTACCAAAGTGCATAAAAAGGTTAAGGGGATACAAGTAATGTAGTTGATCCTGTTTTGAACCTACATTTGGACAGTGTGTTCTGCCAATGACAAACTTCTATATTCCCTGATCCAACCACAAAGGACAGGGTTGTGCAAGTGCTCTGTGATGATTCTTTTTTTTTTTTTTTCTTTTTTTTCCACATCAGAGAACATTAAAGAGATTTTTGTTCAACTTAACATTCATTTATATCTCTTGCCTTGTAATCATCATTGTGGAAACCTTCTTTTTTTAATCGAAAAAGAGAAAAGAAAAACATACATTATTCATCTACATATCTTAAAGACTTTTATTGATTTCAAATCGTCTAGTTTTCCTATCCCACCGCCCCCCCCCCCCCCCAACCCCCCTGTGCCGCTCTCGTTTGTCCTCCTAATTTTGTTGTAAAAACTTTACCTAATTACATTATTATTTCCGCAAATTTCCATGTCTGTTTAAAATCTTGCCAACATTTCCATTTAGACATAGAATCTTCTCCATCTTTTTTCCCGTTGTATCTAAGGTTTTCCATATGGTATATTTCTCCCATCTTTCCTACCCATTCTAATTCCGTCGGTGGTTCAATTTGTTGCCACCTCCTAGGGATCAGTGCCTTTGCGGCATTCAACATATACAGGACTAAAGTCTTCAGATATACGTTGATTGAGTCTGGTGTATTATGGAATAGACATATCCAAGGATCTTCATTTATTTTAATACCGGTAATTTCATTCATGAGGACTAAAATATTTTTCCAATATTTCCTGATTTTTGTTCTGTGATGATTCTAAACATTTTATGTTGGTAAAATGTTATTGGGTGTTTTTTTTTTTTTTTATATCATTATATCCATTAGGGTAACCTCTTAATGCAAGCTGACAAACACATAGATGTGTAAACAAATTCAAGGGCACTATGCTGGCAGTCATGTACTGTTTATTTCTTTGACTATTCTATGACTTTGAATTCTAAGTATTCTTTTTATTTTAACAGGATTCGGAAAGTAAAAGATTATGATGAGGATTTCAGTACCAAGACCTTTCCAGAGAAAGCTCAGGAAATCTTCATTGCTGCGCACAATCACCTGACTCAGTGAGAAGTTTTCTTTAGTATTAATGCATTTTGATGTTTTGCGTGTTCTTCCATCAACATCCACCCCCCCCTCCAACTTTCCCTCTTGACATGCCTGTTCAGAAGAGATCAGAACTCTAAGTTCCGGTTTAGAGCATATACATATATCTATATCTTAACAATGATTAAATGTTAATGAAAAGAAAAGATGAATAGAAGAATATTTTTATTAAAGATATTGCAAAAACGGACAACACAATAGCAAAATATGTGAACTAGTATTGAATGAGGTTTGTCTGCTCTGTTCCTATTATTTATTTATTTTTAGCGCAATTTGACTATTCGGTAGAGAACATTGTTTTGATGGAAAACTGAGAGCTCCAGTGCTGTAGATTTCAGCATTTGTGAAGCCTCTAGAGCAGTGATGGCGAACCTTGGCACCCCAGATGTTTTGGAATTATATTTCCCATGATGCTCAACTACACTGCAGAGTGCATGAGCATCATGGGAAATGTCGTTACAAAACATCTGGGGTGTCAAGGTTCGCCATCACTGCTCTAGAGGGTGTGTGCAGAATTGACCTAGCCAATCAAAGTGTCCAAGGGGTGGGGGTAAGGGGGCTAAACTGTATATTTTCAGCAGTCTGTACTTGAGTTAATCCCAAAGGTGTTATATCGGGTTGAGGTCAGGACCTTACTTTGTGCACTGGTCCAAATCTTTTGGTGGAGGGGAGATTATTATACCTTTTTGGATGAATTGGAGTGGAGACTGCGAGCCAGCCTTCTTGCAGAACATCAGTGCCTGACCTCACAAATGCTCTTCTGGGAAGAATGGTCAAACATTCCCATAGACACACTCCTAAACTTTGTGGACGGCCTTCCCAGAAGAGTTGGAGCTGTTTATAGCTGCCAAGGGTGGGCCAATTCAATATTGAACTCTACAGACTAAGACGCCATTAAAGTTCATGTGCATGTAAAGGCAGGCGTCGCAATACTTTTGACAATTAAGTGTAAATTCAAGTAGATACCTGATATTATCGTATATTATAACAGGTTTATGAATGGTTTGTAGATTTCGTTTTTGGCACATTGAGTCTGCTTTTCTTCTTCTAGCCTAAGACTAATCTGTATTGTGGAATTACATACCATACAGGCATTTTATAAGGCCTGGGGTAAGAGATACCGTATTTATCGGCGTATAACGCACACTTTTTTCCCCCTTAAAATCAGGGGAAAATCGTGGGTGCGTGTTATACGCCGATCCGAGTGTACTGTGTACTCTGCTCCGCTCGCAGTCACGCCCAGTCCCGCCTCCCTAGCCTTTACGTCCCGCCATTGGCCCGGCATTGTGTCCATCGTAGGAGCTGGGCCAAGGGGTGGGACGGGAGCGTTACTGCAAGTGGAGCCAGCTCGGTCTATGTCGTCGTCGGCGGGAGGAGCCGAAGATCGTGGCGGCGAGAGGAGCCGAAGATGGCAGCGGTAAGTTTAAAAATCAACCATGCTTTTTAGCAAGGCTGCAGGGGGGACACGGTGCAAGGCTGCAGGGGGGACACGGTGCAAGGCTGCAGGGGGGACACGGTGCAAGGCTGCAGGGGGGACACGGTGCAAGGCTGCAGGGGGGACACGGTGCAAGGCTGCAGGGGGGACACGGTGCAAGGCTGCAGGGGGGACACGGTGCAAGGCTGCAGGGGGGACACGGTGCAGGGGGGACACGGTGCAAGGCTGCAGGGGGGACACGGTGCAAGGCTGCAGGGGGGACACGGTGCAAGGCTGCAGGGGGGACACGGTGCAAGGCTGCAGGGGGGACACGGTGCAAGGCTGCAGGGGGGACACGGTGCAAGGCTGCAGGGGGGACACGGTGCAAGGCTGCAGGGGGGACACGGTGCAAGGCTGCAGGGGGGACACGGTGCAAGGCTGCAGGGGGGACACGGTGCAAGGCTGCAGGGGGGACACGGTGCAAGGCTGCAGGGGGGACACGGTGCAAGGCTGCAGGGGGGACACGGTGCAAGGCTGCAGGGGGGACACGGTGCAAGGCTGCAGGGGGGACACGGTGCAAGGCTGCAGGGGGGACACGGTGCAAGGCTGCAGGGGGGACACGGTGCAAGGCTGCAGGGGGGACACGGTGCAAGGCTGCAGGGGGGACACGGTGCAAGGCTGCAGGGGGGACACGGTGCAAGGCTGCAGGGGGGACACGGTGCAAGGCTGCAGGGGGACACGGTGCAAGGCTGCAGGGGGACACGGTGCAAGGCTGCAGGGGGACACGGTGCAAGGCTGCAGGGGGACACGGTGCAAGGCTGCAGGGGGACACAGTGCATGCAAGGCTGCAGGGGGACAGTGCAAGGCTGCATTAAAGTGGTTGTAAACCCTTACAAACCACTTTGGCCTACAGGTAAGCCTAGATTAAGGCTTACCTGTAGGTCCAATAAATATCTCCTAAACCTACATGGTTTAGGGGATATTTAGAAAAAAACAGGCACTGCTGTCTACGGCGCATGCGCCGTAGACAGCGGCGCGCAGGCGCACTGCGCATGCCGAGATCACAGCGATATGCCGCTTTCGTGCGCATGCGCGGGAGTGACGTCATCGCCGCTCCAGCGAATGACAGCGCTGGAGCAGCGAGACCCAGAAGTCACTCCGGGCTTGATGGCGGCACAGAAGGTCGTGGATGAGGGTCGCTTCGGGGGCTTCGTTCTCAGGTAAGTCATTCATAATGAGCTAGTATGCTATGCATACTAGCTCATTATGCCTTTGCCTTGCAGGTTCCGGTTTTTTTTTTTTATTATTATTTTTTTGGAGGAGGCTTTAATTCCTCTTTAATGGGCATTTAAATGTAAGTTTTTATATATTTTTTTTTCCTCAAACTTCCCTCCTAAACTTGGGGTGCGTGTTATACGCCGATAAATACGGTATCTGGATAATGGATTTTAGAGCATCCAAATGGTTATTTATGACTAGCTCATTGACAGTTGTGTAAATTTTGGCAGCAGTGAAGATCAACAAAACCCATTCTGACTATCTTCCTCTATCAAATAGAACCTGGCAGGGCTGTGCCCTTTCCCCTTTAATTTTCATTGACTTTTGAACAGTTTCTGTGTAAGGTGAGATCGGACCTATCAATTACAGGCCTCCGCCCCTTGCACATGGAACACAAGATCACAGTGTATGCTGACAAACTTTTGTTCTGACTTAGCTGGAGAACTGTCAGCACTGAGAAGTCCCTCCATACTAAAGGAAAGCCAGGAACGTACACGGCAGGGGCCAGTACAGAGGCGGGTGGAGACAAAGAGCTGAAGGGACTAGGAAAGAGTAGATGGGTGACAGTCAGGGTAGAGGGGGGAAGTACCAGGGAGGCCGATCCAGGGCTGGAGCATCCCAATAAGTACGCTCCATTGAGTGACATTGGTCAAACCAGCCAGGGTTGGAGCTGAGGGACTCTCTTAGCTGCCGGGGGAAGAACTCCTCCAGGGAGAGTGGGGGGGGGGGGGGGGGGGGGGGGGGGGCAAAGGGAGAAAGACAGACAGATTCTGGTGGCAGGGGACTCAATTCTTAGGACAGAGGCCAATCTGTAACAAAGACAAGTATATTGTCTACCGGGCGCTTGGGTTCGGCACATCACGGATCTGGTGGACAGATTACTGGGAGGGGCTGAGGAAGAACCAGCTGTCATGGTGCACGTTGGCACCAATGACAGGCAGAGGCAGATGGAGTCAGTAACCAAAACTGCAGTGTTTATCCTCATGACACATCACAGGAAGCACCTCCATGGTTGACAGAGGACAGAATTAGACTTGGGAAACTTAACATTAATAAATCACCAGGACCAGATGGCTTGCACCCGAAGGGTACTTGGGGAACTCGGTCAAGTAATTACCAGACCATTGTTCCCAATTTTTACTGACTGGAATGGTACCAGCTGATTGGAGAAAAGCTAATGTAGCACCAATATTTAAAAAGGGCCCAAAATACATCCCTGAGAATTACAGACCAGTTAGCCTAACATCAATAGTATGTAAACTCTTGGAGGGGATGATACTAATGATACTAATATACAGACTTTAGTAATGAGAACGTTATTAGCAGTAATCAGCATTGATTCATGAAGAATCGTTCTTGCCAAACCAATCTATTAACCTTCTATGAGGAGGTGAGTTGCCATCTAGATAAAGGAAGGCCCGTAGACGTGGTGGATATGGATTTTGCAAAAGCATTTGACACAGTTCCCCATAAACGTTTACTGTACAAAGTAAGGTCCGTTGGCATGGACCATAGGGTGAGTACATGGATTTAAAACTGTCTACAAGGGCGAGTTCAGAGGGTGGTGATAAATGGGGAGTAGTGGGGTCCCCCAGGGTTCTGTGCTGGGACCAATCCTGTTTTTAATTTGTTCATAACGACCTGGAGGATGGGGTAAACAGTTCAATCTCTGTATTTGCGGACGATACTAAGCTAAGCAGGGCAATAACTTCTCCGCAGGATGTGGAAACCTTGCAAAAAGATCTGAAAAAATTTAATGGGTTGGGCAACTACATGGCAAATGAGGTTCAATGTAGAAAAATTTTAAATAATGCATTTGGGTGGCAAAAATATGAATGCAATCTATACACTGGGGGGAGAACCTCTGGGGTAATTTAGGATGGAAAAAGACCTGGGGTTCCTAGTAGATGATGGGTTCAGCAATGCCAAGCTGCTGCTAACAAAGCAAACAGAATATTGGCATGCATTAAAAAGGGGATTAATTCCAGAGATAAATCGTTAATTCTCCCGCTCTACAAGACTCTGGTCCAGCCACACCTAGAGTATGCTGTCCAGTTCTGGGCACCAGTCCTCAGGAAGGATGTACTGGAAATGGAGCGAGTACAAAGAAGGGCAACAAAGCTAATAAAGGGTCTGGAGGATATTAGTTATGAGGAAAGGTTGTGAGTACTGAACTTATGTCTGGAGAAGAGACGCTTGAGAGGGGATATGATTTCAATATACAAATACCATACTCGTGACCCCACAATAGGGATAAATCTTTTTCGCAGAAGGGAGTTTAACAAGACTTGTGGCCACTCATTAAAATTAGAAGAAAAGAGGTTTAACCTTAAACTACGTGAATGTTTCTTTACTGTAAGAGCGGCAAGGATGTGGAATTCCCTTCCAAAGGCGGTGGACTCAGCGGGGGGGCATCGATGGTTTCAAGAAACTATTAGCTGAGCACCTGAACGACCTTGCTTAACTTGATTTCACAGTATGGGGCACTTTCAGATTTATCAAATCTGTGGCCTCGAATATGACACTCCCCCAGGGTAAAGTGACGTGCTTACAGTAATCTTATCCGTTTTCATTGGACTTCGTCTGCTATGAGATGCCATAGTACTGATGTTACTTTGAATCCATCTACACAATATGAGGCCAATTTCAGCCCTTTGCTAACTAAAATTAGTTGGACGTTTCAAAAAGGGCTCAACCCTCACCTGGTTCAGACGCTGTAATGCTTCCAAAAGGACACTGTTGCTCCGGGTTCTATATCTAATTCAAGAGTTACCCATGCACATTCCTCAAACTTTCTTTGTCTCTCTACACACCATGTTACTTAAAGGGGAGTTCCAGGCCTTTAAAAGTCAGCAGCTACAAAACTTTTAATAAACAGACACTTACCTGTTCCACGGTCCAGCGATGCGGCCGAACGGGTTGTCGCTCCTCTCCCCCTCCTCTTCGCCGGCGCCTCCATTGCCACTCAGGTCACCCGGCCGTGACAGCTTTCGTCTTCACGGCCGGGCACGCACGTGTCTAGCTGCGCTCCCGGAGTGGATAGGCGATCTGTTGGGACCTGTCACGTGTCCCAGGAGATCGCCTAGAGGGAGGGGCCGCCTAGGCGGTTCCTGGGCGGAAGGAGGAAGTGGGACAGGAAGTCCCCCTCCCCTCCTAATGAAGCCCCCACTCCCCCCCCAAAAAAATGACATGCCAAATGTGACATGTAAGGGGGTGAGGAGTGCTTAAAGCGAAAGTTCCATTTGTGGGTGGAACTCCACTTTAAGTTTATCTAGTTAAAGTAGCCCCGGACAAGTCTCTCCCCCTCTCTCTCTCTCTCTCTCTCTCTCTCTCTCTCTCTCTCTCTCTCTCTCTCTCTCTCTCTCTCTCTCTCTCTCTCTCTCTCCCTCTCCCTCTCCCTCTCCCCTCTCCTCTCCCTCCCCTCTCTCCTCTCCCTCTCCCTCTCCCCTCTCCCTCTCCCCTCTCCTCCTCTCTCCCTCTCCCTCTCCCTCTCCCTCTCCCTCTCCCTCTCCTTGTCATTTGCTCCATTTTACGCAAACGATCCCAGACCCCCAGGCCCTTATGCTCGACCACTGACTCCCTTCAAAACATTTATGTAATTTAAAAATGAATTCGCTCCCCATCTTCTTTCCATTGTATACATGATACGGAACATGCCTAAGGGGGATTTTGTGCCTCCTTACATATAAAAATGGTTAGCTGAATTCCCTCACCAAAGAACAAATAGCATGATTATCCAACTGGCAATCCCAAACCATTTTTATGAACAGGGATACAAACTGTCTGGGTGGTACAGGATCCTAGTGCTACTAAATAAATGCTATCCTCAAGTCTCCAAGATGTGTTGGCGATGTCACAAAGAGCCAGGCACACTATCTTTTTTGCAAATGCCCACTGTTGTGTCAGTTTTGCATAGGAATCAAGAATCTAGTCTTTTTCAATTGCCCCTGTGGACCTGGGTACAGACCCCCCTGGCCTATTTGTTTAAACCTCAATTCAATGCCTTTACATCGAAACAAACGGGTAATGATTACTCATTTACTGAAGACTGCTCTGCCTGCCTGCCTTCCCGATTTATGGATACAAACCAAGCACCAACCTTGAGTGATGGGTTTTCCATGGATCCAATATCATTCAGCCTAGAAAACCAAACGGGTATGCCTTATAATAGGGAAGACACATTTAGGGATACTTGGCTGCCTTCTGTTACTATGTTCTGTTCTGTTACTTGGCTGCTACTTCTGTTATCCACTTTTTTTTGCTGGTCTTTCTTGAGGGAGAAGATGGCATGGAGGAATGTTTTTCCCCCCTGCCCCTTCGACCCCCTTGGATTACTTCCATTCACCCGGCATGCCCCCCCATTTTTATTTTATTTTTCCCTCTCCCCAATCTTGACACAGCTGTTCCGTGTTTTCATTTATCTTCGGGACCTTGACTTTCCGGGTCTGTTTTTGTTTTTTCCTTTGTTCGCGCCTTCTGAGGGAACAAAATCATATTTGTAATGTTAAAACCTATACATACAGTGTGCAATTTAATGACCTTGATCCACAATTTGAGCCTCCAGACTGATTGTACTAAGAGTCCTATTATTATAATTATTCACATGTGCCTTATGAAACCTAATGTAATCTAAATTGAGGGGTACCGGAATGTAGTGTTTTTCTGTTTAAATTTATGTTCCTATGGTTTCTGTTGTTAATATGTCCTGGGATGAACACTGGGTGTGATTCACAAGCATACAGTGCCTTAAAAAAGTATTCCTACCCCTTGACATTTTCCACATTTTGTCATGTTACAACCAAAACGTTAATGTGTTTTATTGGGATTTTATGTGATAGAAGACCAACACAAAGTGCCATATATTATTACAGTGAAAGGATAAATTGTATTCAAATTTTTTACAAATGTGAAAAGTGTGGCGTGCATTTGTATTCAGCCCCTCTGAGTCAATACTTTGTAGAACCACCTTTTGCTGCAGTTACATCTGCAAGTCTTTTTGGGGATGTCTCTACCAGTTTTGCACACCTAGAGTGAAATTTTTGCCCATTCTTCTTTGCAAAATAGCTCAAGCTCTGTTAGATTGGTCAGATGCTCTTACACGACTTGTTCTGTTGTGCTGGATCAGCCTTTGTAATTGCACTATGTTTAAATTTAGTTTAGTAAATTTAGTAGAACTGTGGACTGAGCATTCTAATAGTTACATATTCTTAACAAGCAGTAAATAACTTTAACCACTTCAGCCCCGGAAGGTAGAGCCCCTGCTCTAGGTATTTTTTTTCTGTCTAGTCAGGACCTAGCTCATTTGCTGGGATCTTTTGGTCCTAGAAAATTTTACTTTTTGCCTTTTTTTTTTTTTTTTTTTTTTTTTTTTTTTCATGCATTTTCTCCTGGGAGATCTGCAATCAACTGCCGGGCTGGGGGACGGGCTGGATAATCTAGATCCAGTGGTCTCTCCAGTCCAGCCAGTGAGTGTGTGCAGACCGCAGCTACGCGCTAGGTCGGCCACGACATAGCCTCAACGGACTGAGGTTGGCCCGCGAGTTAAACGTCTCGCAGGGACGCATACGAACTGGCTCTGGCCTGACAGCCCCCCACTTTGGTGACGAGGAGTTCTATCTGGAGGGTCACCTGCGCCATGGATCGGTAAGTACAGTTTCCCCCTTTCCCCCTTTGTGCGGTTTGAGGTGGATGTGGGTACCCTCCAGGGATGGTCGGACTTGCCTGCAGGATCCCTCCTCCCATCCAAAGGTCCCCTGGTTAAACTGGGCTTCCCCCATTTCCCTTCTGGGTGGTGTGTGTCCTGCCCTGGCAGTATGGGGGAGGGTGGTTCCAGTGCAGAGGGTGCAGCGGAGACCCCTTGGTGCATGCCCTGCTGTGTGTGCAGTGTGTGGTAGTGTGCAGTTTAGGGATCCCAGTTCAGAGGGCACAGTGGTTTCCCCTTAAATGTTCACCCTGCCTGGTGGTACAGTACCTTTTTGGAAGTGGGTCCCCTTGCAGAGGGTGCAGCAATGTGGAAGGCACAGAGGATCCTGGCAGCATTCTTCAGCATGTCAACTGGCCGGCTGCCATTTTTGGGTGGTCTGATAAAAGCACAGCTCTTGGTCTGGCTGGTCTCCGGCTGGCAGCCATGTTTATGTAGCCGATGGCCATTTTCCATCGGTCTGGTGAGGCACTAGAGATGGCCAGAACCTCGTGGAGATGCCAGAGCTCCTCCTCTTCCTCCCCTATGCTTCTCTTCCTGTCCCGGGATATATGTAATGGACACCGTCATGGTGTTGCTGGGTCCGAATTGCGCGCTCCTCCGTCTGGTAGGGTGAGTCTTTGGTCCTTGTGTATCTCCCTCTCTGCTGATGGGTACCCTGGCCATTGGGGTGTCCCTTAGTGGTGCCAAAGTTCCTTTGCACTACAGGGTCTTCTTTCTTATGGAGCCTCAGTGTCACATCTCACCCACTGATCCCCCTCCATGGAGGTGGCAGGTCCCTTGGAACCCCAGCTTCCCATGGTTGCGCTGACGGTCCTTGAGTCATTTAGTATGCCGTGTGCAAGTAGCATGTGGGCAAAGACCCGGGAGGAAGTGTCCCCAGCCTTCCCCTGCTCAGTCTTTCTCATCTGATTCTGAGCCTGGGACGTGGCCCGCCAGGGGGGGTTTAATATCTTGCCCCCTGACCCAACCGATAGTGAGGATGAGTCCTCTGCGCTCTCAGAAGCAAGTGAAAAAGCACTGGTGGACGCACTTGTTACTGCGGTGCGGAAGACTCTAAAGATGGGGGATGCGGCTGTCAAGGCCACAGGAGGGGCTGTGTCCTTTGGTATGCATAAGTCACCTCGCACACCCAAGGGTGTTTCCTTATCTGCCTTATTTTGATAAGTTTTACCTATCCTATAAGGAATGGGAACAACCAAAATCACCCTTTGAGAATCACTTTTTAAAAAGTGGACTACCCCACCAGTGGTGGACCGTTCTGTTTCCAGGTTGAATAAAGCGACCATGATCCCAGAAGAGGAATACCCGTTCTTTAAGGACCCGGCTGACAGGAAAGCGGAGGCTGTGGCACGCAGCAGGTTTACTATGGCTGGGTCGGCATTGCGTCCAGTCTTTGCCTCGGCCCTGGTGTCACAGACCTTAACTGAATGGGCCAAGCTTTTGCACCAGGGTCTGGGTAGTGAGCAGGCACCCGCTGCTTATGTTTATTTAGCGGACCAGTTGGTCCATGGGCTACAGTATATTTGTGACGCAGCCTTGGATGCAGCTCCTGTGCCATCCACGCTTTCTGTTCCAGCGGTGGTGATTAGACATGTGCTGTGGCTTAAAAATTGGTCGGCAGACCAAGCCTTTAAAAAAAAAAAAAAAAGCTCTCATTGATCTGCCCTTTCAAGGCAACTGCCTGTTTGGGGCTACCCTGGATGACATCCATTAAGGGTGTCGCGGGGGAAAGAGTACCTTCCTGCCTCAATCTAGGAGAGGCAAGGAGCCTTGTTGCAGACAGGGGCCTTCCTTCGCAGCCCATAAGAAGTTCTTCCGGGCTCCCGGAAGGAAACGGATCTCTCAAGTCTTCCCCGGGAAGTTCCAAGCAATCTTGGTCTGGTAAGCCTAGAGCAGGCTTCTCTGGATCCACTGACAAGACTCCTTCAGCATGAAGGTCTGCCCTCACCCATTGCTGGGGTGGGGGGACATATTTGCTGGTTTCCAAATTCACGGACCTCCTTCGTGATCGTCAAGGGGGTCCACGAATTTATACTTTTGGGGGTACCGAAGGGGGACAAAACTTGTCCACTTCAGGGGGCCCTGTGTCTTCTTGTTTGGATATAATTCCTGTGACGTCTAAACTACCCAAGGTCCCCTCTAGCCCGGTCCAGAAAATTGGGCTACCTGGGTCTGACTCTGGCGTGAATGCTGACCAGGTTAGTAGTTTTTTTTTTCTCAAACGTCGGCTCCTTCAGCAGGTTCAGTTCAACGGGAAGTAACTGAGGCTCGTGGCAATCTCGCATGTTCCTCTGGTAGACGCTGCAGTCATCCTAGTGTCACTGTGGGGCCAATGGCTTCCTCTTCTGTGGTGCCTTCGAAGGACCAAGGACAAAATTCTTCGGGTGGCCGTAAACGTCCGTTGGAAGCTACCTCTAAAAGAGTACCAGTTGTACCGATGGCTGAGCTTCCATTCTGCTTTACAGTAACTGGTTTTAATGGCCTAGCCATTGAAAGCCAGGTACTGGGAGATAGAGGTCTGTCTGGGTCAGTGATCCCTACTATGGTGAAGGCAAGGAAGTCGACTTCTAGTAAGATATACCATCGTAAGTGGAAAGCGTACATTTCTTGGTGTGAGTCGATTGGTGTTCATCCTCGATCCTTTTTTGTGGCTCAGATCTTGGCTTATCTTCAACAGGGCATTGAGCAGAAGTTGGCTTTGAGCACAATCAGGTGCCAGGTGTCTGCCTTAGCAGTCTTCTTTCAGCAACCCCTAGCCACTCACTCTTTAGTTCGTACCTTCATTCAAGGAGTCCGGCATGTGGCTCCGCCTGTACGGTCTCATTTGCCGCCATGGGATTTAAACTTTGTGCTATCGGTTCTCCAGAAACCTCCATTCGAGAATATTCGGGAGATTACCTTACCTACGTTGTCGCAGAAGGTGGCATTCCTGATGGATATTACCTCGGCCCACAGGGTTTCGGAGTTGGCGGCATTATTATTCTTTATCCCTGTCCGTCATTTTTTGCCCAAGGTCATCTCTGACTTCCATTTGAATGAGGACATTGTGTTGCCGTCCTCGTGTCCCAAGCCGGCTTATCCCAAGGAATTAGCTTTGCATACCTTGGATGTGGTTTGTGCGATTCGGTTGTATCTGGAATCCTTCCAGAGGTCAGACTCTCTCACTTTTTTTGGTTACACAAGGACCAAGGAAAGGGCTGGCCGCTTCTTCGGCTACCATCTCCAGATGGATCAGACAGACTGTGACTCAGGCCTATTCTATTAACCACTTGCCGACCGCCGCACGACGATATACGTCGACAGAATGGCACGTACAGGCAGGAGGGCCTGCGGCGGTCGGCATCGTTGGGGGAGCGATCGGAGATGAGGGGGAGGCCACTCATTCGTGGCCCCCCCCTCGCGATCGCTCCCAGCCAATGAAACACTTCCTCTAGCCCCGTCATGTAAACAGGGCTAGAGGAAGTGATGTCATCCCTAACAGACGCGGGTGGGGGGGGGGCCCGATCGGGCCCGCCCCCGTGTCTGTAAATTGTCCGGGACATTGGGGGAGGGATCGGAGATGAGGGGGGGCACTCATTCGTGCCCCCCCCCTCGCGATCGCTCCCAGCCAATGGAATGCTTCCCCTGGCTCTGTATTGTGTACAGAGCTAGAGGAAGTGAGGTCATCTCTCCTCGTGGCGGTCTTTTCGAACCGACGCCGAGGAGAGAAGACACGTGAGTTGCACAACACCTACACTACACTACACTACACTAACAGTAGAACACTTTAGGCACACATTTCACGCCCCCGCCGCCCCCCCCCCCCCCCGATTGCCCCCCTGCACCCCCTGTCACAGTGACACCAAAGCATTTTTTTTTTTTTTTTTTACTGTTAACTGCATTGGTGCATTGTGACCCTAATAACTGTTAGGGCAGTTAGATTTAGCCCCCTTTAGGTCTAGGAACCCCTCCTAATAAAGGTTTAACCCCGTGATCACCCCCCGTCACCAGTGTCACTAAGCGATCGTTTTTTTGATCGCTGTATTAGTGTCACAGTTGACACTAGTTAGGGAGGTAGGTATTTAGGTTTGCCGCAGCGTTTTATAGGGTCAGGGACCCCCCATATACTACCTACTAAAGGTTTTAACCCCCTGAGTGCCCCCTAGTTAACCCTTTCACCAGTGATCACCATATAACTGTTACGGGTGACGCTGGTCAGTTAGTTTATTTTTTATAGTTTCAGGTCACCCGCCGTTTATTACCTAATAAAGGTTTAACCCCCTGATCGCCCGGCGGGTGATATAAGTAAGGTTTTAGAGTCAAATAGGGTCTGCGTCGCCCCAGGCAGCGTCGGGTTAGTGCCAGTACCGCTAACACCCACGCACGCAGCATACACCTCCCTTAGTGGTATAGAATCTGAACAGATCGATATCTGATCTGATCAGATCTATACTAGCGTCCCCAGCTGTTTAGGGTTCCCAAAAACGCATTGTTAGCGGGATCAGCCCAGATACCTGCTAGCACCTGCGTTTTCCCCCTCCGCCCAGCCCACCCAAGTGCAGTATCGATCGATCACTGTCACTTACAAAACACTAAGCACACATAACTGCAGCGTTCGCAGAGTCAGGCCTGATCCCTGCGATCGCTTACAGTTTTTTGGTAGCGTTTTGATTCAGTCGCTAACAGTCAGGAGCTTTTTTTTTTCCTGTGAGTCTCACTAGTGTACTACTAAATTTAGAGCCCAAAATGGCAAGTCAAACGTACACTAGTGAACAGGCCTACTTGTTTTTGAGTATGACAGATAGTGAAGAGGAGGTCACTCATCTGTCAGAATCAGGCTCAGAATACGACCCAGTAGACGACAGCGGCTCCATGACAGATAGCTCTGACGGCGGAGTTGTGGTCCCTGCTAAGGTCAGGCGTACCAGACCCCAAACTCCTTCTTCTGTTGTTGAGGTGCAGGAACCGCAGGTCGCTTGTAGGAGGCAGAGACGTACTAGAGCCGCTATTCCTTTTGGTGAACAGGCAAGCACCAGCGGCCTAGTACACCCTGGACGTAGTCAAACCAGCACTGCAGTATCACGTGGTGACGTGGCGAGTCCCATAGGTGCAGTTTCAGCTGGCGAGGTGGCAAGCACAAGTAGTGTCCCGCTGCCACCAAGAAGACGACAAAGACAGGCCCGTCGTGCCCATAGTGCCCTTCCTGCAGAATTCGCCAATCCTGATTGGGTGCCCACCACTTCTGCAGAACCCATACTTCCCCCATTCACTGGCCAACCCGGTATTCAGGTGGAAACAGCTGATTTTACGTCACTTGATTTTTTTTCGCTGTTTTTCACCGAAGATCTCTATAGATCTATTGTGGACCAAACCAATTTGTACGCTGGTCAACACATTGCTGCTAATCCCCAGTTGTCCACCCTTGCCAGAGATTGGAGACCAATTACGGTCCCCGAATTTAAGATCTTTCTGGGCCTTTCCCTCATCATGGGCGTAGTTAAAATGGGTACGTTGCGTTCATATTGGTCCACTGAGCCAATGTACCATATGCCCGTGTTCTCTGCCTCCATGTCCAGGGCACGATACGAACAGATTTTGCGGTTCATGCACTACAATGAACTCTGTCGTCCTCGTGGAGACCCTGCATACGATCGGCTCTATAAAATTCGGCCCCTCATAAACCATTTCAACCAACGTTTTGCAGACTTGTTTACTCCCCATCAAGTTGTCTGCATTGACAAGTCCCTGATTAAGTTTACTGGCCGCTTGTCATTCAAACAATACCTTCCCAACAAGCGTGCCAGATACGGGGTCAAGATGTATAAGCTCTGTGACAGGGCCACAGGCTATACATGTAAATTTATGGTTTATGAGGGCAAAGATAGCCACATAGAGCCGACAAACTGCCCTGACTACATAGGGAGCGCTGGCAAGATTGTGTGGGACTTGGTGTCACCCTTATTCGTAAAGGGGTACCACTTGTACGTGGACAATTATTACACGAGCGTGCCACTGTTTAGTCATTTGTTTGATCATCAGATTGGAGCATGTGGCACCGTGCAACCTAATCGCCGGGGGTTTCCCCAGCGGCTTGTAGAGTCCCGTCTTAGGCTGGGGGAGAGAGCCTGCTTGAAGTGTAATAACTTGCTTGCTATGAAGTGGAGGGATAATAAGAATGTTTTCGTTCTTACCTCCCTTCATGCAGACACGACGGTCCAAATTACTACGGCGGCTGGTGTTGTGACGAAACCCCTCTGTGTCCACGAGTACAACCAAAACATGGGAGGGGTGGACCTCAACGACCAGTTGTTGGCGCCGTACCTAGTTGCCCGTAAGGCTAGACGCTGGTACAAAAAAGTGTCTATTTACCTTTTCCAATTGGCTTTGCTGAACGCTCATGTGCTATACGGAGCTTCAGGACGTACTGGATCCTTCCTTAAATTCCAGGAAGAGATCATCGGAGCCCTTCTGTTTCCAGACGGTGCTCCACCTCACATTCCCCAACCAAATGCAGTTAGCCGGCTGCATGAGCGGCATTTTATTTTTGTCCTCCCGAGTACCCCTAACCAACGAGCCCCCCAAAGAAAATGTCGTGTCTGCAGAAAGCGCGGATTTAGGCGTGACACCCGCTATTATTGTCCCCGCTGTCCTGACAATCCTGGTCTTTGCATCGGTGAATGTTTCGAACGCTACCATACACTAGTTGTGCAATGCTGTACCCTACGCTAATACTCAGACTAGGCACACGTTCTCAAGAATGCCATCGCATTTTGAGACCAAAACTGCTGGAACCGTTACAACAGTTCCGTTAGAACTGTTACAGTTACAAACAAAAGTTTAAAAAAAAAAGTAAAAAATAAAAAAACAAAAAAAATATAAAATAAAAAAACCAAAAATAGTTGTTGTTGTTCTCTCTCTCTCTATTCTCTCTCTATTGTTCTCTTTTTTACTGTATTCTATTCTGCAATGTTTTATTGTTAACCATTTTTTTTTGTTTTCAGGTACGCCATTCAGTTGCAGCGCGGATTTATCTATCTTGACAGCAACCGTGTTTGCTCCCACGATACATAAAGCCGTGACTCCAACGCTGTAGGAGGTGAGTTCACCACCACAGTTAAAAAAAAAAAAAGAGCATATATGCCGAAGCATAGGGGCAGCAGAGGGCGGAGGAGCGATTTGCTCCTAATGCCGCCTACATACGGTTGAAATTTCGACGGAGGCTTGCCCGTGGAAAATTCCGACCGTGTGTACGCGGCATAACATTTTTGCGGGAGGATGCCCCCATGCTTCGGCATATATATATTTTAGGCACAGGTTGCGTTAAAAAATGTTTTATTTTTTACTATGTTTTTTTTGGTATTTGCTTTGCAGGTATGGTAAATCTTACTGTTATACTGTAATGTTACTTTGTTTTATTGTTAACCATAATTTGCTTAGCAGGTACGCCATTCAGCTGCAGCGCGGATTTATTTATCTTGACAGCAACAGCGTTTGCTCCCACGATACATAAATCCGTGACTCCAGCGCTGTTGGAGGTGATTTCACCACCACAGTTAAAAACAAAATGGTGCATGTATGCCCATCATTAGAAGTAGGTGGATGAAGGGAGGTATTCTAATGGTGGGCATACCCACCGATCAATCTTTTTTTTTCGTTCAGCCCACAGGCTGCATGAAAAAAAGATTACAATATATGCCAAACAAGGGCCAGCAACGTACTGGTATGTTGCTGGACTTTGAGTGGTTATACCAGAATGATGCCAGCAGAATTAGGCATTATCTTGGTATCATTCTTTTCAGCCAGCGGTCGGCTTTCATGTAAAAGCAATCCTAGTGGCTAATTAGTCTCTTGACTGCTTTTACAAGCAGTGGGAGGGAATGCCCCCCCCCCCCACCGTCTTCCATGGTTTTCTCTGGCTCTCCTGTCCCAACAGGGAACCTGAGAATGCAGCCGGTGGTTCCGCCAGCTGACCATAGAGCTGATCAGAGACCAGAATGGCTCCAATCATCTCTATGGCCTAAGAAACCGGAAGCTACGAGCATTTCATGACTTATATTTCACCGGATATAAACAGCGCCATTGGGAAATTGGGAAAGTATTTTATCACACCGATCTTGGTGTGGTCAGATGCTTTGAGGGCAGAGGACAGATCTAGGGTCTAATGGACCCCAATTTTTTCAAAAAAGAGTACCTGTCACTACCTATTGCTATCATAGGGGATATTTACATTCCCTGAGATGGCAATAAAAATGATAAAAAATATATATAAATGAAAGGAACAGTTGAAAAATAAAATAAAAAAGCAAAATCAATAATAATAAAAAAAAAAAAAAAAAAAAAAAAAAAACCCCTTTCCCCCCCTGCTCTTGCGCAAAGGCGAACGCAAGCGTCGGTCTGGCGTCATATGTAAACAGCAATTGCACCATGCATGTGAGGTATCACTGCGAAGGTCAGATCGAGGGCAGTAATTTTAGCAGTAGACCTCCTCCGTAAATCTAAAGTGCTAACCTGTAAAGGCATTTAAATGCTTTTAAAAATGTATGTAGTTTGTCACCGCTGCACGTTTCTGCGCAATTTTAAAGCATGTCGTGTTTGGTATCCATGTACTCGGCCTAAGATCTAATTTTTTATTTCATAAAATATTTGGGCAAGATAGTGTGTTTTAGTGCATTAAAATTTAAAAAAGTGTGTTTTTTCCCCAAAAAATGCGTTTGAAAAATCGCTGCACAAATACTGAGTGAAAAAAAAAATGAAACACCCACCATTTTAATCTGTAGGGCCTTTGCTTTAAAAAAATATATATTGTTTGGGGGTTCAACGTAATTTTCTTGCAAAAAAAAATTATTTTCTCATGTAAACAAAAAGTGTCAGAAAGGGCTTTGTCTTCAAGTGGTTAGAAGAGTGGGTAATGTGTGACATAAGCGTATAAATGTTGTGCATAAAATGCCAGGACAGTTCAAAACCCCCCCAAATGACCCCATTTTGGAAAGTAGACACCCCAAGCTTTTTGCTGAGAGGCATGTCGAGTCCATGGAATATTTTATATTTTGACACAAGTTGCGGGAAAAATAATAATTTTTATTTATTTTTTTCACAAAGTTATCACTAAATGATATATTGCTCAAACATGCCATGGGCATATGTGGAATTACACCCCAAAATACATTCTGCTGCTTCTCCTGAGTACGGGGATACCACATACGTGAGACATTTTGGGAGCCTAGCCGCGCACGGGACCCCAAAAACCAAGCACCACCTTCAGGATTTCTAAGGGTGTGAATTTTTGAATTCACTCCTCACTGTCTATCACAGTTTCAGAGGCCATGGAATGCCCAGATGGCACAAAATACCCCCAAATGACCCCATTTTGGAAAGTAGACACCCCAAGCTATTTGCTGAGAGGTATGGTGAGTATTTTGCAGATCTCGCTTTTTGTCACAAAGTTTTGAAAATTGAAAAAAGAAAAAAAAAATGTTTTTTCTTTTCTTTCTTCATTTTCAAAAAAAAATGAGAGCTGCAAAATACTCACCATGCCTCTCATAAAATAGCTTGGGGTGTCTACTTTCCAAAATGGGGTCATTTGGGGGGGGGGGGGTTTGTGCCATCTGGGCATTTTATGGCCTTCAAAACTGTGATGGGTAGTGAGGAGTGAAATCAAAAATTTACGCCCTTAGAAATCCTGAAGGCGGTGCTTGGTTTTCGGGGTCCCGTACACGGATAGGCTCCCAAAAATTCCCACACATGTGGTATCCCCGTACTCAGGAGAAGCAGCAGAATATATTTTAGGGTGTAATTCCATATATGCCCATGGCATGTGTGAGCAATATATAATTTTAGTGACAACTTTGGGCAAAAAAAAAAAAAAAGTTTGTAATTTTTCCCGCTACTTGTGGCAAAATATAAAATATTCCATGGACTCAACATGCCTCTCAGCAAATAGCTTGGGGTGTCTACTTTCCAAAATGGGGTCATTTGGGGGGTTTTGTGCCATCTTGGCATTTTATGGCCTTCAAAACTGTGATAGGTAGTGAGGAGTGAAATCAAAAATTTACGCCCTTAGAAATCCTGAAGGCGGTGCTTGGATTTCGGGGTCCCGTACACGGATAGGCTCCCAAAAAGTCCCACACATGTGGTGTCCCCATACTCAGGAGAAGCACCAGAATTTATTTTGGGGTGTAATTCCACATATGCCCATGGCATGTGTGAGAAATATATCATTTAGTGACAACTTTGGGCAAAAAAAAAAAAAAGTTTGTAATTTTTCCCGCTACTTGTGGCAAAATATAAAATGGACTCAACATGCCACTCAGCAAATAGCTTGGGGTGTCTACTTTCCAAAATGGGGTCATTTGGGGGGGTTTTGTGCCATCTTGGCATTTTATGGCCTTCAAAACTGTGATAGGTAGTGAGGAGTGAAATCAAAAATTTACGCCCTTAGAAATCCTGAAGGCGGTGCTTGGATTTCGGGGTCCCGTACACGGATAGGATCCCAAAAAGTCCCCGTACTCAGAAGAAGCAGCAGAATTTATTTTGGGGTGTAATTCCACATATGCCCATGGCATGTGTGAGAAATATATCATTTAGTGACAACTTTTTGTAAACATTTTTTTTTTTTTTTTTGTCATTATTCAATCACTTGGGACAAAAAAATAAAATATTCAATGGGCTCAACATGCCTCTTAGCAATTTCCTTAGGGTGTCTACTTTCCAAAATGGGATCATTTGGGGGGGGTTTTGTACTTCCCTGCCATTTTAGCACCTCAGGAAATGAGATAGGCAGTCATAAACTAAAAGCTGCGTAAATTCCAGAAAATGTACCCTAGTTTGTAGACGCTATAACTTTTGCGCAAACCAATAAATATACGCTTATTGACATTTTTTTTACCAAAGACATGTGGCTGAATACATTTTGGCTTAAAAGTATGACTAAAATTGAGTTTATTGGATTTTTCTTATAACAAAAAGTAGAAAATATCATTTTTTTTCAAAATTTTCGGTCTTTTTCCGTTTTATAGCGCAAAAAATAAAAATCGCAGAGGCAATCAAATACCATCAAAAGAAAGCTCTATTTGTGGGAAGAAAAGGACGCAAATTTCGTTTGGGTACAACATTGCATGACCGCGTAATTACCAGTTAAACCAGTGCAGTGCGAAATTGTAAAAAGTCCTCTGGTCTTTAGGCTGCATAATGGTCCGGTCTGAAAGTGGTTAAGGGTCGGGTTCCTCCTTTCCCTGTCACGGCGCATTCTACATAGGTCGCTTAGTACTTCTTGGGCTTTCTGTCATCCAGCGTCAATATCACAGGTTTACAAGGCGGCCACTTGGTCATCGGTGCATACCTTTGCTAAATTCTATAAAGTAGATATTTTGGCATCTGCGGATGCTTCTTTTGGCCACAGGGTTTTGCAGGCTTGTGTTTAAGAGGGGGGGTTTCCTCCATAAGGGGTGTGTTTTTTTTTTTTTTTTTTTTTTTTTTATTTCAGATGGGGTTCCTGTGACCCGGTTAAGGCTCCTGTGGTTAGCCTTGGCTTATTTTACCTACCCTTCATTTTTCTTTGGCACTGCTTTTGGATGTCCCAATGGTCAAGATTAAGGAAGCGGTGTGTCCGTCGAACGAAAGAGAAAATGGGATTTTTGTACTCGCCGTAAAATCCATTTCTCTGAGTTCATCAACGGACATGGAGTTTTCGATACTTCTATTACTGCCTGCTATTAAACCGAATACCTAGAGCAGGGAGGGGGTTATATACTGACTGAGGACAGCCCATGGGTGTAGCCAGGTATTGTTTTTATTTATTTTTATTTATTTGTTCTGCCTAGTCCTACTACTACAGAGGCGATATAACCCAATAGTCAAGATTTAAGGAGGCGATGTGTCAGTCGAACTCAGAGAAATGGATTTTACGGTGAGTACAAAAATCCAATTTTTTGCGATACGGCACTCTTACTTTTTACAATTGCGCGGTCGTGCAACGCTGTACACAAAATCCCCCCCCCTCCCACCAGTAGAGATTTATTTTGGTGGTATTTGATCACCCCTGCGTTTTTTTTTTTTTCTTTATTTCTTTGCAGGAATACATAACATATATTATTAGTAATGCTTTCATAAGATTACTTATCAAGTCCATTCTTAAAACAAAACTTATTCTTTTAGAAAACAAAACATGATGTATTCCTGCCATTTTTATAAACAAATAATAATGTCAATTCCCCACAGCATCCCTCCGCTCCAAAACCCCGAGCCCCATAAAGGGCTTATAGAAGCGGTTTTTATTTTTTGCGCTATAAACAAAAAAAGAATTTTGAATTTCACTTTCTGCTATACAGCATATCCAATAAATGTAAAACAATCCTAATTTATTTTATCAGCTTAGGCCAATATGTATCCTGCTACATATTTTTGGTAAAAAAATCCCAATAAGCGTATATTGATTGGTTTGTGCAAAAGTTATAGCGTCTACAAACTAGGATGTTTTTATGGAATTTTTTTTTTTTACATAGTAATGGCGGCGATCGGGGTGTGTTTTTTTTTTTTTTTTTTTTTTCAGCTGGCCTACGAAGACACATCGGACACTTTTTGGGGGCCAGTGACAGTAATAGTGATCAGTGCTAAATATGCAGTGTAACTGTACTGGCAGGGAAGGGGTTAACATCAGGGGCGATCAAAGGGTTAAGTGTGTGTTCCTAGGGGGTGCATTCTAATTCGGGGGGAGAGAATGCTGTGACTGGAGGAACACAGAGATCTCTGTTTCTGCTTGGCAGAAACGCAAGATCTCCTCCATTGTCCTCCCTCACAGAATTTCGGTCTGTCTTGTTTAAAGGGGTGGCTGGTTGCTGCCGGACCTGCTGACTGGCTCACGCTGTGTCCAATCACAGCGGGAGCTGGTCGCTGGAGCAACACACGCACCCCCCAGACCCACTGCATGAAATAGTGTACCTGTACGTGATTTTACGCAGAAGGGCCGCCCACTGCATATTTACTGTGGCAGGGCCGGAAGCAGGGGAGTCCGGAAGCAGTTAAAGTAATCCTTTTGTTCTTTGTAGATATAGCCACTGTGGGACAATTTATCCATCCATAAAGTCTACCTCAATGAAAGTGCAAGTAAAAGAAAATCCTAAATTGTGGGTTGTCCCCAGAACAGGAAAAGTGTGGATATTTTCTAGTGACCCTGGTGACAACCAAGGCTTTTCCTCACTTTGGAGGGGTTTTTGCTTACTTCCTGTTTTAGCTGTGGGGCAGAAAGTGAAGGCCCTTTCTCAGTTTAGGCCCATATGTATTCTTCTAAATATCTTTGGTAAAAAAAAAATTGCGTATATGGATTGGTTTGCGCAAAAGTTATAGCGTCTACAAATAGGGGATTAATGTAAAGAATATATAGGTGCATCTGTATGGGCTACTCCCTAATTGTTACCATACGACACCTGTGGGAATGATGGACTATCTCGATACCCAAGAGTTTAAGCAGTAGATATATAAAAATTTATATTTATTAAGAAAATTACAAGAAAAATACACAAACATTTACATGTATGCAGCCCAACCGTGGGGTTGCAAATACAGTATTACAAAATTTGAAGCAAAAGGACAGTAATTATAATTTACAAAATTCCAAGATCCCTTTTAGGGGGATAATGAGCAGATGCCGGTAGTTTTTTCTCTACTAGTTTTGCGAAAAATCGCTTCCTCAGGAGAAATTAGAGCATCTGGAGCAAGAAAAAATACACAGTCTTAAAATTGTAAAGAGTTATTTCGAATTGAAATCAGTAACAATAATAGTTTGGTAGTATTGGGAGTAGAATAATAGGTTTCACTCACCGCTCGGGTCCCACGGGGGCTCAGAGGGAGGCACCTGGGGCACCCACTATGGTGGTGTCCCGTCCAGGGCGGACACGGGAGGCTAGGTATATGGTATAGTGCACCACCACCAAAAAAAATAAAAAATCAGATAAAGGCGGAAATCTAGTGCTTTTGACACATCACCAGTACCAAGGGATGTGTCTTAAGGTACTATCCAACTCTACATGGTATGCCCCGATCAACTACTCCACGGTGCAGGGATTCATTACAGAATTCCGGCACCTTGTCACGGGGGCATATTGGCAAGGTCTAATCGACGAGGACACCTTCAAATTTATAAACACACAAAAACCCAGAGATCCTACTTTCTATACCCTCCCTAAAACCCATAAAAGTTTAACAAATCCCCTGGGCCGCCCGATCGTATCGGGTATGGGATCCCTAACTGAAAATGCTAGCAAGCTGGTGGACACCTTCCTGATGCCACATGTACTAAGTTTACCTTCATACATTAAAGATACCACGGACTTGCTCCGTCATATTGAGGGAGTCCAGATCCCTCCGGACGCCCTCCTCGTGGCAGTTGATGTCGAGGCCCTTTACTCGAGCATCCCCCACGAGCAGGGCGTCCGGATGGCTGGAGCCTTCCTCATGGAGCAAGACCATAATACTTGGCCTCTAAATCATTTCATTTTACAGCTCCTTGAGTTCATACTCACGAGAATTTTTTTTACATTTATGGACCAATATTATTTACAAACCCAAGGGGTAGCCATGGGTACATCATGTGCACCCTCTTATGCTAACCTTTATTTGGGGGGGTGGGAACGTTCTATTTTTGGTGATGAGACATTGCAAATCTTCTTAAATCATGTACTATGCTGGTATATGTACATTGATGACCTGTTTATTATTTGGACCAGCTCATCACAAATGCTTACTGATTTCATTGAACATCTTAACACCAATCAATTTAATCTTAGTTTTACGTTTGTATTCGACCACAAATCAATACCATTTTTGGATCTCCTCATTTGTAAAAACAGCTTGGGTGGACTGGATACGGATCTTTTCAGAAAACCCACTGCTGGTAACACATTGTTACACGCCACCAGCTCGCATCCCCGTCCCCTAGTGCGCAGCATCCCGTATGCTCAATATCTGAGACTGAGGCGCAACTGCACTGAGGACTCGGATTTCCGCATACAGGCAGCTGCCCTTCGGGAACGCCTTCTTGCCCGCGGATATACCCGCACAAATCTCAAGAAGGCATTTAACAAAGCATACGCTAGGACACGTCAGTCCCTAATATATAGCTCCCCCCACCCTGAACATCCAGCAACTGTCAAAATTGTTACAAAATTTTCTATTCATCATAATATCTTCCGTGGTGTCCTGTCCAATCATTGGCATCTGCTGACCAATCATCATATCCTCGGCAAATACCTTCGGCCTACCCCGAAATTAGTTTTCAAAAAAGCAACCACCTTAGGTGACCAACTTACCAGCAGCCACTATCAAAAGGACCCACGGCCCTATTTGGGCCCCAAAGGCACTTTTCGATGTGGAGACTGCCCTAAATGCCCCTGGATTTTAGAGGGTACTTCCTATATTCTCCCAAATGGTGAAATTTTCTACCCTACTCAACACGCTAACTGCGGTACCAAAGGCGTAGTGTACCTGATGGTCTGCTCCTGCAATGCGTTTTATGTAGGGAAGACCGCCAGGGAACTGCGTCAAAGGATGGGAGACCACCTTTACTATTCCTCCAGTGGCAAACTAACCTCGGTGGGCCGACATATAGGTATCCACCATCGATACAAACCTGAAGTGGCCAAATTCTTAGTATTGGAGGTAATAGCAGAGAGTCCGAGGGGGGGTGATTGGGATCGAGAGATCCTAAGACGAGAGTCTTTATGGATAGAAAGACTTGATGCCCTCACCCCCCCAGGACTCAACGAGGCCCATACCTATAAACATTTTCTCAAATAAACACTAAACCCTCTTTAAACACCTACTATATGGGTACTGAACCATTATAAGTTATTTGTTTTGATCGAACATTGCAAACGTACCATTGTTGCCACGGGCCACGATCTATATGGCCCAGATCTGAGATGTCACCTGAAGCTGTCTGTTGTCCTTATGTTCACTTCTCTAAATTACTGTATTCTTTACAGATTTCAATACGAAAACCAATGGTGAGATTTTGACTTTGAGAATTTGTAGTCAATGTATTAAAATGTTCTGTTAATAATACCTGTATTTGGGACCCGTCTGACCCCGATGTGACAATAAGGCATTCATGTTCAATGTGTGCCCCTTGCACTGTGGAGCCCATTATGTCCCAAATTTAAACCTACAATACTGCAATATTACTTAAAATGTCCAGTGAAATTCATTTGTACTCTTTACTTTTTTAATTAGCTTTATTCACCGCCCTGGCCCACCGTTTGGATACTCGGCGGGGACACAAGGAGTTAATTCTCCGCAGGGCGGACACGCGCCACTCCAATACGGCGAGCAATCATCCCCTATCAGGGAGACCTCGCCGTGTTTTCCCCTCTTCACACAATGTTGTGACAGGGATCAGTGTGCGCGCGCACTCAGTCTACGATGCCCGCGCGCACACGGGAGCGGCGGACCCGGTGACGTCATTGCTCTGCGCTGCTGCGCCGAGCGGAGACTTCCGGGTTGGAGGCGTATAAGGCGGCCACTCGCCGCCTCTCTTTATGGCAGGCCCAGCACCCGGGATTTTGACTTCAACATACCTTACCAGGTAAGCACTCAGTTACCTATTCAGGATGCTGCTTGCTCCAATTGATTATTTTGTTAGTAACCTGAATCTCCCCTAAACCCTTATAGGACTTGAATTTAAACCACGCTACCTTAGCAGGGCGCCCCCCTCCCCCCCTCCCCTCTAATTGGTGGGCAGCGACTGGAACCGTCTATCCAAACCATCATTCTTGGAATCCCGGGTGCCTCTGAGCCTAACTGCAACTGCTATAGGGTAGGTTTTTCTTCCCCAAATACCAACCCTACTGTTACTCAGTGTAAATGTTTTGCCATTTCCCTCCCTTCCATCAACCCCATACCCTCCCCTAACACCCCCCCCCATGTTCTTTTCCATTTTTCTCCCCTTTCCCCCCCCCCTCCCCTTCTTTCCTCCCTCCTCCGACACTTTCTTTCCTTCTCTTCCCCCTTTCCCCTTCCCATACAAACCCCCACTTCTCCTTTTTTTCCCCCTTTCCCCCCCCTCTTTTCTCCCCCCCCCCCTCCTCTCCCTTTTCCTTTCCCTTAACCCCTCATTTCCCTGCCTTTCCCATTCCTCCCCCCCCTCCCCCCCCTACCCCTCCTTATTGATGGCAACACTAGTGCTACTTTTTCAAAAGTATAAATATTTTTATTTTACCAACAAAACCTCTCTAGTTCACCTACCCTTGGTACTAACTGCACTATACCATATACCTAGCCTCCCGTGTCCGCCCTGGACGGGACACCACCATAGTGGGTGCCCCAGGTGCCTCCCTCTGAGCCCCCGTGGGACCCGAGCGGTGAGTGAAACCTATCTATTATTCTACTCCCAATACTACCAAACTATTATTGTTACTGATTTCAATTCGAAATAACTCTTTACAATTTTAAGACTGTGTATTTTTTCTTGCTCCAGATGCTCTAATTTCTCCTGAGGAAGCGATTTTTCGCGAAACTAGTAGAGAAAAACTACCGGCATCTGCTCATTATCCCCCTAAAAGGGATCTTGGAATTTTGTAAATTATAATTACTGTCCTTTTGCTTCAAATTTTGTAATACTGTATATGCAACCCCACGGTTGGGCTGCATACATGTAAATGTTTGTGTATTTTTCTTGTCATTTTCTTAATAAATATAAATTTTTATATATCTACTGCTTAAACTCTTGGGTATCGAGATAGTCCATCATTCCCACAGGTGTCGTATGGTAACAATTAGGGAGTAGCCCATACAGATGCACCTATATATTCTTTACATTAATTGCCTAGGATGATGATACCCACCCCTATCTTCTTTGATACTTAACATCGAGGCTATACAAATATATTTACAAATAGGGGATAGATTTATGACATTTTTATTTTCTTTATTAGTAATGGTGGCGATCTGCAATTTTTTTTTTTTTCGTGACTGCGACATTATGGGGGACACATCGGACACTTTTGTCACATTTTTGGGACCATTGTCATGTATACAGCAATCAGTGTTATAAAAATGCCGAAAAAAAGGGGTTAAACACTAGGGGCGATCAAGGGGTTAAGTGTGTCCTAGGGAGGTGTTCTAACTGTAGGGGGGGATGGGCTACCACTGACATGACAGCGATCACTGCTCCCAATGACGGAGCAGTGGATCTCTGTTGTGTCACAAGGCAGAACAGGGAAATGCCTTGTTTACAAAGGCATCTCCCCGTTCTGTCTTCTCACCGCAATCGCAGGCTGCCGGCCAATATAGATTTCACGGGACCTGTGGGCACGCTCCCGCGCCGTGCGGCAGTCGTGCGCCTGATAGGCGACAAATTTAAAGGGATGTATAGGTACGTCCATTTGCCTGCCTGTGTCATTCTGCCGACGTACATCTGTGTGCGGTGGTCGGCAATCGGTTAAAGCTCATCTATGGTCAAAAAGTTAAATCGTCATATTCATTTCCACATTGTGATTTAATGGTTTTGGCCTACTCCTGCTAATCTGAATGATCTTAAAGTTTTGTGAACTTTGGGGAGAGTCGCATATTTACTTCCTTGAATTCTGTGACATGTTAACTATGCCTTGCCTGCCTTCTGAGCTACTGAGGTTCTTGGGAGTTTTGGAAAGAGCTCTCTCAATATAAAAGGAGATTTTTCAATAAGCTTAAATTGGATTGGCAATAATAACTAATAATTGTAATTGCAATAAAAACTATAAAGTATTCTACAGCCGTGCCTGTAGAATACTTTAAAGGCCAAGTCCAGGCTCTGTATCTCCCACCACTCCCCTGTTTAGACCCCCCCCCCCCCCCCCCCAAAAAAAACCCTAGATATCTTTTCTACGTGACTTGACACAACCCTATGATGCCATTGGTCCTCTTTATCACCTTGTTTTGTGTGGTGTTGGGCAGATCCTAAATGATGTGTAGTGCCAGACAGAGCCTTGATGCACTGGACTCACAGAAAGTGGGTTAAGATGCCTAACCTGGAAGAGGTTTAGCTGTATTGGTAAGTTAGAGGATGGCTGTTCGTTTTCTTCTTATTTTTTTTTTTTTCACTACTCCCAGGGGCTGAACATCTGCATTTTCCTCACTCCTGTCCACACTGAAAGTGGGCTTTCTAGAAGTGTTTTGGGATCGCTGCGTTTCTGCCATCAATCTCAAATTGCGCTGCAATCGCAAAATGCATGTTCAGATACCATTTATTTTTGATGGCACCTAAAATACCATGCAATTTTTGTTCTGATTTATTGGGGGGGTCAAACCACAACGTACAAAGCTTGTTGGCCAAAAAGCTTCTGCTTGTGCGATAATTGTGGCAAAACTGCACCACGTTTTAGGTGCCATGGAAAATGAATGCCACCTGAAAATGCGTTTTGCGATTGCAGTGCGGTTTGAGATCGCTGAGATCCCAAAAGGCTAAATGTTAATGGAGCCTAGAAGTCAAACTTCTGGTTTACCTTCACTTTAAATAATTTGTTTAGGCAAGCTGCCAACAATTTCCTTCTTACTAATTAATGCAGCTACTGTCAGCGCTATATAAACGTTATGTAGCATCAGCTATATACAGGATAAAATGCTGTCTTGGCAGCAGTATGGGGATTTTGTGTGTTGGAACAAAATTGAGTTGGGCTGAGTGATGCAGCCTTGTATTTTGGCTTCCTCTGAATAGCTGGAGAGGTGGGCAAATTACATGAGCTCCACCTCCTGCCAATCAGAGGAAGCCTAGTATTCAAGACTTTCTGTAAAAATAACTCAAACCAATCTCTCTTTTTTGTCCTGACAGCAGATGGGAAGTCCTGGTACCGCTGCTGGTACGAAGCATTGTACTGTTTGTGGTTGATGCTGCATGCAGTTTATATAGTGCTGACAGTGGCCCTAAAGTTTACTTACTGCTGGTTAGGAATATTTAATTGCTTGGCTGCAGTTTTACTTTCTTGTCCTCAATACTTTCTATTCTGGCTATGACAGAATAGAGGATAAATAGCGTAAGGTTTTAAGAGATTTTGGTTACAGTTTATGGTGTAAAACTGTTTATAAGAAAAAATAAAATTTGTGGTTAACTTCTTTTTTTTTTTATCTACCATTCTAGGTTTGATCGTCACAAGTTACATTCTCTGGTCACAGAGCGTTGCTACCCTGTAAGTAAACCTAAAGTGGAACTTTTTTCCTAACTGCTGTAAATCCTAATGTGGGACAGTATTAAGATGTAAACAATCGCATGTGTGTAATCTTACCACTTGACCTCCAGAAGGCTTTACCCCCTTCTTGACCAGACCATTTTACTTTAGCTGGCAATTGCGCGGTCATGCAACACTGTACCAAAATTTTATTTTTTGTATCTTTTTTTTTTTTTTTTCCCCACACACAAATAGCTTTCTTTTGGTGGTGTTTGATCATCATTGGGTTTTTTATTACATAAGCGAAAAAGACAAACATTTTAGTAAAAAAATAAAACCTGATTTTTTTTTTTTTTTTTCTCATTTCTTTTATACAACATTCCAATGGAAAAAAAAAAAATCAAATTTCTTCATAAATTGAGATACCTTTTGCTACATGTCTTTGGTTAGAAAAAAAAATGCCAGTAGATGTACAGTATATAAATTGGTTTGTGCTTAAGTTTAGTGTGTGTGTGTGTGTGTGTGTGTGTGTGTGTGTGTATATATATATATATATTGTGACAGTACAGTTCCCTGTCCTAGTAAATGTCGCCCAGGGTTCTCAAATATGCAGGTTGAGGGGCTCCAGGGGTATTTAATGTGGAGGAATCTGTTTTATCAGTTTCCTCCAAAGTGTGTAAAATCCAGTTGGGGACCTGGAGCCTGGAGATTCCATAGCGTTATGGGTGGGACGGAATCTCCAATCCTGGGACCGGGTTTTGGGAACAGCCAGGAGTCTGGCTGGTTGATTGAGCAGGTGGATCCTGGGCTTATAGCAGAGTCAGGATTAGGGTTCTGGGCTCCACCCAGAGAGTGCAGGTGTGCACTAGTGAAAGCCAAAGACCCAAGTCTGAGGATCAGAGCAGTGAGGGGCTGCTTTCTAGATAGATGCTGTGTGCGTTGAAGCTGTGTGCATCTAAGGCGACAGATGAGAGCCTGAAGTGGAAGGCCTGAGCATCAAGGAAGCTGAAAAGAGGTACAGTAGTTGTACAGGAACCTTGTTATATGGCCAAGAGGGCTGAAGTGTAAAGCCTAAGTGGCAATACTTCTGAAGAGAGACAGGTGGCTTGGCATTTTCCATGTGTTATTGTTTTTTGGGAGAAGAACCCCTGTGTGGACATCCAAGTGCATGAACTTTCCTTTTATTTTGTTCCTTTTTTAATAAAAGTGGGCTACCATGCCCTTAAACTAAAGTTCCTGTTTGCTGTGAAGTTACTGAAAAGGCATCTACCACTGAGCTAGACATCCCCCAATGTCACTATGCTATAGATGCTATACTGTAATGGCGTTGATCAGCGACTTATAGTGGGACAGATAGGATGGCAGGCAATCTGGCGCTAACAGACACTATCTTGGAGGGTTACTAACTGACACTGGTGTCGCTATTGACACTAATGCGGTTATCGTTGCTAATACTGTACTAATGACACTGACTGTGAAGGGGTTAACTGTGTGCCTAACAATGTGTCCTGCTTTTACTCTGTTTAGCTGTTCCTATGCACACAGACTTCTCTGTGTTTGTCAACACAGAACTGTGTGTATGAATGGTCGATCAGCTGACTTCAGCAAAAATTATTGGCTGAAATCAGCTGCCAAACTTATGCTGTGTTCAATTTACAGCATGGGGTGGTGCTTGCAAGGGCTGACATACAGGCATGTTATTGTGCCTGCACATACCACCCACACACAGTATATTTACTAAGTATTCAGCAGGTGGTTTGTGTATCTGAACCCAAGAACTAAAATTTGAATATATTTCAGCATACCAGTCCTCCTTGTGGTGGTTGTATTAATTTTTCTCTCTTTCTGCCTTTTTCCTTCAGTATCACCTGGTGATCCTGCCATTTACACACGTCCTTGTTCTAGCATGACAATGGTCTCACTGCATTGTATCTATGGAATAATGGAAAATTGTATCAAATATTTAGCGTAATTTTCCTTTCCTGACACCAAGACATGGCAGCATACATATGATATAGCTCCGCCCCTATATCCACCCACAGGGCCTATTTAGCTCTATAAAATTCTGACTGAGGGCTACCTCCCCCATTCTCCGTATAAAGCAAAAAGATCAGAGGGAGGGTTTGTATGCTGCCAAGTCAGGAAAGGAAAATTACGGTAAGTATTTGATACAATTTTCCATTTTCCTGACGCCAGACATGGCAGAATACATATGATACATTATGAGCTTTTAAAAGGGAGGGTTTAATGCTACAAACTCAGTCTTTATTTGACAATAGACATAAAAGCTTGAAAGGTTTTCCTTCCAAACTCTACTGTAGTAAGAGCTGCTGGATTCACCCTGTAGTGTTTTAAGATTGTATGATGAGATGACCATCTAGCCTCTTTGCAGACTGTCTGCAGAGACGATCCAGCCCGTACTGCCCAAGAAGATATCACCCTGGATGAGTGATGAGCTCTATCCTTCCCGACTCTATATGTCCGGTGAATATTTACTATCCAGGCCGAAGTGGTTTTGGCCGAGGCCTCTTTCTCTTTAAATTTCCATGATGAAAAAGTCTGTCAGAACTTCTGAATGTAGAAGTAGCCTGGAGATAGGCCTTGAGGACTTTTGGAATGTCCAACTCGTGCAGATCAGCATCTGATTCCGCTGGGAAGGCTGGAAGCACCCATTCACTGGAGAGATGAAATATCGATGCCACTTTTGGGACAAAATGATCCAATGGTCTCAGCACAACTCTGTCTGGGAAGAACATGGAATAAGGTTTTGCCGCCCCCAATTCTTGGAGTTACGACACCCTTCCCCCCTGAAGTTATAGCTAATGGGAAAGCCATTTTTTTAAGGCGATATTCCATAATGAACAGTCTTCTGTCAGTACGAGGAGGGTTTGCTAGAAAATTGAGGACTACTGCCAGGTCCCATTGAGGGAACCTAAGTACCTGCGTACAGGGGGGAGACCAAATGCGCAAACCACCAAGGGGGGGATCAATATAAAACACTAAGTAAAAACAGAAAATGCCGCAGCCACCATTAAAGTGTTCCCACACCAATAGTAAATGAAAAAGTAAGAAATGTGGCGCTTGCAAAGTAAATGAACAATACTAAAAATCACAGTTAAAATGCACTACGATTAAATTATATGGAATAAATTACCTAAATAGAAAAATATATAAAATGAGTGCTTGAAACATTTAAAATTCTTAATAAAAATGATTCATAAAATTCTAAGGAAAATGTGGCGCTTTCATCCAGGCCCAGAAACCAATCCTAAGGGGGAGGAAACTCCAAAGAACGGTTCCACAGAAGCGTCTACTTAATAACAATGTTCCAGTATATATAGCAACAATGTATTGGACCGTGCTATATGAATATGTATGAGATAATTCATATAAATCAATCCAAAATGAGGAAATAACACATAAATACGTGAAGTGAATAAATAAAATAATTGATAACGTGTATGAATAAATATAGGTGGTGAAAACGCACAACACGATGCGTGAATTAATAAAAAATAGGTATGCAAATAAATTAATTACTGAATAGTAGACAAATAACTATGTGCTAATATATGTGCAAAAAATGCAATTAATGCAAAGATTAATAGACAGGTGCAAAAAAATGGGGGGTTATATCCAATTAAATTAATTTCTGAATGGTAAGCAAATATGTGCTAATAAATGTGCAAAATGCAATTAATGCAAAGATTATAAACAGGTGCAAAAAAAGGGGGTTCATCCAATTTAAAAGCTAAGGAATAGCAAAAAAATGTGCAAAACAAGCATGTGAGAAAGAAACAAACACAACCACCTAAAAATGTAAAAATCCAAATATTGACTGAATTAATAAATGAATGTCCAGTGTATTCAAAATAAAAATAAAGTGTCCAGTGTTTAAAATTAATATACTAGAATAAAGTGTCCAGTGCAATCAGGATTGCCATTAACAATAGAACTCCCATACACGATACAATCGACAGCTCCTGTGTAATGGTTCCTCCTACTCAGAGTGCACTCTTTGTGTGGTGGTGGTGATCTCTTCCATGCAAGAAAATGCAGAAAAAATGTTTTCCCCAGCCTCTTACCTTTTAAGCAAGAGGATAGCAGCCTTTCAGTGACAGGAAGAAAAGGAGACAAATCCCTTCCTTGTGGTTTCTCCGGATACGTGTCCTTACTGCCCTCTTAACTTCTCTCCATAGGTCCCGCAGACATAGGGGCAGAAAGAGGGAGACATTCCATTGTGTAGAGTTCAAAAATAATTTTTTTATTTAAGAATAAATGAACTTACAGTTGGAAATTAAAATTACAAGCAGCGGTATTAACAAAGCCCGACCCCGGCCGAGATCGTGCTTAGGTCATCTGACTCCTCACGCGTATCGCCACATTCTCAAAGGAATTATTTATTATAGTCGAAGTACCGCTCTCATGAAGTGCTCCACCAGCAGGTTTGCTGCCCATTTTTTTGGGGATAAAAGCCAAGATGGCTAAAATTTGCACCTTAAGCGAACTGAGCCCCAAATCCAATCCGGATTGCAGGAAAGAAAGGATTTGAGATACATTTGGGTCTCTAGGGTCAAACTGATGTCCAGCTGCAAAGCTTGTGAACCTATTCCATATTCTGGAGTAGATGGCATTGGTTGACCCCTTTCTGGAACTCTGTAAAGTTCTAATACCCTCTGGAGAACATCCTAACTCTTGTAACCCCTGCTTTACAATCTCCAGGCCGCCAAGGTCAGTCATGATGGTTGCAGATGTAGGGTATCTCCTTCAGACAGGAGATGAGGAGTCACCGGCAGATTGATCCGTGTGCACACACTGAGATCCATTGCCAGAGAGACCCATGGTCTGTGAGGCCTGTAAGGAAAAACTGATGTCTGTCAAAACTCTCCTCAGAAATTTCAGGATTAAAGAAATTTGGAGGGAAGGCATAGGCCAGTTGCCCAACCCAGGGATGGGTTAAGGCATCTGTCCCCTCTGCTAATAGATGAGGGTAGCGTGAGAGGAACCGGCTCACCTTGCAGATGGTTCATGAGGCAAAAATATCCATCTTGCAGACACCCCCACTCGTGGATGATCTGTTTGAACACTTCGGCGTGAAGGGATCATTCGTTGGGGTCCATGAACTGTCTGGATAGGTGATCTGCTTCCAAATTTTGACAGCCTGGACGATATCTGGGAGATATTGTTGTGCCAATGTCATGATTGGTCCCACCTCTCTCAGGAGGGATTGGCTGTGCTCGCCGCCTTTTCGCTGTATGTAGGACACTGCTGCCGTGTTGTCCAGATGGAACAGGACTAGGCAACCCTGTATGTGCAGCAGCAAGGTGGCCAATGCCATGAATGCTGTTTGAAGTTCCAGAATATTGGAAACTAGGCCCTGAGTGGGAAATTTCCCTCTGCCCTGGATCTTGAGTTGTTCGCAGGGGGCCCCAACTTGCTGTGCTGGCATCTGTGGTAACAATGATCCATGGCTGCGGCCCTAATGGACTAAGCAATTTAGCATTTTTTTTTTTTGTATACCACCAGAGACTCTGGCGCCTTCAGCTGGTGATCCTGATTGGCTGGGCTAGACAAACTCTTCCACTGCATCAGGAAGCCTTGTTGGAAAACTGAGTTTCCAGTGAGCCCAGGGGATCATCGGAATACATGAAGCCATTGTCCTGAGAGGACTCATGCACTGGGATGCTGACATCACTGGTGCAGCCAATGCCTGTTGGAACGTCTCCCTGATTTTGGGGAGTTTGAGGTGGCAAAGAAAACTGAGGCCGCCTGAGTATTGAATTGGGCCCCTAGGTAGACCATATTCTGGGTAGGCTCCAGCTGGCTCTGGTAATGCCTGTCCCTCAATGAAAAACTGAGGAACTTCTGGTATGACTGAAGGATCGGGACATGCTGATAGGCATATTGCAAGTCCACTGAAATCCTCCAGTCTCCTGGTTGAATGACCTGGATTATGGTATGGAGAGACGCCATCTTGAGTCTATCCGGATAAATTGATTGATTCAGCCTCTTAAGGTAGTTCTGGAGGCTGCCGTTTGAACAGTCAATAATGGCCTTGTGCCGCTGTGGACTGAATCCGACATTTTTTTTGGCAGTGGTCTTGCTGGAACTGGGTCACTTTGAGCCCCCTGGCTCCAACTGCCTCCTGGTTGGGCCTGGCATTAAAAGGGCTTCTGGGTAACTTGGGGAGCCGCAGGGGTCTTGGCTCTCTGCGATCTTACGAAGGTTGACTGTGTACCCCTCCAATGACTTCTGTAGTCCTTGGATGGGCGAAAGCCTCTGAAATCCCAGTACCTGGATGGTTGCCACCTCTGGCGCCTGGACCTTCGATCTTGGGGCAGAAGACCTGGTTTTCCTCCTGTAACCCTGGAGATGGTGGTCTCCCTTTTTTTTTTTTTTTTTGGCCAAACAGCGCCCTCCCATCAAAAGGCAGTTTACAGGCTCTGTGGATGGGTCACCTGCCCAGGGTTTTAGCCACAGCGCTCTTTTGGCTGCGACTGAGCTGAGCATGGCTCTGGAGGACCATTTAATGATGTCTATAGCTGCCTCACCTGTGAAGTCCACTGAGAGTTCTAGCTCATCAAGAGCCTTGATGATTTTTTTTTCTTTTGGCAGCTGGTTTTTGATCGCATACTCCAAGTTCTGCGCCCCACTCGCATAGCACTTGCTACGGATGTTAAAGCATTGGTGGGTTGCAAGCACCACCTGCCGTGAGGTAAAACTTTTAAGTCCATGTCAATGCGTCTGTCAAGGATATCGTGAAAGGAGGAAGAGTTTTCCATTGGAAGTGTCACATTCTTGGACAGTCTGGTGACTGCCGCATCCACCGTTGGTGGGTTAGATAAAGGAGTCGCATCCTTCACTGTTAGTGGATACAACTTCTGCAACCTATTGGTTGAGGAGGATTTTCTCTCCCCCTTTTCCCATTCCTCCTGAAACAGGCTTTAGGTTCCTCCTATGGAACCCAAAAGCTTGTTCACACTTGCAGCAGGATCTGCTATTGCACTGAAAAGCAGTCTGTCCTTAGGTCACTTTTTTAGAGGCATTTGTTATCACTTAGAGGGGGAAAAGTGTTCCTGCTATGCAATTTTCAAAGAGCGATTTGTACACAATGTTGCAACTCTCATGGGGGCAGCCCATTTACTTGGCTGCCCTACGTGTGCAAAAAGAAGCCCCTGTTCCTATTTAGGGGTGACCAGCTTTGCAAAATGTTTTTAAAGGCGCGTTCTCCCACGGGACTATCGGCGCAGAATCGCATTTTGGGTGCTCTGAAAGGATAACGGCACCTAACGCGTGTTGTGCAGAGATTGTCACACAATTTAAAAATCAGATTGTATGGTGTGTGAGGAGGTTCCGTATCCACCCATTCCAGTGAAGCTTTTACTGCCATAATGAATAGTGGTATTGGCGCAAAATCAAAGCCTGAACCTTCAGGATCTTCTGCCGAGGAGGAGGCGATATCTTCTTCTCTTTGCCTGAAAGGTTGGCTGTAATACTGGGTCTGGGGAATCGGCCTACCTAATCTGCTGGGCTGGAGTCACCCCTGAAATGCCTGGTACCCCTCTGGTTAGAGAGGGTTGAATGGCTTGGTTTAGACCTCGTGCAAGGCCCACACTGTTCGTCCACTTCTGTCCCTGGTTGCCCGAGATGACTGGAAAATTCTGCCAGTGAGTTGGAGACTACTTTCTTGAGCGAGGTTGTCACCTGCTGACTCTCACACTCCTGGTCTCTGACAAGCTGTGTGCGTTCTCTTAAGCGTACATTTGCGCCCTTTGTACTGGGGTCTGCCAGGACTGGAGGAGTCACTTTCTGCCCTGGAAAAATCCTGATGATCCAGAGGGCCTCTGGACCTCCTTGAGCGGGTGTGTGAGTGCCTGGGACTGCAATAGACAGGAAGCCACACTCGTCAGGGCAGAACGCACTTTTTTCCCCGCATCTTCTTACTTACCAGAAGTTGGCCCTTACCTGGTTTTGCGTCGTCTTGGTTATGTGGTGCTAGGCCACTGGCCATTTGTTCTCTGCAAATAGATCACCTGAGAGTGAGAGAGAGAGACTCAGCCCTCTCTCACCTCTGTTCTAATTAAAAAAAAAAAAAGGCCTAGTACAATTAGGAGGGCCAACACCCATCCACACAAAAGGACACTTTTAAGCTGGCTACACATCATACAATCCTTTTGCAGATTTTTTTTTTTCCCTCCACACAATATGAAGTCAAACCTTAAGAGCCTCAATTTGTATGCAATCAGGCAGGCCCCTGCACTACATGGTCCCGGAAAATCTAAAGGAAATCGGACAACAAAAGTTGCACAGTGTGTATGGGGTCTTTAGAGACATGAGAGCAAGAAAAAGAAAAACATTTTTATAAAAATTTGACAGACCAGGAAAGAGTTCCATAGGAGAGAAGACATCATGCAGTCCCAGCTGCTGGATCCAGACTCCAAAGCAGGTATGCCACAAGAGGATTGTCGTCTCTGATTAGAGAACACCTCGACCCCCAAAAGACCACCAGAAGGGGTTCCCCACCTTGTCGGTGTGTTTAGCCACCTAACATGTGGGATTGGGAGAGGCTGAACCCAGACGGACTCGATGTAGTCGGCAGGTAAGAGCTTTATCCTGAGTGTAACAGTCTGTAGGTGGTGTTCTTTTGAGGACAAAAAGGAGAACTGGGGAGGTAGCTCTGTCAGACTTTTATAGAGCTAAACAGGTCCTGTGGGTGGATATAGCGGTGGAGCTATATCATATGTATGCTGCCATGTCTGGCGTCAAAGCAATGTAGGAAGTCCTTAGGTCTATAGAACACCTCCCCTTTTTCCTTAATATATTAGACAGAGATGATTTTCAGCGCAGCATTGAGATAATTACAGGAAGTGAATAGCTCACTATATTTCTAATATGATTTTTAACAATTTTTTTTAATTTCATTTTTTTATTTTTTGCGCTTATGGAACATGTATAACAAAACAGTTTCAATGTTATATTTAGCAAAACAAAATGGAAACAGAATTTAACTGTTGGAAAATTAAATACTCACTCCTAAAGTGTGTCCAAACCCTAAAGCAAAAATGTGTTATTGCAATCCTTTGCCAATCCTTAGATGGGGTGATGCATTTGTTTTCTTTTTCATGTAATTTTTTTTTCTTTAATTTTCACCCGGTGACTAGATTAACCACTTCAATACCAGGCACTTGGACACCTTCCTGCCCAAGTCAATTTTCAGCGCTGTCGCACTTTGAATGACAATTGCTCGGCCATACAACACTGTACCCAAACAGAATTTTTATAATTTTGTTCCCACAAATAGAGCTTTCTTTTGGTGGTATTTGATCACCTCTGCAATTTTTATTTTTTGCGCAACAAATAAAAAAAGACCGAAAATTTTGAAAAAAAACAAGTTTTTCTTTGTTTCTGTTAAAATTTTTTTCTAAATAAGTACGTTTTCTTCTTCAATGACGGGCACTGATATGGCTGCACTGACGGGCACTGATATGGCTGCACTGACGGGCACTGATATGGCTGCACTGACGGGCACTGATATGGCTGCACTGACGGGCACTGATATGGCTGCACTGACGGGCACTGATATGGCTGCACTGACGGGCACTGATATGGCTGCACTGACGGGCACTGATGATGGGCACTGATAGGTGGCACTGGTATGCAGCACTGATGGGCACTCATAAGTTACACTGATGGGCGGCACTGATGGGTACTCACTTATGGGCACCGATGAGGTGGCACTGGCCACTGATGATGGGCACTGATAGGTGGCACTGGTATGCAGCACTGATGGGCACTCATGGGCGGCACTGATGGGTACTTATGGGTGGCACTGATGGGTCCCTTAGTAAAAAGTTAGTGTCCACTGTATCTGAGATTTAACCTCAGACAGGAATGGCTTTTCTGATAGCAAACATTTGCAATTGTCTGCTTCATGGCCGTCAGGACATTGGTCTTGAGTGTAAATTGGTGTTTGGAAATCCCAGTGGGTCTCCAATTTAGAAGCACTTCATAATGGAGCGTCTTGTGCAAAACAGCACCCTAGATTCGGCCCAAGATTCTGTATGCATTTGACCATAATCTGTGGGAAGTAGGACATGTCCACTACAGCAAATCGGTTACAGCAACGGGGCTTTTTATTTATTTTTATATATATTTTTTTTAACAGTACATCATACAGTACACAGGACTTTTTTCTGTGGCCATGAGTTCTATGCCACTACCTTCAGGTGATTGCACACTGGTATAATCTTTGCTAGGACCGCCCTGATCACTGAGGTTCCAGTTTTTTTGCTAGTATCCTTAACCACTTGCCGACTGTGTCACACAGATGTACTGCGGCACAATGGCTCTCCTGGGCAAAATCTCTTACGAGTATGCCCTACCCATTTTTGGCCACCAGAGGGTGAACACAAATCCTTGTGCTGTCACAGGGATCCTAAGTAGGAAAAAACAATATGGTTCCTCTCCTAGTCGCTCCCATCCCCACACAGTTAAAACATGCTGAGGGAACACACATTTAACCCCTTGATCGCCCCTAGTGTTAACCCCTTTCCTGCCAGTGCCTGCATTTTTATAGCACTGATCGCTGTATAAATGCCATTTTTTCCAAATTTGCGCTTTTTTGTTTATAGCTCAAAAAAGAAAAACGGCAGAGGTTTGTGGGGGAAAAAAAGGCGCAAATTTTGTTTGGATACAGTGTTGAATGACGCGACGCAGTGCCAAATTGTAAAAAGTGCTCTGGTCAGGAAGGGGGTAAAATCTTCCGGGGCTGAAAAGGTTTTAAAGTGATTGTAAAATCAGAAGATTTTTTATCTTGATGCCTTTTTATGCATTTAGATAAAAAAACCACCTGTGTGCAGCAGCCCCCCTAATACTTACCTGAGCCCTATCTCTTTCCAGCGATGTCCAGGAGTGTCTCGGCCTTCCAAGACTCTCCCTCCTGATTGACTTGGACAGCAGTGGTGCTAATTGGCTCCCGCTGCTGTCAATCAAAGTCAGTTGGCCAATCAGAAGATGGAGGGGGAAGGGCAGGGCCACGGCTCCGTGTCTGAATTGACACAGGAAGCTGTGACTCTGCCCAAGTGCCCCCATAGTTAGCTGCTTGCTGTGGGGGCACTCAACAGGAGGGGGTCGCTAGGAGCACAAAAGAGGGACCAGAGAAGAGAAGGATCTGGGCTGCTCTGTGCAAAACCACCTAACTAAACAGTCCCCTTCTGCTGCATACCCGACATCTATTTTAGCGTCTTCGGCCTGCTTCTGTTGGTGGAATGCTCTCAGGGAAATGGCGCTCATGAAGTCTGCTCACAGAATCTGCAAATGTTTTCTGGGGGGATTCTTGCTGGTAGATAAGGGACGTGACAATTTCCTCTATAGATTTGAGGAAGGTGGTAGGTGACATACGCAATATAAATGGCTAACTTATTAAAATAATTTGCAGCTTTTTTTTATACCAGAAATTACTCCATTTTGAAAAGTGAAAATACCAGATCCCAGATAATTTTTTCACTTGTGCCGATGTAGGTTGGGCACTTGGAGCTGGGAATCTTTGCCTTTGTACATGTGGGAAGCATACAAATATCCAGTGGCTTTCACAAAGCTTGTAGGATTTTACTCCAGCCGGTCAGTGACGTGGACAAGGGACTCATCCACACATATGTTATGATTGGGACATAAAGATTGACAAAGCTCTGGGGAAAGAGGTAGCGGATTTTGTTTAATTTGTCATAGTTGGGATGATCTCGGGGAAGGCACTGGGTATTGTCACTGAAATGACCATCTCATAGCGTGACCTGGGCATTAAGCAGAATAAATGGACATGCGATGGATTGGGTGGGTTGGCCCCATGTTAATGGTGAGGCCCAAAAATAACTTTAACTCCTCCAATGTACATAGTTAGGTTGAAAAAAGACACAAGTCCATCCAGTTCAACCATAATTTTTTTTTTTTTTAAATAAAATAAAAAATATTGTTGTGACGGACCCCGTACTCAAGATGTCCGCCGTAAATGCTTCCTCTGTCCGGTACCACACAATCCAAGACCCCTTAGCTCACCCAGTCACCAGACAACACCAGTGTAGGGTACATCAGGAATACCTCTTTATTTGACATGTCACACACATATATACAGCCAGATGACTCACACCTAACCTAATTAGCATGAGCTAATTATCTTAATCAACACTGGACTCCTTCATTCAATTGCAGGGTTAATTAGCACACACAACACTCCTACAAGCCAGACTATATTCATTTACACAACAGACAGGCTGACTGGAGTTCATGACATTAGCATCTCTTGCTAATATGCCAAATACACATACAGAGTCTGTGTCCTGGGGGCCAGCATGGACCCAAATCCAAGTAACAGCAGCTCTGGGGTCCCCAGGCATGCAGCCCAAAGAGCACCGTTCCCCCAAATGCCAGGGCCCATAATCGCAAGGCAATAGGCTCGCATTCAGTCCCCTCCAACAGCCCCTGTCCCGGCCAGGTCTGTCACAATTGTACAATCCAATATAGCCAATTCTATACCCACAGTTGATCCAGAGTAAGGCAAAAAACCCCAGCAGAGCATGCTCCAATTTGATACAGCAGGGGGAACAAATTCCTTCCTGATCCCCCAAGAGGCAATCAGATTTTCACTGGATCAACTTTACCTATAAATGTTAGTACCCCGTTATATTATGTACATTTAGGAAAGTATCCAGGCCTTTCTTAAAGCAATCTACTGAGCTAGCCAGAACCACCTCTGGAGGGAGTCTATTCCGCATTTTCACAGCTCTTACTGTGAAGAAACCTTTCCGTATTTGTAGATTCAAATGGATGGGCATAGAATGAACTGGGGTTGTTGGCAGTATATTGGGCAAAAAAACTAAAAAATGGTCCACGATAAACTGAGGTAAACGGTCGGGTAAAAATAAATAAAAATTTCGGTGTTGGCCTGCACACCTGGCTGTGCGGTGAAAAGGGGAATGCTTGCTGATCCCGAGTTTGGAAGGCCACCATAATGGGTTCTGGGGCTGTGTGACAGGTAATCTGCTGATGGGCCACAGGGCCTGATGGGCACTGATGGGGGACAGGTGCACTGACGGGCGACAACAGACACACACACTGTGTGTGTTGTGCAGTACACTATACAGTCTTCAGATTAATTTGCGCTTTCCGACTCTCTTCTCACACAGGATCTGTGAGTGAGGAGAAAGACAGTAACGAGATACCAGTCTTTGTTTACATTTGTGATTTGGCTGTGATTAGACACGGGCGATCACGTGGTAAAGGGCCGCTGTCATTGGCTCTTTTTAAACCAATCGGTGATGCGCTGTGTCCGAGGAACATAGCTCACCACCAATCGCTGCACTACATGCCCCCGAGGACGTGCATGCATGGCAAAAATAGGAGGACGTCATATGATGTCCTCCCAGAACAAGAGCAGTCCTGCCTGATCGCCATTCTACAATACAGCTGGTGGGAACTAGTTATGCTGCCATGATTTGAGGTTGGAAGAAAAATCATTTAACCTTAGATTACAGGAAAAGGGGTTCTTGGCTGTTCGAAAAAAAAATTTGAAATTCCCTCCCCCAGGAGATGGTTCTAGATGAGTGTTGACCACTTCAAAACCCTTAAGATGTCTTCCTCAGTATGCAGAATATACAGGGCTATGGAAATTGTTAGAATATAATAGTTTCACACACTGTATTCTCAACCTTTTCAGCTCAAACTATGTAAATACTGCTGTGCAAAATGTAAGCACATTGTTTCCCTGGAAGCCCAGGTTCTGAATCTAGGGAAACTGCTGTCAGCACTGAGAAGACCCTCCATACTAAAGGAGAGCCGGGAACATACCCGACAGGGGCCAGTACAGAGGCGGTTGGAGACAGAGGTGCAGGCACTAGAAACGAGTAGAGGGGGAAGTGCCAGGGAGGCCGATCTTGGGCTGGAGCATCCCAATAAGTACGCTCCATTGAGTGACATTGGTGAAACTGGTCAGGGACCAGCACTGCTGGAGCTGAGGGAGCTCTCCTTGCTGCCAGGGGAAGAACTCCAGGGGAGTGGAGGGGGGGGGGGGGGCGAAGGGAAAGGATAGACAGATTCTGGTGGTAGGGGACTCAATTCTTTGCATCCTCGGAACACCTGATAAGAAGACAGTATGCGACTGGTCATGTGGCATGTTCACCAATGCCAGGAGCCTGGCGGACAGGATGGGTGAACTAGAGATTCTGTTGAACGAGGAGGATTTAGATTTTGTGGGAATGTTAGAGACCTGGTTCAAAATCTCTCATGATTGGCTGGCAACCATTCAAGGGTATTCCCTTTTATCACAGGGATAGAGAGGGTAAAAAAGGGGGAGGGGTATGCCTAATATATCAAGAATAATGTACAAGTGAATGTGAGAGATGACATCAATAAGCAGAAAGGATGGGGAATTTTAATTATCCAGACATACTGTTCAGAGGGAACAACTCATTCGTTTGAAGCTCGCCAGTCCCTAAATGTCTTGCAGGACAGTTTCAGATGGTAGACGCACCAACTAGAAATAAATTGTTACTGGCTCTACTGTTGACTAACAATGCAGACCTGATCACGGATGTGGAAATATGGGGCAATTTAGGAAACGGTGATAACAGGTGAATTGGCTTCAGTATAAATCACACAAATGGGGAAACATAAGGGGAATACAAAGACACTGAATTTCAAAAGAGCCAACTTCCCTAAACTACGAACCTTGCTATAAGGCATGATTTGGGATAAAATCTTGGGAACAAAGAACACGGAGGAGAGATGGGTTTGATTTAAGAGCATATTGAATAAGGGCATTAGCCAATGCATTCCATTGGGTAATAAATTTAAAAGGGCAAACAAAAGTCCTGGATGGCTTAACTCCAATGTAAAAATGCATATAAAAGCAAAGGAAAGGGGGCATGGTCTGGACATGGCTGCAGGGGAGATGCAAACATCATACTAGGGACAGATGTTGAAAAGGCCTTTGACCGAGTGAACTGGGGCTTCATGTTTGCGGTCTTACCCCATATAGGCCTGGGGGAACATATGCTACACTGGATCACCAAGATATACCCGACAGCCCAGGTTAAAGCCAATGGGATCTTATCAGACCCCTTCCCCATCACAAATGGGACGAGACAGGGCTGCCCACTGTCCCCACTACTTTTTGTATAAAAATACCTGCCGAGTACTTTAGACAAACCCACTCTTTATCAAATTTATATGGGCACACAAGAAACCACGGACTCCTCGACTCCGTCTGTCCTTGCCTAAACATTGTGGAGGTTTCGCCCTCCCTGATGTCCTACAATACTACCAAGCAGTACATCTAGGAAAACTCCATAGATTGGAACCGTCACTCCCCCAGTAAATTCTGGGTTCTAATTGAATGTGCCCAAACAATTGAAGGGAGCACAGTGGTGCTACGATCATCTTCCCTCTAATTTTAAAAGAACACCCCCTGATAGGCCCTACAGTAAAAATTTGCGCACAAGTAGTTAGAAACACTTCTGTCTCGACCACAGACTCTCCCCTGACACCCATTCTCGGGAATACGCAATTTCCCCCAGGCCTGAGAGTCCATTCTCCACCCTGCAACAGAATATCTGTTTTAGAGCATCACACTTTCTACGGTTAGAAAACTGGCCTTCCATCTCAGCGTTAATGGAACCCTCAGGCTCCTTTCGTCTGCCATTTTGGAATGCCCTACAGCTTTACCACTTCCTTCTCTCTCTAAAGACCCCAGGAAGATATAGTAGGCAACTCTCCACATTTGAAGAGTACTGCTCAGACAACAGGTCTCTGACGCAAGTACTCTCGAAAATGTATGGTCTACTGATAGCCCCCCTGGAACAACTACACCTACCATGGATAGAGAAATGGGAGAAAGAGATGAACCGTAAGTTTACAATAAGTCAAAGACAAAATATGATTAGGTTCTCATTGAAGTCATCCATCTGCACCAAAATCCAAGAAACCAATTACAAAATACTGTCAAGATGGTACCACACCCCACAGATGTTACATACATTTTATCCCGAGGTGCCAGGAGGAGGGAGGTAAGATGCTACACATTTTCTGGTCTTCTCTGAAGATAATGTCATACTGGTGGGAAGTACGGAACATTATCCAAAAATTCACTGACTATAAGATACCCCGCCTTATTCTTACTGCACTTTTCGACTATTCCAGCTAAAAAATATAAGAAATCAGTTCTATGACATTTGATAAACGCTGCTAAGGCATGTATCTCCCTTAAGTGGAAAAAACGCTTCACCACCAACAGTTGGCTGCTGGCTCCATAAAGTGGAAGAGATCAACAAATTGGAAGATCTCACACTTTCAGCACAAAATAAGCATGATAAATACTCAGAATTGTGGAGATTATGGAATATATTTATCCTCTCTGAAGAAGGCCTAAACCTATTTAGGACATAATCATTGAGCAGATGTATCCAGCCTAGCTGCCCACAGACTGGACTCCCTCATCCCTCCCAGGGTTCCCCCCCTGTAACGAGATCACGTACTAGACACACGAAAAGCTGTTGCTAGTGGCCAAGTTTGAGAACCTTAGCGCAGCCATGACGGCTTGGTTAACAGTTTAATATGGCAGTAGAACTCCCACCCTCCTCCCCTTATTTCCAGGAATTCATAGGTTTATACTTCAAAAGAGCTGTTATCTCAACCTAGAGAAAGCAGAGCCAGGCTAGGTCTGTAAAAAAAGCTAATGTTGGTCTGGCAGGATGTCCAGGCCTATCGTAAAACTGTCACCCTTTCAATTCAGAGAACCAGCAGATGTCGGTCGTATATACCTTTTGTGCACATAAAGCTTAAACAGTGGAATAAGTATGAAATTTCAGCATGTTTCATAACATCCAAAGTAATAATAGCACAGCCATAATATGGACATATTTAGTTTCCTCAGATGATTTGTAACGTTTTAAGTTCAGACATCCCTATGTCAGGTCATATGGAAAACCACTGGTACACCTTATTCCTCCTAGGTAAACTAGGCTTTGAAGATCTGGCATGTGTGTATTTGTTTTGAAGCAAATGTTACGCTGAACAATAATATGGATATTCACAGTCTGTAAACAGTAGAGATGCAGAGATATAAATATGTATCACAAAGTGTACCTGGGACATGGTCATGAGTGTAGACACCTCCCACCAACCAACCCCTAAACAAGATGACCAGACGATTGGTCACTGGTCGGTGTCAACACCCCTTTGTTCTGATAGAAAAGAGGAGATGCCAAGACAATGGTCAGTTCCCCTTTTACCATCCAAGCAGCAACATCTACCAAGGTTGAGAATTGATTACCCAGCTCATCGATCGAACTCTGATCAACCCTCGAACATTAATTGCAAGTATTCTTCCCCGATTCTACCTTATTTCTTGGGGGGCTGTATATTGTCTGTTTCTCTTTGAAACCTCTTTTTCTGTAAATATTTTATTTGCATCAACTTTTGACCTTTTCATTATTAAACCCTTATGTTAAAAAATGTTAACCTTGTCTCTAAAGCTCGTAATGCAAACTATAAATAAACCTGCCTTTTGAAGAGCGCTAAAGTTTGTGTAAGGCCTCTGAGCAGACGTGTGTGTGTGTGTGTGTGTGTGTGTGTGTGTGTGTGTGTGTGTGTGTGTGTGTGTTGCAGACGCTTATTCTGAAATCATAATTGGTATTGCTAAATGGAAGTCCTGACCCTTCCTAAAGAAAACATCAGCGGTGGCAGTTAAAGGGTTAATTGCGTAATTAGCCTAGTGACAATAGCTCTCGGGCTGCTGGCACCTAGATTGTGGTCCGGCAAGCTGGAAAATCTTTGTGTTGGGCGCAGCTGAGAGCGGCATTGTTGCGTAAGTGACAGCGTGGTGTGAGGTTGGCTGGTCCTTCGTTGCGAGGAGGGCAGGGATCTGACACGCTCGCGTTCATCACATATCGCCCCCCCCTTTTCCCTCTCACGCTTTTTCTCCCTAGCTATTGTATGCTGGGGTCCTTTACTATATGCTCATCTTTGAAATTTAGAAAATGGAAATTGAAATAGGTGGTCCAGAGACAAGTCTTTACGACAGGGGTCTTCAAACTACGGCCCTCCAGTTGTTCAGGAACTACAACTCCCATCATGCCTAGTCATGTCTGTGAATGTCAGAGTTTTGCAATGCCTCATGGGATGTGTAGTTCTGCAACAGCTGGAGGGCCGTAGTTTGAGGATCCCTGCTTTACGAGGTTTACCCCTTAGTTGCCACACTACAGGCGTTATATCCTCTCAGATTGTATACTGGATATGATATGCATGATCTAACATCTCAATGTATCTGTTGTGTTGCGGACTACAAACTGTTAATGTGATGACCTGGAATCGCCTGTTGAGATTTAAATAAAATATTTGAAAATAAAAAAGCAAAGGAGAAGGCCTTCAAAAAATACAAGGTTGAGGGATCATCGTCAGCATTCAGACTTTATAAAGAATGCAACAAGAAATGTAAGGGTGCAATTAGGGCGGCTAAGATAGAACACGAACGACACATAGCGGAGGAGAGCAAAAAAAAATCCCAAAAAATTCTATATGTTTTCTATTCTATAAGTATGTAAACAGTAAAAAAAAGGGAGGGCAGACCATGTTGGCCCCTTTAAAGCATGAGGAAGGACATCTGGTTACAAAGGATGAGGAGAATGCAAGGGTATTGAATTTTATTATTTTCCTCAGTCTTTACAAGGGAATCGGGGGGGGCTTCAGTAACCAAAACTGCAGTGTTTATCCTTATGATACATCACAGGAAGCACCTCCATGGTTAACAGAGGACAGAATTAAAATTCGACTTGGGGAAACAACATTAATAAATCACCGGGACCAGATGGCTTGCACCCGAGGGTACTTGGGGAACTCATGCAAGTAATTGCCAGACCATTGTTCCTAATTTTTACTGACTGGAATGGTACCAGCTGATAAAGGAAGGCCCGTAGACTTTTATCTTTATTTTGCTAAAGCATTTGACAGAGTTCCCTATAAACATAATGTCCATTGGCATGGACCATAGGGTGAGTACATGGATTGAATTGATGCATGGATTGAAAACTGGCTACAAGGGCGAGTTCAGGGGGTGGTGATGAATGGGAAGTACTCGGAATGGACAGTGGTGGGTAGTGGGGTCCCCCAGGGTTCTGTGCTGGGACCAATCCTATTTATTTTGTTCATAAACGACCTGGAGGATGGGGTAAACAGTTCAATCTCTGTATTTGCAGATGATACTAAGCTAATCGGGGCAATAATGTCTCCACAGGATGTGAAAACATGCAACTTGCAAAAAGATCTGAACAAATGAATGGGGTGGGCAACTACATGGCAAATGAGGTTTAATGTGGAAAAATTTTAAATAATGCATTTGGGTGGCAAAAATATGAATGAAATCTATTCACTGGGGGGAAAACCTCCTGGGGGAATCTAGGATGGAAAAGGACCTGGGGGTCCTAGTGGATGACGACAGGTTCCAATCGCCACCTCTGTTGGGGTGCACTCAATCAAGGATGAGGAACTTTTTCAGCGTGGGCTCCCCCTTATGTTTACATGGCATTGGCGAGGTCAGACCATTGTGTTGGTTCTGCCCTTCATCAGCAGGCCATGTGTTATGCGTCATGTCATTGGAGGGCAGGGCTCCATCACGTCTCACCCTGAGGTGGCGCCGTGCGCTCTGAGGACAGATTGTCCTTCCTGATCACAAACACGCATGCGACACACAGTATAAACAGTAAAAACAGGAGGACAGCCCATATTGGCCCCATGAGGAATGAGGAAGGACATCTGGTTACAAAGGATGGGGAGATGGCGAAGGTAATTGAATTCTTCTCAGTCTTCACGAGGGAATCGGGGTGGGCTTCAGTAACCAAGACTGCAGTGTTTGTCCTCATGGCTAAGAGGACAGAATTAGAAATGGACTTTGGAAACTTAACATGAATAAATCACTGGGACCAGATGGCTTGCACCCGAGGGTACTTGGGGGAACTGAGGCAAGTAATTTCCAGACCATTTTTCCTAATTTCGACTGACAATCTACTGACTGAAATGGTACCAGCTGATTGGAGAAAAGCCAATGTAGCACCAATATTTGAAAAAAAAAAGTCCAAATACATACCTGGGAATTACAGACATCAATATTAGGCAAGCACTTGGAGGGGATGATGAGGGAATATATACAAGATTTTAGTAATGAAAACGGTATCATTAGCAGTAATCAGCATGCTGGCTACAAGGGCGAGTTCAGAGGGTGGTGATAAATAGGGAGTACTCAGAATGGTCAGGGGTGGGAATTGGGGTCCCCCAGGGTTCTGTGCTGGGGCCAATCCTGTTTAATTTGTTCATAAACGGCCTGGAGGATGTGATAAACCGATCAATCTCTGTATTTGCGAACAACACTAAGCTAAGCAGGGCAATAACTTTTCCGCAGGATGTGGAAACCTTGCAAGAAGATCTGAACAAATTAATGGGGTGGGCAACTACATGGCAAATGAGGTTTAAAGTGGGGTTGCGGTCAAAAAAAAAAAAGGGGGCTTAAAAATCATAAAAAAAAAAAAATAATTGGAAAAAAAAAAAATGTTTTACTCACCTCCAAATGCCTGTTGCTATGGGGTCCCTCGTAGTCTGCCACCTTCATTGCCCGGGCTAAACGTCACTTCCCCCTCGGCGCCGCACAGTCATCTGGGACCTGTCACGTGTCCCAGATGACTGAGCGTCAAATCACGGCGCCGCTCGCGCATGCGCAGTGGGTGCCCGGCTGTGAAGCCACAGCCGGGTTCCCACATTAGTAATGCCGGCGGCTCGTGGAACGAGGGGGGGCCTCGTTCCCCCGCATCGCTGGACCCTGGGACAGGTAAGTGTCCGATTTTTAAAAGTCAGCAGCTGCAGTATTTCTAGCTGCTTTGCATTTGGGTGGCAAAAATATGAATGCAATCTACTCACTAGGGGGTGTACCTCTGGGGGAATCTAGGATGGAAAAAGACCTGGGGGTCCTAGTAGGTGATAGGTTCAGCAATGCCAAGCTGTTGCTAACAAAGCAAACAGAATATTGGCATGCATTAAAAATGGGATTAACTCCAGGGATAAAGTGATAATTCTCCCACTACAAGATTTTGGTCTGGCCTCACCTGGAGTATGCTGTCCAGTTCTGGGCACCAGTCCTCAGGAAGGATGTACTGGAAATGGAGCGAGTACAAAGAAGGGCAACAAAGCTAATAAAGGGGCTGGAGGATATTGGTTATGAAGAAAGGTTGCGAGCACTGAACTTATTCTCTCTGGAGAAGAGACTCTTGAGAGGGGATTTTCCGATTTTTGCGGAAGGGAGTTTAGTAAGACACGTGGCCATTCACTAAAATTAGAAGAAAAGAGGTTTAACCTTTAAGCTGCGTAGAGGGTTCTTTACTGTAAGAGCAGCAAGGATGTGGAATTCCCTTCCACAGACAGTGGTTTCAGTGGGGGGGGGGGGGGGCATCGATAGTTTCAAAAAACTAATAGATGAGCACCTAAACGACTGCAACATACAGGGATATACAATGTAATGCTGACATATAATCACACACACAGGTTGGACATGTACTCACTTTTGTTGCCAGCGGTTTAGACAGTAATGTGGTCAGTTGTTCTAAGGCAGGGGTGCCCAACCAGTGGCCCAGGGGCCACTTGTGGCCCGCGGAGCCCTCTGATGTGGCCCGCGACCTCTTGCTCTGGAATGGCAGGTTGGCAAGCCCAGATTGCAGGTTGCCAACCCGCCATCCCAGAGCATCAGTGTTGTAAATGAAGCCAAAGGTAGAGGAAGCGAGCGCCTGCAAAGCCGCATAAGCCAACGCTTCCTGTATAGCGCCGGCTCCTGTCATAGGCAGAGTGATACCAAATGCGCTCTGCCTGGGACAGCAGCAGCTGGCGATAACTGAATGGAACTCACTAAAATCGCAGTGTATGTAAGGGCATATCTGTTCTGCAGTAGTTACTGGGCTGCTTTCAAACTGATCCGCAGGTGCACCTGCGGGTTACCTGCACTGAGCCATAGACTTCTGGTTTTACCTGCGGGTTGGGGCGCTTTCAGAAAGTGCACCAAACCTGCAGGATATAATATAATTGTATGGCAAAGTGCAGCTAACCCAGAGGAAAACCACAGCGGAACCGTGCTTCCCCCTGCGGCGTGGGTAGACCACAAACCATCAGTGTAAAAGCTGCCTTAGGTCCCTTTTTACACGTTCGGTCCAACCCAATCGGACCCTCTATTCACCTCTATGGAGCGGCAGATGAAAACAGACTTGTGTCCGTTTACACCTGCCTACCTCAGATCCAATCTGCTAAAAAAAAAAAAAAGTGGATCCGTCCCCTTCCATCTGGTAGAGTGGGCTGTGTCTATGTCCACTCTGCATATGCTCTGCACTCTGCATCCACTCTGCATATGCATATACGGACCTGTCATCCGCCCACTCTGCTCATTGTGGCCCACGACTGATTACTAAGTTGCTTAAGTGGCCCTCGCTCTTCAAAAGGTTGGGCACCCCTGTTCTAACGGGACATCAAATTTACACTTTTATACAAGCTATACACTCACTACTTTAAATTGTAGCAAAGTGTCATTTCTTTTTAATTAGTTTTTATTGAATATTCAACAGTCAAAACATTGACAAATACAAAATTTGAGAGTCACACAATAGTACATTGTATTGTATTGCTCATTCATCTAGGAATACAAAATTACCTTTTAATAGTGTAAAACACATGAAATTCCTTCACTTATTGGAATATGTGATTTTATATTTATTTTCAATCCCTTCCTGAGTATTGGTGGTACCGGCACCCCTAATGGGAACTAACTGTGTCACGGACCACATGGCTGCACCAGTGGATATCAGCGTTTGAGACCACCTGTCTATTTGCTTTTATGTACCACCAAGCATCTTAAGCCAGAATTTCCAATGTTATTTAGTAGGATAATGCGTTGGCCAAGTTTCCCAACGGGAATTCAATTTGGGCATATTGTGTGCCTTAATGGCAAAGAATTTTTCGTAAAAATTACTGTGTTTGATCTCTATGGATAACTTCTGATAGAAGGGGTGTGTCTTTGGATTTCCATTTAGAAGTTATAGTTAACTTTTCTGCTATCAATATATGTGTAACTAGAGATCTATATTTTTTTGGGAGCGAGTCCACCTCCTACATTAAGGATGGTAAGTTGTGGCGTGGGTACAATGATTACTCCTGTTACTTTGTTTAGCAGGGCGAATACTTCTTTCCAAAAGTTTTTAATCACTTTACAATTCCATAAAATGGGTAGGATGCCACCTCTCCCCCCACACTCCCTCCAACAATCAGGGGAGGAGTCTGGGTAGATCTGCGCCAATCTTACTGGAGTTAAAGTGGTGTTTCCCCCAAAATGACAACATTATGTGTATTTACATTAAATCTGACAATGAAAAATAATTTGTATGAATAAAAAAAAAAAAAATTCACTTACCTATTTCTCCCTGTTGCTAGGTGGTCCCACGAAATCTGCCTCTTCCTCAGCCCGGGCTAGAAACGTCACTTCCCCTCGGCAGTCAGTCATCTGGGACACGTGACAGGTCCCAGATGACTGTGCGGCGCCGCTCGCGTATGTGCAGTGGGTGCCCGGCTGTGAACCCACAGCCGGGTGCCCACAGTCAGGATGCTGCGAGCGGAGCGGGGAACGAGGGGGGGCTTCATTCTCCCGCATCGCTTGACCCTGGGACAGGTTAGTGTCCGATTCTTAAAAGTTTGTAGCTGCTGACTTTTAAAAACATTTTTTTGATGGGAACACCTCTTTAAGTAAGTTCTATATATTAATTCCCAGTGGTTTACACAGTGGGAGTATTTGAAATGGGATTGGGTGGTGGCTTTTTGCCATTCCTTTTGCATAAATGGAGTTTCCAGTTCCCTTTCCCAATTTTGCATATATGTGGCTTTCTGGAACTTCCCGCTATATTGTAGCTTGTTGTAAAACCACGACAGTCCTTTTGTACTGTCTCAGTCCGACTTCAAGCGTGACCAAGTTTCTCTATATATATATATATATATATATATATTATAATGCAAATTTGTGTTGTTTTTCTGGAAATAAGTTAGTTGGATATAGGAGAATGAAGTAGGTTTGGGATGTTTATTTACTAATTCTTTATAGGTCTGTATTCCTTCTCTTGTCCATTGGTGAGTATTTAAATTTGGTATAATATGTTCGTAAATCTGCAGAGGTATGTCCGTACATTTATCTGTAGTGTCTTGAGGTACTATGCTATGTAGGTGCTTCCACGCTGCTAGTGTGGCATCGATAGAGGGAAAGGGTTTATGGATTAGTTCCTTGTGAGTCAGACTCGACAAGAGCAGTGCGGACAAATCATTATTGCCCACCATACACCCCTCAACCTGGACCCACAGTTTGTCGGAGTTGGGATCTATCCATGCCCTCCTCTGGTCTAGGCGAGCTGCATAATAGTAGTTTTTGAGATTAGGGAAATTTACTCCACCATTTGATTTGTGTTTCAATAACATAGGAAATTAAATCTTAGACATTTTCTTCCCCATATGAAACTTCTAAATAGTTTATCTACGTCCTTAAACAATTGGTCTGGTACAATTATGGGTGTGGTTCTAAAATAGTATATGATTTTAGGTAACAGTGTCATCTTAAGAGCAGCTATTCTTCCTACCCAGGACAATTCGTATTTTGCTATGTGCTGCAGGTTTTGTTTGATTACCTCTAGTAGTTTTAGGGAAATTGGCTTGGTTGCTGTTGGGAATGATAGTGTGACCTAGGTATGCTAGGATGTGTGATACCCATTGGGATGGAAAAGTGTCTTTAAGTTGGTTTTTCATTGTTTTGGTTAATCCAATAGGTAGGATAGAAGACTTATTAGAGTTCAGTTTTATAATAAGATGCCAACCCAAAGTCATCTAGAATCGTTTGTAGCTTACTCAGCGAGGAGGCCGGACTGGTTTGTGTCAAGACAACATCATCAGCAAATAACCCAATTTTATGGGAGTAGCTACCTATTTCAATACCTGAGATTGAGTCGCAAGATCTAATGGCTTCCGCCAGGGGTTCCATTATTAAGGTGAATATCAATGGCGAGAGAGGACACCCCTGGCGAGTATCGTTAGTTATGCGGAACATGTCTGATAGCACATTAGAATTAAATGCTCTTGCTGTGGGCTTTGTGTATAGAGCCATGATTGCTTTGAGTATCGTGCCTTTCAGGCCAAATTTTTGTAAAGTCGCACCCAGGAACCCCCAATGTATTCTATCAAATGCCTTTTCGGTGTCGAGTGTCAGTACTACAGTGGGGGTTCCTCTGGTCTCAGCCACTAACTGAGAAACCATCGCTACCTGGAGATTTAGATAATGGAAGTTTTTTTGATTGTGTTTTTAAAATTTCCTTTTCTAAAATTGGGGAGTTCAGAAGCTCTAGATCTGCATTGTTAAGCTTGGGTAGTGTTACTGAGTCTAAAAAAGAATTTATGTTGTGTGCGTTGGGTTGTGGGGTTTTGGGATCAGAGGCTAGATTATATAGGTCACTGTAATATTTTTGGAGAGTATTGGCAATTTGTGTTGGGTGAAATACTGTTTTCCCCGTATGAGGATCAGTTATGTGAGTTAGCCTAGAATGTTGCTGCTTTTTTCGTATGTAATTTGCCAGCAGCTTTCCAGCTTTGTTACCATGAGCGTAATAATTGGCCTTATAGCGTTTTGGTGAGTTTGTGTGCTCTTCTAATAGAGTCTATTGTTGTCTACAGTTTAAAAGTTTCCTTGTGATGTTAGGGGAGGGATTTTGTTTGTTGTGTTTTTCTTGGATGTTTAGAGTAGACAAAAGAGTAGTAATTTTGGTAACCTCTGCCTCTTTTCCCTTGCTGCAGCTTGTATCAGCAAGCCCCTACTAAATGCTTTATGAGCACACCAGAGATACGTTACATTAGTTTCTGCATTATCATTAAAGGGTCACTTTAATTTTTTTTTTTTTAAATAACAAACGTGTTATACTTACCTCCACTGTGCAGCTCGTTTTGCACAGAGTGGCCCCGAACCTGGTCTTCTGGGTTCCCTCTGCGGCTGTCTCTGCTCCCTCCCGCAAGGACTCCACAACTTTATGCAAGCTCCCTCGACTTTTGAGGGGTCAGGCCGGCATTGTCAGATGTTTTTACCTTTACAACCCCTTTATGCTGAAAGTACTCCTCAATTTTTAGATAAATGTCCCTTGTGAGGTGGGTTAGAAAGTAAGGATATATTGTTCCTCCATAAATATGCAGGGTTGCAAGATTGCTGTTCATTTATGGTGATAGTCACTGGGGCATGGTCCAACCATGTTATATTGTGAATCTGTACTTCCAGGGTCTTTTGTAGAAGGGAGAGATCTGAGAGGATCAAATCAATCCTCGAGTAGGAATTATGAGGAGCTGAAAAGTGCGTATAATCACATTCAGAGGCATTCATGCACCTCCATGTGTCATACAGGTTGGAATCTGTGAGGAATGCTTTGATTTCATACCTATGTATGCTTTTAGAGGAGGAGCAGTCCATGGATTTATCTACTACACAATTAAAGTCTCCACTTATAAGTAAGGAACCTTTGCTGTGTTTTTGTATTCGTTGATAGAGACACTTTAAAAATGATGCTTGTCCTGTATTGGGTGCGTAAAGGTTTACTATGGTATACATTGTGGTGTTTAGCTCACAGACCAGTATGATATATCTGCCTTTCAGGTTTTCATGTTGAGTAAATGCAATATTTTCATTCACTGCGATCAGTGTGCCCCTTTTTTTTTTTTTAGATGTGGCACATGCCTGGAATATATGGGGAAAGGATTTGTCTGTGCATTTGGGTTGATTATTTTGAGAAAAATGGGTCTCTTGAACACACAGTATGTCTCCTCCTTTTTTTAGCTTTTTTGCTTCTTACCATAATGCTCGCCTTTTGAATGGGCTGTTTAACCCATTTGCGTTTTATGGAGATTAATTTAATGGTCATTTGCGGTCTGTGAGATCAGTGCTGAATGTGTAGCAATGACATTGAATATAGATTGCAGTACATTTCTTTTACCTGTAGGTGGCAGCATTGGGTAGGAGTTGAAATGCTAGAAGATATGATTCCTGTGTACTTCTGCTTGGTCTGCATTCACATACAGTGTCCAGAGCAAATATTCTTTGCATCTTGGTGGTACATGTAAAATAAAGAAAACTGAAAGAACATAGAAACAGGTACAGCGAATTAAACAGAACAGTAAGTGCGAAAAGTTTCTGCTTCTGCACATTAGGGGGTTCCATGCTCCCAAGATCCAGTGCCTAATACAGGTTGGGTACAAATATACTGAGAAGCTACTTGCTTCTATTAGGTTTTCCTCCATTTCCCATGTTTAGCTTTCTGCCACTCCTGGGGTATTTTGTGAGAAGGTGGTGGTGTGTGGGGTTCCTCATCATCCGGGAGAAGCTGCCATTGCCTGGCCAGTTTCAAGCCGTTTTCAAGGTTGGTGATGACAAATGTTTTATTGTCTTTTGTGACAATCATTTTAGTTGGAAATCCCCAGGTATATGGTATTTTATGGTTTTGTAGGAGCTTTGTCAGCGTAGATGTCAGAGTATACAGAAATGTCTGCATAGGGATCAGGTAATGGGGAGTTTTTCCTGGAATATCTCATCAGGTCTTCTTTCACATGAAAGAAATGGATGCGTGCAATGACATCTCTGGGCACTTTATCTGGTAAATGCTTCGGTTTGGGTAAACGGTGTGCACGATCTACAATCGCCTCCCTCTGATGTTTCAGGCAGCAGTGTAGATATGAACTTTTGTACATATTTCCTGAGGTCTGCAGGCATTAAATCTTCAGTCACCCCTCTCAATTTTACATTGTTTCTAGAGGATCTTCTAAATCTGCCATTTTACTTTTGATCACTTGTATTTCATACTCTGCCTCATTTATATGCGTCCACAAGCTTATTATGGGCCGCAGCAAATTCCCCCATCTTGTCCTCAGTATGGGATACTCTTTCACCTATGGCAGTCACTTCAGCTTTCAGCTGAGTTCTGCATTCCATCAAGTGCCTGTGCAGAGAGCCCCTTAGGGCTCTTTCACACGGGGCGGATCCGTAATGATCCGCCCCGTAAAGATCCGCTGCTCAAAGATGACAAAGATCACACGGCAGATGACAGGGTGGTCCCTGCACACTGTGCAGGGTTACCGCCCTGTCAGATCTCCGCTCTCCTCTATGGGGGATCCGATGAACACGGACCATCTGTCCGTGTTCATCCGATCCGCTCTGCAGACAGATGGAAAAATAGGGTTTTCCTTCGTCTGCAGAATCGGACCACAGCGGAGACGGACGATATCGGGTGTCAGTGGATACCGGTCCCGGTATCGGTCGTCCCTGTTAGGAGCCATTCCACCGCGGCCGCGCCGCGGGTTGTAGGCCTCGGCGCCATCTTGGGACCCACGAGCTTCCAGGCTGTAGAAGTCAGAAGTCAAGCTTTTTTGGGCCCCTTTCGTGCTTTCTTTTGTACATCTTGCCGATGGGTGTTAGCTGAGTTGTTAGGCAGGCGGTATCTCCTCACAGTGCCTTCTGGTGTCGCTTCTAGTTGCTGGATTGCACTGGTCTCTCCTGGAGATTTCTCCTCACGCTGCAATCACCTCAGCTGCCGGCCACGCCCCCGCAAAGTGTAATTTCTTCAGCGTTGTCACATGAAAAGATATAATAAAATGTGAGGGGTGTACTCACTCTTGTGACATACTGTATGTGTGTGTATACAGTAGAGTTGTGCTCATAAGTTTACATACCCTGGCAGAATTTTTTATTTCTTGGCCATTTTTTTTTTTTTTTTTTAGAAGATATGAATGATAACACAAACTTTTTTTCTTTCGCTCATGGTTCGTGTTTGGCTGAAGCCATTTATCATCAATCAACTGTGTTTACTCACACAAGTTGACACAAAGGGGTCTAAATGGCTATTAAAGGTAACCACCCTCACCTGTGATCGGTTTGCTTGTTATGTGTGTGTGTGTGTATATATGTTAGTCAATGAGTTTCTGGACTCCTGACAGACCCTTGCATCTTTCATCCAGTGCTGCACTGATGTTTCTGGATTCTGAGTTATGAGGAAAGCAAAAGAATTGCCAAAGGATCTGCGGGAAAAGGTAGTTGAACTGTATAAAACAGGAAAGGGATATAAAGAGATATCCAAGGAATTGAGAATACCATTTAGTAGTGTTGAAACTCTAATCAAGAAGTGGAAAATGAGGGGTCCTGTTTAAACCAAACCAAACCATAGTAATTTGGAGTGATGAGACCAAAAATTTAGCTTTTTGGCCACAGCCATAAACGCTTTAATTGATGAGGAATCAACAAGGCCTACGATGAAAGGTACACCATTCTTACTGTGAGACACGGAGGTGGATCGCTGATGTTTTGGAGATGTGCAAGCTACTAAGGCACAGGAAATTTGTTCAAAATTGATGGCAAGATAAATGCAGTATGGTTATCAAAAAATACTGCAGGAACATTTGCACTCATCAGCCAGGAAGCTGCTCATGGGACGTACTTGGACATTCCAACATGACAATGATCCAAACCACAAGGCCAAGTTGACCTGTCATTGGCTACAGCAGAATAAAGTGAAGGTTCTCAGTCTCCTGACCTCAATATCATTGAGCCACTTTAGGGAGATCTCAAACGTGCAGTTCATGCAAGAAAGCCCAAGAATTTACAGGAACTGGAGGCCTTTGCCAAGAGGAATGGGCAGCATTACCATCTGAGAAGATAAAGAGCCTCATCCACGAATACCACAAAAGACTTCAAGCTGTCATTGATGTTAAGGGGGGCAATACACGGTATTGTCAGATGTTTATCCTGAAATTAACAGTATTATATTTATGGAAATATGCAAAAATCTATGGTTTTAGATTTTCACCTCCTTTCCATAAATCAACCAAATAATTCAAATTTGTTTATCCATGCTAGTTTGAAGACAAAAAGGGAATACATCGGTGTGCTAAAATATATATATATATATATATATATATATATGTGTGTGTGTATATATGTATGTGTGTGTGTGTGTGTGTGTGTGTGTGTGTATATATGTATGTGTGTATATGTGTATATATATATATATATATATATATATATATATATATATATATATATATATATATATATATATATATATATATATATATATATATATATATAATATATATATAATTATAGTGTGTATGTGCAAATCAATATACGCTTATTGCGATTTATTTTTTGGTAAAAAAAAAATAATGTGTAGAAGAATACATATCGGCCTAAACTGAGGAAATTTTTATTTATTTATTTTTTTATATTTTTGGGGGATATTTATTATAGCAAAAAGTAAAAAATATTGCGTTTTTGTTTTTCAAAATTGTCGCTTTTTTTTGTTTATAGTGCAAAAAATAAAAAAGAGGTGATCAAATGCCACCAAAAGAAAGCTCTATTTTTATGGGGAAAAAAAAGGACATCAATTTTGTTTGGGTGCAAAGTCGCACGACCGTGCAATTGTCAGTTAAAGCGATGCAGTGCCGAATCGCAAAAAAGTTCTCTGGTCAGGAAGGGGGTAAAATCTTCTGGGGCTGAAGTGGTTAACGAATAGGTCCCTTGTTTTCCCATCAAAGCCCATTCCACCAGGGCTGTTGATGTGTCCTGGTCTTGTCAGCATCAAGCATCTTTATTCCGGATTTGCCAGGCCCATTATATGGCCCTCTGTTAACACAGAGGCTATCACAGCGATCACGTGATCGTGAACCAGGAGTCCTGGTTTCCGATCATTACTACGAGACCCAGGGCTATCTGTGAAAGCCTAGTCTTTGTGCTGGGAGCGCACTGTGCAGCCTCTTTCTCAGCTCAAACACTGGTAGTCATATTTGTGTTAAAGAAGAAAACCCATCCGCATATGAGTATAGGCAGGAAAGGGTTTAATCCTTGTGTTTCTTGTGGGTCGTTTGGCAGTTCTCTGTTATGTTGTTGCCCACTCATTCTTGTTGGGTACTTCCAATGGACTATTAATACAAGTCCTGTAACGTACAATTATGATAAGTTTTTATTTTTTTGCTGTCAATTTTCTATTTTGGAGAAGCCCCCACCAGATCTTGATGACTTCTTATTGCTTACCAAAAAACTGTTTTTTGCCAGTGGTCAATCACCTGAGGGTAGGAGCATATAACCCATATTCTGTGAAATCTTATGTACTATGCTGTACTCAAACAAGAATTACAGGTAATGTAATATACCTTTTTAACTGTTTACACACTACTCTGTAGAAGAGGCTGTGAACCATTGACCTGAATGATCAGACGTTCAAACCATAGTAACTAAAGTTTCCATTTCTCTTATGCAAACGCTTGCCCTTCTGTACATTCTGCATTGAAAATACTGAACCCCGCAACAATGATACTTTTGGCGGTGTAAGGAAACGCCAACCTTGGATAGATGTGAAATGTAGCCAGGCACCATAATGCATATGGCGCAGAAATGCCCCACACTATTTAGGTTTTGTAAGAAAATTTTAGACACCATAGTGTTTGGGATATTGCTTGCACCAGCAGCATTCCGATTTATGGAAATACGGTAGTTGGTAGAAAAAAACTGGCATACCAATTATATAGGAGTTCACAAAGATGTATAAAATCGTGGGAGAGTTCGTTGAAAAGACCAGACCTAACACAACCTACCTGATACAGCAAAGGCTACAAAGATGCACATAATCCCATGTAACTATGTTACATGCAGGGAAGGGAACCATGCTCAAGCAGATACTAAAGCAAGCAGCGTACTAACAAAATTGATTATTTGTTGATTTTTAAAATGACAAAAACCAACGTCTCCTTTTATAAAGTACAAGTTTATATTGTGAAAAAAATAAACAATGCAGCATGTAATGTTAACCTATAAATTTTGTTACTTGACAGCTCCTTATCTTCCAGATTGTTTTCTATTTCTCATCTTTTAGGAAATGGTGCGGGGTAACAGATATCGCACAATACACTGGTCATTTGTGGCGTCTATTGAGCCTTCCAGAGTCGTGCAGGTCCGGTGCCCTGAAATGGTATCGAAGGGAAATCTTTACGGTCAAGTGACTGTTCGAATGCACAGCAAGCAGGTGATTGACAAAGTTCCTTTTGTGTAGGGTATGTGTTATATGTGTGATAGCGATGACCTGTAGTGGGTGGAGGTTAAATCATATGCATCAAAGATAGAATGCATATTCTTTGCCAGAGCTTAGTTTATGGTAGATATAAGCAGCCAATTCTGGGCTTCAATAACATGCATGTAAAAAAAAAAATTAGAAAAATAGACACAAAAACCTGCTTTATACAGCTAAATGAGAGGAATCAGAACAAACAGAACAAGGACACCCAAAAAAAGACTAGCGCAATGAAATTGTGACTTTTTTAGCTTAATTGGGCAAAGCAGAAAAAAAATTCCAGTTCTAGATTTGCAGCTCTGATCACTGGAACTGGAGGCCTTTGCAAGGTTAATCTTATCACCAGTAGATAAGGATTACTTATAAGGTGCAGGTCACAGTCTATGGCTGTCCATTAGGCACTCTGCTTCTTAAAGGGATAGTTCACCCTTTTCCACAAAACTACCTATGCAGATAAGGGGCATCTGTAGAAAACAAACTGTGCAACTCTGACTAAAGTTGATCAAAGCCCTTGCTATAGGCCCATTTACATATATTATGAAGCCTGACTGGAATACTCCCAGGACATTGCTAGGTACTTCCAGGACATTTCTAATTGAGGTCTAGTCATCTTCCACTATCACAGAAGTGAATTCTCAAATGCTGAGCTCAGAGCTACTGCATCAAGGGAGAGTACTTTGCAACATCCTGGGAGTATTCCAGTCAAGTTTCATAAGGTATGTATATGGCCTGCACCTATAGAAAGGGTATTTATCTTTAGTCAGAGCTGCACAGTTTGTTTTAATCCAAAAAACCTCTTACCTGCATAGGCAGTTTTTTTTGTAAAGGTGAACTATCCTTTTAAGGCTTATTGGAAATCTTCCATGTGATGTGCGGTATAGCTCCTTGGACAGGTGTCTGTTAAGGAGATTTGCCTAATCACAGTGGTGCAGCATATCTATCTATTACACTGAAGTTGGTGCAGCAATTTCCATCTTTCAGCAACTACATTATATGCACTCTTTTATTATATTTTGCATTAATTAGCACTGCATATTATCTTGGTGTGCATTATAATTTGGAATCAACACATTTGTACTGACTGCTGATTTATTATTTTGTGTGTTCTAGCATGGATTTTGCCTAATATTTGAAAAATATAGAATTCTATAGAAAAAAATCTATTTAGTACGTAACATTCAGTAAAGGGAAAAATCTATATGCAGTATATCACATAAATATATACAAGAAGATAAACGGACCTTGGACAATGATAGGTAATGCAATAAGGGTGAATTGAGATGTGGAGCATAAGATGGTGTTAGAACCTATTGTATTTCCACTTTTGCAGCCAAATTGGGATAAAACCTTCTTTATATTTGTTACATGTCCCCATTCACATAACATGGAGAAAAAAAAAAAGAATTAATACAATTTGCAACTTACCTTTTTTTTAGATGCTCAGTTTTGGACCTTCCAGCCTTGGCAGCTGTGTTTTGCCATAATTACCCCCTCAGATATCTTCATTATTGTAATTAGATTTGAACACTTGTGTGTCCTAAGAAAGAGTTAAAGGTGCAGAGACTTTAATGCAGAGTTATTAAGAACAGATTTAGGACAGGCTCTATCTAAAAACCTTTCAATAAGCCATGACACCACCTCTTGAGGTAGAATTTTTAATTTTTTTTGGCAAGCTTTGTTAATGGGAACACATAATAAACATAGTGTGTTTTTGTCAAATTTGACTTTAAAATGGGAATACGCTTTGAGGACTAGTTCACACTGAAATGCAACCATTCTTGTGCGGTCTGTTATGACTACCCATTCATTTGAATGGGCTGCAAATTGCACTGAATCATGGAAAAAGTAGTGCAAGCAGTACAGTAGTAGATTTGTTGGCTTCAGGTACCACTGCATTTGCAATCTGCGTTTGTGGGTCCATTAACAATTCATTGGCACCTGGATGCAGATCACAAGGGTTCACCTATGGTTTGGAAAAATGCACATGGTTCCTGCACTCCGTTTTGGTGTCAACCAGCCTTTAGAATAGCATGAGCTAATGCACAAAAAAGATGGCAGGGCTTTAGTGCTGTACAGGTTGGGTCAGATAAATCAGAGGATAGAAGGCTGGGATATGACTTAAATGAAAGTTGCATGTGGTGATACTAGATGTGAAAAGATGAGCAGGGAGGAATGTACGGTGAGGTATTCTGAGGCCGAGCTGGCCATACACGGATCAAATTTCTCTGTGGGTGGTCGAACAGTAACTGCATCCAGTCAGCAGTATTTTGACAGGTCCTGGCTGTCAGAATACAAGAGCCAGCAGAATAGTCATCCATCTGTGCTGTTTAGTGTAGATGGAGGAATCTGGTTATGTGTTTTTGTTCGGCCCGCTCTATAGTATGAGTAGGCCCAAAGGCTGTTGGACTGTCATGTTTCAAGCAACTATCAAATTGTATGTATTTTTTGTGTGTTTAAAGTATTTGGGGCCAACTAATTAGCCGCTCTCTTTAAAAAGCCTACTGCATATTACAGTCACTAGAAAATAAATATCCGTTTTACTTCACTCACTGTTCTTTGCTTGCTGCTGTTAACTGTGATTACAGACCCTAATAATCTATGATCGATTTGGCCGAGTTGAATGCGGAAAGGATAAGCCACGGGATGTGTTGGAGTATGTTGTTTTTGAACGTCACTTGGTAAACCCATATGGAGCATGGAGAATGCATGGAAAAATAGTTCCTGCCTGGGCACCACCTAAGGAGCCCATTGTTAAGGTAAGTACAGGTAACATAAAAAAGGCCACAATTTTATGTTTAGTGTATGGTTCTTGAGCTAGTTAACTCTGGCAGTGCAATAAAAGATTTCAGTTTATCATGATTGAGCCCTGGTTCACACCTATACGTTGGAAACACAGGATTTTCTGCATTTCCCACAGTGCATTGCAATTGCACGGCTGCGGGTGTCAGTGTTCTCTTAACGCCCCCCGAAACATATCGCAAAGCCCAGTGCGATTGCCAGAATCACATTGCAAGGGTGTGCACACCCATGTCATGCAATTCAGTTGCAGGGGGAAATGGTCCTGCGCCACTTTGATGCAATTTTTTGTTACAGCAATACAAAATGTATGGCTGAAATTGCACCGCACAGACTTCGCATTTGCACAGGAAGTGGTGAACCCAGGCTCAGCCAAAAATAAAATAAGGCAATTTCTGAATAGTTGCTGTTTATAAAGCACTGTGCATCTTTGTCCTTTTGATTGAGGCTCCAAACACATAAGCATTGTAAAATATTTGCTAGTCTAAAAGACCATCCACTTCAACAAGCATGTACAAAGCATTAATACGTTTTAATTTGGTTTGGAGGTTTATTCTTTAACCTCTTCCGGACCGCTCCAGGTACATTTACTGCAGTAGGGCGGCCTCTCTGTGCAAAATCACTTACTTGTGCGTGATTCGAGCCCGCGGACTCGACGGTGATCGGATTAGATTCAGAACCGATCAATCGTCAGGTCCAGGCCAATGATTTATGGCCTGGATCTGCTGATCGGTTTTGACGAATGGCAGACCGTCCTGTGCCTGTGTTTACAAGATGATGCAATCTTCTCTCCTGGAGTCCTTTTTGGTTCCAGCGTGAGAGAAGAGAGCATCTATTGTAAAAGCACTTCAATGACACCAGAACACACAGGCACATTTAACCCTTTGACCCCCCCCCCCCCCCCCCAGGTTAACCCTTTAACTCTGTCAGTGTCACTAGGTACAGTGTACAGATTTTGTACTTATCACTGTATTGGTGTCACTGGTGAAGCTAGATGGCATTAGTCTCAGTTCCAGATAGGGTCAGGGTACCCGCCATTATAGTCCTTAATACATTTTATTTAACCCCCTGATCTCCCCAGTTAACCCTTTTACTGCCCTGTCCCAGTGTCATTAATACAGTGTACAGATCTTTTTTCTGATCACTATATTAGTGTTATGAGTGATGCCATCTAGCACCAATCCCAGACAGTGTCAGATTGGCCGCCACATATTCACGAATACATTTTAACCCTTTGATTGCCACTAACACACTATACACCTCCATTACTAGTATAGCCTGAACGGATTAATATCTCTGATCAAAACTATACTAGCATCCCCAATAGTCCCAAAAAAGCAGCGTTAGCAGAATGAGCCCCGGCACCTGCGTTTAGCCCCCCATCAAGTGCAGTGTCAGTAGATCACTGTCACTTTTGATACACAGCACACAAAACTGCCGCGTTGGCAGAGTCGGGCCTGATCTCTGCTAGCGCTAGCAGTTAAATATTTTTTACCCGGCGAGTCACACTAGGTACCTTTTTTAAATTTATTGGCCAAAATGTCAAACAAAAGGTACACTAGTGAAGAGGCCTACAGGATAACTGAGCATGACAGATGAGAGCGATGGGTAGACCTCACTGTCAGAATCAGGCTCTGTATTCTAACCTGTAGAGAGCAGCAGCACCCTGACAGATGGCTCTAATAACGAAGTAGAGTTTCCTGCTAAGGTCAGGTGCACCTGACCCTGTTCGCAGGTTGCGAAGGGTGCTAAAATCGCATGGTTCTCGTATGCAGCAGAGTGACCGTACCAGTGCCGCTCTACCTTCTGGTGAACTGGTGAGCCCCAGCGGCCTTGTACATTCTGGCCACAGACCAACCAACACTGCAGTAACACTTGGTGGCATGGCAAGTCCTAGAAGTGCAATTCAAGCTGATGTGGTGGCTAGCACAAGTAGTGTCCCACAACCACCAAGAATTCCAACAAAGGCCCACAGTGCCCTTTAGGGCTGAAACAACTAATCGATTAATCGACAACTAATCGATTATGCAATTAATCGATTACTATTTTCATAATCGATTAATCGGCCAGTAACCTAATGGGGTTAAAAAAAACTAAAATGAGCCCTTTATAGTACAAAAAGAGCAAATAATTGCTACTGTAAATATTACTTTCACGGTTCTACAGTAACAAAATTAACCCCTACTGTAGTGATTATCTGCTTTTTATTTTTTTTTGTACTATAAAGGGCTAATTTTCGTTTTTTTTAACCCCTATTATGTTACTAAACGTCTCAGGCCTGGTTCACACCTATGTGTTTTTTGGTGCTTTTTGCAGTTTATTTACATGGTTTACTATGGGACACGTTCACATCTATGCTTTTTTCAGCCGCTGCTGTTTGAAAAGGGTCAGGGACTTTTTTTTAACACAAAACGGTGCTTTTTTGGTTCAATATACTTCAATGGAGAAGCTGCAGAAAAGCATGTAACGTGTTTTTGCAGCAATTTGTGTTTTTTAATCTGCCCAACAACTAATTGGCAAAAAAAAGTATCTCTCTTCTGTCTGTTATTCTCAAAGTGGATTAAATATTTTGCTCCCTAACCATATAGTTGGTTATTTATATTTACCACTGCATAGAGATATTTAAGAATAAATTGCTTTTTTTTTTTTTTTAAACTTTACATATTATCTAAATTATACACCATACTTTTTTTTTTTTTTAAGATTATTAACCGATTTATCGATTATTCGAAAAAATTATCGACCAACTAATCGATTATGAAAATAATCGTTAGTTGCAGCCCTAGGGCCCTTACTGATGCGCTTGCAAATCCTGATTGGCAGTCCACAAATTCTGCAACGCTCATACCCCCCCCCCCCCTTGTTTTCAAACCTTTTTGTTCCCAGCAAGCGTGCCAGATTCGGGGTCAAAAATGCATAAGCTCTGTGACAGGACAACAGGCTATACATGGAGTTTTCTAGTTTATGAGGGAAAAGATAGCAGCATGGAGCCCCGTGACTGACCAGACTACATGGAGAGCAGCGGCAGGATTGTTTGGGAATTGGTGTCACCCTTATTCGGAAAGGGGTACCACTTGTCTGAGGATAATTATTACACAAGCGTGCCACTTTTTAGACACCTTTTTGAATTTAGAATAGGTGCATGTTGCACTGTGGGGCAAAATGGCTTGTAAATTCCAGAATTAGATGGGGGGGCCTTCTTGAGAAGTAATGAATTGCTTGCAGTGAGTTGGAAGGACAAACGGAACATTTTTGTTCTGTCTTCCATTCACGCAGCTTCGAAAGTCCAAACTGCAACGGTGAATGGTGTTGTTGAGAAGGCCCTCTGTGTCCACGAATACAACCTTTAAAATGGGATGGGTGGACTTCAATGACCAGATGATGGGGCCATACTTAGTTGCCCGTAAGGCCAGGCGCTGGTACAAGAAAGCGTGTGTGTGTGTGTGTGTGTGTGTATATATATATGTATATGTGTGTGTGTGTGTGTGTGTGTGTGTGTGTGTGTGTGTGTATGTATATATATATATAATATATATATATATATATATATATATATATATATATATATATATATATATATATAATTTCATATATTCCAAACGGCTTTGTTCAATACTTATGTACTGTACAAAGTGTCAGGAAGAATTGGATGCTTCCTAAAATTCCAGGAATCGATCATCACTGCCCTTTTGTATCCAGAAGGTGCATCCCAATATCCCAACCCAGGGTGCCAATATCCCATCCCAGATGCAGTGAGCCGGTTGCATGAGAGGCATTTTCCAGATGTCCTCCCTTGGTATCCCTACCCAAAGAGCACCCCAAAAAAGATGTGACTGTAGCAAACGCGGATATTGGCGTGATGCCCGCTATTTTTGGCCCTCCTGTCCTGGCCAACCTGGTCTCTGCATCCAGGACTGTTTCCGTCGCTACCACACACTAATGGATTTTTTGTTTAGGGTACAGCACGGCACAGTCTAGGGCACACATTCACAAATGGTCTGGAAAGATGATAGATGGCTATCGCATTTTGAGTTTTTTTAAAGTTACAAAAAAAAAATAAAAAATTTAAAAAGCCAAAAAAAGATCGCCCGTATGTTTCGGCATATTTTTGTTTTCACTTTTCTTGGCAGAGATTTCTTCATCCACATTGATGTGAATGGAGGAATCTGTTAGGTTCTCTTTTTTTTTGTTCAGCCCACAGGCTGCATGAAAAAAAGAGCATTACAATATATACCCAACAAGGACCTGCAACGTATAGGTACATCTCTGCATTTTGAGTGGGTATACCGGGATGTTACCTGCAGGTTTAGGCATCATCTTGGTATCGTTTTTTTCAGCCGGCGGTCGGCTTTCATGTAAAAGCAATCCTATCAGCTAATTGGCAGCTAGACTGCTTTTATAAGCAATGGGAGGGGACGTCCTCCTCCCGCCGCCTTCCATGGTTTACTCTGGCTCTCCCGTCCGACCGCGAAACCCAAGAATGTAGCTAGTGGTTTCGCCAGCTGACCATAGAGTTGATCAGAGACCAGAACCGCTCCAATCATCTCTGTGGCCTAAGAAACCGGAAGCTAAGAGCATTTCATCACTTTGGTTTTGCCAAATATAAACTTTAATTGGGAACCGATCTTGGTGAGGTCAGGTGCTTTAAGGGCAGAAGAGAGATCTAGAGTCTAATAGACCCCACATTTTTCAAAAATGAGTACCTTTTTACTACCTTTTGCTGTCATAGGGGATATTTACATTCCCTGTGATAACAATAAGTGAAAAAAAAAAAAATGAAAGGGACGGTTTAAAAAAAAAAAAAAAAGTGCAAATAAATAATATAAAATTTAAAGCACCCCTGTCCCCCGGTGCTCACACACAAAATCGAAAGTTGGCGTCTCATGTTGTACGTAAACCGCAATTTCACTATGCATGCGAGTTATCCCAGCGAACATCAGATTGAGTGCAGTAATTCTAGCAGTAGACCACCTCTCTAAATCTAAAGTGGTAACCTGTACATAGTTTGATGCCGCTGCATAGGTGTGCGCAATTTTAAAGCATGTCTTGTTTGGTATCTATTTTACATAAGTATAAGGTATAAGATCATATTTTATAATTTACCAAACAATTGGGCAAAATATTGTGTTTTTGTGCATTAACCGCTTGCCGACCAGCCGCCGCAGTTTTACTGCTGCAGAATGGCATGGCCTTGCGTTGCCTTATGTCGCTTCACCTTTTGGCCACTAGGGGCGCGTGCCCAGAGCCGATGCGAGTACCTGGCAATGACTGCCGAGCTCCCGCGATTGCTCGTGACAGAGCGAGAACCGGGATCTGTGTGTGGTGTAAACACACAGATCCCAGTTATTTTAGGTTCTTTAGATCGTGTGTTCATACTAGTGAAAAAATAACTTTTGGCAAAACACAACATATTCCATGCACTCAACATGCCTCTCTGCAAATAGCTTGGGGTGCCTACTTTCCAAAAAGTGGTCATTTGTGGTGGGGGGTGGTTCTGCTATCTTGGCATTTCAGGGTCACCAAAACTGTGATAGGTAGTGAGGAAGTGAAACAAGCAATTTACGCCCTTAGAAAGCCTGAAGGCGGTGATTGGTTTTTCCGGGTCCTGTGCGCGGTTAGACTGCCAAATAGTGTCTCACATGTGGTATCCCCGTATTCAGGAGAAGCATTAGAATGTATTTTGGGGTGTAATTCCACATTTACCCATGGCATTGTCAGTGACAACTTTGTTTTAATAAAAAAAAAAAACACACTCCCAGCACAAGGGGCCGAGCTCTCACTGGCCTCTGGCTATCACAGTAATAAGTCACTGTAAAGCCCTTGAGAACAGTACTCGGACCCTGCAATCGTAAAGCTGGCCTGCAATGTTTGCTTTGGGCACTAGATCTTCCTTAGCATGTGGTGCAACGTGTCTAGTTAGCTACAAGGTGCTATACAAGTCCAGAGCCATGGTCCATCCCTATGGCACCCACACCCTTAAGACCTCTCTGAGGGTATGCTCACTGTGATAAAGGGTGGACCCTGGACAAGTACCAGCATGGGCGCCAAGGTAAGACGGAGTTTTCCAGTTCCCTTCTTATTACTGATTTGTGGCTTACATGTCTTCATGTACCATAGAGTACAGCCTTTTTCTTTAAGACATACCGCAGTGCTATGTACACAGGCGGCTCTAAGGGAACAGGTGTAAGTGGACCAACATGTTTGGTGTTTTTCCCTAACCATATTATCCCACTTTTCGGCCTAATGGATGGGTACTGTTATTAGCACATTTACCCATTCAAATTTCGTGTCTCATTTCCACCTCCCAATCAAATTCATTTCCGGCTAGTGACGTAGTGATTTATAAAGCTCTTGCATGCTCCTGGCCACCATTACCAACAAAGCAAGCTGATCATTTGCCCCACCACCTGTTTCCCATCTCCAAAGGAACCCCCCCCCCCCCCCCCCCCATTAATCCATGTCCATTCTGTGACCCTCGTTTAGCATTGGAGAATGAATACACATTACAGAAAGTGATTTAGTATGCAGCTAGCCCAAAGGAAACATCAAGCTTCTCAAGTCTAGTGGTTCCCTTGTTCTCACCGCTCCAACCCCATAATTCAAGCGTTCTTAGAGGTGCGCTACATGCAACCTATTTGACTAAAGCTGAATTCACAGCCATCATGTCTGACCTATTCGAGAAGCTATTGCCACTTCTGTGATCAGAGAGGGCTGTTTTGTCTTCCTCTGATTATAATTCTGTCCAAACAATAGAATTGCCAGTCACAATGCAGCACAGATCAAGGGGGGTGCAGGACTTTACGCTAGAAATGCTTCAAGATTTTTTTTCTCCTCCACTAGCTAGAAATTGGTTCCTTACCTCCTTTTCATGTGGTGTTTATCATGGATTTATTGATGTAGGCATTGCTTACTAGTCTATGGCTAGATACACCTAGTTCTATACAGCATCTATATACCCAAAAATACTTTTGAGGGCCTTTCGTATTGGGGAAGTCAAGTCTTGTACAATGATTGGCCAAACTTGGAGGTTATTTCATCCCTCCCCCCACCTGACAGAGTTTATCAAAAAGGGATCCACCATTCTTACCTTTTTAATGCTGACTCTACCATCCCTATTGAGGGTACTCCCTCCCATTAAAGATTCAGTGGATAGGAATACGGAGACTAAAAATCTCTTTTGTCTTAGCAGCCAGCTGTTGTCACCTTAGAGATTGGCAAACCTATGGCTAGCCGGGCTGGAGAAGTTCACGATTAAATTTCTCCTGAAATAGACAACCCAAATCTTTATTCAAAATTGCAACTTTTAACTTCAGCCCAAGATGCTGTGTGAATACCATGGAGAACCTGATTCCAGAATGTCTCCCTTTCTTTGCAGAATCGTATAGCTTAAAGTCTGGGAAACTTATCTGGTGAAGGAAAGATGCCTTTTGTGCATGCCAGTGAGTCTTTTTGGCAAGTCCCTTGATTAATGCATTTTAAAGCAGCTATTGGTGGAAGAGGGACCCCATTATCCAAGATCACAATGTGCTCATTATTATGTAGCTCCTACGGTGCGGTTCTCATCCATGTGCCCCTCTCAGACAGTTATCTCCTGCGGCTACTTCCAGTCATGCCAAACCTTCCCTCTCTAGAGCCACAGGATCTGCTAAAAAAGCACTCATTATAATAAAAGATCACCCCCTCTTATAGAGGCAGTGGAGTATATGGAAACTTGCCCCGAAAGAAGAGATCTAAAATAAATCTTCTCTTTTTACATGTTCCAGGAGATGTACAAGGTACGAACAACCCTTCAGAAAACCCTCTTCAGTGTGGCAATCTTAAGACTTTTTTCACGCTACACTCTTGCTCCTGCAGTGAGGTGTTTCTACTGCTAACCGTTTTGTTTTAGGGTCTGTTGGTCATCTTGTTTTCTTCTGTGAGCATATTGCAGCATTATAGCTGTTGCTCCTCCTTGAATTGCTTGGGGGTTCCCCATGGTCTATAAATCGATTCCTGTGTCCTGTATGATTAACATTAAGAATTTTGACATGCCTGTAAATTCTGTAGTATAGTACAGTACACAGGTCTTTTCTGTGATCTTGTTAAAGTGTTAACCCCCAAAAAAAGCAGATTCTGGTCCCTGCTTGTGCTATGTAATCTGCCCACCTCTAAACTGTAGAAAAACCCCCCTGAACCTGGCACTTCCTGTATGGCCTCTCTAAATGGACCACGATAACCAGGGCTGCTCCTCCCTGATCACTGTGGCACTCCATGATAGGCTGCCTGCTCTCTGCCCTCCTCTCTCCCCCTCCTTCCTGCCTGTCATCCCCCTCTGTGTCTGTCTCTGCAATGGAACTTCATTCCTCCCACTGACACTAATGATGGGGCACACTTCCTTCCCCTGATACCAACAATTGGCACCATTCTTTCCACTAATACCGATGAAGCATTGTCCACTCCCATTGATGCCAAAGCATTTTCTACTCACACTGGCCACATTCCGGACCCCAGAGATTCTGAAGGACAGTAAGCTGGCCCTTTGTTTAAAAATTTTAGAGAGACCCCTGATATAGGGCACAGGCTTCTTATAATTATACTTGGGTTATATCTTCAGGTGATATTGGACATTGGCAAAAAGGAAGGTTGCAGGGACATCCCGCTATATAACCCCTCTCACTCTGTTAGCCTCAGTTTTTGCTAGTGTCCTTGGGTGATGGATCTCTTCACCCTACTGAGGGAAGCTTAACTTCTCTTTCTTTCCGGATGACTTTATACTAAGATGATTCTTCTATCATTCAGCTCCAATATAGCCACTGTTGCTCTTCATGTACCTTCAGGGTCAGTTGACTCCACAGCAGCACTTTAGGGAACCATACCCACACCCCATCTGTTGGGAGACACAGGGCCAACCTGTATTGCTTTGCACTGGATCCTGTTGTGGGTGCTTCTCTTGGCACATGGTGTACCATGTGGAGTACAAGTAATTTACAGGTCCAGTGCTGTGGCCTGCCTGGTGGGAAGCCCAGTCTCTTAGGACCCCTGCGGGGGAATGCCCATCATGGAGAGTGAAGCCAGGATGAGGTTAGTTCCCTTTTTTAATTCCTGCTACTGACCCAGGGTGCCTAGTCCAGATTTCCCCTTTGGGGTGCAGTAGGGACCATGATGGCTGGGTTAAAAATTTTAACTTGTGTCGCCATCGCCCTCCTCTATGGTACCGATTCTTGGCAATCCGGCCTTCAGAACCCTCACTTCTAGCACCTGGCGTCGAGCTGACGGCTCCATCTTTGGGACTTGTGTGTTCAGATGGCCAACTCTCTTCCTCTGCCGGGGTGTCTGCCGCAAATCCCCTCTTGGATTTCTGGAGTGGTCTCCAGCTGTGTACTTTTCTTTACAGGTGTTCGCAGATCCCGGGCATACCTCGACAGCTTTTCTTCAGCAGGGACAGGGAAGCTGGTCAGAGTTGATGGGAAAATGGATGGAGCCAAATACAGGATAATCTTAGGAGAAAACCTCTTAAAGGCTGCAAAAGACTGGCAGAGGTTCACCTTCCAGCAGGACAATGACCCTAAACGTACAGGCAGAGCTACAATAGAATGGTTGAGATCAAGGTATATTCATGTGTAAGGAGGGCCCAGTCAGACAAGACCTAAATCAAATTGGAAATCTGTGGCAAGACTTGAAAAGTGCTGTTCAGATACTCTCCATCCAATCTGACAGAGCTTGAGCTATTTTGTAATGTAGAAGAATGGGCAATAATTTCACTAGATGTGCAAAACTGGTAGAGACATACCCAAAAAAACTTGCAGCTGTAATTGCAGCGAAAAGATGGTTCTACTAAGGAGGCTTAATACAAATGCACGCCATATTTTTCTTTTATTTTTTTTATTTTTTTTATTTTGAAAATCATTTCTCATTTACCTTCCACTTCACAATTATGTGCCAATTTGTGTTGGTCTATCACATAAAATCCCAATAAAATAAATGTTTACGTATTTTTTTGTAACGTGTGTGTGTGTATATGTATGTATGTGTATATGTATATATATGTATATATATATATATATATATATATATATATATATATATGTATATATATATATATATATGTGTATGTATATGTGTATGTGTGTGTGTATGTGTATATATATATATATATATATATATATATATAGTATCTCACAAAAGTGAGTACACCCCTCACATTTTTGTAAATATTTTACTATATCTTTTCATGTGACAACACTGAAGAAATTACACTTTGCTACAATGTAAAATAGTGTGTACAGCTTGTATAAATTTGCTGTCCCCTCAAAATCTCAACATAGTCATTAATGTCTAGTCCGCTGGCAACAAAAGTGAGTACACCCCTAAGTGAAAATGTCCAGATTGGGCCCATAGTGTCAATATTTTGTGTGGCCACCGTTATTTTCCAGCACTGCCTTAATTAACCCTCTTGGGCATGGAGTTTACCAGAGCTTCACAGGTTGCTACTGGAGTCCTTTTCCACTCCTCCATGACGACATCACAGAGCTGGTGGATGCTAAAGACCTTGTGCTTCTCCACCTTCTGTTTTGAGGATGCCCCACAGATTGTCAATAGGGTTTAGGCCTGGAGACATGCTTGGCCAGTCCATCACCTTTACCCTCTGCTTCTTTAGCAAGGCAGTGGTCATCTTGGAGGTGTGTTTGGGGTCGTTATCATGTTGGAATACTGCCCTGCGGCCCAGTCTCCAAAGGGAGGGGCTCCGTGCTCTGCTTCAGTATGTCACAGTACATGTTGGCATTCATGGTTCCCTCAATGAACTGTAGCTCCCCAGTGCCGTGCCATGACACTCCCACCACCATGCTTGACTGTAAGTAAGACAAGCTTGTCTTTCTACGCCTCACCTGGTTGCTGCCACACACTCTTGACACCATCTGAACCAAATAAGTTTATTTTGGTTTCATCAGACCACAGGACATGGTTCCAGTAAGCCCTGTCCTTAGTCTGCTTATCTTCAGCAAACTGCGGGCTTTCTTGTGCATCATCTTTAGAAGAGGCTTCCTTCTGGGATGACAGCCATGCAGACCAATTTGATGCAGTGTGCGGCGTATAGTTTAAGCACTGACAGGCTGACCCCCCCACCCCTTCAACCTTTGCAGCGATGCTGGTAGCACTCATACGTCTATTTTCCAAAGACGACCTCTGGCTATGACGCTGAGCACGTGCACTCAACTTCTTTGGTCGGCCATGTCTAGGCCTGTTCTGAGTGGAACCTGTCCTGTTAAACCACTGTATGGTCTTGGCCACAGGTGCTACAGCTCAGTTTCAGGGTCGTGGCAATCCTCTTATAGCCTAGGCCATCTTTATGTAGAGCAACAATTCATTATTTTTTTCAGATCCTCAGTTCTTTGCCATGAGGTGCCATGTTAAACTTCCAGTGACCAGTATGAGGGACAGAGTGATAACACCAAATTTAACACACCCGTGACCTTATGATACTAAGGAGTCACATGACACTGTGGAGGGAAAAATAGCTTACTGTGCCCAATTTGGACATTTTCATTTAGGGGTGTACTCAATTTTGTTGCCAGCGGTTTAGACACTAAAGCAGTTGTAAACCTTCGTGTTTTTCCACCTATGCACCCCAGGGGACCAGAAGAGCAGGTTTGGGGCCACTCTGTGCAAAACGATCTGCAGTGGAGGTATGGTATGTTTTTTTTTTTTTTTTTTAGTTTTTTTTTTTATTTACCTTTACAATCACTTTAATGGCTGTGTTGAGTTAGTTGGCAAAAAATAGTTTCTACAATTATCTGGATAACTGTTTTAGGTCCACATCCCTGATACATACAGTAAAAAGAAAATTCCTCAAGAAGTGGGATTTTAATGGACCAGAAACGGTAATGTCATAAAAGTACAACAGTTATTAAGACAGGTAAATTCAATATATGATCGAAAAATTAATCAATCAAAATAAACACATGGTATAATAGACAGCATGGAATCAAACCAATGGAATAACCTAGAGATCAACTGTCAAGAATATGACAGAAGAAATCCAATGCGTTGTGTTTCAACATAATAGATCTTAAATAGTCTTCTTCAGGGACAGTAGGTTATACAATTCCAGTGTTTTTGAAAAATCAATCTATAATTATAACATACACGATTATAAACATGAACACAATTCAATGATGTCTATACAATAATCATATGCAAAAACAATTATACATAAAGTTTACCATACTGACCCCATGTGTTAATGAATCACCCAATGGAGATCATAGCTCAAAGAACGGAGGAGGATGGACCGCTGAAATTGTACAGGACAGGCATGGAGGGAGAAAAACGCCAAACAAGTCCCGTGCTAGACCGTGAGCTCCCAACAGGGGCCGGAGCAACAGAAGACCGATGCATCTAATACTGTAACATCAAAGCTATAGATGAGTACAGGTATTTGGTCAGATATTTAATAAAGATATGTCTTAAAATTTATGAAAAGGAGAGTTTATTTAGGATAGTCCTGAGCATACCTATATTATGTAGTGTGACAGACTCACCCGGGACATAGGCTTTTTGAGGGGACGGAATGCCAGCCTCTTGCCCACCGATTATGGGCCCTGGCATTTGGGGGAATGGTGCTCTTTGTGAGCTGTATGCCTGGGGACCCCTGAGGTGGTTTTACTTGGATTCAGGTCCATGTTCCCCCCAAGACACACAGACTCTGGATATGTATATGCCATGTTGGCAATAGTGACTGAATCATACTGTTGGGACACAAACTGTTAGATGCTAATATCAACTCCAGCCACCTGTCTGTCTTGTAAATGAGTCTAGTCTGGCTTGTAAGAGTATTCCACACCTTGTTGTTTATGCTAAGTAACCCTGTGTTAATGTTTATGGTAATGTGTATTAAATAGTCAGTTAGTGAGCTAGGAGACGTAAAGTCTTACCCCTGAAGAGTCTTATCTCTCAGTCAACTAGTCTGGGTCACTGATTAGATAATTAGCTCATACTAATTAGGTTAGGTTTTAGTCAAGCTGCTGTATATATTTGTGTGAGATCTCAAATAAGACTATTCCTGATGTACTCCAAGACTGGTGTTGTCTGGTTGTTTGGGGTCCCTATAGCCAGATCCATTGGACTTGTGTTCCAGGACTTAGGAAGCGGTATACTGACGGAAGCACTCAAGCGGAGTGTGGAGGATAGGTAGCGTCACATGTAGAATTCGAGGAATCGCTAAGTAAAGAGCAAGGGAAGCTAGTACTGAATACACGTGGGCACTAACAACGCAGTAGTGGAATGGTTCATAATACCTTGTCAAGCAGCATGGCAGAAATACAGCTATGTCTTCCAAGTGTGGCAGGGAAGTGAGCTAGAACTGACAATTTTATGTTTCCAGTTAATCAAAGAGCGTGGCTGAGATGGCATCACAGGACAACCCCATCCATGGTTGGCCCTTGAGCCGATGGCGCAGCGTCACAAACAAGGAAGTCACATGAGCAGTGATGCAACGCGTCAGGGAGGAGTCAGGTGTCATCACTTCCTAGGTCACGGCCGAGACCAGGAAGTACTCTGTGCTGGTTATCCAGAATTTTTACTTCTGAAGCCTTCTACCATTGACCTGTTAGTGCTGAGACGATCGGAGGAGATCGTCGATTGCTGGCTTTCCATCTGGTTCCTGATTGCGGGCTTTACTTGACCCATAGGGGTCTTGCATAGAGGTGAGAGGCTGGGGGAATCCTGTGGCGCACCACGGATTGCTGCTAAGGATTGGAGGAGTTTGAAACCGGTCTTTCTTTGCTCATGCGCTTTTTTATTAAATTGTTTTTGCATGAACTGTTATATGACGATTTGTCTTCATTCATGCTGGAATTATTGGACTTTATTGGACTATGCACTTGGATTTATATCTTTAGTGTGTTTTTTTCACTTTTTTGCAATTCATGCGATTTTTATTATTTTTTCACATGATGCGATTTTCTTCATTTTTTGGGGGATTTTTTTCACTTTGATGCACTTTCATGCACTTTAAGAATATTATTATTGGATATTATGTATTGTTTACATTACATTCTTATTTAGTTTGTTATTACATTGTAGGATTATTAGACATACGTTTTAGATCTATTTATTGTGTTAATCCATCTACACATTCTTGTTGGCGCCACATACTTATTATCCATGTTGCCTTTTCTGTGTGTGAACACTTATATATGTTTGCCAGCTTCTCCTATCCTTAAATTCTTTATTTTGTCCAGTACACTTTGGTTTTGCGCATTAGTTCCTTTTTTCTTTTCAAAAACAAGGAAGGCCTGTCTCCATCGTCCCAGGAGCCTGGATACCTGGAAGTGACATCATCCAGAGCGCTGGGCAGCCTGAACACGTGACGCGCTGCGATGCGTCGCTCACCCACCAACACACGTTGGGTCCCATGGCAACCAGAAAAATTTCAGTTCTGATCCACTGGGAGATTCTCTTTAGGGGTCCCATATTACCTAAATTTTTTGACTTTTGGCAATCTTTTGGTATATTGTTCTCCAAGGTCTGATTCAGATGAGCGATACCACTCTTTGATTACACATGGTCGTTTGAAGAGCTTTTCTTCCGTGATTATTTTTTTTTTTTCTCCCATCCGGCACATGTAGGTCGTGCTCACCACCCCCCTATAGGGGAAGCGATGCCGGCATCTACAGGGTCTGGCATCACAGTAAATCTTCCTGGTTGCCATGGGACCCAACGTGCATTGGTGGGCAGGGGACACGTCGCAGCTTCATGTATTCGGGCTGCCCGACACGCTGGTTGTCGTCACTCCCGGGCTCCTGGAACTATGGAGGCAGGCCTCCCTTGTTTCTACGATGCAGTGTGCCATCGGCTCAGGGGACAAACCATTGAGCATTTGACGACCGTCCTGTGATAAACTGGGAACAAACATAAATTGTTAGTCCTAGCTCACTTCCCTGCCACAGTTGGGAGACATACCTTGTCAAGCAGCATGGCAGAAATGCATTCATTATGTACCATTCCACTACTGGTTTGTTAGTGCCCACGTGTATTCAGTATATATTTTGTTATACCGATGGGATGGAATTCCCTTATATGGAATACCAACATCTGCTGTTATATTCATAGATACGTTTGAACATACTATTTAATTGTAATAGACCCGCATCTAATCGATCGCATCAGGGCTTTTTCCCATTTTCATCTGGGCGTTGCATGGATGTGGATATAACTTCAAATCGTTATTGCCACTTGGGCAAATGCTATTCCATCATCTCTTAGTGATTCCTCCCATTCTATATAATATAGGTATGCTCAGGACTATCCTTTTAATCAACTCTCCTTTTCATTAATTTTAACACGCATATCTTTATTAAATATCTGACCAAATACCTGTACTCCATCTAGATCTTTGATGTCACAGTATTAGATGCATCGGTCTTCTGGCGCTCCGGCCCCTGTTGGGCACTCACGGTCTGGCACGGGGGTCTTGTTTGGCGTTTTTCTCCCTCAGGGCCTGCCTGGCGCAATCTCGGTGGTCCATCCTCTTCTGTTCTTTGAGCTTTGATCTCCATTGGATGATTCATTAATGCATGGGGTCAGTATGGTTAACTTTTATGTATGACTGACTGTTTTTGCATATGATTATTGTATAGACATCATTGAATTTTGTTTCATGTTTTTGTTCATGTTTATAATCATGTGTATTTTATAATAGATTTTTTTTTTTTAAATGGAATTGTATAACCTACCGTCCCTGGAGAAGACTATTTCACCTCTTATGTTGAAACGTGTTGGATTTCTTCTGTCATATCGTTGACAGTTAAGCTCTAGGTTATTCCATTGGTTTGACTCCATACTGTCTACTATGCCATGTGTTTGTTTTTATCAATCAATTTTTCTTCAATCATATATTGTATTTACCTGTCTTCGTAAATCTTGTACTTTTATGACATTACTGTTTATGGTCCATTAAAATCCCAATTTTCTTTAGTTATTTTGAGGGGACAGCAAATTTACACTGCTCAAGCTGTACACTCATTACTTTACATTGTAGCAAAGTGTAATTTCTTCAGTGTTGTCACATGAAAAGATATAATAAAATATTTACAAAAATGTGAGGGGTGTACTCACTTTTGTGGGATACTGTGTGTGTGTGTGTGTGTGTGTGTGTGTGTGTGTGTATGTATATGTGTGTGTATATATGTATATGTATATATATATATATATATATATATATATATATATATATATATATATATATATATATATATATATATATATATATATATATATATATATATATATATATATACCGTATAGGCCGACCCGAATATAAGCCGAGGCACCTAATTTTACCACAAAAATATGGAAAAATTTGTTGACTCGAGTATAAGCCTAGGGTGAGAAATGCGCGGCTACTGTAAGTGGAAAAGAGGGTCAAAAATGCCCAAACTTGGTAGTTAATGGTTCCTAGTTGCACCCTATCTGCAGCCAAAATTTGGGGTCTCTGGACCCAAAGGGTCCTGAAATAACAACATTGCTGCAGATGGACACAGTTGACCGACTTTGGGGCCCCGTATCTTGGGGCCACTTAGTGCTAGGAACCCCCAAATTTGGTATGCAAACTCAGTCGAACTAGCACTACCACATATACAAAGGGGTTCTGATTACCAAGTGGCCCCGACATACGGGGCCCCAAAGTCTGTTTGGAAAATGTCAAGCACTTTTCTGCAGCCGAGAATGACATTTTCCGAACCGACTTTTTGGGGCCCGTAAAAAAATCTTTACCAAGATCGTAGTTGCGGGGTGTCAGACAGGGGCGCGCAGCGGCTCAAAATCCTGAGGACGTCATACGACGTCCGGTCAGGATTTTAAAACGCTGAAGTCTTTTGACAATAGGCAGGCAGGAAGCGGTTAAGGAGAGATCTGGGGTCTCTAAGTCCCCAGATCTCAGGCCTCCCAGCAAAAAAAAAAAAAAGGGAATGTTTATCTGCCAGTGCCAGAAGTGACAACATGCCGTTGCTTCCAACCTCCAAGGGTCGTAGAAATGACAGGGGACCTTCCTGCCGCCTGTAAAAGCAATAAAGCGACTAAACATGATGGCTATTACTTTGCAGGGAATCATCTGCTGAAAAAATAAGATATCTGAATGATGCCTGCAGCTGCTGATGTGCGGATAAAAACACCACACATTCCAAACCTTGTTATATTTTTGTGGGGATCTCCTGTGCTCAAACACAAGTTTTTCATAAGGCAAGAGCTGATTTATCAATTGCATCCATTTACAGACTGAAGGAGGTGAGGGTTGGATCCATTTAAGTTCTATAGTCTTGCGAGCTAGGAATATTGTTTATTTTAACCTAATTCTAATACATCTCAGCCACTGCTCCTCATCTATAATACCACATTTGATATATTTAATACTGATCTATATTAAAACTAAGATTTTGTGCATTTTAGTGAAAGTAATCAATGGGCATACTATGTCCCTCCCCCATAGCAATAGGAGGATATGAAAGAGAGGGGGGATGTCATTTACATGTGTATAGACCCACATGTGTGATTCTATAGTCATGTGGTCTGCACAGATAAGAAAACGGAGAAGATTAGAAGGAAACAAACTACCGTAGAAGCATGCTCAGTAGATGACAGCAGCTGACTTACACAATCTCAGGCTGCACTGGGGACAGGGAAGGTGGGAGGGACAGCTGAAGGCAGGAACAATTAGCTATATGTCACTCTATACATAACAAATGCTTTAGTGGCTTTGTCAATATGGATGCTGTTATATACAGTAGCATGTAATGAGGGGTTTTTCTTAGTCTTGGTTTAATAACCGTTTATGTATTGTATGCATTATACATGAATTTCAGCCAGCATTATTGATTAACTCAACTGATGTGGTTATTTGTTCTTTTGCAGACAGTGGTATTACCAGGTACAGAATTAAAACCTTGGCAGGAGCTGGACGATTTAGATTTAGAGAAGAAAGAGCCTGCATCAGTACAGTGGTACAAATAACAAGTACTTTTCCAATTGTCTGACTTGGTGACACTTCATTATAAATCTTGGGACTTGTTCTTTGTTGCCATACTAAAAGTAAATATACGATGATGAACAATCACATAAATTGCTAAGGAACGCACGACAGAAGACCTTTCTGTAAAATACTTTAAATGTTTATATGGTTAATACATGTTGTGTTTTTTGTTTTTTTTTGTTTGATATTATTGCATTTTTAAACATATTACAAACATGCCACTTGCAAAGTGACAACATAAAAAAAAAAGAAAAAAAGACATACAAACAGCACAAGTGGCCAGCATGGCCCTGTAGTGCATAATGTTTCTAAGGTCATTGGAACATTTAATTAATAGCATATACACAGTGTTTTCAGTGATCACAAATTTTGGGTTAATTTGAACTACTACTTTTTTTTTTTTTTTTACTTTTACAACCCTTACATGTGTACTGCACTATATATTCAGGTATTGTATTATATACACTGATCTGTAAGTTTTTCCTCTAATGGTCATTTTGTATTTTACTGCAACCATTTAGCCTCCTGAAATTATTTGCTGGAATAAAGTCTCTACTAGAGTGTGTGTATTTTCTTTCAGCTAGACCTGACTCATAAACATGCATTCTAAAGATAGATGCTAAAGCACAACAATTTTGCAATAGCACAGCTTACAAATGTAATGAGCAAATATAGATGTAGGTATTTAATTACACTCTATATGCAAAGATATCATTTCCCAACACGTCTCTCAGGACAGCACCCAAGAGATAATTTGAGGAAACACCTCTGGTGGGAGCCATGATCTCTCAGGGCTTTCCTGGGAGACAAAAGGTTCTCACCTGTCATTTTTTTTTTTTTTTTTTTTTTTTTTTTTTTTAGGACGGCTCGGGGAGAGCCTGTACTGCCTGGGCATGCTACCCATTTTTTCCTCCAGATGGGTTTTTGCGGTGGTCCCTCGCTGGCCGCCCGCATTACGGGACGATGGCAGGGCAAAGCTGTTCAGCGGCCATTGTTCTGGTGGCTGAGGAGAGTCATCGGCCACGTCCTGTGCAGTGTACAGGAAGAGGCAGCACTTCCGGGTCGGCGCGCAGCATCATTTCCAGCTGCAAAGCGCAACGGGCTAGGGCAGGGTCACCTGATGCTCTTAAACTTCCAGGTCAGCGCAGCAGCGTTTTTGAATCTCGGAACTGGCTTTCTTTTAGCCACGTGAACACAGTGCGCTCTGCAATGGAGGATGCAGCGGACAAGAGGGCAAGCCAAGGCACCAGCAAGGCCAAGGTAAGAGACTGTGTTCGTTCTTTACTGTGGGCTGTTTTCTCCTATGGGTGTTAACCTCCCCCCCTAGTGCACCACCTGGTGTTTTGTTTTTTTACTTGTGCTTTACAGCAGAATTTTAGTGTGGTCCTTTTTTGTTTTTTATCTTCTGTTTGTCCAGGCCAAAAGCTCTGTTCAACCAGTTGAGAGAAGGTGCCCTGTCTGCAAAGAAAAATTAAGCGAAGCTTGGACAAAATCTTTGTGCAGATTGTATTGCAGATTTAGTCAGGGAGAAATCTCTATCCATTTGTGGTGATCTGGTTTCAACCATTAAGGATGAGCTCCGCGCCAACTTTCAAGCTTTCAGGTCAAACCTGAGAGAAGAGCCAGGTCCCTCAGGGGAGCCTAGGGCTCTGCAGCCATCTTCAGAATCTCAAAGGGTTTCTCTGATACAGGCGGGAGGTCTGGTCTCACAAAATACTTCCCAAGAACCTGCTTCCCCCGCTCCAGATGGAACAGGTTCAGAAGAGGAGGAAAAATGAAGCAGATAGTGGCTCTAAGTACAACATGTCACTAGAATAGGTAGGTGGACTCTTGAAAGCAATTCATGCTACCTTGGGAATAGAGGAGGAAATGGAGCTCTGCCTGCACGACTGCATGTCTGGGAGGCTCAAAAGGCCATACTTTTCCGGTCCATTTGATAATCGGACATGATTAAAAAAAAATGTCTGGAACCATAGAAGAAGCCATTTTTTTCTCGGGCCGACAAGAGTAGATTCCCATTTGAGGGAAAACACTGACTCTATCGGGAACAAGGTTCCAAAACTGGATTCCTCTTTCTCGCAGGTCTCAAAGTCAACTGACCTTGCCTTTGAACATATGGGCAGACTAAAGGAGCTCATGGATAAAAAGATGGACCTACTTCTTAAAAGAGCCTGGCAATCGGTTATGAAGCCGGCAATGGCAACAACATGTGTTGTCAGGAATTTAGAGCACTGGATTAACCAGATGAAGGCCCATGTTACTGCGGATTCCCCCGAAACAGGAGATTTTGGACTCCTTTACAACCTTATCTGCAGCAGTGTCATATATTGCAGCTGCACCGGCAGAGTCCATACGCATGTCGGCTAGGTGCGCAGCAGGAGGGCCTTATAGCTAAAAAAAATTGGGGAGGCGCAAACAAGTTCTGAAGAAAAAAAAAAAACATCAATCGCAGCCTCATTGTGTCCCATCAAATGCAGCCTCACTGTCCCATCAAACCCCCCCTTCTCCACGGGAGGTCCGAACTAGCACTTACCTTGCTGTGTGTCCTCCTGTGTCTCCTTCAGTGGGCAGTGGAGGAGTCCGCTCCTCATTCTCGGGCGCAATGGGAGAGAGAAAACCGGAAGTGACATCTAACTCGGATGTCAAGCAACCCACCCGGTCGTAGTAATAGATACTACGGGCGCCGGATGGAAGCTACGCGGCACTTCAGAATGCGCCGCAAGGCAGGACACTCATGCACCCCCCTTGGATGGGCCGCCACTGCCCGTAAGCGTTTTTTTCAGCCTCAGAAAGGACAGCAGGAAGGTAAAACGCAGGGAACAAGGAAGCCATGGTCTTTCCAGATTCCCAAAGATAGGAGTGGAGTGCTCTTCAATCCTCCTGTGATTTCCGGAAAGTCACAGTGACTCCTTCCTCCCGGTCAGAGGAAGGCTCCAGGAGTTTCTTCTGCCGTGGAGAGGCATTACACCAAACCAATTTATGGATGGATTCCATTTTGTCAGTCAAAAAAACCTCCTTAACCAAGGGTGCTACATGGCATCAATAGACTTACAGGATGCCTACCTCCACATACCTATGGCTGCCAGGTCCCAAAAATATGAGGTTGACACTGAAAATAGGGAAAAAGGTGGTACACCTGCAGTTCAGAGCACTCCCATTTGGCCTGTCATCGTCCCCAAGAGTGTTCACAAAGGCAATGGCCGAAGCATTGGCACCTTATGTGTCTAGAAGGAATCTCAGTGATTCCTTATCTAGACTACCTGTTTTTTTGCTCCAACCAGAGAAAAGCTTCAGCAAAACTTAGTCATAGCTCGTTCCCACCTAGAGTCCATAGGATGGATCTTAAACCTTCAGAAGTCAAATCTGATTCCCTCGCAGGAGGTGTTATTTTTGGCGTACTGGAGCAGAAGATCTTTCTTACTGAAGAAAATGAAAAGAAGCTGTTGGAAGTAGTGTCTCTGTTGCAGTCCAGTCAACTCCTGTCCATCAGGAAGATCATGTCAGCATTGGGAACCCTGACCTCTTCCATACCTGCAATTCAGTGGACAAGACTTTAACTTCAGACCCCTGCAAGGTTTCTTAAGTCTGGGATCACCAGTAGGATTCGCTAGTGAGGGTCCCCACTTCAGTGAAAAGGAGTCGTGGGTGGCAGAAGAACCAGACAAGGTTTTCATCAGGTCTGTTTATGGTCCTTTCCGGTCCAAGTAAGGTTAACGGATGCCAGCTCCTGGGGTTGGGGGGCTCATATATGAGCGGTCAATGGGCTTAGGGCTCGCGGTCCACAAGAGAAGCAGTAAGATCCTTGAATATGGAGGGAACTAAAAGCAATAGACATGGCTTAGCTGAAGTTTGCCAGAGAAATTAAGTCCCCGCACATACAGGTCCTGTCGGACGCCACAGTGGCCTACATAGACAGGGAGGCACCAGAAGCGGAGCTCTTCAGTGCCAAGCAGGAAGTGTTCGAAGATGGGCAGAGCTCCATATTCTATCCTTGTCTGTGGTCCATCTCAAAAGGGACTCTAAACAGGGTAGTGGACTTCCTCAGCAGAAAGCATGTATACGAGGCAGAGTGGCGATTAAACACGGAAATCTTCCATATGATCGTGAAGAAATGGGGGCAGCCAAAAGTGGATCTCTTTGTGACTCAGGAAAATGCACAGGTGTCTCTCCTCCCTGAACAGAACCGAGCCATCCCTGGGGTTAGATGCTTTGGCGCACAGCTGGACTTTTCACCTCTGTTACGCCTTTCCATCTTTTTCAGCTTACCCCGCAGGTCATAAGTAAAATACAAAAGGAGGCTATGACAGTAATCCTCATCACTCCCTTTTAGCCCAAGAGAGCTTGGTTTTCATTCCTTCTCCAGATGCAACTCGAACCATATTAGCACTAAGATCAGCTTAGTTTCTGAAGAGCAGCTCCTAAAGAAAGAAGGGGTTTTCGAATAGATTGCTGGCTACCCTCCTTTCTAGCAGAAAGAGTGTTACCAGAGCAATTTATTCCAAAGTCTGGAAAGATTTCAACTCCTGGTGCACTGCATCTGGCAGATCCTTAAAAGCGATTTCTTCTATTTTGGAATTCCTGCAAGAAGGAGCTGATAAATGCTTAGCGGTAAGTAACCTTAAAGTTCAAGTTGCCGCACTGGTGGGGGTATTTTTGGAAAAATCTATCTCATCAGAACCCCTAGTGATCAGTTTCTTCAAGGCCCTCACCCATCCAGACTGGTAGTGATTGGAAGCTGTCCAAAGTGGGACTTATCGTTGTTCTACAGGCCCTGACCAGGGAACCATTTGAACCTATTCATTTAGCCTCCCTGAGACTGATTACAGTTTTTCTTAGTTGCTATATCAACAGCTCAAAGAATTTAGTGAGCTTTAAGCCTTGTCAATTAGGGAGACATGCTTCCTACGTTTTTGCTCTATTTAATCGGAAAAGAAGGAAGAAGAATTACATACCTTGGATGTTAAGAGAGCAGTCCTTAAGTTACCCGGAAGTCACTAAGGACTTTAGGCATACAGACTCATTATTTGTTTCATATGCTGGTAGTAAGAGGAACCATTGCCAGATGGTTGAAAATGGCTATCACAGAGGCTTATTCAATTTCAGGCCAGAAGAGTCCAGTTGATATTCAGGCCCATTCTACAAGAGATTTGGTGGGGAGTTGGGCAGAAAGAGCTGGTGCCACCCCCGAACAGATCTGTAAAGCAGCTACATGGATGAGTCTGACAACCTTTGCCCGTCATTATAGGTTAGACCTGACTGCTGGGGACCAGGCTTTCAGAAGGAAAGTCTTGCAGGCTGTTGTGCAAAGTGAGTACTAAAGCGCTGATAGGAGAATAAAAATATTAAAAATGTTTTAGAAAACCAAATAAAATAGATAAGATGACCAAATGATATGCTGCACCATTAAAGTGTGTCCTACACTTAAAAGAATAAGCAAATAAATTCTAGAGTATAAATAGTGCGCAATATCAACCTTAGTCTTTTTGGATCAGCAGGTGAGGTTAAAAGACAAATGTCATGGTATAATAAAATATATAAGTGCTTGCGTGACAATCCCAGGTGCACAAAAAATATATATAAACTTCAAGTTACAATGAGGTTGTAACCAATTTAATAAATAAATACACAATGTGTTAAAAATAAATACAATTTGTTTTAAATAAAGTGCTTCAAAATGTGAGTAAAAACAAGTATGTGTTTATAATGTGTCAAAGAAAGGAAACATCCAGTTTATGCCAGTGATGCATATGGGGATATATAAATTCCAAAAGCCAATACAGGCTTGACCTGATGGATTAGCTAATTAATTGATGAATTAATGGGTAAACGGCCGCCAGTTAAATATTATATTAATCCCATAGGTGATAGCAGTCCATTAAATGAGTTAGATAATTAATGAAATAACTCTTCACATCCACTAATGATATCCGGGACACAATTTAGAAATGCTAGAGAAAAAAAAAAAAAAAAAAAGAGAAAAAAAAAGAAACTTCCCTTTTATGCTGGGAATGTAGGGCTTTTTCCCCTTTTGGTTCCTCCTGATATCTTGCTCCGGTATGATATAAAAGCGAAAAAGACACAAACAAAAAACCATTGCGCAGCGCTCTATTCAACCATCAAACAAAGAAGATCTTTTAGGTGGTTGCCTACAGCTATACAACTCACATGTACCCAGTAGGTGTTTGCGCGTTCAAATCCTGCTAATGGTCAGGCTCAGATAGGGGGCTGTCAGCCCTTTCCTCCTCACTGTGCTGTGCTGTGCTTAGCACTGTCACTTGGGCTCCTCCTCCCGACGCGTGTCATCACAGGTCACGTGACTTTCTCATGGTTGAATAGAGCGCTGCGCAATGGTTTTTTGTTTGTGTCTTTTTCTCTTTTATATCATACCGGAGCAAGATATCAGGAGGAACCAAAGGGAAAAAAGCCCTACATTCCCAGCATAAAGGGAAGTTTATTTTTTTCTCTTTTTTTTTTTTTTCTCTTTTTTTTTTTTTTCTCTAGCATTTCTAATTGTGTCCTGGATATCATTAGTGGATGTGAAGAGTTATTTCATTAATTATCTAACTCATTTAATGGACTGCTATCACCTATGGGATTAATATAATATTTAACTGGCGGCCGTTTACCCATTAATTCATCAATTAATTAGCTAATCCATCAGGTCAAGCCTGTATTGGCTTTTGGAATTTATATATCCCCATATGCATCACTGGCATAAACTGGATATTTCCTTTCTTTGACACATTATAAAACATACTTGTTTTTACTCACATTTTGAAGCACTTTATTTAAAACAAATTGTATTTATTTTTAACATGTGTATTTATTTATTAAATTGGTTACAACCTCATTGTAACTTGAAGTTTATATATTTTTGTGCACCTGGGATTGTCACGCAAGCACTTATATATTTTATTATACCATGACATTTTGTCTTTTAACCTCACCTGCTGATCTAAATAGACTAAGGTTGATATTGCGCACTATTTATACTCTAGTATTTATTTGCAGGCTGTTGTCCCACCCTAAATAGGGTAAGTCTTGATTATCCTCTCGGGTGCTGTCCTGAAAGACGTTTTGGGAAAATTCAAGTTAGACTTACCGGTAGCTTGTTTTCCAATAGTCTTTCAGGACAGCAATAACCCACCCTTTTTTTGTTGCTGTAATACTATAACTGTCGCTTATGTGTTGCAGCCGGGCCTGGAGGTTCTCTACAAACAACTGAAGGAAGCTGCATGGTGGCCTCCTGTTAAAGCTTGGAATGATGAGGTGTTTCCTGTTGGAGGAGGAGCCATGATCTCTCGGCTGCTGTCCTGAAAGTCTATTGGAAAACAAGTTGCCGGTAGGTCTAACTTGAATTTTTCAACACATTCCACATGTTGGATAAGATTATTTACATGAAATAAAATGTGTCATAGAACATGGAAATGCAAAAACTGCTTATGATGAACATGGGCATAAAAAGAGGTTAACTTAAGTTAGGGTGACCAGCTGTCCCCAGTTGCTGGGGCAGTTCCTGGATTCTCCCCGGAAGAATTCTGTCCCCGGTTTTGTCCCCTCTTTGCAGGGCTGCACCGCAAACTGGGGAAGAGGGGTGGGGGGGGCGCCCAGGGCCGGTCCTGCTGAGGCTATTGGGGCATCCGTTGGATGGGGGGCTGCCAGAGTATACAGAGCAGGGATCTCTCGCTTACCCAGCTATCAAAGTCCCACTTCCTGGGCTGACTGCTATGATGGGCAGCACACTGGTGATGTCTATCATTAGAGGCGGGACTTTGAGGGCAGTGGCTGTGCCAGGATAACAGGAGATCCCTGCTCTGTATAATCCTCTAATCGCTATGCACTGCTCAGACTGCATTGATGACCACAGGTAAGACTGAGCTGATAGGCACTGAACAGGCTACGCTGATGGACAGTGGTGAGGCTGCGCCTGATGGGCACTGGTGAGTATAAGACACTCTTCAAATGTGCTTTTAAAATGCATGTTTTTTTCCTTTTATGAACAAGAAAATGACATTATGTGGTTGGGCTGGTATGAAATGATTTCCAGAAATAACGTATATACAGTATCTCACAAAAGTGAGTACACACCTCACATTTTTGTAACTATTTTATATCTTTTCATGTGACACTGAACACAACACTGAAGAAATTACACTTTGCTACAATGTAAAGTAATGTGTACAGCTTGTGTAAATTTGATGTTCCCTCAAAATAACAACACACAGCCATTAATGTCTAAACCGCTGGCAACAAAAGCGAGTACACCCCTAAGTGAAAATGTCCAAATTGGGCCCAAAGTGTCAATATTGTGTGGCCACTATTAATTTCCATCACTGCCTTTAACCCTCTTGGGCATGGAGTTCACCAGAGCTTCACAGGTTGCCACTGGAGTCCTCTTCCATTCCTCCATGACGACATCATGGAGCTGGTGGATGTTAGAGACCTTGCGCTCCTCCACTTTCCGTTTTGAGGATGCCACACAGATGTTAAATGGGTTTAGGTAAGGAGACATGCTTGCCCATTCTATCACCTTTACCCTCAGCCTCAGGGAGGGGAATCATGCTCTGCTTCAGTATGTCACAGTACATGTTGGCATGCATGGTTCCCTCAATGAACTGTAGCTCCCATGTGCTGGCAGCACCCATGCAGCCCCAGACCATGACACTACCATCACCATGGTTGACTGTAGGCAAGACACACTTGTCTTTGTACTCCTCACCTGGTTGCCACCACACAAGCTTGACACCATCTGAACCAAATACATTTTTATCTTGGTCTCATCAGACCACAGGACATGGTTCCAGTAATGTCCTTAAGCCCCATACACACGCTCGGATTATCCGAGGACCAGGTCCGTCGGATCATGTCCGTCGTACTTTGTCCGATGTTGGTTTTGCGTACACACGGTCGGACAAAGTTGTCGGAAAATCCGATCATTCTGAACGTGGTGACGTTTGTTTCCTACGACGGGACTACGTAGAGGCTAGTAGCCAATAGCTTTGGTCTTGTAATGTGATCTGAGCATGCGTAGCACTTTGTCCGTCGGAATTCGCTACACGCGATCGGATTTGGTGTGATCGGACTTTGTTGTCAAAAAATCTATCCAGCAGGAGATAGGACTTTGTCCGTCGGACAATCCGATGGAAACTGTCCGATGGTGCCTACACACGGTCGGAATTTCCGACAACATTGTCTGATAGGACAGAATCCATCGGAAAATCCGACCGTGTGTATGGGGCTTAAGTCTGCTTGTCTTCAGCAAACTGTTGGCATGCTTTCTTATGCATCATCTTTAGAAGTGGCTTCCTTCTGGGACGACAGCCATGCAGACCAATTTGATGCAGTCTGCAACATATGGTATGAGCACTGACAGGCTGACCCCCCCCCCCCCCCCAACTCCTTCAACCTCTGCAGCGCTCATACATCTATTTCTGAAAGACAACCTTTGGCTATGATGCTTACCATGGCGAGGCCTGTTCTGAGTGGAACCTGACCTGTAAAACCACTGTTTTGTCTTGGCCACTGTGCTGCAGCTCAGTTTCAGGGTCTTGGCAATCTTCTTATAGGCTATGCCATCTTTATGTAGAGCAACAATTTTCTTTTTTTTCAGATCCTCAGAGTTCTTTGCCATGTTGAACTTCCAGTGACCAGTAAGAGAGTGAGAGCGATTAACACCAAATTTAACACACCTGCTCCCCAGTCCTTGTAACACTAATGAGTCACATGACATCAGGGAGGGAAAATGTCTAATTGGTCCCAATTTGTACATTTTCACTTGTTGCCAGCGGTTTAGACATTAATGGCTGTGTGTTGAGTTATTTTGAGGGGACCGCAAATTTACACTGTTTATACAAGCTGTATACTCACTACTTTGCATTGTAGCAAAGTGTCATTTCTTACGTGTTGTCACATGAAAAGGTATAATAAAATGTTTACAAAAATGTGGGTGTTTACTCACTTGTGAGATACAGTATCATACAATTATTACATAAACACATACCACACTGCCAAAACATTTGAGGAAAAGTTACAGCCAGTGGAAGTTATTATTATTCAGGATTTATATATAGTGCCGACAGTTTGCGCAGCGCTTTACAACATTAGGGCAGACAGTACGATTACAATTCAATACAGGAGGATTCAGAGGGCCCTACTCTTTAGAGCTTACAATCTAGGAGGGAGGCTCAAGTGATACAAATGGGTAATAGCTGTGGGGGATGAGCTGATGAAGAAAATAGAAGTGCAGTTGTTAGGTGGAGGAAGGATAGGTTCTCTGAAGAGAAGTTTTCAGGGATTGCCTAAAAAGTGGATAGATTTGGAGACAGTCTGACAGATTGGGGTAGGGGATTCCAGAGCATAGGAGAGGCTCGGGAGAAGTTCTAGAGGTGAATATGGGAGGAGGTGATGAGGGAGCTAGAGAGCAGGTGGTCTTGGGAGGAACGAAGAGGAATACTAGGTTGGTAATTTGAGACTAGGCTAGTGATGTAGCTGGGGGCAGAGTTGTGGATGGCTTTGTGAATGAATGAATGATTTGTATAGCGCTGCAAATGTGAACTGAATCGCCTCAAGGCGTAACTTATTAGTATTTTGAATTTAATTTGTTGGGCGAGTGGCAGCCAATGGAGGAATTGGCAGAGAGGGGTAGCAGTCGCTGAGCGGTTTGTAAGGTGGATGAGTCTGGCAGCAGCATTCATGATGGACTGAAGGGGGGGGGGGGGGGGGTTGTCTATTTAAAGGTAAGCCAATGAGGAGGGAGTTGCAGTAATCAAGACGAGAGATCACCAGGGAGTGAATCGGGAGCTTTGTGGGGTTTTTGGTTAGAAAAGGACTTTGATTAGAGATGTTATGGAGGTTGAGCCAGCAAGGTTTGGAGAGTGATTGGATGTGGAACTAAAAGGAGACTTCAGAATCCAGGATAACACCTAGCACCCTGACATGTGGGGATGGGTGGATGGTTTTGCCATTGCTCTTGACAGAGAAGTCAGGGGAAGAGGCACGTGGGGAGGAAATATGAGCTCTGTTTTGTACAAGTTGAGTTTGAAGTGGTGTGACATTCAGATAGATATGTCTATTAGTAAGTTAGTGATGCGTGAGGAGACCGATGGAGTGGGTTGGGTGGTGGAGAGATAGATTTGGGTGTCATCAGCGTATAAATTATATTGAAAGCTGTGGGAGGCAATCAACTGACCCAGGGAAGAGGTGTAGATTGAGAATAGTAGTCCAAGGACAGAACCTTGGGGGACCTCGACAGAGAAGGAAAGAGGAGAGGAGGACATAAAATTGTAAGTGACACTGAAGGTGCGTTGGGATAGGTAGGATGAGAGCCACTGAAGAGCAAAGTTTTTTTTTTTTTTTTTTTTTGAGGATGGGGTGGTCAACTGTATCAAAGGCAGTTGAAAGGTCCAGAAGTAGGAGTATAGAATAGTGTCTGTTGGTTTTTGTGGTTAGTATATCATTTGAGTGTTTTAAAAGAACAGTTTCTGTGGAGTGTTGAAGGCAAAATCCAGATTGAAGGGGATCAAGAAGGTTATTCTTGGTGAGGTGGTCTCACAGTTGGTTGTAAACCAGGCGTTCAAGGAGTTTAGAGGAAAAGGGGAGCAGGGAGATAGGGTGTAGATTGGTTGGGTCCAAGGAGGGCTTTTTAAGTATTGGGGTGACCAATGCGTGTTTTAGATCATTGGGGAAGATGCCAGAAGAGAGGGAGAGATTGAAGATGTGGGTTAGAGCGTGTAGGATAGAGTCAGAGGGTGACCGTAGTATTTGAGAGGGAATAGGGTCCGGGGGACAGGTGGTTAGGTGGACGTTAGAAAGGAGTTTTGCAACTTTTGTTTATAGTAGCAGGTTTGAATAAGGGGAGTATTGATCATATCTGTTGACATGGGGGTCTTAACTGGGGGAGATATCTGTAGAGTGAAGATTTCATTACAAATTGCTAATCACTTCAAAAACAAGATTGATACAATCTCCTGGGCAGTGAGTGAGTTAGTGGGTGGAGGTGATGCAGGACAAAGTAAAGAGTTGAAGTTGGAGAAGAGTTGACGGGGACTGGATGAGAAGGTGTTAATAAGAGTGGTAAAATAGGTCTGCTTGGCAGTGTGGAGGAAAGAATAGTAGTGTTGGAGTGCAGTTTTGTGTTGATTAAAGTCTTTGAGAGACTTAGTATTGTGCCACAGACACTCAAGAGCATGACTACGTTTTTGAGAATTCTGGTGTCATCTGTTTGCCAGGTTTGTAGGGGGTTGAGGCCTGATTCTGTGTGTAGTGAGGGGAGTGAGCTTATTCAGGGTGTGGAGGACAGGGATGGTATTGTAGATGGAGAGAGAGAACCTAATAAGGTGGTGGTCAGAGAGAGGAAAAGGATTGTTGGAGAAGTTGCATGGAGTGCATAGGTAGGAGAATACAAGGTCAGGGGTGTTGCCGTCAGAGTAAGTAGAAGCCTGTACCCATAGAGAAAGGAGATCTGACAGAGAATACTATCCATGAGTGTGCCACATCCCCATAAATCATGGAAAAAAAGAGGGAAGGTACTCCTAGGTGGGACTTTCAAAGCACTACTAAAAAAATCAAATGTATATGAAAAATATGTAAAAACATTTTTTGTAAATAAAATTATATATCAAAAGATAAATACATATAATACATGATAAACATAGATATGGATAAAATGGAGAAACCGTCAATGAAGGTATCTATATGATCTCCCTAAACTGACGCGTTTCAGAAATTCTTTCACCAGGGTTCATACAGAGAAAATTACATCTAATGAGTTTACAAAATATAAAGTAGTTAGTAATTTATATCACCACCCCCCAGAATAAAACTTCAACCTAGACATGGATATAATTCACTTACTTTAAATTAATTGACAATACATGAGTATTCATGGAAATAAAAATTGTGCAGCTTCACGTCTGGCTCCCTACATACATCCACTCCAGAATCTAATAAGAGTCTCCCGGGCTGAATGAGAAAGGTGCCCTAGGGGAGACAACCCAGTGAGTAAACTGACTAATGTACCTAGAGTATGTCCACAGATGCAAAAACAGCACTATATTAAAAAGAACCTACTTAAACGCAAAAATGCAAAAGTGTACCGGTGGGTAGACTGGTAGGTATAGAGAACTGAAATGACACTGGTGGAACGTCTCGGGACCCAAGCAGCTGCTGTATAGGTATGGTCAAGAAAAATGTGGACACGAGACATAAGGGAAAAAAAATTATCAGCAAGCATCCAAAGGGCAATAGATCAAGGATGCAGAGTGCCAAATATGGGGTTTTCACTTACTCGGTATCTCCTGAACGAACCGTCGTAACCCAAACCTCATCTTGTATCAAATGAGCTGGGCTAAACATAGTCCCGCCATCAGCTGATTCCAACTTGGAATCAGCTGGATGGAGGAGTGTTTGGCGAGATCCCTGCAACGGGCCCCCTGAGCATAAGCCGCGCCCCGCCACCACACGGCGACGACGACAAACGAACTCACGAGCAGGTCAACATCACAGCCACGCCACGGCTGACTCCCTCCGGCACGGCCAACCATCCCTGGAGACAGAATCGGCTGATCCAGGGCTCAAGGGGAGAGGATATCGAGGCTGGAAAAAGATCCACCCTCCCTGTGTGTCCTCAAAGAGAACATCTTGGCCGGGCCAGGCACACGCAGAGTTCAGTGCCACAGATATCTTGCTACAAAAGCAAAGCCATGAATCAAATAAGTGTGCAAATAAGTAATGTTGCCAAATGGCTTTTAAAGTGGCAGAGAGGAGGAAACTGCCATGAGTGATGACACCCCAGCCAAATCTGCTATACAAAGCTTGCATATGACAATATAGATAGTGCTAGTATTATAAATCTCTCAACGAATGGATTACAAGCACGAGAGCCACCCATGAGGCTGCCATATGGAAAATGGAAGGACAGGCAAAGCTGAGAAACAAAATAAGAACTGAATATTATTACAACTAAATAAGGGATCTATACAGAAATGTGATTAAATACATAACTCGCACATATTCCTAAGGAAAGAAAAAAAAGGGAAACAATATGTAATGATCAGGACCCAACAATATTGCCAAACAGGCAATGTGTATATAATCCAGAAACGGGATTCTTGTACCCCATATGTAAAAAAAGTTCCTACTTTACCATGCCACCAGAGTCAAAGACCTCCAGAAATGGTTTGGAACATACTGCATCATTGAGCCCTGGGGGCTTGGCTCTTAAATTATAGATCCATCGTAATTCGAGCTGGAGGAGATTCTTGTTCCAATATCCCCCCCTCCGGTTCGGGTGTACCCAGTCCAAAATAAAGAACTTGACCCTTGGGAAGACACCTTGATGTACCAAGGTCGTATGTCTTCCCAATGGCAGGTCGGGGTCACAAGTTTTCATGCTCCGGATTTGTTGGTATGCTTTACGCCAAGACTCAAGTTTGGTCTTCCCGACATAGAAACACCCACAATCACATCGGAGCATGTATACGACACCTTCGGTCTTACAGTTTGCAAAATGCTTTGGCCTGAAGGTGCTGCCATCATTTAAGATGGAATTCTTGCTGGTATCCATGAATTTGCAATACCCACATGCCCCGCACATGAAAGTACCCTTGTACTTGCAGTGTTCAATGTCATGATCCCCCTTGAATTCGCTCCTTGCTAACCTAGATGCCACAGATGTGGCTTTTCTAAAGGTAAAGGGAGGATTCTTTGGAGAAATCTACCCAAATTGGGGTCCATAGTTAGGACATACCAAAATTTGGACACAATTTTTCTCACTTCTACATGTTGGTTACAATACTTTGTGATAATACGAAGAGGATTATCCTGGTTTTTAGGTTTCTGTGAATAAATGAGCTTGTCGAGTATAAGATGTGGCCCTTCTGAAGGCTTTCTTTAAAGATATATGTGAATAGCCTCTAAGAAGTCTTTCACATAAACTGCCTGCCTCTATTTTGAAGATTGCATCATTAGTACAGTTTCTTCTCACCCTAAGGTACTGGCTGTACAGTATCGATTTTATTAAAGTGGAAGTAAACCCATCGATTTAACAGTTTAAAAAAAAAAAGGCATTCCGGGAATGCTAACTGCACATTGGCTGTGCTCTCAACCAAACAGTCAAACCATCCAATGGCTGGTGTCATAACGGATCACATGTGCAGCCCCCTGGCAGTTGAAGATTAAACAGAGGCAAAGGTGGCAGCTTCCTTGGCTGAAAACGATAGGGGGGTTTACTTCCACTTTAAGCTTTGTGGGTGGAAACTAGAGGCATGTAATATAGTATTACCTTCTGAAAAAGGCCACTGCTTAGCGTACCATCTTCACTCTGAGACCATAACTTCCAAAAAAGGGATCTCACTGCAACTAGATGATATAGTGAAGGTGAGATTAAATTGTTTTTTATTCATATTATCAAGGCATTGATGTAAAAGTTCTAAAGGCCATCCCAAATGGTCAAATGAGGAGGTTAGACTAAGACATTTAGAAGTAGCAGGAGTGTTTGTATTAGCAGGGACGTTGAAACCACCGAGAAGAATTGTGGAATTTTCAGAAGAGAGAAAGTAGGGTAGCCAGGCAGAAAACCCCAAGGAAAGTCGATAATGGTCCAGGGGGACGGTAGATCACAGCAATTCTTAGGGAAGTTGGAGAGAATAAACATATACAGTGACCTTCGATGATGAGGGAAAGAGAGGGAGGAGAGTGAAGAACCTGGAAGGTGCTTTATGGGAATAGGAGAAATCCCACTCCACCTCCCTTGCGTCCATTAGGCCTAGGGGAGTGAGTCCAAAGAAGGCCACCGTGGGAGAGGGAAGCAGGAAAAGGAGTATCAGATTCATGGAGCCAGGCTTTGATGATGGCAAGTAGATTAAAGGAATTGGTGACAAAGAGGTCATGAACAGTGGTGAGTTTGTTGCAGACAGAGGGGGCGTTCCAGAGGGCACAGGAGAAGGGAAAGCTGGTTTTCGGAAGAGGGTAGGCACGTACCAACTTTTCCTGGTGTCAAGTGATTATATTTCCACTAATCAAAGATGTAGGAGGATTGATTTTTGAGTACCTTTTTAAGGAATTTGGATACTAAAGTGTCTAAGGCCTAGTAATGATATGCAAGTACAGATATGTAAACTTTAGGGCTCATTCACACAGCCAGTGTGGGCTACTCATCAAAAACCAGTGTGTCTGCAACAGGTATACAATTGTGTGTGAGCAGCCAAATGTGGCTGTGACTGTTGGCATATAACTGCTCTTTCGTGTGGATACATGTTCCTAGGAACAGATGAGAAGCCCTGGATTGTTGGTGTATGGTCCAAATTGGCTGTGTTAAATGAGCCCTAAATTTAGCTTAACCTCAGACCCTGGGTAACCCCTGTTTACCAATTAAAAAAAAAAAAAAAAAAATCTAGGAATGGCACTCTGAATGAAAAGGGTCAAATTTCTTACCTTCTGTGAAGGTATACATTTTACCCATATATGATGGTAATTGACCAGAGAGATCTTCTTTCCTAATCTTCACACCTTTTGAGTTAGTCCAATAGGGTTTGTATGTATATCCCTGCTGTGAACCTGAAAAAGTAGGTGAGGTATGTGGAGCAGCATAAGAGGTTCTCCCTTGTTGAGATTGAGTAGAAGGTGGGTAATGTTGGCTGTGAGGCCAATATAGAGTCACTGCCAGCGCAGGCACAAGCTCCTTTACGGGCAGATTATAATTGTAGATTGAGAAACAGCACTCCATGATATTCCTTTTTTCACATTTACTGTGAAATCAGTGTTGCATAGCTCAGAATAGCCAACATTTTGGGGGCCTTGCTGGGCCCTTCCTCAAGTTTTTATAGTAATAATATGCATGTATTTTAATCAAACAAATATACCATGGTGTATCCCATAGCAACTAAGTAACAACCCTGCTGTAATTTCATAATCCTGCCAAAAATAATGCAAATGTCAAATAAATTTATTTAGTAAAATTACCTCAGACAATATGCATTCAAATCCATAAATTCATTAGGATAACCTAATCATGGTCTGCTCTCTGTGATCCTGCCCGGCAAAGCAATTGGCATTACCATGCTATGGAAATTTATAAAGTTCTCATTGTACCCAGGCAATAGAGATACCCAAAGAATTGGTAAATATTCCCTTATCAAGGATTTGGTTTTGGCATTACTGTCTTATGTTAGGGCTACTGGAGATGTTCTGAATAAAATCCAGGATCGCTTCCTTTCAGCAGAGCTGATACTCGTGGGTAGAGACTAGACATGTGCACACTGAAATATTTTGTTTCGGAATTTCGTTTTCGTCCGAAAAATACATTTATTTAGTTACTCCCGAAATTCGTTTTTTATTTTTTATTTTTCTTAAAAAATGCATTCGTCCGAAAATCCAAAATAATTAAGGTTGAATCTGTCATTGAAGGCTTATGGTGTCTGTTAAATGTTCTAAGAAGATTCGAAGGAGCAGATAAACTGTACGACGCTGCAACCGTACATTTCCAGTTAAATGTTGAATCTTTTCTCTCTACGTCAAATCTTTTCTCTCTATGTAGAATAATCTTGAACTAATAGTGCTAAGGTGAGGCACATTCGACCACAGGTTCGATGGACACAGATCGCTATTGTCAGCGTCATGTCGAATTTCTTATCTATATCAAACTGTTGCAACGAAAATGAAAATAAAGCATTTGTTTATGTCGGATCTTTCAGTTTTCGGATTCTGCACATTCGTTATCGTCTGTTAAAACGATAGCGAAAATACCTGAAATTCGGACGAAAATGCATTCGGACGAAAACGAATGCACATGTCTAGTATAGACGTGAAAAGTTATTCCACGTCTATACTAGACATGTGCATTCGTTTTCGTCCGAATTTCAGGTATAAAAAGCTTTTTTGGGCTCCATGCACACTGAAGCTCAAGAAAGCTTTTTCTGGATGCCAGATTGCTGGTAGAAAACGCTGGTTGAAAAATGTGCTTTTAACAGCATTTTGTACTAGCGTTTTATGAGCATTTTATAGCATTAGCGTTTATGGGCGTTTTTAATATAAATACACAGAAGACACTCCAAAAATCCCACAATGTATTCCAAACTTCCATAATGCATTGAAAAAATAGAACTCTGAACGCTAATTAACGGCACTTTGAACGCGAATTTCTGGCGTTCAGAAAAAAGCCATAAACTCCACTGCTCATTAAAGCTAAAAATCGTCCATGTGTGCATGGACATATAGGATAACAGAGTGGAGTTTATGGGCTTCAGTGTGCATGGAGCCTAAAAGTGATGTCTGATCAGCGTCTTATTGTCCTGAAGAAGCAAACGTATGGGTTTGCAAAATGCATTGATGTGAGCTGAGACCACAGGACGCCAAGCTGCATGCTGTGCCCCGCTGAGCTGATGTTACAGTACACACAGCTACCACACTCTGAAAAACATCCTGCTACTGCTGATTCAGCGATTCGCTCCACACAGCACTTAGCTTATCTCCGGGAGGATTGTGACTTGCATTCGTTTCACTGGATGACAGAGGATCTAAGTGGCTGTAAAGGGATAGCGTCGCTGATCATTAATCATCTTCATGAGTGATATGAGTCTACTATGATCTGCCTCTAGCACCCCTATCTGTTTATTCAGGATATCCGGAAGGGGCATGCCCAGCTGTTGTTTCGTTGAATCTGGCAGACTGTAACTTATGAATTATCTACTCAGTTGTGATTCCACTTGTGAGGATAGCATCAAACAGAGAAACCCCACTCAGTCAGTCAGCCCACACACAGATATCTATACAATCGGGATCTGAGCTTTTGAACCTTGATTAGTCACCTGGATGCTCTGCTGGCCACTCAGGATATCCCACAGGAGGTCATTGTTAATTAACTCTCCTTATCTTTAAAACGTTGTTACAGCCTGACTCATTCACCTGGACTGTCCATTAACTTGTCAATGCATCGGGTGTGCTACATGCGGGAATATCCAAGGACTATGTTTATTTAATCGCAAGTGCATCAATACAAGTATTTTATTGCTGCCCTTGGCAATTGTATTGTTCAGCAGTGCAATATACTTCCCTCTATATCAGATAGCCAAGGACGATCTGTCTGTAGCGGCCATAACCCTCGATGGGGCGGCCTTGACTTTTGGGCTTACCGGTTACCTCCGCTTGGCTTGTTTCTCCATGTCTAGGGGTTCCCAGAGTTAGTACCCAACGACTTTGCACGCTGACACCATAAAAGTCCTTTTGAAAGGTTTTTATTTGCAGGGGGTAACATCCAACAGACACAGTTTCATGTGGGAACAGAGGGTAAGGATGAAGAAAACTCAGGAACCTTGAACTGCTAAGTATACAAAAGTCTCTATTCGCCAACCGAGAGAGTAGCCACTCGCAGCTGGGCGCTTTTTTAAGCTAAACAAATCTCTAGCCAGAGATTATGGCAGTCAGCACTTGAATTATGAAATTTGCAAAGTCTCTGACCTTAAATCAAAGTGGCACTCAGAAACAAAACAGGAACCTTTCCTCAGTACCTGGAATGTTATCCGTCTCCTTGACAGTATTGGGGAAGCGTGGATTCTCTAGTGTCCTTGACAACCCTGCAACCAGGCACTTCTCAGGATGCCAGCTTGTTGGCCCTTCTCCGAAGAGTCCTCCCCCGGTCGCTTACACGAGCTGCGGTGCCCCTCCAAGTTGAGAGCGCACCCGGACACCTTGAATCCTCCCTCAGTTACTGCGCCTCGGACCAGCCGGTTCCGAGACTCGGGAACAGATGGATCCTTGCCCCAGACCAAGCGGGTCTGTGGGGATTGTCATACCAACCATGTTGCGGGGCGGCACGCGCTCCCTTGACCGGGACCCCTCGCGGGGCTACCCCGGTCCAGCTCCAGGAACAGGCAGCTCCGTGCTAACGAACCCCAAACACGTGACTCCAGCATCTTAAGTACCCTTGGCCAGACTCCTCAGCGGGGCCAAACGCACCCACTGATTGGCTCCAGGGAATGCTGGTACCCAAACGTCCAACCAGGCCTGGTTCTGAGCCTGTCATGTGTACCTCACCGCACACATGATCAGGCAGAACCCCAACACAGCCCAGCCGAACCGATGCCAAAGCTTCCCTATCCAATTAGCTCTCAGAACCCCTTTACTGTTCTGAGAGACAAAAATAACTAAATTTACACATAGCGGACACCTAAAAAAGGTGTCACCGCTACATGTCCATGAATTGGTCTTTGTTAAATGGGGATATGTGACAAAATCGGCATACAATAAGCCTCGTAAGGGACAAGTATTTTGTGTGTTAATTACCTACTCTCAGACCATAAAGGCTTTGATATATGAAAGTGTTCATATTCAATGTATAGTGTGGTTAGATTGCAGCAGCGTCTTGTGTGTCCATTTTTAAAGTTACAATGTTGTCTCCTTATTTTAACCAATTTTATGGTGTTTAGAGGAGTGGTTCACACTGCCCATGTTTAAATATGGGTTTTTGTTAGATTTTTGTACTATTAAAGATCTATTCACCAATTTAAATACCATAATTTGGTCCTTCTACTTGTCCCTTCCCCTCTTGTTTCCTAATATTTTGTTAAAGTAGCACAGTTGTGGGGCTACCCCATCCACATGGACAAATTGGTATTTTTTGCTTGACACTGTCAGTAGTTTGAGATCCATCTTTTATGCTCTTTTTTTTTTTTTTAAATGAGATACCCAGCCCTGAACATGGACACGCATTCTGATGTGTTTGGACATATCAAGCTCATACTGAATCTTTGGAAAACCAGTGCATGTGCAGTATGAGGAAGCACACTAAATGCTATGAAGCCAACTACATAGGCATCTACACAAAAGTTCAAACCGAATAGAGAGACATAGGCTGCAAAAACAAGTTAATCAAGGCGGTAAGTGGGTATGAGAAGAGGTAAGGCAATAGACAAGAGCAGAAAAGGTAGAGGGGTGGGTGCGGGGAGGGGGGGTGGGTGCGGGGAGGGGGGGTGGGACTCAAGGAGGTAGCAATGAGGTGTGTAGATGAGGTCTCACAAAACCAATTGGAGTGTTGTCCTAAAAATTTGCAGTCCTGGAGCACTCACATCAGATTTAAAACCTTGTATATGAGGACTTTTCTAACACACCAAGCGTGCTTAACTTCATGACTGCAATGACAAGGCTGCAAATGACACTAGCAAGGCTGCAATGACACTGGACAACGCTGCAGATGGACACTGACAAGGCTGCATTGATGGGCATTTAAATGTAAGGATTTTTTCCTTTAAAATTCCCTCCTAAACTTGGGGTGCTTGTTATAGGCTGGCGCGTGTTAAACGCCGATAAATACGGTAAGTAAATTTGTGGGATATTTACAAAGTAATTTTTTTCGAACTTCAAGATCATTCAGATTAATATGAGTAAGCATATAGCAGTAAATGAAAAACAATCTGAAAATTATTTTACATTATGACAATAGATACACTTTACGTAAACATTACTCAGAAGGTCTGTGTTTAACCACTTCAGCCCACCAATTGGCAGCCAAAGGACCAGGCCCCTTTTTGCGATTCAGCACTGCGTCGCTTTAACTGACAATTGCGCGGTCGTGCGACATGGCTCCCAAACAAAATTGGTGTCCTTTTTTCCCCCACAAATAGAGCTTTCTTTTGGTGGTATTTGATCGCCTCTGCGGTTTTTATTTTTTGCGCTATAAACAAAAAAAGAGCGACAATTTTGGAAAAAACGCATTCTTTTTTACTTTTTGCTATAATAAATATCCGATACGTATTCTTCTACATATTTTTGGTAAAAAATCGCAATAAGCGATTATTGATTGGTTTGCGCAAAAGTTATAGCATTTACAAAAAGGGGATAGTTTTATGGCATTTTTATTAATATTTTTTTTTTTTACTAGTAATTGCGGCAATCAGCGATTTTTTTTATTTTATTTATTTATTGTGACTGCGACATTATGGCGGACACATGGGACAATTTTGACACATTTTTGGGACCATTGTCATTTTTACAGCGATCAGTGCGATTAAATTGAATGAAGGGGTTAACCACTAGGGGGCGGGTAGGGGTTAAGTGTGTTCTAGGGATGTGTTCTAACTGTCAGGGGGAGGGGCTGTGTGTTGCACTACACTAATCGGCTCTCCCGATTACAGGGAGAGCTGATCAGTGACAGTGTCACTAGGCAGAACGGGGAGATGCTGATGTAAACAAGCATCTCCCCGTTCTGTCTCCGTGAGACGATCACGGGTATCCCGCGGCGATCGAGTCCACGGGACCCGTGACCCCACTCGCCGGCGCGCACGAGAATGGCATGGCGGCAAATTCAAAGGGACATACCTGCACGCCCATTTGCCTGTCCATGCCATTCTGCCGACGTACATCTGTGTGCGCCGGTCGTAAAGTGGTTAAATACTTAGGGTTTTGGTTCAACCTAAAGTAGAAGATTTTCTAAAATATAATCTGCAACCCCTTTTGCATAGGTTTAAACTGAAAAGTAAAGCCTGGTCCAAATTGCCTTTACTTGTGGTGGGCCAAGCGAACCTCATCAAAATGATCTGGGTTCCACAATTATTGTACATTTTACATAATTCCCCCGTATAGATCACTAATAGGTTTAAAAAAAATTGACTACCTCTTTAGAATTTTTATATAGAAGGGTAGGAATCCCAGAATATATTTATCCATTTTACAATTACCGAAAGATAGCTGGGACCTATCAGTTCCTCATACGAAATTATACTTCCTTGCGGCGCAATTGCAACACGTAGCAGGGTGGGGAGTTCAGCGACTGCATGACCCAAATCGAGCCATCTTACTTCCCCGGAAGGCGAAATATCACCTCCTGGCTCAGTTGGAGGCGGGTGGGTTAAAGACCCATTAAAATACCCTTCTCTGAAATTAAGGAATAAAGTGTCTGAAACCATCAGGAACCATGAAACAGACGGTAACAGAAAATGCAGTAAAAATCACACCTTTTAATAAAATGGTACAATTGGTAAATGTAATCAAAACATAGCCAGGTTTCGGTAGCCAGAGATCAGCCTAGTCAGAGGCAGGAGACAGGATCAGGAACCAGAAGGGACGTCCGCCTCTAGATATGTAGACCAAGGCGAAGACATTGAAGAAATTAACCAGGCAGTTTAAATAGCTAGAAGGGGCTGGCTGTGGGCATGACCGATGAGCAGGAGATGATCAACAGATGAGCCACTGTGGAACAATGAGTACTGGCAGTTAACCGACAGCTGAGCACAGAGAAGAAAGGGCTGAGAGCCCAGCCCTGACAGTACCCCCTCCTCAATGACCCCTCCCCCACAGAGGACCACCGGGTTTGTGGGGAAAATGTCTATGGAAAGCACAGGAGAATGAGACCCAAGAGTGTTTCTCCGCACCGTACCCTTTCCAATGAGCCAGGTACTGTATGCATCCACGGAACCTATGGGAGTCAATGATCGATTGCATCTAACACTCCTCATGGTTCTCGACCTGCACCAGGCGAGGACATGGCACCAAGGTGGTGAAGTGTTTGCACACCAAAGGTTTTAATAACATGAAAAACATTAGAAATACGCATGTTAGAAGGAAGGTCTAATGCGTAAGCCACTGGGTTGATCCTACGGAGAATACGGAAAGGCCCGATAAATCGTGGTCCCAGTTTCAGTGAGGCTATACAGAGTCTGAGGTTTACGAGATGACACCCAGACCCTCTCCCCAACCTGGTAGGAAGGCGCAGGTAGGTGTCCGCGGTCAGCATGAATATTATAAGAAAGGAGGGGAATTGGAATTTGGGACTTTAAATGAGGAAATTGCCTGGTAGGGTCAAGCACCTCCATCCCTGTCATTATGGAGAAAATGGGTAAATAAGGGAGTGAAAAGGGAGGGCAGGGGGGTGCTTTAATTGAAACTTGTGGGTACAAGGTAAATAATTCTAATTAGTTAAATAAAATGCATATTTAATAGTTCATTACCAAGGTATATTATGTTATCAATTTTTACTTGTAGATCTTCTCCTTGCATATATGGGACTGGGACCTTATTCTAAGGTTTTTCCTTCGATTCCTGTTTTTCCTGGTCTTCCAGCTGATACATTGGGGCTGATTTACGAATGGTTTGCGGCGCACAGCGATGTGCAACGGCCGTTTTCATATTTACAAAACATTTGTGCCTGTAACACAGCGCTATTTCCCATTTACTATGGGATTCACAGGTAATTTACCCAATTGCAGAACAAAAATGATGTGAAATCAAAACAAGCTTGTGTGGTGATTGTTAAAGGCTGAGATTGCCTCATTCTAGGATATAGATTGAGGTCCTATGTGATACCAATATCCAATGTGAAAAAATTACATGAGTGCAAAAACCACCCTGGACCGATCCCACACGGCCGACACTGCAGCACACCACTAACATAATGCAACCGTGCAGAGCGAGAGGAGAGATGCCATGGTACACTGATGATATAATCGGGCAATTGGCGGCAATCGGCTCTCACCGTGCTTGCAGGTGTAACAACGTTGCCGGCAGGGCCGCGCCACGTGGGTGCCACACGTCCGGCGCACACTACATGACGTTGATGCGCCGTGTCAGCGCACCTGCCCATCTCACGTCAGAGTAGCAGAGTAGGAGGGGGAGCCCAGATTAAATGACAGCTCGGGTGGCCATAGCCACTCAAGCCACAACCACCATACACAGCAGCCTGAGGGGACATGTTAAATAGTTAAAACAATTGAAGGGGACAACTATGGCCAACCAGGCATTATGAGAGAGTGTATCCAATATCATCCAATGGGCTAAAGACTACCTCTCAAATAATAAAAGGCGCACAACCACATGTTTCCATCCCTATACTGAATATTATAAGGGACTTTAAATGAGGAAATTGCCTGGTAGGGTCAAGCACCTCCATCCCTGTCATTGTTGAGAAAATGGGGAAAAATGGAGGGGGGGGGGGAGAGGGAATTCAGGACTTTAATTAAAACTTGTGGGTACAAGGTAAATAATGATAATTGAATAAAATTCATATTTAATAGTTCATAGCAAGGGGATATTATGGTAATAATACAAAAACCCAATTCGATTTATACATGGTAATGATACAAAATCGAACAATATGCATGATTGAATATATAAAAATACAATATAGACAATATAAGTCTGTACCTCTCACTGGCACGTTGCAAGGACTCTTGGACCTGCACCCATGTGGAACGAAGATCGCGGAGATGCTCCTCTAACGCAGGAATTCTTTGAGGAAAAAATGAGTCAGGTGTAGTGATCTAATATATAGTTCCTAGATGGTATGTAGTTATTAATAAGTATTGTCTTTCCGCAGCAAACCCAATTCTCCAGAGAGAAGCACTTTATTGACTTCTAAAACAGAACATTTTTGCAGATGATAAAAATCAGTCTTGTAGTAGATGACAATCCAACAGGGCATAATCACGACAGTGCTAGTAAATATTTAGAGCCCCATGGAACCATGTGACTCTTGGGTGCCTTCATAAGAACACACACTTCTAAACAGATTGAACGTCCTGTTATATCCCCCACACACACTGAATGTCTGAGCAATTTGATTGGCCGTTTCCATTAAATGCTTTGATCTGCTCCTGTCTTTCAGAGTGACAGCAGATAACCCCAAGCTGTGAACAGCTGTAGTCATAAAGCCCCCAATCTACAACCCAATCTCCCCCAATAACCCAACCTCCCCCAATCTACATTCTTGCATATTCCCCTTTGATATGTGTGAATACTGATTAGATTAAGATAATCATCATCTGTTCCCCTTTGATATGTGGCAACAAACCCTCTTTTAATATGCGCAATTACATTAACAGCTACCAAAGTGGCCTGCCTAGAAGGGAGGGAGGAGAAGGGAGGGAAGGAGAAGATGTTTAAGGGTAATACACATAAGAGGAATTTTTTTTTTTTTCTCTTCACATATTTTTGATGTAAAGTCTCACATTGGGCGATTTAAAATATATGGTTGAAGGGCACTATACACGTAAGAAACTATTTTCCTTTTTTTATTTTTGTTGCCCCCCCATCTGACTTTGAAGGGAAGATTACAATTAATAAAAGCAAGAATTTTATGTACAGACACATGTGGTATAAAGGACCGATTAGAATCTTTTTTTTTTTGTTTTTGGTATAATAGTCCATGGGAGGTTCATTAATAAAAATTAAAAGCAAGAACATTATGAAAATGTAGATATATGTGATAAAGTGAACCGATGGGTCTCTCTCTCTCTCTCGGGGGAGGGGGACAGGACATGGGGGTAGGGATGGTCGGGACTGGTGAGGGGGGAAGAGCAATGATGAATAAAGAAACAACATAAGGTAATAAGTAAGAAAATAAACATGGGGGAGGGGCTTCAGATCAGTGGGGCGGGTTACAGAGTTAATAAACTCAATAGGATAGGTCCAATACACGGGACTTAGAAAATTGCAATTTTGCAAAAAGGTCAGAGAGGTTGAAGAAGGGGGCGTAACCCCCCCTTCTAGATGTCACTGCCCAATTAGTTAATAACCCAGAATGGATTACTGGGTTATGGGGAGAAGGTTTTTTTTTTCTTTTCTCTATTTTTTTTTTTTCTTTCTTTCTTCTTCTTTCTTTTTTCTCTCTCTCTGCCAGCCTCTCCCACACTACCCTCAGGGGCTCCGGGAAATAGTGAAGATAAATGTTCAGAACAAAGAAAGATTTAATGGCAGCCCCAATAAAAATAATATCATATAACATAAGAGGACTAAAATCAGCCCAGAAAAGAGGTCACCTATGGCAAGAGTTACGCCATTATGCGGCTGACGTGGCCTTTTTACAAGAAACTCATTTCTTGAAAGGGGATATACCAAATATGCCAACATATGAATTTAATCAGTGGTTCCATGCCCCCTCTCCGATTGCTAGGGCAAGAGGAGTAACAATAACATTTAGAAAGACTTGCCCGATAATAATGGAATCTACCCAGATAGATCCAGAAGGTCATCTTTTTGTAAAAGCCAGATTAAACGGTCATTGTTATACTTTTGCCGCAATATATGCGCCAAATACAGGAACGTTGAATTTTTTGATAAAAACCTTGAAATTATTAGAAAAATATAGAGAAGGTTTTTTGATTTTAGGGGGAGATTTTAATTTAGTTTTAGATCCAAGTATGGACACCTCAACAGGTAAAACTAATATATCTTTTAGAGCACTAAAACACATAAAACAACTTCTAAGGTCTGCACATTTGATAGATGGATGGCGGGCAAAACACGGGGATAAAGACTACAGTTACTTCTCCAAAACACACAATATGTACTCGCGCTTGGATCTTTTCCTGGTGGATCAGTACCACCTGGAAACGATCCGAACATGTACGATTGAACCAATAACAATTTCGGATCATGCCCCCATCACGATGACTATCCACCCTATGGCAGGGGGCCACAGGGAACGAATATGGCGGCTGAATGAGACACTATTAGATGATAGTCGCATAGTAGAGGAGATAAACAGGAAAATAAAAATTTATTTTGAGATGAATATTTCAGGAGAAACATCCGAACAAGTGGTCTGGGAGGCTCATAAATCGGTGATTAGGGGCGAACTGATAGCACAGGGGTCAAGGATTAAAAAAGAAAAACAAAAAGAGATAATAGAGCTGTTAGAAGAAATTAATGAATTAGAAAAAAAAACATAAAAGACACCTAGACCCAGCTGATGTTGAGAAACTGGAAATCGCAAGGGGTAAACTAACACAATGCTTAGATTATAAAACCAGAAATAAATCTAGGTATTTTGCACACAGGTTCTATAAACAGGGCAATAAATGCGGCCGCCTCCTAGTAAGACAGCTTAAAAAACAACAGGAGTCTAGACACATTCATAAATTAACAGTTAAAAATAAAAAGATAGTAGAAACTCAGGCAATAGCGGCAGAATTTCACAGATATTATGAAGCTCTATATAATATCCAACACAAACCAACAGGTGCTAAGGAAGAGCAGCTACTGAAAGAAACTAGAGATTATATAAAAGACGTGGAGATACCCACACTGCCGACAGAAATAATAGAAGAGATAAACAGACCAATAACGATCGAAGAAGTAAACGGAGTGAAAGCAAATCTGGCATTGGGTAAAAGCCCAGGGCCAGATGGCCTCACAAATTCGTACTATAAAAAATTTGCGATACATCTGGGAACACCGATATGTAACTATTTTAATTCAATCAACTCATTAAACCCCCTACCGCCAGAAGCCTTATTAGCGTATATTACAGTGCTTCCAAAGTCAGGAAAAGCAATGTGCAAATTATAGACCAATCTCCCTGCTAAACGCAGATACTAAACTCCTAGCAAAAATTTTGGCTCTTAGGCTACAAGATCATATAGTTAAAATAGTACATCCTGATCAAACAGGCTTTCTGAAGGGCCGCGAGGCTAGAGATAACACCATAAGAGCCCTGCACATTCTACAATGGATAAAAAATGGCCCAGATATAGCCCCTAGAGTGATAGTTTCAATGGATGCCGAAAAGGCTTTTGATAGGGTAAACTGGCGCTTTATGACCGAGGTCTTGAGGGAGATGAAAGTGGGGGAACGTATAATGGGCTGGATAGCGGCATTATATTCAACTCCTAGGGCATGAGTAAAGGTGAACGGTACATTGTCAAAATATTTCCAGATAAATAACGGCACTAGACAAGGGTGCCCCTTGTCGCCTTTATTATTCGCAATAATATTAGAACCCTTCTTATGTAAAATAAGAAAAAATAATGAAATACAGGGGACCTGTATAGGATCAGAAGAACATAAGGTCTGGACATATGCCGATGATCTGTTATTTTACCTGTCGGCCCCTCTGTCCTCACTATCCGCTTTGATGGCAGAAGTATCAAAATTTGGCGCCTTATCTAATTTTAAGATTAATTTTGAAAAGTCTGTAATCCTCCCCTACCATGTATCCTTAGAAACAAGTAGGACACTGAAAGGATCTTATTCCTTTATATGGGAAGAGAAATCCCTTGTCTATCTAGGAACACAAATAACAGCAGACCCTAAACTCCTATACGATCTGAACTACAAAGTTTTAATGGAAGGGGTAATAGAGGATCTGAGGAAATGGAAGGGGCAAACCTTAAATTGGTTTGGAAGGGTAAGTGCTATAAAAATGAGCATCTTACCTAAAATTATCTATACTTTATATACAGTGCCAATTCCACTCCCTCAGATCTTCTTCAAAAACATACGAAGGGCCTTCACAACCTTTGTCTGGAATAATAAACGTCCCAGACTAGCATATGACATTATGTAAAGGGAAGTCAGAAGGAGGTATGGGGTTACCAGATTTAAAACTATATTATAAAGCAATGGCCCTATTACGCATCTTAAACTGGAATCATGACCAAACAAAAAAAATCTGGGTGTCTCTGGAACAGAATATGGCAGGAAGGAGTTTAAAGGGAATCCCCTGGATTCCAAAGGCAGACAGGGGTTTGTCAAAATGGGCATCATTGTTAACTAATGCCGCGTACACACGTGCGGACTTTTGCCGGCGGCCCTAGTCCAGCGGACAATCCCGCCGGACTTTCCAGCTGGGTCCGCTGGACTTTCCGAGCGTGTGGACTTGCCCACACACGTGCGGACTTGCCCACACACGCACGGACGGATAATCCGCCGGCCAAAGTCCGCGGGACTTTTGAAAATGAACGGACTTGCCGCTCATCGGCAAGTCCATTCATTTAGCACGTGACTTCAGGTACGTAGCTAGCGTAGGCAGTAAATGCCGGCGCGTTAGCTCCGTCACCTGTCATGGATTTAAAGGGAATCCCCACGCCGAAAAACGGCGTGGGGGTCCCCCCAAATCCATGTCAGACCCTTATCCGAGCACGCAGCCTGGCAGGCCAGGAAAGGGGTGGGGACGAACGAGCGCCCCCCCCCCCTCCTGAGCTGTACCAGGCCGCGTGCCCTCAACATGGGGGGTGCCCTGGGGAAAGGGGGGCCGTGCGGCCCCCCCACCCCAAAGCACCTTGTCCCCATGTTGATGAGGACAAGGGCCTCTTCCCGACAACCCTGGCCGTTGGTTGTCGGGGTCTGCGGGCGGGGGCTTATCGGAATCTGAGAGACCCCTTTTATAAGGGGGCCCTCAGATCCCGGCCCCCCCACCCTATGTGAATGAGTATGGGGTACGATGTACCCCTACCCATTCACCTAAGGTGTAAAATGTAAAGTAAAAAAAACACACACACTTTTGAAAAAATAGTTTATTGCACTGCTCCGGGGGTCTTCTTCCGTCTTGGGGGTCTTCTCGCCGGACTCCCCCGCCATTTACCAAGCTCTTTTACCGAGCGGGGGAAGTCCGGCTACCTTCTTCGTCGTCGCCGCCGTCGTCTGGGGTTCTCGATCCGCCTTCGGGGGTCTTCCGGGGGTCTCTTCTGTTCTTGCGGCGGTCGTCGTCTTCCGCGCCGCCGGCGCCTTCTCCTTCTTCTTGTCCTTCTACTTGTTGTTCTTCTTCTTCTTCCGATGTTGACCCGACGCTCTCTCTGCCCGGAATGCTTGTGCCGCGCTGCGCTGGGACTTATATAGGGGCATGGGGACAGGGTCACATGTTCATGTCACATGGTGACCCCGCCCCCTTGTGTTGTCACAGTCCCGGAGGATGCTGGGACTGTGTCAGACGACGGCGACGACGAAGAAGGTCGCCGGACTTCCCCCGCTCGGTAAAAGAGCTTGGTAAATGGCGGGGGAGTCCGGCGAGAAGACCCCCAAGACGGAAGAAGACCCCCGGAGCAGTGCAATAAACTATTTTTTCAAAAGTGTGTGTGTTTTTTTTTTACTTTACATTTTACACCTTAGGTGAATGGGTAGGGGTACATCGTACCCCATACTCATTCACATAGGGTGGGGGGCCGTGATCTGAGGGCCCCCTTATAAAAGGGGTCTCTCAGATTCCGATAAGCCCCCGCCCGCAGACCCCCCGACAACCAACGGCCAGGGTTGTCGGGAAGAGGCCCTTGTCCTCATCAACATGGGGACAAGGTGCTTTGGGGTGGGGGGGGGGCCGCACGGCCCCCCTTTCCCCAGGGCACCCCCCATGTTGAGGGCACGCGGCCTGGTACGGCTCAGGAGGGGGGGGGCGCTCGTTCGTCCCCACCCCTTTCCTGGCGTGCCAGGCTGCGTGCTCGGATAAGGGTCTGACATGGATTTGGGGGGGACCCCCACGCCGTTTTTCGGCGTGGGGATTCCCTTTAAATCCATGACAGGTGACGGAGCTAGCGCGCCGGCATTTACTGCCTACGCTAGCTACGTACCTGAAGTTACGTTCGAAATGAACGGACTGCTCCGTGTGTGGGGAAGTCCGTTCATTTTCAAAAGTCCCGCGGACTTGCCTACTAACGGCGGGATTGTCCGCCGGACTGCCAAGTCCAGCGGATAATTTTAAAACCAAACTTAAAACTTTGGCGCCAAAAAGTCCGCCGGACTTTGGCGCCAAAAAGTCCGCCGGCGCCCACACACGAGGGGATTATCCGTTGGACTTCGGTCCAGCGGATAATCCCGCGGGATAGTCCCTTCGTGTGTACGCGGCATAAGAATACCTTAAAAATATGGGACCAGCTGAATGAATATGGAGACTATGCCCCACAGATATCACCGCTAACCCCAGTGGAAGGATTCCCATGGTTCTCACCAGGGGAAGAAATGGGATCAATGGGGAAATGGGGGAACGATGGGGACACGACATGTGGCAAATTTGCCCCGACGGGTACATTAATAACACTAACAGAATTAATACAAAAAATGGGAACAATCCCATTGATGGAATGGAAATACCTCCAATTAAAAAGCTTCTTTAATAAGCTGAAGACCACGATGAGACCCTATATTCTATACTATATTCGAAAAGAAAAATGCAAAAATGACGAAACCCAGACATTTACTGTCCCAAATGTATTCTTTAATTTTAGGGACCAGGAAAAACATAACACCATATTATATTAAAGACTGGGAAGGGGAATTAAAATGCAACTTTACTACGACACAAATTAAAGAACTTATAGACTCAACATATTATACCTCTCAAAGCTCACATATTCAGGAAACATCGTATAAACTCCTGACCAGATGGTACCGAACTCCAGCAAAACTGGCACAGATATATCCGACAGCAGATCCTAGATGTTGGAGAGGTTGTGGTCAGAGAGGCACCCTACTTCATTTATGGTGGACATGCCCCAAGATAAGAAGGTTTTGGCAAGAAATTGCCCCTTGGATAGAGAGACTATCACAAGACCAGATAGAACTAACACCTCTAAACTTTCTATTCCATGGGTCAATGAAGACACGTAAGAAATAGAGAGAGGAATTTCGTTTTCTTTTTATTTTTCTCTATCTCCTCTTCCCCCCCCCCCTCTACCCCCCTTCCCACTGAAACGGGAAGTATATTATGGAGTAAATTATAAACACAAACCACACGGAGATCTTAGCAAACACCCTTTTTTTTTTCTTCCTGTCAGTGGGCATATGGATAGAAGTGTAAATATATATAGGAGGGTGGACGCTGGGGGGGGGGGGGAGAGAGGGGGGAAGCATAAAATTTCCCTTTTTCTTCTTTTTTTTTTTATTTTTCTTTTCTTCCTTTCTTCTTTTTCTTTCTACTCTTCAGTTTGTTTGTTTTTTGGGCGGGAGAGGGGAACAAGAGATTAGGATGATTTTGATGTTACATGGTATGTATAAATGATACAAGATGGCTTTTTAATGTAAATGTGAAAGAAAAACCAATAAAATATGATAATAAAAAAAAAAAAAGAATCGATTCACAACCAAACCGCTCAGACATCCCTGGCTCTTAAGATTGAGGCCATCTCTATGCTTTCCTTATTTTTCTGGATTGTTCTTAGTTGTCTTCTACCACAATAATATAAACCAAACAAAAAACATATTAATATAAATTGAACGAACACAAAAATCATGGAAAGAGTTCTCAATAGCGGGTGAGAAAGAGTGTTATTGGGTATGCTCCACCAAGGCTCCTGAAATTCTTTAGCAATTTTATTAGAACTGATGAGGTTTTCCTTCACCAGTTCTTGTAATTCTATAATTTTCCTACTATCCCTCTTAAATAATGTATCCAATTCAACTGTAAGTGGTGGAATTTTCTTAAATAAAGGAGAAATCATAGAGTCCCAATTGCCAAGATCGGTTTGCTCAATGTTTACAGATACTTGATTCATCTGGATATTGGCTTGAATGTCTTCCTGATCGATTGTTAACAGTCCATATGTGAGGTTCACACACCAGCCTGTGATAGGTGTCCGACACTGAACTTGTTTCTGCCAAGTGAATGAGGGAACCCCCAATGCACAGACCCTCAAGTCTTCTCCATGAATTATTCTCTTCCAGGCTGGTTCAAATTTTTGTAATTGAACCAGGCAGTTTCCAGAGTGTGTAGCAGCACAACCCTCTACGTACTCCAGCCGCTCAAAAGAACAGGAACAAAGCCAGGCCTGGGCACGTTTGATACAGCAGTTGGGGTCCATGGTTTTCCATACTTGGTTGTCCTTGACGACGAGTCTGCTTTGTGGTAGCAGTTGTTTCAGTATATTAGTGCCATTTCTCACCTCCACCTCACCAAGAACGATCATCTTGTATAGGGGTAAGGGTGTTGTTGACCATGTAGGGATGTCGACGGTCAGAGGTACTTCCTGCTTTCCGATGCGATCTTTATTACAAAGAGTATACAGGCTCCTTACATTAGCAAGTGCAAAGTTCCTACAAGTAACACCACTGTCTTTGATAAGATTGAATAATAAAGTTGAGTTCATTATCCTTGGCCATTCTCCTCGTTTGATTTCTTGAAGCCCTAGGCTCACATGTTCACTCAGCAAGTTTCCTATAATACCACAAACTATAGACTTGGATACATTATTTGTTTGAATGGTTTTATCCAGTGCATTCACCGACATTTGAATGTTCTGCAAATCTGCAGCAATGGTGTGAATGTTCTGAATATCTATTTTCATTTCAGCTAGAGCATTTAAATCCACTCTTCCCCCTTTAAGCAGTATTTGCTGTAATCCACCCACAAAATTCTGTTCTCTCATATTTAGACTCTCTATATCAACCCTATTCCAAATCTAACTACCCAAACTGAGGCCTGATATGATATCAGTACCCAGATCCCTCTTTGAAACTTTCTTAAAATTAAGCCCTTGTGTAGCATCCCAAAATAAGTTCATATGTGTTTGAAAGACTGTTTTAAACCATAATCCCATTGATTTTGGGCAACTTTCTGGAATGTTAAATGATGTAAAATTCAACAATAATGGTAATGATAAGTATGAAACGTCGCTGTACACTAAATTTTGAGTCCGCTCAAGGAAAAGTCCATGTTCTGGCCACTGTAAAATTGTAGGACATCTCTAGAATTTGTGACCATTATCTTTAGGATTTTTGTATAGACTCCATCCTTCACATCATGAGGGCTACAGGATATAATACCCTCCTTAAATATTGTAAAGTTCCTTTCTAAAGTCATTTGCATTTGTGGTCCATTCTTTGTCTCCACTAATATTATATCTGTACTCCTGTGACGATCGCTTCCTTCTGGGTAAGTCCAAACAGCAGATTCCATCAAGTAATCAGATTTCGGCATCATGATCTCACATCTAACGACTATCCACCCCCCAACTATGCCCTTTACAGTATCCCCATGTATCTGGATGCCTTCTGAGTCCTCTAAAACAGTAAGTTCTGTAGTATGATCTATTACACTTCTTTTATTTCGATCAGATTTCCCCATTGGGAAGCATTTTGATTCCTCAACTTGTCACTTTTCCACTCTGATGTTTGTGATGCAAAGAAGTAAAGTGATTGACGCTGTTATCAACACATATGTTAATAAAGAAGGCTTGTATTTGTCCAGGGGGGATGTCTTCATTATGGTGTAGTCTTCTGGTATTTGCCTCACTCCTGGGACCTGAAAGACAATCTCAGCAAGAAAGTTAGACAATGCTCACATCCATCAAATCCATTTTTCTTTTAAATGCTTTGATCTGACATGCATGACTCCATCTTGACCTGTCCTCTCCCAAGTCTAGTAAGTAAACAGAGGGTCCAATTTTATCTATGACTGCATAAGGGCCCTTCCACTTTGCTCTAGGAAATGGGTGAAACCCAGAAAAATCCTGTAACATTACTCTAGACCCAATTTGGTATTCACTAGTGTCACCCATTGCATTAAACCACTGTTGTGAGCTTTTATGGGTACATTCATCAGTGGCACACACAGCCTTATGTACTGTAATCACATGATCCTTTAAGATCTCTACCCATGATTCAGATAATGACACAGTTTCTAATGCTGCTGGGACTGGATTTATCAGATGTTCCCACGTTCTCATTGTTCTGCCGAGCAGAGCTTCATAAGGGGCAAAGCCTATGGACCTGCAAACTCTGGAACGAATAGTTGCCAGAACAAAGGGTAATTTTTCATCCCAATCAGTACCTTGCTCATTTACAACCTTTTTAAGGGCATTTTTAATTGTCCTGTTCATTCGTTCAACCTGTCCCGCAGACTCAGGGTGATAGAAGATGTGACATTTTTGAATAACACCAAAGAGCTTACATGTCTCTTGTATCACATTACCTACAAATCCTGGACCATTGTCACTGTCTAAAACTTTTGGTATCCCCTACCGACTAAATATTTCTTTGACCAAGATCCTTGCAGTAGTAGTGGCAGTACAGTTTTTGGTAGGGAACGCTTCAACCCAGTGACTGAAGGAATCCACCACAACGAGTAAATATTTGTTCTGGTGTGCAGTGTTAGGAAATTCACCTGTGTAATCAATTTGTATTCGCTCCCATGGTCCCATGGGAGCTTGCCTCATCAGTGCCCCTCTCCTTTTTCTATTTGCGGGATCATGCCTGGCACACATCAAACATGATAAGATATGGTCCTGCATGTGTTGTTTATTTTGAGGCCACCATGCTACATGATCTAATCTCTCTAAAGCTAAAGGAAGTTTGGGGTGTCCACCAACAGGGGACCCATGAATCCACGTAAGAATGTCTTTCCTCACACCTTTTGGGGCAACCCATAAAGATAAATAATTGTTGTAAGTTATTAAAAGGCCATCCTTCACCTGCATCTCTTGACCTTCAAATTGTATGGGCCCAGTCCCACACATTGCTTTTAGTTGAGCTAATTCCTCATCCTGATCTTGTAATTTACCCAACTCACATGTCCTTTCTTCAACTCCGTTTGCTTGAGCACGTGTAAGGGCAGACACTGGAAATGATAAAGTATGCTCTATATGAGGCCATTCGGGGGATGCTACTGCAGCCTCCTTCGCTAATCTATCTACCGTATTGTTACAGTAGTGCTCGGTTGTTTGCTTTCTGTGGGCCTGTACCTTTCGGATATTGATTTTTGAAAAGAATTGCGTTTCCTCCTCTATCATTTTCCATAAGGATGCATATCTTATCTCACTTCCATCTGTTCCTTTAAAACCCATCACATTCCACCATGAAAGATAGACAACTGCACCCTTGCATACCTGGTCTGAGTCAGAAGCAATGTTAACAACTCCACCATCGTCTCTTAACTCAATGAGAACTTGCAGAAGTGCTGCTATTTCCACATATTGTGCAGAACGAGCTCTACATGAATATGAAAATTGTCTCTGTAATGATGCATAATGAGGCACAAACTCCCTGCAGAAACCTGTCATGCCTAAGATCTGTCTCAGACTTTTTTCATCAGTGGGCAAAGGTAGTTTAGCTATCAGCTCAACCATTTGTTCATTGATACTCCGCCCTGACTGTGCTACAGTAACACCCAGAAATTGGACTTCCTGCTTCCCCAATTGTATTTTCTTTGGATTAACGTTCAAACCTGCTTCTCTTAAAAGCAATAACATTTCACTCACATCGTTCACATGCTCCTCCATAGAGGCTGACCCAATCAAAATGTCATCAACATATGAAATTACTCTTTCAGGTTTTGAAAACTTATCAATCACTTCTTTCATATGTGAGTGAAATATTGCTGCACTGTCTTTGTAGCCTTGTGGAAGAACTGTCCAATAATATTGAAGGCCCGCCCAGCTGAAGGCTGTTTTGTATTGACATGTTGGGTCAAGGGGTAAATTCCAATAACTGTTACTGATATCAATGACCGTAAACCATTTCATTTCTGGTGTCAACTTGGCAATCATTTCAGGGTAAGCTGCTACCACAGGTGCCATACTTTTAGCATATTTGTTTAAGGCACGGTAATCTATCGTCAGCCTGAACGACCCATCGGGTTTGATGACTGGCCAGGCTGGCGAATTGCATACTGATGCACCCCTTTTTAATGTACCTTGCGCCTCCAATTGTTTTATGGCTTCTGTTATAGGTTTAATGGCCTCTTTCGGAACTGGGTATTGCTTAACAGGTGCAGGATCAAATCCTTCCAATAGAATCATTGTATTCATCCTACCACAATCTTGTTTATGTTTAGCCATTATGTCTTCAAATTCACCCATCAGACTATCCCAACAGGGATCCCAATCTCCATGTAACACACCAACGGGCTTTACTGCTGCTGTTACTAATTCCATGGGAGGATGCCACACATGACCCAATCCGTCATTTCCAGACATTATCCACAACTTCATGTTTGCAAGATCAACCACCAGACCCTGCTGTACACAGACATCAGCACCAATTATGTCCTGATTTTGACAAACAACGTCACACTCCCACTTCTCTCCCCCTATTTCCATCTCAACACCACACACAAAAGGAGCTTCAATGGAATGTCCAGTGACACCTGTTATTTTAATTTTCTCATTTCCAGGGACAACTGATTTACTAAAACTAATAGCTGCCCCACTATCTAACAGCGCATTTACACGAGTTCCCCCTAATGTTACATCAACAGTGGGCCGCCCCCAGGAATCTAATGTTAAATCGGTTAAGAATCGGCAGGAAGGGGCGTGGGGGGCTCGGAACCCCTAACAATGACTGGTAGAGGGAGACACAGCACTTTCCTTTCCTACTGCTGCTACTTTTACCCCTCCTGCTTTTATTCTTTTAATTTCTTCCTGTATTTTATATTGCTCCTCCTGCAAACGATCTTTTTCACTTCTCATTTCACTAAACGGCACCCAAGGCTGTTTACTAGGTTTTTCTCTGGATTCTGGCCTCCTATAACTACCTGAATTGTTATAAGATCTTCCTCTCCATGGTCCTAAATCATCTCTATTTTGCTGGGTAAAGAAAAAATTGCGCTGAACCAAAAACATAAACCTAAATAAAAGCAGCAACCATGATGTGATAAACATAAAAGAGAATGGAAAAAAAAAGGCTGCGCTAAGAAATAATAAAAAATAAAAATATAAAATATAAAATATGTGTGAACAGCAACAGTGATTAATGACACCCACAATAATAACATATGTTAGTGAATATGTCTCACTCAATGTGAGTAAACAAAGTAACTGGTGAGAGAATGAAATCTATTAAATGTCCATGATGGACATAACCAGTCAGATAGCCCAACAAGTGAGATATAATAACAAAATACAATAAATGAAAGTGTTCAAGTGAACTAAATATTGACCCAACAAATGATGTACAATGAATGAATAAAAAATCAAATGTGATATACAATAAATAAATTCATAAATATCATGTCCAAGTGAACTGGATAGTGACCCGACAAGTGATAAACAGTAATTAAAAATTAAATGATAAACAGTAATTAAAAATTAAATGAAAGAGCAAATGTCCAAGTGAACTAAATAATCAGGTACAGCAATAAGTGGCTTCCACGTGTTGAAACGGTGACTCTTCAACAAATTCGGATTAAAGTGACAAGTGCTTGTAATGATCCCTCCACCAGAAAGATTGCAGGCTTACCAGACTGTAGAAGGGAAACGCATGTGGCTCATACCCAGCCAGGGCCTTGTCCTCCAATGTGGCTCAATTGTACCCCTCGCGATATCCAGAAGACTCTCACTTTAAGTGTGGATGAACGCGGGACTTACCACTAACGGTAGTGGATCATGGCCTCTAGACTGTGGAAGCTATTCCATGGATCTCCAATGAAGGGGGTGATTAATGGCCCAAATATGAAAAAAAGAAGGGGACACACCATGGGTGGGATCCAAGGAATTTATTGGAATAAAAAGTGCCTGTAGGCACAAAGGCACAAACGAAAACAACAGTAGATAAAATAGTATTAAAATTGCGGCCGGCCGGCAGCAGTACCCGCCCGTGCTATAGGACGTAAAGTGCGGTGACGTCAGCACGTCGCTCCTCCCTACGTGTCCCATGATTACGTCACTCTCTGACGAAACGCGTAGGGAGGAGCGACGTGCTGACGTCACCGCGCTTTACGTCCTATAGCACGGGCGGGTACTGCTGCCGGCCGGCCGCAATTTTAATACTATTTTATCTACTGTTGTTTTCGTTTGTGCCTTTGTGCCTACAGGCACTTTTTATTCCAATAAATTCCTCGGATCCCACCCATGGTGTGTCCCCTTCTTTTTTTCATATTTGGGCCATTAATCACCCCCTTCATTGGAGATCCATGGAATAGCTTCCACAGTCTAGAGGCCATGATCCACTACCGTTAGTGGTAAGTCCCGCGTTCATCCACACTTAAAGTGAGAGTCTTCTGGATATCGCGAGGGGTACAATTGAGCCACATTGGAGGACAAGGCCCTGGCTGGGTATGAGCCACATGCGTTTCCCTTCTACAGTCTGGTAAGCCTGCAATCTTTCTGGTGGAGGGATCATTACAAGCACTTGTCACTTTAATCCGAATTTGTTGAAGAGTCACCGTTTCAACACGTGGAAGCCACTTATTGCTGTACCTGATTATTTAGTTCACTTGGACATTTGCTCTTTCATTTAATTTTTAATTACTGTTTATCATTTAATTTTTAATTACTGTTTATCACTTGTCGGGTCACTATCCAGTACACTTGGACATGATATTTATGAATTTATTTATTGTATATCACATTTGATTTTTTATTCATTCATTGTACATCATTTGTTGGGTCAATATTTAGTTCACTTGAACACTTTCATTTATTGTATTTTGTTATTATATCTCACTTGTTGGGCTATCTGACTGGTTATGTCCATCATGGACATTTAATAGATTTCATTCTCTCACCAGTTACTTTGTTTACTCACATTGAGTGAGACATATTCACTAACATATGTTATTATTGTGGGTGTCATTAATCACCGTTGCTGTTCACACATATTTTATATTTTTATTTTTTATTTTTTATTATTTCTTAGCGCAGCCTTTTTTTTATCTCTATTTTGCTGCCCCTCGACTCTAAAAATTCTAGCTGCATCAACCGCAAGTCTTCTCTACACTTTCTCCTCCACAAATTATCCGCTCTTACCAAGATATCACTATAATCACTAGGATCAGGTGTAACAGATAAAATGCCTTCCCTGACATCACCATCCAATGCTTCTAATAACATTGACCTATGAACCAAACCACCACGTTCAAAACCGGGATTCCCAGTCATGACATTTTCCATCACACTGCTAATTCTATCTGCAAGTTCATATGGGCATTCATTCTTCATTTGCTTAATCTTTCCTGACAAGCACACATATGTCGTCGCAATATACAATGCTTTCAATAATTCCTTTAAAACATCCTTAGTTTTATGACGCTGGCCACAATTTTGCAAAACCCGTGCCCATAATCCATTGCCTATACTTTTCTGCAAAATTCTAGCTAGGTCCTCAATATTCAAGTTGTATGTGTCTCTGACTCTCTGCAAATCACAAAACCATTTCATGAACCTATTTACATCATAGCGGGGTACCTGACCTATCTCTCTTATAACAGCTTCCATCTCCTGTGGCTTTAGTTGTTTTGTGATCAATTTGATTTCACTTGAATCGTCAGTGTTCAATACAGTTGTTGTAGTGGTAGGAGCTGCTGGTATGCATGGGGCTGCATGTAAATCACCCCAGGGATATATTGGCTTATAATCTTTGGTATCAAGCTTTATAGAGGTATCATTTTGATCTGGGTAACTTGATTTTTCTGCCAATTTATCAAAAGCAATGTTAGCAGCATGTTTACACTCCTCCAACTGTTTCTCAACAATTTGTATTTTTACTGACAATTCCTCATTGACCCGCCTTAAATCATCACATAATTTAGCCTTTTCAATCAGTGCCTCCCCAGTAGTGATAGCATGTAACTTGAGAGCTGATATCCTCTCATTCAACCCTTTCTCCTTCTCCTCATATCTCTGAGTTTGTTCTAGAATTTTCTGCTTTTTTTCTTTAATCTCCCCTATTAATTCTGTACAACAAGACAGTAGTCCCTGAATAATGATACCCTTACGTTTCTTTTGTTTTGTTTTCTTATCAAAGACACTATCAGATAAAAAGCATTTCATTAAATCCCATGACTGTCTATATTCTTGGGGAATCTCGTAAGGCCCCCCATGACTTTTTATATAATTTAACAGCCATATATTCACATCCTCTCCCTTAGTACTATTGTCCCCACTAGACACAGCCAAAGCCATTGTGAAAAATACAATGAGAAAAAAAATTATATTTAGAAAATAATGAACAAGGCACACTTACCAATTGTTAGGTTTCCTAGAACTTCCTTCCTGGGTCCTCACGGCCTTCTGTCACCACACAGATTGTAAGATCAAGTCTCCAGAGAACAATTCTGGTCTTTAAAACTTGTTAAATTTTGTAGATCAGATTTTCTTATGTCACCACCAGACCGGATTGTTGTCACCACCGACTTCTGTTACTAAGTCCTGAAAATGCTCTTCTGGTCTCTTGAACGGCACCAATGTAGTGATCTAATATATAGTTCCTAGATGGTATGTAGTTATTAATAAGTATTGTCTTTCCGCAGCAAACCCAATTCTCCAGAGAGAAGCACTTTATTGACTTCTAAAACAGAACATTCTTGCAGATGATAAAAATCGGTCTTGTAGTAGATGACAATCCAACAGGGCATAATCACGACAGTGCTAGTAAATATTTAGAGCCCCATGGAACCATGTGACTCTTGGGTGCCTTCATAAGAACACACACTTCTAAACAGATTGAACGTCCTGTTATATCCCCCACACACACTGAATGTCTGAGCAATTTGATTGTCCGTTTCCATTAAATGCTTTGATCTGCTCCTGTCTTTCAGAGTGACAGCAGATAACCCCAAGCTGTGAACAGCTGTAGTCATAAAGCCCCCAATCTCCCCCAATAACCCAACCCAATCTCCCCCAATCTACATTCTTGCATATTCCCCTTTGATATGTGTGAATACTGATTAGATTAAGATAATCATTATCTGTTCCCCTTTGATATGTGACAACAAACCCTCTTTTAATATGCGCAATTAGATTAACAGCTACCAAAGTGGCCTGCCTAGAATAAACTTGTCTTAGAATGCCTAAATAGAATGCTTATATGAACTACATAAAAAACACTACATATATCCAATATATATATATATATATATATATATATATATATATATATATATATATATATATTAGATATAACGTACTACATCAGGCAACATGGATGGTTGGAAACCATAACTTGCCATAAATGGAGACAATTGGGAAGCAGTATTGACAGCACTATTGCGAGCAAACTCCACCCAAGGTAGGAGGCCTGATCAGGTCAGAAATATAGCAGCGTAGAAACTGCACCAAGGATTGGTTTGCTCGTTCTGTGGCCCCATTGGACTGCGGGTGATACGCAGAGGGGAAGGAAAGCTGAATTTCTAACTGTGCACAAAAGGCTCGCCAAAACCTTGAGATAAACTGGGTACCCCTGTCAGAGATGATAACCTTGTGTAGCCCATGTAACCAAAAGATCTCCAGAGCAAAAATGGATGCCAGTTCATTGGATGTGGGCAACTTCTTTAGTGGAATACAATGTGACATTTTCGAAAACCGGTCAACCACCATAAGAATAACTGTGTTGCCCTGGAAATTGGGTAACTCCACAATAAAATCCATAGACGGGTGGGTCCAAGGCCTCTCCATTGAGTATGGGTTGTAGGAGGCCCACTGGAGGGTGTTGTGGTGTCTTACTCTGTGCACACACGGAACAAGCAGCTACAAAGGCGGTTATATCAGTGCGGAGACTAGGCCTCCAGAAGTGTTGCGAAATAGCCCAAATTAGTTGATTCTTCCCTGGGTGGCCAGCCGCCTTGGGAGAATGGTAAGTCTGGAGGAAAGCAGTGGGAAGATTCTCAGGGAGAAAGCAGCTGTCACCAGGTTTCTCAAGAGGAGACTGGATCTGAGCAGCATGAATTCTGTCACCCACAGGTGAGGTGAGACTGGTGCGTACAGTAGCTAGAATGCGATCAGGAGGTATTACAGGAACAGGCACCGACTCAATTTTGGAAGCAGAGGAAAACTGTTGCGACAATGCGTCAGCCCTTACATTCTTAGTACCGGGTAAGAATGAGACTATGTAGTGGAAGCTTGACAGAAAAAGAACCCACACGCTCTTCTGGGAGATAAGCGTTTAGCCTCAGACAAGAATGTGAGATTCTTATGGTCAGTCAAAATGAGGACCGACACAGTTGTACCTTCGAGGAGATGCCTCCGTTCTTTAGGAGCTAAAATGATAGCTAACAATTCTCTCTCCCCAATCCCGTAATTGCATTCAGCAGGAGACACTTTATTAGAAAAGTAGCCACAAGGATGCATATCACTCTCAGAGGTAGGATGTTGAGACAGAAGGGCGCCCACTCCAGTCTCGGCCTCTCTAGCACAGGGTAGACATCTGTTTGTTGGCTCTCTAGGGATTTAGAATATATGAAAATATTGTTGAGATAAACCACCACACATCGCTGCAACATATCTCGGAGGACATCGCTGAGGAACTCCTGAAAGACTGCAGTGTTGCAAAGACCAGACGGCATTACAAGGTATTCGTAATGTCCTGTTCTGGTGTTAAACACAGTTTTACATTCGTCGCCCTCCTTGATCCTCAGAAGATTGTATGCCCCTCTCAGATCAAGCTTTGTGAAAATCATTGCTCCCTTGAGGCGGTCAAATGAATCCCTAATCAATGGAATGTGGTGGGCTTTCTTAAACGTGATGCGCTTGAGACCCCTATAATTGATACAAGGTCTCTGTTCACCACTCTTATTTTTCACAAAGAAGAAGCCAGCACAAGCAGGAGATGAGGATTTGCGGATGAACCCTTGAGTGCATCAGCAACATAGTCCTCCATAACTTTATCCTCCCAGACAAAGGGTAAACCCGGCCACGGGGAGGCGTGCACCAGGTTGAAGGTCAATTGCGCAATTATACGATCGGTGTGGAGGCAAACTACCAGCTTGACCCTTGTTAAAGATATCACTAAATTCACAGTACGCCTCTGGCAAGGAGGGGATGGAAGAGGTGCAAAAGACCTTAGCAACTTTCCGAAAACTTGTCTTACTGCATTGTGGCGACCAGGAAAGAACCTCAGCACAAAGCCAATCAAAAGAGGGGTTGTGCCTCTGTAACCAAAAATAACCACCAGATAATGAGGAGAGGAAATTACTTGAAATTGGATTATCTCATGGTGAAGAGCCCCTACGGCCATGGTCAACTGAGCTGTGATTAATAAGCACGTATGTGTGAAACGCGTCCACTGAACACATTTTTTTGGATTGATGTTTGTCATGTTCGCTTGATTTTATGGACTTTCAATAAATTCTTTTGATTTTACTTCCGGATGTGCCACCATTCTTCCACCTGGATCTCTTCAGCAGCTCATCAGATCCTTGCAGGTGGCTTTAAGTGGTGTGTTCCCAGCTCTTTCTCTCACGGTCACCAAAGCAGTCTCATGAGTCACATGGGCAGGCTGTAGAGGTCTCCCATCAATAGCCTCAATGGCAAGTGAAGTGGCACAAAGCTGCAGTGGAATCAAGTGTTTAGACACAAAGGCACTGTCTAGGTAGGAGATGTAGTGCGATCTGGGGTCAAAAAGACTTCAGATCAAACATTTACACTAAAATGCACTAAAGAAAAAAGTGAAATGTCATTTTTTTTTGGAAATTCCCCTTCAAGACCATTGGTCGGAAGTGATGTTTGACTTCGCTTCCGCCATTCAATGTTATGAAGCCAAGCGGAGGGACGCGATCGTCTCCGTCGCTACCAACAGCTCCGGTTAGTGGCTGAGATGGCCAGAACACGGCGGGGGGCCTCCCCTCTCCTGCCTGGAACGTGACAGGGGGCCCCCTCTCCCGTCCCCGATAAAAGTGATCTCGTAGTGAATCCACCGCGGAGACCACTTTGATCTGAAAGAGTGCCGCTGGCCGTTGTTGAAAATACCAGGGTTACGGCAGTTATCTGCTGTCATAACAACGGTATTTACCATCAAAGTACCAATGTACAGTGGTGGCAATTTGCGCCATGTGGTTAATCTCTGTGTATATCTGAGGCTGTTCCATTGTTGCCAACATTGTAAAATACATTTCCGGGACACTTTTTTGGCTGTAGGTGGAGTCACACTATAATTTGGGGGGCGGGGCATGCATTTGCAGGTGTGGCATATTAAATGCAAAAAATGCGGCGCGCGCAGTGCCCCGCGCCAAAAAATGGGCGAGGTTTACTCAAAATAGTGGGCGTGGCTTAAATAGGCATGGCTCAAATGGGGTGTGGTTAGAGTCTGAGATGAATGAGGGATGGAGAGGGAAAGGGGGGTAGAGGGAGAGGGATGGAGGGACAGCAGTCCCAGATCCTACACCACAATAGCAATGTGTATTCCAGAGTTTAACAATCAGCAGATAAAGATACTCCAAACACCTGGTGTTAGCGCTTCAATCATCCTGGCACCATGGTTGTTATGGTGTCAGGATGATTAAGGCGCATTATTTCTGTTATTACATTGTAGTATAAAATGAAAACTCACCATAATGCAGAATCAGTGGGACCACTGAGCGTGTCACCTGCCACCAGATGCCTTTAGGTGCCCCCCGCTGAGTCCGTCCTTATATCAGGTGCCCCCAGCGGAGTGCGTCCTTCCATCAGGCGCCCCCAGCGGAGTGCCTCCTTACATCAGGCGTCCCCAATGGAGGGCCTCCTTACATCAGGTGTCCCCAGCGGAGAGCCTCCTTACATCAGGTGTCCCCAGCGGAGAGCCTCCTTACATCAGGTGTCCCCAGCGCAGAGCCTCCTCCACACAAGGGGGGAGAGGTGTGTGGGTGGAGGCATGGTGACTTGGGGTGTTACAGGCTGACTTGGGGAAGGGTGGAGGCATGGTGGTGATTTGGGGGTGCAGGCATGATGATGACCTGGGGGGTGCAGGCATGGTAGTGACTAGGCCGGCGGGGGTGCAGGCATGGTGGTGACTAGGCCAGAGGGGGTGCAGGCATGGTGGTGACTAGGGGGGAGGCGGCTGCAGACATGGTGGTGACTAGGGGGAGGCGGGTGCAGGTATGGTGGTGACATGGGGGAGGCGGGTGCAGGCATGGTGTTGACATGGGGGGAGGGGGTGCAGGTTTGGTGGTGACTTGGGGGGAACAGGTATAGTGATGACATGGGGGAGGGGGGCAGGTATGGTGGTGATATGGGGGAGGGGGCTGAAGGTATGGTGGTGATATGGGGGTTGCAGGTAATGGTGGTGACATAGGGGAAAGGAGGGAAGCAGGTGCGGTGGTGACATGGGGGGAAAGGGGGGAAGCAGGTATGGTGGTGACACGGAGGGGGGAGGAGGGAAGCAGGTATGGTGGTGACACGGGGGGAGGGGGAAGCAGTTATGGTGGTGACACGGGGGAGGGGAGAATCAGTTATGGTGGTGACACGGGGGGAGGGGGGAAGCAGGTATGGTGGTGACACGGGGGGAGGGGAAGCAGGTATGGTGGTGACACGGGGGGAGGGGGGAAGTAGGTATGGTGGTGACAGGGGGGAAGCAGGTATGGTGGTGACACGGAGGGGGGAGGAGGGAAGCAGGTATGGTGGTGACACAGGGGAGGGGGAAGCAGTTATGGTGGTGACACGGGGGGAGGGGGGAATCAGTTATGGTGGTGACAGGGGGGAGGGGGGAAGCAGGTATGGTGGTGACACAGGGGGAGGGGGGAAGCAGGTATGGTGGTGACACGGGGGGAAGCAGGTATGGTGGTGACACGGGGGGAAGCAGGTATGGTGGTGACAGGGGGGAAGCAGGTATGGTGGTGACAGGGGGAAGCAGGTATGGTGGTGACACGGGGGGAACAGGTATGGTGGTGACACAGGGGGAACAAGTATGGTGGTGACACGGGGGGGGAAGCAGGTATGGTGGTGACACAGAAGGAAGCAGGTATGGTGGTGACACGGTGGGAGGGGGGGGGAAGCAGGTATGGTGGTGACATGGGGGGGGGGGGGGGGGGGGACAGGTATGGTGGTGACATGGGGGGGAGGGGGGGACAGGTATGGTTGTGACACGGGGGAGGGGAGTGCAGGTATGGTGGTGACAAGGGGGGAGGGGGGAGCAGGTATGGTGGTGACACGGGGGGAGGGGGGAACAGGTATGGTGGTGACACGGGGAGGGGGAACAGGTATGGTGGTGACACAGGGGAGGGGAGTGCAGGTATGGTGGTGACACAGGGAGGGGGAGGGACAGGTATGGTAGTGACATGGGGGGACAGGGTGCAAGGGGGAGCCAATACCATCAGTGCACTGTCCCCAGCCAGCGAGCCCCAGTCCTTCTATCAATGTGAGACTGTGACACACGGGGCGGAGCGGAGGGTTGGTGGCGGCGGGTGGAGAACATTTCCTTGTGTTCAGTGGAGAGCGGGGAGGGGTCGCCAATCCCTGTAGCCAATAGGCTTCAGTGTACAATAGAATTTTCTATTTGTATACTGAAGAGAGAAGCTGATTGGCTGCCCCTCTCCTCTGCACTGAACACAAGGGGAAACAACACTCGTGGAGGCGACAGCAGGCATTTTTGTGTAGCCGTTGCCGTTTTTTGCTAAAAACATTCCCGATTTTCTCGGGACAAAACCAAAATCCTAGGAAAAACAATCGGGACAAACATAAATCGGGACGAGAGTCCCAAAATCGAGATTGTCCCGGGAAAATCGGGACTGTTGGCAACTATGCTGTTCACTTCACTGGGTATATGTGAGGGTTTACATCCACTTCAAGTTGAATTTGTACAGTCATGGCTGAAAAAAAATTCTGATAAAATTTTGCAAATTAGTAATTTTTTTTCATAAATTTTGGCCACAATTTATACTGCTACATATCTTTGGTAAAATAACCAAAAATGGTCTGTGTGAAAGTTTTAAAGTCTACAAGCTATGGTGCAAATCATAAAAAATTTATCACATCTGATGTGCTGGCGGCCTATCTCATTTCTTGAGACCCTAACATGCCAGGAAAGTACAAATTCCCCCCAAATAACCCCTTTTTGGAAAGTAGACATGTCAAGGTATTTAGTAAGAGGCATGGTGAGTTATTTGAAGTTGTAATTTTTTCCCACAATTCTTAGCAAAATTAAGATTTTTTTCACAAAATTGTCATTGTAATAGCTTATTTCTCTCACATGGCATGTTCATACCACAAATGACACCCCAAAATACATTCTGCTACTCCTCCTGAGTTAGTGATACCACATGTGTGGGACTTTTTCACTGCCTGGCCACATACAGAGGCCCAGCATGCAGAGAGCACCATCAGGTGTTCTAGGAGCATAAATTACACATCTCATTTCTCAACCACCTATTACACTTTTGAAGGCCCTGGAGCACCAGGACAATGGAAACTCCCACAAAATGACCCCACTTTGGAAAGATAGCATCCCAACGTATAATCTATGAGGCATAATGAGTCTTTTGAATGGTTCATTTTTTTCCAGAAGTTTTTGGAAAATGTGGAAAAAAAATAAACGCATTTTTTTTTTACACAAAGTTGTCCGTTTATAAGATATCTCCAAAACATAGCATTTAGATAGCAAAAATTACACACCAAAATACATTCTGCTACTCCTCCTGAGTATGGCAATATCACATGTGTGAGACTCCTACACAGCCTGGCCACATACAGAGATCCAACATGCAAGGAACACCGTCAGGTGTTCCAGGGACACATAGCATGCACATACCAAGAATTACACCCCAAAATACATTATGCTGAGCAAAGCAAAAACAAAAGATTACCTGTGGTTGTAGTAGCGCAGTTGTACACAGGAGGATAGCACTGTTCCAGGCAGCAGGCAGGGACTTGGTCAGCAACGCCTAACACAATTGTCCAGGCAGCAGGAGGGGATACTGTCCATATAAAGTCCAGGGTCAGTGCAGGCAGAGATATTGTCAGCAGTGCCAAAAATATTGGTCCTGGTAGTAGGCAGGAACATGTGGTGTGGTCAGTGCAACAGGCAGAGACATAATGGCAGTAAGTTCTACAGGCAGAAGTAGGGCCTCGTTCAGGACAAAATGGGGACAGGGGTAGAGGCTTCTCCCACCCAAATCTCTTTGAAGCCTCCGAGTCTCCAGACCCAAACCTAGGAATGGGAAAACAAAAAAAATAGTTTTCTTCATCCAGAAATACAATAATGGAGCCCCTCATATGTGAGACCCCTGTGTTGAATCCCACTAGTCCAGTAGCAGGGTACAAGATCAGTCCATGAGGCAGGCAAAAAACATGGTCAAACAGTCCAAGGTCAGTTCTAGATCAGACAGAGGTATGTACAGAATCGTAAGGCAGAAGCGTGGTCGAATAACAGTCCAGGGTCAGTTCCAGATCAGGCAGAGGTATGTACAGAATCGGCAGACAGAAACGTGGTCAAATTACAAGCCAGGGTCAGTTACAGAGCATGCAGTGGCATAAGGGGTGTGAAGGTGTGTGAAAGCAGGAACTGAGGATTACGTTTACCATACTTCACTAATAATTTATTGAAGTATGGTAACGGCAAGAGCATTCACCTATGCAGAGGCCTGGTTGGGAAGGACATTGGGCACAATAATATGTGTCTCTTCTGACTTCTGCTCTGGTACACACCTTACATTTTTTTTACGTCGTTGACCTGTTGTTTTGGGAGGGATTTTAATCGGGAAAGTGATGTTTCAGAGAGACTAAGAACATCTGATCGGATATTTTCTGGTGGGCCGTTCGGTAATAAAAGGGCAGTGAAAACTTCCTCCTGGTAGCCAAGGAAGTGTTTGGGGTTTTGGGTGGAGTTGCGGTAAATGACATAGGAGTTGTATATGGCCAATTGAAAAAAATAAATTGCAACTTTTTTATACCAATGGTATGTCCATCTTGTGGCAAGGTATGGTTCCAGCATTTGGTCATTGAAGTCGACTCCCACCATGAACAAATTATATTCATAGATGCATTTTGGTTTTTGGATGGGGCCATTCCTTCTGTGGATTTCCACGAAGGTACCATTGTAGATCGAAGACAACACGTAGACATCCCTTTTGTCCCTCCACTTCACTGCCAAAATCTCCTTGTTTCGCAGACTTGCCGTTTCTCCTTTTCTCAACTTATTATTGACAAGACTTTGAGATGTGTAGAATGTATCAATGATAGCCTTTCTCCAGTAGGGGGTATATGAGGTCCCAAACAATTTTCCTGCTTGATCCCAAGTAGTCTGGGCAATTAGGGGGTTGCAGCTGGGTGTCCTTCCCTTCGTACACTTTGAAGGCATATATGTACCCTGTGACTCGGGCACATAATTTGTATACCTTCACCCCATAGCGGGCCCTTTTGTTTGATTTTAAACCTGCCGCTAAATTTAACAAGGGACTCAGCCACACATATGTGTTGGTCCGGGGTAAACAGCTGGGGTAATACTTCAGAAAAATCATTTAGAAGTGGCCGATTTTTGAAAAGCCTATCATAATTTGGGTCATTTCGGGGAGGGCACTGGGTATTATCATTTTAATGGAGGAACCTCATTATCATGAGGTATCTGGTTCTGGGCATTACCTTGGAGAAGATTGGCATGTGGTGGATGGGGTGGGTTGACCCATACAAAATGTGAGGCCTAAAAAAACCTTCAACTCCTCCACCGTTAGGTCTCTCCACTCGTAGGGTCAGGCATAATAGGATGTTGGATTATTTAAAATAAATTGCTGTGCATAGAGGTTGCACTGGACCACAATTTTTGAGAGCATGTCCTCTGTAAAAATTTTGTATTTGGTATGCCTCCTCGGCGGAAAAGCATCTTTTGGACATTTTGCTGGTGGTGATGCGACTACACAGGTGTGTGCTAAGCCTGCACTGATGGGCACTGATGAGGCGGCACTGATGAGCACAGATGGGCACTGATGAGGTGGAACAGATGTGCACTGATGAGGTGGAACAGATGTGCACTGATGAGGTGGAACAGATGTGCACTGATGAAGCGGCACAGATGTGCACTGATGAGGCAGCACAGATGTGCACTGATTGATTGCACAGATGTGCACTGATGAGGTGGCACAGGTGGGCACTGATGAGGCGGCACAGATGGTGCAGCACAGATGGGCACTGGTTGATTGCACAGATGTACACTGATTAGGCGGCACTGATTGGCACAGGTGGGCACTGATGAGGTGGCACAAATGTGCACTGATTGTGAAGATGTGCACAGATGGACACTGCTCACCGATGGCAGATTGGCACAGGTGGGCACTGTACTGTTTGGGGCACTGTTGGCACTGTAATTTGTGTTATTACACTCACAGATCGCTGTCAGATCCTCTCTCTCCTCACACGCGGTCTCTGTGTGAGGAGAGAGGGCCGGCAATGAGAGATGATCTCCATATGTTTTCATTTGAGATCATCTCTCATTGGCCACGCCGATCGCACTGTAAATGGCCGCTGTGATTGGCCATTTACAGCTATCTGTGATTGGCTGTGTCCAAGGGACACCACCAGCACAGAATTTCCCCCGATGCGCGCTCGTGAGCGAGGAAAGGGGAGGCCGTCATATGACGGCCTCCTGGAAATTGAGGTCCGCGCTGTAGCCGTCATTCGGCTATGGCAAGGACGTCAAGAGGTTTAACTCTCCGGTATCTTCTTGACTATAGAAGTTAAACTGACAGGTCTATAGTTACTTAGTAAAGTACTGTACTTTTTAAATATAGGCACCACATTGGCCCTATGCCAATCCAGTGGTACTATTCCAGTCATTAAAGAGTCCCTAAAAATTTGAAACAATGACATTGAAATCAGAGTTCAATTCTTTTAGGATCCGTGGGTGGATGGCATCTGGTCCAGGTGCTTTATCCACCTTTATTCCACCTAAATATTTCTGGACCATATCACTTTTGAGCCATTGTGGATCATTTTGGGCTGTATCAATGCCATCCCCATTATGGACATGAGCTCCCCCATGCTCTTTTGTATACACAGAGCTGAAGAAAGTATTTAATAAATGTGCCTTCTCTTTGTCCACAGTCACCCATTCCAGATTATTTTTAAAATGGCCTACATGCTCTGGCCTGACATTTTTACTATTAATATATTTGAAGAATTTTTGGGGGTTTGTCCTACTATCTTTTGCAATCTGTCGTGCGTTTTGAATTTTTGCATTCTTGATACAGTAATGTAATCTTACAGATGTTTTTTGCACTTTTTGAATTTGCCGCTGGAAATTTACTTTGAAGAATTCAAATTTCTGTTCTGTGTCCATTAATGCCAATATTACCTCCCAGTCTAAAGCCCCATACACACGCGCGGATTATCCGAGGACCAGGTCGGTCGGATCCTGTCCGTCGTACTTTGTCCGATGTTGTTGTTGCGTACACACGGTCGGACAACGTTGTCGGAATATCCGGTCTGCAAGAACATCGTGACGTAAGTCGTCTTCCACGAGACTAGAAAAGGGAAGTTCAGCACCACGTCAGGCACCCGTTGGGCTCCTTCTGCTGATCCCGTGTTTATCGCGAGTTAGTCGAAGTTTGGGGACTTACGATTCACGCTTCTCAGTTTTCTGACTCAGATCGTTACTGCTCTTCAGTTTGTGCTTGTCATGCGTATCTGTTTATTAGTGCGTGTAGTCAGTTCGCATTTGTTGGTCATTGCGGCCTATATCTTGATATAGGACGCTTTGATTTTCACTGCTTATTGTCTGCTCGTTTCTGGTATTCATTTCGTTCTTTCAGGCCTTGCTGTTTATCGGTGCTTTCTGTTTGTCCGTTCTGACCAGCCGACCGTTTGCGAGCTTGTGAGCGATGTTTCCCATGCGTACTCGTCGCCGAGTTCGTGCTGTACGCGGAATTGGTGTTGGGCTTTTAGCTTTGAGCCAAGACCCGTCCATGAACAGAGTGACGAGGAGGATGTGGACCAAGAATTGGTTGCTTCAGCGTGATCAGTTCTCGCACATGCCTTTGCTTCGTGAGATCCGGGAGAATAATCCTGATGATTTCAGGAACTTTCTCCGGATGACGGACCCCGATTTTCACCGTCTTTTGGCTTTGCTAACCCCTTTTATCAGCCGGCAGGATACCTGCATGAGACAAGCCATTACTCCGGAGCAGAGGCTTGTTGCCACGTTGAGGTACTTGGCGACAGGGAGAAGTCTTCAGGATTTGAAGTTCTCTTCAGGTATCTCTCCCCAGGCCCTGGGAATCATTATTCCAGAGACCTGTTCTGCCATCATCGAGGTCCTGCAGGAGGACTATATTAAGGTAACATTTCTACTTTACTATTCCCTTCTATGTATGCTCTGTTTGCTAATGTCTTGTATTTTTGACCTCCTTCCCTAATTACCATGATTGCAATATGCTCTAATATGCTGTGCCCCTTTTCTCCTTTATGCATTTTTCCCTTCACTTACCTCACCAGCATGCTCTTCTGCCCCAATAGACACCTATGGCCTAGTCACTTAAGCAATGTCTTTTGTCTGCTGCATAGTATTGTTTGCCCCCAAACACCCCCTAAAATATGCACAAATGTTTGCTGTGTGGTTTACTTCATGTAGAGCCCCTTTTTTTTGTGGGGGGGGGGGGGGGCAAACTCATTAGGAACCCCCCCCCCAACTGCTCTGTCAGATGGTACCAATCCTCTATCTGCTGGCTTTCCCAAGGTCAATACACACTATATACCTACCTCTTTATAGTGGGCATCTTTAGGGATGAATTCAGCAAAGCATGTAGTGCAAGGGGCTGCCTCCATACTTTCCATTTCCTCTTTTTTTGTGTTCTTCCCCTCCTATTAGCTTGCTTGGTAATTTCAGAATGTCACAATGTGCTTTCCTTTTTTTTGGGGGGGGGGGGGTTGAAATGTCATTTTAGCTTTCCTGTGGGCTGCCAATAGTGTTAAGTAAGGAGGGTCTGGCCAAACTAGCACACATTATTGAGCCATTTGGCAATCAATGAAGTGCAGAGGGTTACCTGTCCAACCCCCCCCCCCCCAAAACCCTAGTTATTGCCAATGGCCCATCAGAAGTGGGGGGATTGATGGGGGGTGATTAATCTGTGAAGGGGAGCCTCTACTTTTCTGTGCAAATACTTTCCAGCCTCAAATTTTTAAGAATGCTCTTGTTCCAAGATGTTGATTGTCTAATCTGCTTGCAATGTTTATGTGCAAAGTGACTATTTTTTTTTTTCTTGTTTCACTCCACAGTTCCCTTCCACGCCACAGGAATGGCAGACTGTGGCCTCCCACTTTGCCAGCCGTTGGGACTTTCCTAACTGCGGAGGGGCAATTGATGGGAAACACGTCCGCATCGTCCCACCGCCCAACTCGGGGTCCTACTATTATAATTATAAGGGGTTTAATAGTGTAGTGATGTTGGCGGTGGTGTCGGCGACATACGAGTTTATGTATGTGGACGTGGGGATGAACGGCCGGATCTCGGATGGTGGTGCCATTGCGCACACGGAGTTCTACTGGCGTCTCCAAAGTGGCAGTCTGTGCTTGCCACCTCCAGAGGAGAATGCTGAAGGACTCCCCTTCGTCTTTGTCGCAGATGAAGCGTTTGCGTTGACTCCCCATCTGATGAAGCCGTTCCCGATGAGGACCCTCACCCCAGACCAGAGGGTCTTCAACTACAGGCTGTCCAGAGCCCGAAGAGTTGTGGAGAACACTTTTGGCATCCTGGCTAGCCGCTTCCGCCTGTTCTTGACGGCTATTAACTTGGCGGAATACAAACTGAACCACATAGTTCTTGCCTGTTGCATATTGCACAACTTCCTCAAAAGACATAACAGGAACTATGTGGTGCCCGTTGGCCCAGATGTGGAGGGCCCTCCAAATGCTGACCTCACAGCCCTTCAAGTGGCACGTCCAGGCTTGCCCCCTCTAAATGCCCGCGCGGTCCGCGAGCAATATATGGACTACTTTGTGGGTAGGGGGGCCATTGCTCTGCCTGACGATGTGTGAGAGGCATTTTTAATAAAATATTTTTTTTCAACCAACCTATGATTTCTTGTCATTTCCGTATTATAGCTTATTTGACCTTGAAATTTTTTCCCTTTGCCTTCGACAGTGGGAATGCACTTTCTGGGCAAAAGGAGGTAACAGTCTCTTCTTCCCAAAAAGATTATTCTCATGTTGTGTGTTTGATACCTAATCTTTGGTCTAGAGAAGGTTTGTAGTGCATAACTCACACCCAAAATACTCCTTTTCACCACCAGGTCAGACATGTGTGTATTCACAAAAATGCTGTGCTCCGTGTTTTCGTACAAAGCACTGTGGGTGTCATTTACAGAAGTCAAATCCACTATGCTCTACAAGTGCAGTGAAAAAGTGCCCTGGAAAAGAAACTTGCAGTGCAAACTGGACTTGCCTTTAGTAAATAACACCCATTGCCCCCCAAATCCTTTACATTTGACATACATAATGCATTTTGTTATTTAAAAAAGGAAGCCACACATTTTAAAAAGTAAAAAAGTTTACTTGCAAAACATTCACAAGTGCGTTTACAAACTTCTTGCCCAAACTGACAACATCTTGGTTATTTACAACATTGTTTACAAACATTCCGCATTTTGTAAAACCAGGCATGGAGCAAAACAGAACCTAGGAACTAGGAAAGTTCAACTTTCTAAAGTGAAGACAAGATCAGACATGACTATATGTTCAAAGTGTGTTTGATCTTGCCTTCATCACATGGGGGGTCACCCCTGGAAAGTGGAAATTTAGAACATGCAGACAATTGGGGTCATTATATGGTAAAACACATGCCTCGAATCTTCAAAAGTGCCATTTTCCATCATGGGGATGAATGGACGTTTTTTGGGGGTGCAACCCCTTCACCACAAACACTTTAGTAGTTCATAAAGTGGTTGCACCCCAAAAAAACGTTGTCATTCATCCACCATGATGGGAGCTAGCACATGTGGACACAATGTGTGCATGTTCCAAATTTCACACAGTTCTTAAGTGTTCAGAAACAGCCACAAATGTGTGTTAATTACTTGGTGCGTTTTCAGATTTTTCCTAAAACATCAATGATGTTCTTCAATTTTTGTTGAACATCATTGATGTTTTGCTTTATGTAATCTAGATCTCTATTGCAGACCATTATCTCCCGATGAGTACGTGGGCACTCTCTGTGGTAAAGTGCGATTATTCTTCCACAACATCCACGTCACCTAAAAACAAAAAAAAATAGGGTCTTGGAAATGAGGCAGCCATACATTGATTAGCTTACCACTAGCTGTGTTCTCCCACACTCACCTGTTGTGGTGACAAGTTCTCCAATTTCTATGATCTCTCCTTCCTCCTCCTCCTCCTCCTCTGCTTCTGCTCTTTCCCCTTTTTTGGGAGGTGTTGGTTTTGGGGTTTCCTCAGACGTCCCAAGTTTTCGCTCCCCTATGAGAATGTACAAAAGGAAGATTTAGCAACACAATCTATTGAGGGCAGAAATAGGAAATGACAAACATTGCTTGAAAGTGAGGGACAATATTTTTGGGTGTCCAGTTACAAATGACACCAACATGAATGTAGTCACTTTGTAAAGGTCCTAAACTTATAGCTTTTTGGTCGACGTTTGGGTGATGGAGACCCCCCTCTAGTATCCACTGGAGCACATGTGTGTAAAAGCCTAATAAAAAGGGGGTTTAGGTGTCCCAGCACTAGTGCTCTAGAGTCCAGATGGGTAAACAGCTACTGGGTGACGTCTCCTTTACATTGAATAAATTGGCTGGACAGTCTTGATGACATTTCTAGAGAGAACTTCCTTTCCCCCAAAAAACAACAAACATCGTATTATAAGTGGCCGAACGATCGAGGTTGAGTACGATCGAATGGACACACACACACACGAACTTGACAGTGGCAGAAAGATCGAGGTTGAGTACGATCGAATGCACAGACGAACCTGAAAGTGGCCATTTTGGAATGTACAACTTTGTAAAAATCCAAACACATGGAGCAGTATGCAAGCAAGAAATCAAACACAAAACACAACTACTTACTTTTTTGAAGAACTCGCTTGATCTTTCTGTACTGATCGGCCTCCCTCAGTTTCAGGTCTGACCAGCGTTTCCTCAGTTGCTCCTTGGATCGTTGTACCCCAAAATGATTGTACAGCATCCTCACAACTTTAGACATGATCTTGGCCTTGCGGACATTGGGGTTGAGGTAAGGCCCATACTTCCCATCATAGTCGCTCCTCTTTAATATGTCCACCATCTCCAACATTTCTCCAAATGACATATTGGAGGCCTTGAATTTCAGGCTCTGGGATCGGGACGTTTCTGCCTCCGGACTTTCCTCGTCCTCCTCCTCGTTGGTGGGATATTTGGGGCGCACCTGCTGTGTCCCCGCCATGTGCTCTCCCCACTGCGCCGTAAAGAGAAGGGGTGGGGAATAGACGAGAAAGATCGTCAGGGGCGGGCGGAGTTTGACGCATGCGCACTGTATATAAAACGTCACACGCCTGTGTCGTAGCCACGATCTGGGAGACGAGGGGAGAGAAAGCTCACGCACGAGACGATCGCTATAAACGAAGGTACAATTTGACGTTGGTACATAACTAGCCTAGACTGATTCGACCTTGAGGCTTCTTTATGGAGAAGATTAGGAGAGTTTAGCCTGACATAATTTATAATGTTTTGTGTGGTGTTGTGTCTTGCAGAGATTATGCAGGGATTCAACGACGTGAGTTTTCTCCCCCTCTTCATTGAGAAATACAGGGAATTTCCCGTTTTATGGCAGGCCAAACACCCCCATTACGGCATCAAAACAAAGAGGTACGCAGCCCTGCTGGAACTTGTGGAATTTGTAAAGCCAAGGTTCCCCACGGCAACTGTTGGTGATATAAGAAAGAAAATTGGCAGCCTGAGGAGTGCGTATATCAGGGAGCGCAAGAAGGTCCTGAAGTCGGAAGAAACTGCAACTGCAGCAGATGAGGTCTATGCCCCCAAGCTCTGGTACTATGACAGTCTCCATTTTCTCAAAGACCAGGCTGATGTCACGGAGTCATTCTCGACTCCTCCTTCCACGCTTCCTTGCGCGCAGGCCACCCCTGATGAGGCTTCCGAGGAGCAACCTGGGCCCTCCAGTCTGGAAGAGGTGGAGGAGCCCAGCTTGTTCCAGGTATAGTAGTTTTGTAACCATTTATGTGAATAATGAATGATGTTCACTTAATTCAGGATCCCCAATTGCTTAGTTCCTAACGTGTTTGACATATCAACAGACAGTAGTGTTGGAGACATTTGGGGCAAGAATCTAAACTGCAGGGCTGAGAATTGTATGGTTTTCTATTTGTAACCATTTTGCAACAGTCACTAGATGAAAATTGTGTGTGTTTGATGAACAAATAACTGAAACTATGTCCCTTTTTCATACACAGGAAGACCTCAGCCAGGAGGAGGCTGTGGAATGTGGCAGTCAGGAGAAGGAAGGGGTTAGTGGCAGCCAAGAGGTGGGTAGTGGCAGCCAAGAGGGGGCTAGGCCTCGGAGCCTGACTGACTCCCAAATCCCTCCCCTCCGCCTTCCCTACAGAAGGGCGAGAAGGGGGGGTGAGGCGGGAGAGTCAGCGCTCCGGATGATCAGAGAGGCTTCAGCCTCCCTACATGCCACACCCACCGACGAGGAGACCTTTGGCTCCGTGGTTGTCACTAAAATGAAGGGTATGGAGGTGAGGCAACGCAACATGTGTGAGGGGCTCATCCTCCATGCCCTAAATAAGGGGATGGCTGGGGAGATGACCCCACTCACACAGGTTTGCCATAGTGACCATGCTCCGCCTCCTCCTCCTCCTTCTGCCACCCCACCAGCACGACAGCCACAGCGTGCAAGGAAGCGTGGAAGGAAGACCTGAGAGTGACGACCTGGATTCAGTCTGGTCTGAGAGAAGATGGAGCCTCTCGTAGGACCAGAGCCTGGGGACCTAGATGGCATCTGCTGCAGTTCCGGATGTTTTGGACTTCAGGACCAGATTGCACTCCCCTTAATATACGTACTCCTCAGGCCCCCAATTTTCTAAGCTTGAAAAATGATGGTTGCCGTGGGGGTCCAAGGCTTTGCAAATTCCCCAAGTTTCACCATGGCTGCGTTCCTCTTTGGTTTGTTGCTGAGACCTAAATAAAGGTCTTTTTGATTTGAAATAATCATTGCCTATTGTGTTTTACTTTTCTACAATGACAGTTTATTTGTGAGTAGGCAGGTACATTTCACTAATCATAAAGTATAATTAACAAGGGGCACCAACAACAAACAAACTCATAGTAAATTTAAGCAACAAATACAAATGTTAATAATGTGGTTTTGCTAAGTTGAGACACACAACCCCCCTCCAAAAAAATAAAAATAAATCTCCTTCAAATATGTATTCCAAAAAAAAAATTGACTAATCATGCTAAAAATATAACAAAGATTCTTTTACGATCTGAGTAAAAATAAACATGTAGTGTAGAAATCCTGAAAAGTAATAAAGAACTAAGTTTGTGAGAAGTGCGGGTGAATAGGAGCAGCTAAAACATGTCATTCTTCTTGCATTGTAAAGAAAAAGAGAATGCGCTGCATTAAAGACATTTTAACATTGCAGCGTGACGAATGTGCTGTGTCGATTAGGAAAGGTAGTTTTACCTGACCGAGCGCTTCCGTCACAGAATTTCTTCTGAGCATGCGTAAGCACTTTGTCCGTCGGACTACCATACACACGATCGGATTTGGTGTGATCGGACCTTGTTGTCCAAAAATCTATCCAGCAGGAGATAGGACATCGTACACTGTCCGAAGGTGCATACACACGGTCGGATTTTTCGACAACATTGTCCGATCGGACAGAATCCATGCGAAAATCCTACCGTGTGTATGGGGCTTAAGTCTTGGAGAACAGCCCTCATTCTTGGAAAATTTGTTCTCTTTAAGGTAAGTGTTTTTGTATTTCCCATATGTGTTTGTTGCTTACAGCTAACATTCAGGCTGGGTTCACACTGAAGCACAGAACGGCTCACAGCAGGGATCCGGTGCATCCCTGTTCACCATTTCAGGTCTGATTTCAGTACGAATTTTTGTCTGAATTTGGACCTGAAACGGACCAGAAGACGCAGAGGACTCCATGGAGAGCCTGTCATAATCTCCTGACATGTGAATTGGATGCGGTGAAACCCTGCATCTAATTCGCACTAGTGTGAACCCATCCTAAATGAAATCATGTTATGGTCACTGCTACCCAGATGTTCTTTTATATGAACATAATGGTAATAAGCTCTGCATGGTTTGAGATTACCAGGTCCAGCAGAGCATCATTCCTAGTTGGGGCCTCAATAAACTGGACCAAAAAAAAATGTCTTGTAATAAGGGGTAGTCTGGGTAGTTAAAATCCCCCATTATTATAACTGTCCCATTCCTTGCAGCCCTTTCTATCGATGCAAGGAGCTGAGTCTCCACCTCCTCGTTAATACTGGGAGGTCTATAACAAACTCCAATGATTATCTGTGTAGTACGCACACCCATGTACAGTTCCACCCATAATGCTTCAGACTCATCATCACACTGTCCATCAGCTAGGTCCTCTTTCACACTCGCTTTGAGATCACTTCTCACATAGAGACAGACACCACCACCCCTCCGTTTTAGCTTGTCTTTCCAAAAGAGAGCATAGCCAGGAATATTAATAGCCCAGTCATTAAAGACTGGGTGAAGAATGAAGCCAAGATTCAGCAATACCAATTAAATCATAGTTCTCCTTGTGCACCAAAGCTTGTCTCACCTATTTTGCTTGGCAGACTTCTGGCATTGGTGAAAAACCACTTTAAATAATTGTCATGTTTTGCACACTTATTTTGTGTATTTTTTATTTTAGTACAAATATTACTATTTCCAACGGTTGTTTGTAACATGGAAACCTTCATATCATCTGCTATAGCCCTCCCCCATCTTACCCCATTCTACCCACCAATAGGAGCTGACCTGTCTGCCCCGTTATAATCTAAGTCCCCGTCGCCCCTCAATCCTAGTTTAAATACTCCTCCAGCCTTCCACTAAACCTCTCCCCCAGCACAGCAGACCCCCTTCCATTTAGGTGCAAACCATCTTTAGCATGCAGGTTGTACCCCAATGAAAAGACAGTCCAGTGGTGCTCTAAAGGCCATGCATTCAGTTCTCTAATCTCCCCCTTTCTTTCCTGTGTTGCGCATGGCACATGCAATACTTCAGAGAATATCACCTTGGAGGTCCTTACGTTCAACTTGCAGCCTAGTTCTTTAAATTGGTTCTTAAGGAGCCTCCACCTTCCTTATATTCTGTCATTGGTTCCAATATGCACCAAGACAGCTGGGTCATACCCAGCCCCTCCCAGTAATTTATCAACCCGGTCCACCACATGCTATTATACAACCCTGATCCCTGCATTGTGCTCTACAGACTCCTGCAATTTATACATTATATTGTACATATATAATTCTCACCAAAATGTTCATTGTCTCAACAGGATAGGTGTGTGCAGCCTATTGCATTAGGGTGTACACCCCAAAGCTCAAAACACACATGCCTTTCTCTGCAGCCTCAGCTGCACTGGACAGTAAATTAATTGGAAGTGCTTTGTGCTGAGCGACTTCCTGTTCATTCACAAACTAAAGCATAGTAAACGTAGTTTACTATGCTTGCGTTAAGAATGAACACAGTGAGTAAGTGTGTTTACTGTGTTCATTTAGAAAAGTAAGGGGCCACTAAATTACATATTGACTAGCCCTTTCCTCTGCTCTCTTTCCTGAAACATGGCTGCAGCTGAGGGAAGCCAGCAGCACTGCGGGTGGGGGCTGGGGGGTGGCAACATGAGGGGAAGCCTGGGCAGTAGGGGGAGTCGGCACCACACAGAGTGATTAGGGTGTACCCAGGCACACCTGGCACCCTACCTGCTATGGTTGCCACCTCATCCCTTTAAACCCGAACACATATTAATTATACAGGTTCTGTGGCTGATTAAGGTGGCAATTAAACTCACTTGTTGCCTTATCTGCATTTAATTAGCCTCAGAACCTGTGTAATTCAAAGGTGTTCGGGTTTAAAGGGATGAGGTGGCAACTCTACTACCTGCGCTTGCCTATGCTCAAGAATTACTGGTTGCTAAGTGTTAACTCTGTCTGTTTTCAGCGTGTGCAAAACCATATGTAATGGAAGCTTTTTTTTCTTTTAATGATTGTGCTTGTGGTGCAGCAATCACAGCATATTTTATAGATACAAGGAAGCCCAGGTTTTACTTAAAGCGGAGTTCCAGTCATATTTTTGTTTGTTAAAAGTCAGCAGCTACAAAAAGTGTAGTTGCTGACCGTTAACCACTTCAATACCAGGCACTTAGACACCCTCCTGCCCAGACCAATTTACAGCTTTCAGTGCTGTCACACTTTGAATGACAATTGCGCGATCATGCTACACTGTACCCAAACAGAATTTTTATCATTTTGTTCTCACAAATAGAGCTTTCTTTTGGTGGTATTTGATCACCTCTGCGATTTTTATTTTTTGCGCAACAAATAAATTAAGACCGGAAATTTTGAAAAAAAACAAGTTTTTCTTTGTTAATTTTTTTTGTAAATAAGTAAGTTTTCTTCTTCAATGACGGGTACTGATATGGCTGCACTGACGGGCACTCATAAGGTGGCACCAATGAGATGGCACTGACGGCCACTGATGATGGGCACTGATAGGTGGCACTGATGGGCACTGGTATGTGGCACTGATGGGTACTCATAGGTGGCACTGATGGGCACTCATAGGCGGCACTGATGGGCGCTAATAGGCGGCACTGATGGGCACTCATAGGCGGCACTGATGGGTACTTATGAGTGGCACGCATAGGTGGCATGGATGGGCACTGATAGGCACTGATGGGCACGGATAGGTGGCACTGCTGGACACTGATGGGTGGCATTGCTGGGCATCACTGATTTTTATTTGTACATGATGGTGCCAGTCAGTGCCCATTTGTGGGCACTGACTGGCACAGATTGGGCATAATTTGCACATGTGGATGGCCAGGGGGTACATACCTGGCCATCCACATGTTGCCCACTTCCCTGGTGGTCCTAGTGTAGTCCATGGTGGTCCAGTGTGGGCATCTGAGGGAGTGCTGCGCTGATAAACAATCAGCGCAGACCCCCCCTTTCAGGCGAGCCGCCGATCGGCTCTCCTCTACTCGTGTCTGTCAGACGCGAGTGAGGAAAAGCTGATCACCGGCTTTTCCTGTTGACATCGTGATCAGCCGTGATTGGACACGGCTGATCACGTGGTAAAGAGCCTCCGCCGGAGGCTCTTTACAGAGATCAGTGTAGCGGTGTCAGACTGACACACCGATCGCCGCGATGCGCGCCCCCACGGCATGGTATCCTGAAGGACGTCATATGAAGCCCAGTCAGGATAACAAAACCACCGCCCGGCCGTCATTCTGCTATAGGCTGGGCGGGAAGTGGTTAATAAACAGCCACTCACCTGTCCCATGATCCTCCCTTGGTGGCGCCAGCATCTATACTATGGGCACCCGGCTGTGACAGCTTGCGGCTTCACAGCCGGAATGAAAACTGCGCGTGCGCGAGCGCCACTGCACTCTGTGACTGGTCTGAAATTCTTCTAGCACCTGTCATGTGTCCCAGAAGACTTTTGGAGGGAGAGCTTCTGCTTCCGATCGCCTAGGCGACCGGAACGGAAGTGGGAGCAGGTACTGTCAAAACCAGGTACCTGCCCCCCCCCCCCCTCCTCCCCAAAAGCTTTTTCACAAACGGGAGCTGGGGAGGAGGTCTTAAAGCGAAAGTTTCACTTTTGGGTGGAACTCCGCTGTAACCATGCCCCTTAAAGTGGTTGTAAACCTACAGGTAAGCCTGGATTAAGGCTTACCTGTAGGCAGTGGCGTAACTAGAACCCTCAGGGCCCTGATGCAAGAAACCATGGAGGTGTCGTCCCCCCCCCCCCCCCCCCCCCCCCCCCTCCCGACCTCCGGACAAAGCTCTTTACTCCAAGCCCGATGGCGGGAAATCAGGGCCCAGTCCCAAGTGGGTGGCTGCATATAAAGGAAATGATTTCTCTATTTCCCCCCTTGCTTCTTCTCCTCTCCCTCCCACAGGCATTCAGCAGCTGCAGGAGGAAAATGGAGAGATCGGTTCCTCTATGTAGTTGTTTCACAATCTTTTTCCAGTCAGGGCACCCTTGAAGTATACCCCTAGGTGAATGGGGCTGCACTGCAACCCTCCTGCAACTGTGTGCATTGCATGCAGTTGAAGCATAGTGATGATGCATTTAAGGGGTTAAAACAGGTGGTCAGTAGGCAACATATTGCCTCTCTACCGACTGTCAAATGCCTCTGAAAAGCGATCTGAGCATGGATCGCTTTGCGGATGAACAGCATTTTACATAAAATGTGCATACATACATGTAAACGCACACACATTATATATATATATATATATATATATATATATATATATATATATATATATATATATATATATATTTATTAAGGAAAATTGTTGCCCATACTTACCGTAATTTTCCTTTCCTGGATCCTCCCCATGTCAGCCTACTATGAGTCAGCTCCGCCCCCTCTGACCCCTCCAGGACCACCTTTTTTCTAGCCCATAAAGGGCGGCTGTCTGCCCACACCAGTGTTCAAAAAATACCCGCCTCGCGACGGATAAACTGGGTGGGAATCCTCCGGCTGACATGGGGAGGATCCAGGGAAGGAAAATTACGGTAAGTATGGGCAACAATTTTCCTTATTCCTGGACCTCCCCATGTCAGCCTACTATGGGATGTACCAAACAACATTAAAAAAAGGAGGGAAGACAAAAAATAAGCCAAACCCTCAATGCAATGCTACTCAAATTTTTAATGGGAAACAGCCGCCGTAATAACCATAGAGCCAAATGTTTCCTCAGGTGGACAAGCCAAATTAAGCCTGTAATGCCTAATAAAAGGTGTTGGGCGTGCTCCAGCTTGCTGCTCTGCAATCTACCTCAGGGGCGACCCTTACGTATGCTGCCCAGGATGCTGCCCTTACGTATGCTGCTCATTGAATGTGCTTTGATCTCTGAAGGAGGAGGGGAGACATTAAAATTGAAAATTAGAGCATTCCACGGAAAACCTGAGAAATCGATGGTAAGATGCGTCTATGGAAACAAGAAGATACGCACCGCCAGATCGATGGAAACCATCCAGTCTCCTGAGTCCAATGACTCAATTTTGAATAGTGGTACCTTCATGTAAGAGTTCCGAAAACCCCCTGAAGCCTCTGGGACCAAAAACTGAGGGGAACATACTCTTTGCCCCAATTTGTGCCTTGGAACCGGAAGGATGGCCCTTGCTGCCAACAGCTTCCCTATATAGCCTCACAAACATCCGTAGGAAGCCCAGCTTCTATGAAAAATGTCTGAGGAGGCCTTGTTTTGAACTTGAGATGATAACGTGATCAAATGATGGCTACAATCCAGGCATCCTGTAATTTGTCCGCCCAAACCCCCCCGAATTGGGCTAGTCTTGCTCCTACTCGAGAGGGTCGTGGAGACACCTTCAGAAGGACCTATTTGAAGCCTTAGGAGCTTTGTTGGCCCTGGGCTTGGAAGGTTTCTGGAAGGTTGAACCGGCTTGCTTCCACTGTCTGAAAAACTGTCTGTAAGCACTGGCCTCTGAATCCTTCTTTGGATCTCTTGTTAAAGCAAAAGGGCTGCTGTTGTCTTTTTCTCTTCTGCAGGATTAGGCTAGATCTGCCACTGGAAACCCGCTGAATTGCTGATTCTAAGGCCCCTTTCACACTGGGGCGGTTTGCAGGCGCTATTGCGCTAAAAATAGCGCCTGCAAGCCGACCCGAAACAGCTGTTGCTGTGTCTTCAGTGTGAAAGCCCGAGGGCTTTCACACTGAAGCGGTGCGCTTGCAGGACGCTGGAAAATGTCCTGCAAGCCGCATCTTTGGCTCGCTATAGGAGCGGTATATTTACCGCTCCTATAGTGCCAGCTCCCATTGAAAACAATGGGTCAGCGCTCCGAACCCCCCCCCCCCCCCACCGCTCCAGTGTGAAAGTAGCCTAAGTCTTCCGGAATAGTAGCTTCCCGTCCAATGGAACTTAACATGACTGTGCTTATACTTGACCAATACTTCAACCATAAGGCTCTGTGGGCTGTGATGGAATGAGTCAATATCTTTGCTTTCATTTTTGAACCAGCTCCCTGACCTGGTCAACAGCCACTTCAGCCACAAAATCTAAAGCAGTCTTGAAAACTGCAAAAGAGAAGAACTGCCACTTCCCAGACTTTCATCTGAACATCCATCCACCAGCTCCGCTACCCCCAGTCTTAAGCCCCATACACACGCTCGGACAATCCGCGGACCAGGTCGGTCGGATTTTGTCCGTCGTACTTTGTCCGATGTTGGTGTTGCGTACACACGGTCGGACTACGTTGTCGGAATATCCGGTCTGCAAGAACGTCGTGACGTAAGTCGTTGTCCACGAGACTAGAAAAGGCAAGTTCAGCACCACGTCAGGTACCCGTTGGGCTCCTTCTGCTGATCCCGTGTTTATCGAGAGTTAGTCGAAGTTTGGTGACTTAAGATTCGCGCTTCTCAGTTTTCTGACTCAGATCGTTACTGCTCTTCAGTTTGTGCTTGTCGTGCGTATCTGTTTATTAGTGCGTGTAGTCAGTTCGCATTTGTTGGTCATTGCGGCCTATATCTTGATATAGGACGCTTTGATTTGCACTGCTTATTGTCTGCTCGTTTCTGCTATTCAGTTCGTTCTTTCAGGCCTTGCTGTTTATCGGTGCTTTCTGTTTGTCCGTTCTGACCAGCCGACCTTTTGTGACCTTGTGAGCGATGTTTCCCGTGCGTACTCGTCGCAGAGTTCGTGCTGTACGCGGAATTGGTGTCGGGCTTTTAGCTTTGACCCAAGACCCGTCCATGAACAGAGTGACGAGGAGTATGTGGACCAAGAATTGGTTGCTTCAGCGTGACCAGTTCTCGCACATGCCTTTGCTTCGTGAGATCCGGGAGAATAATCCTGATGATTTCAGGAACTTTCTCAGGATGACGGACCCCGATTTTCACCGTCTTTTGGCTTTGCTGACCCCCTTTATCAGCCGGCAGGATACCTGCATGAGACAAGCCATTACTCCGGAGCAGAGGCTTGTTGCCACGTTGAGGTACTTGGCGACAGGGAGAAGTCTTCAGGATTTGAAGTTCTCTTCAGGTATCTCTCCCCAGGCCCTGGGAATCATTATTCCAGAGACCTGTTCTGCCATCATTCAGGTCCTGCAGGAGGACTATATTAAGGTAACATTTCTACTTGACTATTCCCTTCTATGTATGCTCTGTTTGCTAATGTCTTCTATTTTTGACCTCCTTCCCTAATTACCATGATTGCAATATGCTCTAATATGCTGTGCCCCTTTTCTCCTTCATGCATTTTTCCCTTCACTTACCTCCCCAGCATGCTCTTCTGCCCCAATAGACACCTATGGCCTAGTCACTTAAGCAATGTCTTTTGTCTGCTGCATAGTATTGTTTGCCCCCAAACACCCCCTAAAATATGCACAAATGTTTGCTGTGTGGTTTACTTCATGTAGAGCCCCTTTTTTATTTGTTTTTGGTGGGGGGGGGGGGGCAAACTCATTATGAACCCCCTCCCCCAACTGCTCTGTCAGGTGGTACCAATCCTCTATCTGCTGCCTTTCCCAAGGTCAATACACACTATATACCTACCTCTTTATAGTGGGCATCTTTACGGATGAATTCTGCAAAGCATGTAGTGTAAGGGGCTGCCTCCATACTTTCCATTTCCTATTTTTTTGTCTTCTTTCCCTCCTATTAGCTTGCTTGTTAATTTCATAATGTCACAATGTGCTTGCCTTTTTTTGTGGGTGGGGGGGGGGGGGGGGTTAATTTTATTTTATATTTCCTGGGGGCTGCCAAAAGTGTTAAGTACAGAGGGTCTGGCCAAACTAGCACACATTATTGAGCCATTTGCCAATCAATGAAGTGCAGAGGGTTACCTGTAACCCCCCCCCCCCCCCCAAAACCCTAGTTATTGCCAATGGCCCATCAGAAGTGGGGGGATTGATGGGGGGTGAGTAATCTGTGAAGGGGAGCCTCTACTTTTCTGTGCAAATACTTTCCAGCCTCCAATTTTATACAATGCTCTTGTTCCAAGATGTTGATTGTCTAATCTGCTTGCAATGTTTAAGTGCAAAGTGACTAATTTTTTTTTCTTGTTTCACTCCACAGTTCCCTTCCACGCCACAGGAATGGCAGACTGTGGCCTCCCACTTTGCCAGCCGTTGGGACTTTCCTAACTGCGGAGGGGCAATTGATGGGAAACACGTCCGCATCGTCCCACCGCCCAACTCGGGGTCCTACTATTATAATTATAAAGGGTTTAATAGTGTAGTGATGTTGGCGGTGGTGTCGGCGACATATGAATTTATGTATGTGGACGTGGGGATGAACGGCCGGATCTCGGATGGTGGTGCCATTACGCACACGGAGTTCTACTGGCGTCTCCAAAGTGGCAGTCTGTGCTTGCCACCTCCAGAGGAGAATGCCGAAGGACTCCCCTTCGTCTTTGTCGCAGATGAAGCGTTTGCGTTGACTCCCCATCTGATGAGGCCGTTCCCGATGAGGACCCTCACCCCGGACCAGAGGGTCTTCAGCTACAGGCTGTCCAGAGCCAGAAGAGTGGTGGAGAACACTTTTGGCATCCTGGCCAGCCGCTTCCGCCTGTTCCTGACGGCATTTCACTTGGCGGAATACAAACTGAACCACATAGTTCTTGCCTGTTGCATATTGCACAACTTCCTCAAAAGACATAACAGGAACTATGTGGTGCCCGTTGGCCCAGATGTGGAGGGCCTTCCAAATGCGGACCTCACAGCCCTTCAAGTGGCACGTCCAGGCTTGCCCCCTCTAAATGCCCGCGTGGTCCGCGAGCAATATATGGAGTACTTTGTGGGTAGGGGGGCCATTGCTCTGCCTGACGATGTGTGAGAGGCATTTTTTAATAAATCTGATATTTTAACCAACCTCTGATTTCTTGTCATTTCAGTCTTCTTTTTAGCTTATTTTACTTTGACATTTTTTCCCTTTGCCTTCGACAGTGGGAATGCACTTTTCTGGGCAAAAGGAGGTAACAGTCTCTTCTTCCCAAAAAGATTATTCTCATGTTGTGTGTTTGCTACCTAATCTTTGGTCTAGAGAAGGTTTGTCCTGCATAACTGACAGCCAAAATACTCCTTTTCATCACCAGGTCTGACATGTGTGTATTCTGAAAAATGCTGTGCTCCGTGTTTTCGTACAAAGCACTGTGGGTGTCATTTACATAAGTCAAATCCGCTATGCTCTACAAGTGCATTGAAAAAGTTCCCTGGGAAAGGAAATTGCAGTGCAAAGTGGATTTGCCTTTAGTAAATAACACCCATTGCCCCCCATATCCTTTACATTTTACATACATAATGCATTGTGTTTTTTAAATAAGGAAGCCACACATTTCGAAAAATAAAAAAGTTTACTTGGAAAACATTCACAAGTGCGTTTACAATCTTCACGCCAAAACTGACAACATCTTGGTTATTTACAACATTGTTTACAAAGATTACGCAATTGGTAAAACCAGGCATGGAGCTAAGCAGAACCTATGAAGTAGGAAAGTTCAACTTTGTAAAGTGAAGACAAGATCAGACATGACTATATGTTCAAAGTGTGTTTGATCTTGCCTTCATCACATGGGGGGGTCACCCCCGAAAAGTGGAAATTTAGAACATGCACACAATTTGGGTCTGAAAATGGTCATTAGATGGTAAAACACATGCCTAGAAGCTTCAAAAGTGCCATTTTCCATCATGGGGATGAATGGACGTTTTTTGGGGGTGCAACCCCTTCACCACAACCACTTTCGTAGTTCGTAAAGTGTTTGCACCCCCAAAAAAAACGTTGGCATTCATCCACCATGATGGGAGCTAGCACATGTGGACACAATGTGTGCATGTTCCAAATTTCACACAGTTTTGAAGTTGCAAATGTGTTCAGAAGCTGGCACAAATGTGTGTTAATTACTTGGTGCGTTTTCATATTTTTCCTAAAACATCAATGATGTTCTTCAATTTTTGTTGAACATCATTGATGTTTTGCTTTATGTAATCTAGATCTCTATTGCAGACCATTATCTCTCCGATGAGTACGTGGGCACTCTCTGTGGTAAAGTGCGATTTTTCTTCCACAACATTCACGTCACCTAAAAACCACAAACAAACAAAAATGGGGTGTTGGAAATGAGGCAGCCATACATGGATTAGCTTACCAGTAGCTGTGTTCTCCAACACTCACCTGTTGTGGTGACAATTTCTCCAAGTTCGATGATCTCTCCTTCCTCCTCCTCCTCCTCTGCTTCTGCTCTTTCCCCTTTTTTGGGAGGTGTTGGTTTGGGGGTTTCCTCAGACGGCCCAAGTTTTCGCTCCCCTATGAGAATGTACAAAAGGAAGATTTAGCAACACAATCTATTGAGGGCAGAAATAGGAAATGACAAACATTGCTTGAAAGTGACGGACACTATTTTAGTTTGGCCAGTTACAAATGTCAACTACATGAATGTAGTCACTTTGTAAAGGTGCTAAACTGACTAGCTTTTTGGTAGAAGTTTGTGTGATGGAGACCCCCCTCTAGTATCCACTGGAGCACATGTGTGGAAAAGCCTAATAAAAAGGGGGTTTGGGTGTCCCAGCACTAGTGCTCTAGAGTCCAGATGGGTAAACAGCTACTGGGTGACCTCTCCTTTACATTGAATAAATTGGCTTTACATTCTTGATGACATTTCTAGTGAGAACAAACTTCCTTTCCCCCAAAAAAACACCAAACATCGTATTATAAGTGGCCGAACGATCGAGGTTGCGTACGATCGAATGGACACACACACACGACCATGACAGTGGCAGAAAGATCGAGGCTGAGTACGATCGAATGCACAGACGAACCTGAAAGTGGCCATTTTGGAATGTACAACTTTGTAAAAATCAAACCACAATGGAGCAGTATGCAAGCAAGAAATCAAACACAAAACACAACTACTTACTTTTTAGAAGAATTCGCTTGATCTTTCTGTACTGATCGGCCTCCCTCAGTTTCAGGTCTGACCAGCGTTTCCTCAGTTGCTCCTTGGATCGTTGTACCCCAAACTGATTGTACAGCCTCCTCACAACTTTAGACATGATCTTGGCCTTGCGGACATTGGGGTTGAGGTAAGGGCCATACTTCCCATCATAGTCGCTCCTCTTTAATATGTCCACCATCTCCAACATTTCTCCAAATGACATATTGGAGGCCTTGAATTTCAGGCTCCGGGATCGGGACGTTTCTGCCTCCGGACTTTCCTCGTCCTCCTCCTCGTTGGTGGGATATTTGTGGCGCACCTGCTGTGTCCCCGCCATGTGCTCTCCCCACTGCGCCGTAAAGAGAAGGGGTGGGGAATAGACGAGAAAGATCGTCAGGGGCGGGCGGAGTTTGACGCATGCGCACTGTATATAAAACGTCACACGCCTGTGTCGTAGCCACGATCTGGGAGACGAGGGGAGAGAAAACTCACACGAGACGATCGCTACAAACGAAGGTACAATTTGACGTTGGTACATAACTAGCCTAGACTGATTTGAACTTGAGGCTTCTTTATGGAGAAGATTAGGAGAGTTTAGACTGACATAATTGAGAGGGTTTTGTGTGGTGTTGTGTCTTGCAGAGATTATGCAGGGATTCAACGACATGAGTTTTCTCCCCCTCTTCATTGCCAAATTCAGGGAATTTCCCGTTTTATGGCAGGGTAAACACCCACATTACACCAACAAACCAAAGAGGCACGCAGCCCTGGAGGAACTTGTGGAATTTGTCAAGCCAAGGTTCCCCACGGCAACTGTTGATGATATAAGAAAGAAAATTGGCAGCCTGAGGAGTGCGTATATCAGGGAGCGGAAGAAGGTCGTGAAGTCTGAGGAAACTGCAACTTCAGCAGATGAGGTCTATGTGCCCAAGCTCTGGTACTATCAGAGTCTCCATTTTCTGAAAGACCAGACTGATGTCACGGAGCCAACCTCGACTCCTCCTTCCACGCTTCCTTGCGCGCAGGCCACCCCTGATGAGGCTTCCGAGGAGCAACCTGGGCCTTCCAGTCTGGAAGAGGTGGAGGAGCCCAGCTTGTTCCAGGTATAGTATTTTTGTTACCATTTATGGGAATAATGAATGATGTTCACTTAATTCAGGATCCCCAATTGCTTAGTTCCTAACGTGTTTGACATATCAACTGACAGTAGTGTTGGAGACATTTGGGGCCAGAATCTAAACTGCTGGGCTGAGAATTGAATGGTTTTCTATTTGTAAACATTTTGCAACAGTCACTAGATGAGAATTGTGTGTGTTTGATGAACAAATAACTGAAACTATGTCCCTTTTTCATACACAGGAAGACCTCAGCCAGGAGGTGGCTGTGGAAGGTGGCAGTCAGGAGGAGGCAGGGGTTAGTGGCAGCCACCAGCTGGGTAGTGGCAGCCAAGAGGGGGCTAGGCCGCGGAGCCTGACTGACACCCAAACCCCTCCCCTCCGCCTTCCGTACAAAAGGGCGAGAAGGGGGGATTATGCGGCACAGTCAGCGCTCCGCATGATCAGAGAGGCTTCAGACTCCCTACATGCCACACCCGCCGACGAGGAGACCTTTGGCTCGGTGGTTGTCACAAAAATGATGGGTATGGAGGTGAGGCAACGCAACATGTGTGAGGGGCTCATCCTCCATGTCCTAAATAAGGGTAGGGCTGGGGAGATGACCCCAGTCACACATGTTTGCCATAGCTACCATGCTCCGCCTCCTCCTCCTCCTCCTTCTGCCACCCCACCAGCACGACAGCCACAGCGTGCAAGGAAGCGTGGAAGGAAGACCTGAGAGTGACGACCTGGAATCAGTCTGGTCTGAGAGAAGATGGAGCCTCTTGTAGTACCAGAGCCTGGGGACCTAGATGGCATCTGCTGCAGTTCCGGATACTTTGGACTTCACGACCAGATTGCACTCCCCTTAATATACGTACTCCTCAGGCCCCCAATTTTCTACGCTTGAACAATGATGGTTGCCGTGGGGGGCCAAGACTTTGCAAATTCCCCAAGTTTCACCATGGCTGCGTTCCTCTTTGGTTTGTTGGTGTGACCTAAATAAAGGTTTTTTTGATTTGAAATAATCATTGACTATTGTGTTTTACTTTGCTACAATGGCAGTTTTTCTTTGAGTAAGCAGGTACATTTCACTAATCCTAAAGTAGAATTAACAAGGGGCACCAACAACAAACAACCTCCTAGTAAATTTAAGCAAGAAATACAAATGTTAATAATGTGTTTTTGGTAATTTGAGACACACAACCCCCCTCCAAAAAAAACAAAAAAAAACATTCAAATATGTATTCCCCCAAAAAAAACAAAAAAGACAAATCATGGTAAAAAAATAACAAAGATTCTTTTCCGTTCAGAGTCAAAATAAACATGTAGTGTATAAATGCTGCAAAGTAATAAAGAAGTAAGTTTGTGAGAAGTGCGGGTGAATAGGAGCAGCTAAAAGATGTCATTCTTGTTGCATTGTAAAGAAAAAGAGAAAGCGCTGCATTAAAGACATTTTAACATTGCAGCGTGACGAATGTGCTGTGTCGATTAGGAAAGGTAGTTTTACCTGACCGAGCGCTTCCGTCACAGAATTTCTTCTGAGCATGCGTAGCACTTTGTCCGTCGGACAAGCGTACACACGCTCGGATTTGGTGTGATCGGACCGTGTTGACGGCAAATCTTTCCAGCAGGAGATAAGACTTTGTCCGTCGGCCAAACCGACGAACACTGTCCGATGGTGCATACACACGGTCTGATTTTTCAACAACCTTGTCCGATCGGACAGAATCCATGAAAAAGTCCGACCGTGTGTATGGGGCTTAAGGCTGGATTCACACCCATGCATCCCTGTATTCCGCAGACCCGCACCACAGAACATGTCCCATAGGAGACCACGGTAAATAAATGGTAAAGCAAAACTGCAAAAAGCACCAAAATAAATAAATAAAAATAAAAACGCACAGGTTCCACCCCAATCCACCCCAACTGCTTCTGCCACAGAAGTGAGCCCTACCGCCGGCCTTGCAGGCTGCTCCGGCCAAACTATACAACTTTTTAGGAGGGAAGTTTAAGGAAAAAAAAAACTTACATTTAAATGCAGCCTTCTCAGTGTCCATCTGCAGCCTTGTCAGTGTCATTTGCAGCCTTGCATTGCAGCCTTGCCTTTCATTTGATGACGTCACACCGCTGCGCCTGACTCTGCTGTGCGGGCCAAGCCTCGTTCCTAGCTTCCTGTTACACGGCCGTGTTTACCATCACACGGAAGCGCTCTTGGCTCTGCTGATCCCACAGCACAGTGGGCGACTGTGCTGACGTCCCTCCCCACTCCCATCTTATTCCCCATACTGTAACTATACCCTATCCCACTTTGGAACCCATTCAAACTCTGAGACCTAGACGGACTGGATTATTATTGGATGAGGAAAAAAACCCCTCCCCCCCCCTCTGGAGGACCTAAGAACACCCACCTGCTGTGCCCATCTCCTTATACCATCTCCTCCGGGATAAGATACGACAGCTTAGAGTGGATTCTGCTGAGACCTGTAGTCCTGCTGGACCTCCTTATCCAGAGATGTGCCTAAATGCAAGATCGCCTTTTAACATGATTTGAAAAGGATGACAGCCTCCTGGAATAATTCCTGTGACTTGCAGTTCTACCAGCCCTCCATCTACTGAGATCCTCCTGGATGCAACACTCCTTACCTAGATGTGAGTGGATATTGTTTTTATTAATAAATGTCTATATGATATATATTCAGAGGCGCCCCTCTCCTTGTCTTTTTTCTCCAGCTTTTATTGGACCTGGCTTCAGGCCTCTTCGGTGGCAGCCCTGACAACTACATATGCCTTGCTGTGTATACCATATATACACATTCAGCTGCAACAAAACCCTTTCCCTCCCCCCCTCCGTTTTTTTCTTTTTTTCCTGGACTATTGGGAACCTCTGCATAATAACGAGGTACTGTGACTTTGCGCCTTTGTACTAGTTATTGCCTTTCATTTGCAGCCTTGCCAATGTCAGCTTACGTTTATAAATTGCGCCGCCGAGATACAGAGCGGATGTCCTGTGTATCTCGGCGGCGCTCGGTAGCTCTCGGCCATTCTCGGCGTCCTTTTGCTATCTTGCCGAAAGTGGCGAAAGCCGCCGAGATCGTCTGAAACCGCCGAGAAGCTCACAATCGGCGGGGGATCTGCGTATAACACGCACCAATGATTTTCATGATGTTATACGCCGATAAATACGGTGTGTATATATATATATAAATGCACATATGCACGCACATATAAACCAGTGGCAGCTGGGGCTCAAAATTTTTAGGGGGGCGCAAGCAAACTGAAAAATTCAGAAAAAAAAAACATCAATTGCAGCCACTGTGCCCATCAATTGCAGCCACTGTACCATCAAACGCCACCACTGTGCCATCAAACGCCGCCACTGTGCCCATCAAATGCCGCCACTGTGCCCATCAAATGCCGCCACTGTGCCCATCAAGCTCTGCCACTGTGTCATCAAATGCCACCACTGTGCCCATCAAATGCTGCCACTGTGCCCATTAAATGCTGCCAATGTGCCATCAAATGCTGCCACTGTGAATCCCCACCGCCCGCTCGCCGTCTGCCCAGCACTTACCCTGTCTTGGTGGGTCAGCGGGTGACGGCCACAAGCGGGGTCTTCCATGCATCTCCTGCCATCCTCATCTCCCGTCCTTTCCTCCTGATAGGTGTCCAATAGCTGCGCCTATCGTTTCAGCCAATCAGGTGACAGGTAACAGACCCACACACAGCCAGCAAGGGGCTAGAGAACACTGGAGGGAACTGGAGAATAAATACAACCAATGAGTCTGCAGTGTATCTCTTGTTACAAAGACACGTATCTTTCCGATGCTTCTCAGCTCCATCTAGTGGTCATATTTTACTACTGCCTAATTCTCAGAGCAGAAAGTATACTGAAGAACATTCTTTTTCACCCAATCTGCATAGAATGAGTATGTATGAAGATTCCCCGGACGAATGCATGTGCAATTTTTTATTTTTTACAAATAGACCCCCCTCCCCCCAGTTGTTTTAAAATGATAATTGTTCAAAACTGGATATTTTACTTTAAAATACATAGAAAATAAAACTAACAGACAAGACATTTTCCTGTCACATGCAATGATGAAGCTATTGACAGACCGGACCTCTTATAGCTGAAGTATCTCCATAATCTGGGACTTGTAGTTCCACAGTGAGTGGTGTTCTCTCTCTATGTATATATTCAGTATTGGGAATAAGGACCAAAACTTCTACTGAATGACCTTTCCAGTGTGACCTAATTTCATTAACGGAACGGTGACGGCTTCCCCTGGGGGGGTTACATAGTCAGTGAGGTCAAAATAATGAATACAGTCCATCCAGTTCAACCTGTGTGTGTGTCATTGTCTATAATTATTTCTCATATCCCTGTATGTTGTGTTCTTTAAGATGCACATCAAGGAGTCTTTTAAAATTATCAAAACTCCCCGCAGTCACCACCAATTGTGGAAGAGAGTTCCACATCCTTATCGCCCTGACAGTGAAAAACCCCTACAGAGCTTAAGGTTAAACCTCTTCTCCAGTCTTATTGTGTGTCCCCCGTGTTTTCCTACACCACCTGAGAATGAAGAGTTTCCTCCCTACACTGGGATCATCATGGAGATATTTGTAAATCGCTCTCATATTTTCTCCAGAGAGAATAAGAAGTTCAGTGCTTGTAGTCTCCCCATAGCTGAGGTCCTCCAGACCCTTTAATAGTTTTGTTGCCCTTCTCTGGACCCTCTCCAGCTCCATCTTCCTTCCTGAAGACTGGTGACCAGAACTGGACGGCATACTCCAGATGTGGCAGAATTATCGTTTTATCTCTATATATTCAGAGTTAGGGGTAGGGTTATGCCGCGTACACACGATCGTAATTCTCGTCGGGAAAAGCTCTGATGGTTTTCCTGTCGGAATTTTGCTCAAACTGTCTTGCCTACACACGGTCACACCAAATTCCGACGGTCAATAACACCATGGCATACAACACGTTTGACGGCACTATAAAAGGGAAGTTTAATGCTTCCGAGCATGCGTCTAATTTTTTCCGAGCATGCGTCGGAATTTTGTGTGTTGGAATTGCATACACACGATCGAAAAATCCGATAGAAAGGTTTTCCGTCTGAAAAATTAAGAACAGGCTCTCAATCCAAAGTCCGACAGAAAAAGACTGATGGGCATACACAATCCGATGAAAAGCTCCCATCGGACTGTTCTGACCGTGTGTACACGGCATTAGAGTTAGGGGTAGGATTAGAGGTAGAGTGAGGGTTATTGACATAGTTAGGGGCAGGGGCGACGCCTGGTGGATGCTTGGGTGTGCTAAAGCCCCCCAAAATATTTTCAAGAACCCTCATAGCACCCCCAAAATTTCTGAGGTATTGGCATAAAATGTGCATGTCTGCAAAGTGGTTTTAATATCCTGACTGGACAACATATGACATCCTCAGGACATTAAGCCCCCAGGGCGCGTATTGTGGCGATCAAGGTTGCGGTGTGTCAGCCTGACACACCGCAACTACGATCTCGGTAAAGAGCCTCTGACGGAGGCTCTTTACCACGTGATCAGCCGTGTCCAATCGCGACTGATCAAGATCAGGGCCGCTGTTAGAAATCACACCCTTGACCCCAACCCTGACCCCGGCTTGAAACGAAAATGCAGGTTTGTTGCCATTTACATATGAATGCGGACCAAATGTACGCATTTGCAATTAATAAGCACGAATGAGCGAGGGCAGTTTAATTTTCTTTTAAATTGTATTTTATTACAAATAAAAAAAAAATCTTACATTGTATCTTTACATTTGATGAACAAGATTGCTTGTGATAGCATGGGCCATGACAGGTCCTCTTTATGGGGAGATCTGGGGTCTTTTAGACCCCATAACTGTCCTCTGACCTCCAAAGCATCTGATCAGATGCTTGTTCAAGCCGGTGATGACTTCTTTACATGAGCCTGAAACTGGAAGCGATGTCCTCGTCACTTCCTCCCACTGTGTGACAGGGACCGGATGCAACTTAAAAGCAATAAAGGTGGTGATGGGATCCCCTTTCACCAGGGCTGGTGCAAGGATTTTTGGCACCCTAGGCGAAACCTCATTTTGCCGCCCCCCTTGGCTCCACCCCTGACTCCACCCCCTTTGCCCTGCCCACGTACACCCCACCTTTTTAATGACCGCTACTATTTTCCACCAAATACAGACTCACCAGCGCCCATCAAATACAGACTCACCAGCGCCCACCAAATACAGACTCACCAGCGCCCACCAAATACAGACTCACCAGCGCCTGTATATGACATGTCATGTCATGAGCGGAGAGCAGAGAGGGGAGGGGGCGGCTGCTGCCTGAGCCTGACACAGTGAGTGACACACAGAGAGCGCCCTGGACGCACTGGACACACACATCGTTACTGGCTCCCAGAGCGGGGGGGGCGGGGGGGTGGAGGTCGGCGCTGCTTGACAGTATAATTATAAGGACAGACTGTGCAGGACTCAGAGTAAAATAACCAGCGGCCGGGCGCCCTAGGCGGCAGTGCGCCCTAGGCGGTCGCCTAGTCCGCCTAGTGGTAGCACCGGCCCTGCCTTTCACTACCTGTAAAAGTAATCCAGTGGCTTCTTAGCCACTAGGATTAGTTTTACTTTCTGCAGAATTGCTGGGGCTAAAAGATTATATCTCGATCATTGCTTTAGTGATGACCAAGGTATCATCCTTCCATTCCAGCGATCTACTGGTACGTCGCTTGACAGGAAGCAGTTAAAGAGGATTGGTTTGGGGGGCAGTAAAAATGCAGCTCCACTGCACGTTTACTGCTCCCCCAAATGAAGTGTAAAGTAACATCCCACCGTTTCATATGATCATCAACATTATGATAATCGCAGGCAGCACAGTAAGCAGGTGCTCTGTCATGGCTCTATCATGGCTCTGTGTCACATTGCGTTTGAGTGCTGACTTTGTTAACTTATGGCTGTACTGTATGTAACAGACTGTAACAAAGCACAGCCATAACAAAGTCAGCACCCAAAACCAATGTGACCTGACCTAGAGCTATGATATAACCATTATAGAGCACCTGTTTATTGTGCTGCCTGTGTAATAATTGTAATGCTGAGCTGATAACCTGCTGTGCTGCCTGTGAGATACATAGTAAGACACAGTGAGTATTCTATGCGCTATTCCCCACTCACTGTGTCCAGTGCAACCAGATCTCCTCCTGCTCTTCCCTGTCAGTCGCTCAAATTCTTCACATCTCAGCCGGGAGCCGAACGGATAATCACAGTATCACTCCGCCAGCTGGGACTAATAGAATAGTGGGGCAGCATAATGTACATTCGCCCGAAAATTAAGAAATAGTCCCTCCACTGCGCTCCCCTCCTGGGCCCCTGTGTTGACCTGATGGGGCCCAGGAAAATGATATACCCCCCTGTAAGCAATTAGAAGCAGGAGAAGAGTCTAGACATTTTTTTTTAATGCAGTAACAAACTGTAATCAGTGGCGTAACTAGAACCTTCAGGGCCCCGGTGCAAGAAACCATGGAGGGCCCCCCTGACCTCCAGCCAGGGCCCCTCCCACTGATCCCGGGGGCAGCAGGACCTGGATAGGAGGGGGAACAAATCCCCTCCATTTTCCTCCTGCATCCACTTAATGCATATCAGAGGGAGAGGAGGATAAGCAGACTTTTAGTGGCTGCAGGAGAAAAATTTAGGGGATTTGTTCCTCTAAATGCCCCCCCCCCCTAATTGTGACCCCTGTAGTTTTGCCCCTGGGATCAGTGGCAGCGGTGGTGGTGGGGGATGGGATTAGTGGCAGCAGTGGTGGTGGGAGGGATAGGATCAGTGGCATCGTGGTGGGGGATGGGATGAGTGGCAGTGGTGAGGGAGAGATGGGGAGAGATGGGATGAGTGGCAGCGGTGGGGGGGAAGGGATCAGTGGCAGCAGTGGTGGTGGGGGGATGAGATGAGTGGCAGCGATGATGGGGGATGGGATCAGTGGCAAGGGTTGTGATTGGGGTGGTTGAATGAGATGAGTGGCAGAGGTGGTGGGGGGGATGGGATCAGTGGCAAGGGTGATGGTTGGAGGGGAATGGGATGAGTGGCATCAATGGGGGATATTTGATGAAATGAGTGGCAGCGGTGGTTGGAGGATAGGATCCGTGGTGAGGGTGATGTTTGGGGGGGTGGGATGGGGTGAGTGGTATCAGTGGCAAGGATGGTGGTTGTGGGATGGGATCAGTGGCAGTAGTGGTCATGGTGGGGTAGATCAGTGGCAGCAGTGGTTGTGGTGGTGTGGGGGGTATCAGTGGTGGTGGTGTGGGGGAGGGGGGGAATCAGTGGCAGTAGTGGTGGTGTTGGGGGTATCAGTGGCAGCAGTGGTGGTGTGGGGGGTATCAGTGGCAGCAGTGGTGGTGTGGGGGGGGTATCAGTGGCAGCAGTGGTGGTGTGGGGGGTATCAGTGGCAGCAGTGGTGGTGTGGGGTGTATCAGTGGCAGCAGTGGTGGTGTGGGAATCAGTAGCAGTAGTGGTGGTGTGGGGGGGTATCAGTGGCAGTAGTGGTGGTGTTGGGGGTATCAGTGGCAGTAGTGGTGGTGTGGGGGGTATCCGTGGCAGTAGTGGTGGTGTTGGGGGTATCAGTGGTAGTAGTGGTGGGGTATCAGTGGCAGCAGTGGTGGTGTGGGGGGTATCAGTGGCAGTAGAGGTGGTGTTGGGGGGTATCAGTGGCAGTAGTGGCGGTGTGGGGGGGTTATCCGTGGCAGTAGTGGTGGGGTATCAGTGGCAGCAGTGGTGGTGTGGGGATATCAGTGGCAGCAGTGGTGGTGTGGGGATATCAGTGGCAGCAGTGGTGGTGTGGGGGTATCAGTGGCAGCAGTGGTGGTGTGGGTATCAGTAGCAATAGTGGTGGTGTGGGGGGTATCAGTGGAAGTAGTGGTGGTGAGGGGGGTATCAGTGGCAGTAGTGGTGGTGAGGGGGGTATCAGTGGCAGTAGTGGTGGTGTGGGGGTTATCAGTGGTGTGGGGGGGGTATCAGTGGCAGTAGTGGTAGTGTGGGGGGTATCAGTGGTGTGGGGGGGTATCAGTGGCAGCAGTGATGTGAGGGCGATCAGTGGCAGTGTTGATATTGAGGGATGGGTGCCACTCACCCGCAGATCACTTGGTTCCCCCTCCTTGCTTGGTCTTGCTTGAGCGAGCAGAGAGGATGGGCGGGGCCTGTAAATGAAGGCGGAGCCAGAGAAGATGTACGGTGCAGGCGGGGACTGTGCCTGTGAGTGCAGGCAGTGACAGAGAAGATGGGCGGGGCCTGTGAGGGAAGGCGGAGCCAGAGAAGATGGGCGGGGCGGGCGGGGACTGTGCTCGTGAGTGCGGAGCGGGCGGGACAGAGAGGATGGGCGGGGCAGACCGGGACTCCACATGAATAACTATCTCCCGGGCGGCGACGGGCCCCCCTACAGTGGCGGAACTCAAGGGCCCAGTCGCAAATGCGACTGGTGCGACCTTGATAATTCCGCCACTGACTGTAATGTTGCCCAGGCCCCACTGTGTAGCTGATGGGGGCGGCCCCGGACAACAGGGCTGGTTGTAATGCACTATCAGCGGCCCTGATCAAGATGTAAACAGGAAAACCCCCTAGTGTCCTCTCCATTATATATATATATATATATATATATATATATATATATATATATATATATATATATCACCTCCACTCCTCATCACCCCCTAGTGTCCTCTCCATTTATATATATATATATATATATCACCTCCACTCCTCATCACCTCCTAGTGTCCTCTCCATTATATATAATATATATATATATATCACCTCCTAGTGTCCCCTCCATTATATATATATATATATATATATATATATATATATCACCTCCACTCCTCATCACCTCCTAGTGTCCTCTCCATTATATATATATATATATATATATATATCACCTCCACTCCTCATCACCTCCTAGTGTCCTCTCCATTATATATATCTATATCACCTCCACTCCTCATCACCCCCTAGTGTCCTCTCCATTATATATATATATATATATATATATATATATATATATCTCACCTCCACTCCTCATCACCTCCTAGTGTCCTCTCCATTATATATATATATATATATATATATATATATATATATATATATATCACCTCCACTCCTCATCACCTCCTAGTGTCCTCTCCATTATATATATCTATATCACCTCCACTCCTCATCACCCCCTAGTGTCCTCTCCATTATATATATATATATATATATCTCACCTCCACTCCTCATCACCTCCTAGTGTCCTCTCCATTATATATATATATATATATATCACCTCCACTCCTCATCACCTCCTAGTGTCCTCTCCATTATATATATATATATATATATATATATATATATATATATATATATATAAAACCCCCTAGTGTCCTCTCCATTATATATATATATATATATATATATATCACCTCCACTCCTCATCACCCCCTAGTGCCCTCTCCATTTTATATGCCATTCCTTTGCCTGAGGCTCGAGCTCGGGCCAACTGACTTGGGCCGTCTTCCTCAAGACTTTGTGGACAGTCCTGCAGCATTTTCCATGGTGTTAGGACTAACCCTGGATGACTGGGTGCTCCCACAGGGATCAGTACTCCTGCAATATGTAGATGACCTACTGTTATGTAGTGAGAGCGGGGCACAGTGTGCAGAAAACTCTGAAAGCCTGATGACTCACTTATCTCTTAAGGGTCACTTGGTGTCTCGCAAAAGAGATCCAGTGGTGCAGGGAGAGGGTGGAATACCTAGGATGTATTATCTCAGGCGGGACCAAGCAAGTGTCCCCAAAAGGAGTCAAGACTCTGACCTGTCTCGGCCCCAAAGATAAGGCAGCGCTCCTTTCTTTTCTTGGCTCTATTGTCTACTGCAGGCAGTGAATCCCAGATTGTACTTTTCTTTGATTCAATCCTTGCACCCCTCTACTGCAGCCACTGCCCCCAGGCAAGTGTTACACTGAGGAAATGACACGGACCTTTACAGTCTTTGGCCAGTGCTCCAGCACTGGGTTTACCAGATCATAAGAAATCCTTTGTGCTTTACTGTATAGTCAGGGACCCTGCGCTGGCTGCCGTACTGGCCCAAGCGCATGGTACCCACTACCGACCCGTGGCTTATCTATCCAAAAAACTCCCCGTTCAGATACAAGGACTGCCAGCTTGCCTACAAGCTGTTACTGCCTGTGGCAGTAAACATGACAGTAAAAGAAACATCCAAAATCACTTGAGGAACTGATATTACATTGTACACAACACATACTGTAGTACACCTTTTACAAAACATCAGCGACTTCAGCCAACAGGCAGAGCTCTATGCTATGACACATGCCTGTCAATTATTCAAAGGACAAAAAGTAAACATTTACACTGACAATAGATACACTTTTGGGGTCTTTTGGGCCCGCGGGTACAAGACAGCGGATAATAAGCAAATCTCAAATCAAGTCTGGGTAGAGGATTTTTTAAGTGCACTCCATTTACCCTCAAAAAAAAAAAAAAAAAATGTATTAATGTCATAAAAGTAATAGGTCATTCCTATGACAAATCTGATATTACTAAGGGAAACAACTTAAGAGTCAGCAGCCAAAATTACTGCTAAGGAGGCAATCAACCCTCCAATTGTTTTCTACAGATTTTTCGTCCCCAAGTTTCCCAGCCCGAGCCAGAAGAATTGTCTGACATTACCTGTTGGGAGTCACATGGTTTGACACACAACCCGGACGGCTTGTGGTCAAACAAGGAGGGGATCATAGGTATTCCAGAAACAGTAGCTCCTTTGGTAAGAAACCCCTACAGCAACTTGCTTAACTTGTGTCCAGAATAATGTTCAGGGACACATAGGCCCATTAAAAGACTTACAGATTGATTTGACACACATGCCCAAACAGAAAGGTAATATCAAATATCTTTGCGTAATAATACTCCATTTTGCCATTTTCCCTCATGGCCGGAAGTTATTCCCGTAACAGGAGAGACCGCAGGGATAGCTACCAGGTGTTTAAGGGATACAATGGAAGCTCCACATTCCTATCACCCCCAGTAGTGCAGGAGTAGTGGAGAGAATGAATAGAAACATTAAAGACAAATTGAAAGGCCCACCCCCAGATAAGAACCACCCCCCCATGCTAGGACAGGACTGTCCCCCTTTTGAGAACCTTATGGGAAGACCCGCTCAAAAAGCCCCTAAGATAGGCGAGGAATCTAACTTATATTCCTTACAGGAAGAGCACGTGAAATATCTGGTAAGTAACTTGCTGAAACTTATGACAAGGTTGCTGTCACCTTTCTTCCTCTTTCCACAGAACCAACACATCCTTTCGTCCCGGGGGATAAAGTACTGATCAAACAACTTGCAGTCCGCAAACAACCAGGCCCCCGTCTTCCAAGGTCCATTTGAAGTCCTCAAGGTCTCCAGGACAGCAATACTGACGGATCAAAGCCCACAATGGATCCATGCACCAAGGTTGAAGAAGAGCCCACAGATAAAGGAGACAGGAAAGGAAATGGAGGAGTCCCCACCAACAACTGTACAAGAGACTCAGCCACTATTGCCCCATACTCCCTCTCACAAAACCCCTTAACCCCCCCATTTTGACCACAGACTCTCCCCGTGAGCCAAGAAAATGCACCACCTGGACAGTCTTTCTTTTTTCAATTGAAATGACCATCACTGTATTCTTACTCTTATTTTTTTACTCTAAATTTTTTTTTGGGTGTTGGCTAAACTCCTCGTGCGGGATGGGGGAGGGTACTGTTGTAGTGAATGCCAGAGCAACATACATGAAAAAGAGTCATACTTATCCACAGGCCGACATTTAGTCCCTATGATTGGAAGGCCTATCACCCTAGAGCAGTTACTAAATACCACCCAGGAAGTCCCTGTTATAAACACCACTCCCACGGGTTAGCTACTTTTAATATCCTGGACCCTGCATTCCCTCTTTGGGGGATTGGATGTGTCTAGTGGGATTAAGGTCAAGACTTAGCCCCCCCAAAGTGGTTCAAGCCCCTCATGTTCCCCACGGATGGATGGTCTGTTGTGGACTATGGTGCCATACCACCGTCCCTTACCCTATGGACAGGAAAAACTTCAGGTTGGTGTACTATTGTGGAAATGATCCCTCTAATGGGGACCACAGGGTCAGACACACTTGTGTCCATGAAACCTGCCCACAGTCACCTTGAATTTGGCAGACACAAGAGGGAATTAACCACTTGGTGGGACAAAATTTTTGCATCCTTCGGTGGGGTAGGCGTATACAATCAATGCCCTCACAAAGGAGATTGATTTGGGATGTTAATGGATTTATGGATGAATGCCACTCATGGAATCCCTTTTCAGGTGTAGGAGGACGGTTCGGTTGGGAAAACATTATGAATTTCTTTAAGAAAAGCGGGTATGATACTCCTCACGATACTTATTTTAGCTCTGGCCGTTTATGTGACAATCAAATTGGTGTTCTGCCTGATAAGTAAAGTAGCAAAATCAAAGAACCTAGTTGATAAGTCTGAAACAGCCATGACCATGTTTAAGGCAGGATATAGGTGGTACAATGAGTGATCAGCGGAGACTTCTTAAAGTCTCCTATGATCAAAGGAGGGATTGTAAGGAAACGTGGGAAGTGTAGAGTTACCCTTCAAGATTTAATAGTATTGTAACAAAGAAATTTTTCTGTTTTTCTGTAGAAACTCACTGTAAATTCTGTTTATCTCACACTCACACATTTCCATAACAAGTTTTAGTTCTCATGGCTTCTAGTAACGGGTCTGCTTCCCATAACAAGTATGCTGTTTTGTACTTCTATATATTATCAAAACATACTGAGAACCTTATCAAGGACATATATTGCGTGAGACATTTTTAGAGTAAATATGATGTGGAGTCTGAAGGAAGAAATATTATGAATCTTGCAGATCAATATTGAATTGTATAACAAAATGCTTAAATGCTTGAATGTGATTGGTTGTTCAATTGCGTTCTCCCCCCTTTTTGTATTGTATATGCTCTGTGAAACGGGAAGTAAAAGGCATTCTTTTTTCAACCACACACGGTGTATGGTGTCTTTTTTTGCCTGTCTGGACAGACAAGGGGGGAAAAGGGCGAGAGTTTTCCGTCAAAGTCCAGTTGAGGGAAAGAGGAGCTGATGCAGAGGACAATACAGGAAACCTAACAACCTCCACTCCCCATCACCCCCTAGTGTCCTCTCCATTTATATATATATATATATATATATATATATATATATATATATATATATATATATATATATATATATAACCTCCACTCCTCATCACCTCCTAGTATCCTCTCCATTATATCAATATAGTGGTGTGAAAAAGTGTTTGCCCCTTCCTCATTTCCTGTTCCTTTGCATGTTTGTCACACTTAAGTGTTTCGGAACATCAGACCAATTTAAACAATAGTCAAGGACAACACAAGTAAACACAAAATGCAATTTGTAAATGAAGGTGTTTATTATTAAAGGTGAAAAAAAATCCAAACCATCATGGCCCTGTGTGAAAAAGTGATTGCCCCCTAAACCTAATAACTGGTTGGGCCACCCTTAGCAGCAACAACTGCAACCAAGCGTTTGCGATAACGTGCAATGAGGCTTTTACAGCGTCCTGGAGGAATTTTGGCCCACTCATCTTTGCAGAATTGTCCTAATTCAGTTACATTAGAGGGTTTTCGAGCATGAACGGCCTTTTTAAGGTCATACCACAACATCTCAATAGGATTCAGGTCAGGACTTTGGCTAGGCCACTCCAAAGTCTTCATTTTGTTTTTCTTCAGCCATTCGGTGGTGGACTTGCTGGTGTGTTTAGGATCATTGTCCTGCTGCAGAACCCAAGTTCGTTTCAGCTTGAGTACACGAACAGATGGTCGGACATTCTCCTTCAGGATCTCTTGGTAGACAGCAGAATTCATAGTTCCTTTTATCACGGCAAGTCTTCCAGGTCCTGAAGCAGCAAAACAGCCCCAGACCATCACACTACCATCACCATATTTTACTGTTGGTATAATGTTCTTTTTCTGAAATGCAGTGTTCCTTCTACGCCAGATATACTTGGACACACACCTTCCAAAGAGTTCCACTTTTGTCTCATCGGTCCACAGAATGTTGTCCCAAAAGTCTTGGAGATCATCAAGATGTGTTGTGGAGAAATTGAGACGAGCTTTGATGTTCTTTTTGCTCAGCAGTGGTTTTCTCCTTGGAACTCTGCCATGCAGGCCATTTTTGCCCAGTCTTTTCCTGATGGTGGAGGCATGAACGCTGACCTTAACTGAGGCAAGTGAGGCCTGCAGTTCCTTGGACGTTGTTGTGGGGTCTTTTGTGACCTCTTGGATGAGTCGTCGCTGCGCTCTTGGGGTAATTTTGGGCGGCCGGCCACTCCTGGGAAGGTTCACCACTGTTCCATGTCTTCGCCATTTGTGGATAATGGCTCTCACTGTGGTTCGCTGGATTCCCAAAGCTTTGGAAATGGCTTTATAACCCTTTCCAGACTGATAGATCTAAATTACTTTCTTTCTCAATTGTTCCTGAATTTCTTTGGGTCTCGGCATGAGGTGTAGCTTTTAAGGATCTTCTGGTGGACCTTACTGTGTCAAGCAGCTCCTATTTAAGTGATGCCTTGATTGTGAACAGGTGTGGCAATAATCAGGCCTGGGTGTGGCTAGAGAAATTGAACTCAGGTGTGGACAACCACAGTTATAGTATGTTTTAACAAGGGGGGCAATCACTTTTTCACACAGGGCCATGATGGTTTGGATTTTTTTTCACCTTTAATAATAAACACCTTCATTTGCAAATTGCATTTTGTGTTTACTTGTGTTGTCCTTGACTATTGTTTAAATTGGTTTGATGTTCCGAAACACTTAAGTGTGACAAACATGCAAAGGAACAGGAAATGAGGAAGGGGGCAAACACTTTTTCACACCACTGTATATATCAATATATATATATATATATATATATATCACCTCCACTCCTCATCACCTCCTAGTGTCCTCTCCATTATATGTATATATATATATATATATATATATATATATATATATATATATAACCCCCTAGTGTCCTCTCCATTATATATATATATATATATATATATATATATATATATATATATATATAATCACCTCCACTCCCCATCACCCCCTGGTGTCCTCTCCATTTATATATATATTGGAAGGCCGGGTACCGGCCTGAAGTTATGGGAGGAGCCCGGAGGGTATTTAAGCAGCCCAAAGGCCGCCGGTCTTTGTCGGTTTCCTGTGCGAGACACCTGATACGTCAGACGTCTAGGACCGACTCGTTCGAGACAAGCGCTGTTGGTGCCGGTTCGTGAGCTCCGTTGTCGTCTGTCCGTCTCCTCTTGTTGCAGTCCCGCGTCCCGCATTCGTAAGTTGTGTTGTCCCTTCGTGTCGCACTCGTGTCGCCGAGTCGCAGTTCGTACAAAGAGTCTGGTTCGGCTGTCGCAGGTAGGGCTTCGGCTCCCATGTTTTACGTTCTCATGCACTGCTTATCATGTCACTAAACTGTGGTCTGCGTAGCTCACGAACCACGCGCTGCTTGTCTCGAAACCTAAACACTTACTCGCACGTTTTTGGTTGTACACGATCGGGAGCCATCTAGCGGCACGCACATTCAGGGCCGCCCGCCACAAAACACTCCGACCGATGCCGCATCCGGCACTCAAGGGTTCCCTTACGCGGTCGTGCTACGCAGTCTTCGAATCGTTCAAACACGACTCACGCACGGGTGCCGTTCGCACTCACACGTATCGTTCATGTCCTGCCATTATTCGAATCGGTGGCGCCAGCGAGCGTGCCAAAGCGCTATTCACATTCCGAAGCACTTTTGGCATACTAATTGTACGAATCACTTCGACCGTGTCGAAACATTTCACGTGTTAGCATGACAATCACATCACTGGTTGCGTACATTCCTGATTCTTGCCCCTGTCATGGTATATCATTTCTGTCACCTTACCACGCCCGGCATGAATGCAGTCACTTCCCTGCACTAATTCGTGTCGGCGTGCCCCAGGCCGGCCTCATTTCAATACATGCGCCAAGGGCGGAATCGCATCACTGGTTGCGTACATTCCTGATTCTTGCCCCTGTCATGGTATATCATTTCTGTCACCTTACCACGCCCGGCATGAATGCAGTCACTTCCCCGCACTAATTCGTGTCGGCGTGCCCTAGGCCCGGCCTCATTTCAATACATGCGCCAAGGGCGGAATCGCATCACTGGTTTTGCGTACATTCCTGATTCTTGCCCCTGTCATGGTATCTCATTTCTGTCACCTTACCACGCCCGGCATGAATGCAGTCACTACCTCGCACTAATTCGTGTCGGCGTGCCCTAGGCCCGGCCTCATTTCAATACATGCGCCAAGGGCGGAATCGCAGCACTGGTTTGCGTACATTCCTGATTCTTGCCCCTGTCATGGTATCTCATTTCTGTCACCTTACCACGCCCGGCATGAATGCAGTCACTACCTCGCACTAAATTCGTGTCGGCGTGCCCTAGGCCCGGCCTCATTTCAATACATGCGCCAAGGGCGGAATCGCATCACTGGTTTGCGTACATTCCTGATTCTTGCCCCTGTCATGGTATCATTTCTGTCACCTTACCACGCCCGGCATGAATGCAGTCACTACCTCGCACTAAGTCGTGTCGGCGTGCCCTAGGCCCGGCCTCATTTCAATACATGCGCCAGGGGCGGAGTCGCAAAAAAAAAAAAAAAAAAAAGACTTTGATTCTTGTCCTTGTCATGTTATATCATTTCTGTGTCACCTTACCACGCCCCGGCGTTAATTGGTCACCTGCCTGTACGAATTCGCGCCGGTGTGCCCTAGGCCGGCCGCATTTCTACAAAAAAAAAAAAAAAAGGGGGAGCTTGGAGTCGGACCCGGTGGCAGCTGGATGTCACAGTTCGGCCTCAGCAATACCCAGGCAGTTAGCCTCGTTTCACGGTTGCCTCATTTCTGTACGTGCTCCAGAGTCCGGCTCACAGTCACCCCCATACGGTACGAACGGGCCGGGCCCTGTCACGGGAAGTTCGTTCAGTAAGGCAACATGTCAAGTCAGTCATTCGTGTTGTCATCTGTCATTTGATCCCACAGCGGTCTCGGCAGTCGACTTAAGTCACTATCGCCTGTTGTTATCATCTACGTTGGGTTCCGTCGCTCTGGACGGCAGCAGTTTTAGGCTCTTAAATAGGTACTTTCTCTCACACTCTCTCAGGTCAGTCGGATTCAGTAGGTCCACCTGCACCAGCTTGATCAGGGTTCCAGCAGGTAAAAAAAAAAAAACGCAGGGGCACGGGGGGCTCCTGCATTCTCATGGCAGGTACGTATATCATAGGTGACACGTCCAAACTCATTTCTTGTCACCTCTTTATAGGCCCAGCCTGCAGACACGTGACCAGTCTACTAAGTAACGGGTCTTGGCAGCCGCCATGTCATCAGTCGGCAGCGATGACCTCACCACCCCGATTATCTCTGGCGTCAGCCTCCGAGGCTGGCAGTGTCCAGTCCCTTAGGGCATGGACAATTCCCAGGCTGTCCGCCGAGCTGAGACGCAGAGGGATACCCTTCTCGTCCGCGGCCAGGAAGGCGGAGCTATTCAGGCTCCTCTTCCCACCACCGGCCGCAGCAAGCCCCAGCAGCCAGCAGGCGTCTCTGGAATCGATTTCAGCCGCCGTCGCTCAGCTACACACCCTCGTGTCTTCCCTGTCTTCCTTGGAGTGTAGTTCCGGTTTCAACCACCGCATGAGACTGGCGCTAGAGAGCTGTGGAGGAAGTGGTGTTTGGCACTTCCTGCAGTGCTGTGGAGGAGGGAGGAGGTGTCATGGCTTCTGCAAGCCCAGGCTCAGGGAGGCCTTCCCGGGCCAGTAGTGAGCAGTCATTCCCTGGAGTGAGGGACCTCTCCAGGGAGGAGAGGTTGTTTCTTGGCACGCAATTTCAATTGTCAGACTGGACAAGAAACCAGCCAGGGGAAAACAATGCTAAATCCCTGAAGCGGAGAGAGAGGATCAAGGATTTGATACAGAAGGCAGCCTTGGCTTTCTGTGCACGCATGCAGATTCTGACAAATCTGCGGAATAGAAGAGATAAGACAAGCAGCGCGAAAAGAGGTGACTTCAGAGAAGCCATTGAAGCTTTGAAAACGTACTGCAGAGACCTTGGTGAGTTGCTGACAGGGCTATGTGAGCGTGGTCGGGAGGAGCAGGCGTTTCTGATGGAGATCCGCCGGGACCTGAGAAGGGCCAATGAGGAGGGAAGCCAGGCGGCGAGACGGCGGACGCGCTCGCAGACCGCAGCAGCGGAGCAGTCCAGCACCAGCTTGATCAGGGGGGTTCCAGCAGGTAAAAAAAAAAAAAGCGCAGGGGCACGGGGGGCTCCTGCATTCTCATGGCAGGTACGTATATAGGTGACACGTCCAAACTCATTTCTTGTCACCTCTTTATAGGCCCAGCCTGCAGACACGTGACCAGTCTACTAAGTAACGGGTCTTGGCAGCCGCCATGTCATCAGTCGGCAGCGATGACCTCACCACCCCGCTATCTCTGGCGTCAGCCTCCGAGGCTGGCAGTGTCCAGTCCCTTAGGGCATGGACAATTCCCAGGCTGTCCGCCGAGCTGAGACGCAGAGGGATACCCTTCTCGTCCGCGGCCAGGAAGGCGGAGCTATTCAGGCTCCTCTTCCCACCACCGGCCGCAGCAAACCCCAGCAGCCAGCAGGCGTCTCTGGAATCGATTTCAGCCGCCGTCGCTCAGCTACACACCCTCGTGTCTTCCCTGTCTTCCTTGGAGTGTAGTTCCGGTTTCAACCACCGCATGAGACTGGCGCTAGAGAGCTGTGGAGGAAGTGGTGTTTGGTGGTTTTTATTAATAGCCCCAACGGGACCTTCACAGGGTCAAGACCGCCCGTGGCTTGGCGGTTATTGAGTGGAGATGTGGTCAAAGCTGGCGGTGGAACCTGGGGGGGGGGGGGGGTTAAAGGGGGGGCGGGGGCTCTTCCTTCGGGGGGGTGTGGGCCCAGGGGGGGGGGAGCATGGCGGTGGAAGGGGGGTTCCCTCGCAGCTGATGCGGTAAGGTCCAGGGCCAGTGTTCCAGGGGATCCCCGTCCCCCAGAGGCGAGACTGTGGAAACCGGGCTGGTGGCTGATTCAACATGGCCCCGCCCCCTCAGGTGTCAAGGACCGCGGAGTGGTGGTCCCAGACCCTCGGGGGCATTTTTTGTCGCCTGAATCATTTGCGGCTACTGTCCCCAGGGCCCCTCGAGGTAAGAGGAAGCCTATGGACCTCCTGTTAGTCCCGGAGAATTTTCCCTCTTAAAGGGGACCTCCTCTCCTCGGCCGGGCTGCCCTTCTTCCTGTTCCATCATGGTAGGGCGGATATGACGTCCTGAATACAAGGGGGCCCTACAAGAGCCCAGGGCCTCTTGGGCTTGCTAACTTCGTGATGGGTACGCTAGTTGAGGCCTTGAACGATCAAAAAAGAAAGAAAAATAGGATAAAAAAGACCTTTTTTACGGAGTTGCACCACGTGTTGAGGCGGCTGCCGCTCTCCAGCACGGATGGGCTCTGAGTTTCACAGAAGGGGGTTGAGGACTTGTCCTCAATTCGAGGTAGGTTAGGTGGTATGTCTGCAGGGAGTACTGACCAAACTCGGGCAGGGACCCCGTCTCCAATTCGGTGCCTTTCGACGATTATGAAGTAAAGCGCGTATCCAATCTGAAGCTCGGTATGAGCGGATTTTCTCTCAGACTGTCTGACATATCGTTTATTTTCTGCAGTCTCGCCTCCCTGGCATCTTCGAGAAAGCATCTAGAAGGGAATTGCGGATCTCCCCCGGATCCCTATAGTACCTGGTGGCTGATGCAGTGAGGCGGTAGAAGTTTTACATGGACTGAAGACGCCTCTTGGGTCTCGGTTGCGTAGATCCCAGGTATGTCAGGTGGATCCGTGGGGGGTGCAAGCTTCACTTTTCTGATCCTCCAGAGCAGGAGAGCCTTTGGGAGTCTAGAAGGGCCCGTGCCCTTTCTGGATGAGGGAAGAGGAGCCTGACCAGCTCCGCTCTTAATCTCGGTTAGCCGAGGGTAGAGCGGGAGCCATCGAATTCTGGTGTCGCTGAAAGTCACCGTGCCGTGATGGCGCTACGGCGGAGTTTTTACAATAGCCTTTTTTTTAAGTGCCTTTGGCTCCTCAGGGCTGAGGGGTGGAGTGTCTCCGATCTACGGATGAATGTTTGGCTTATGGGCCGACGATCCCTCCCTCGAGAGATCGGGCCTTGACCTCTTGTCAAAGGGACAAAACTTGATCCCCAGTCTCGGGGTAACCAACTCCTGAATTGGCTCCCCTATCTGCCCTCGCTCACCACTGGATAGAAAGATAACGGCAAAGATCTTGGGTTTCTGGCGTATGTCCACAGTAGCGGGACAGTTGGGCTTACACAGGGTTCCGCGTCCGCAACTGGCTCCAGTTTCCGGCCGTAGTAATCTGAAGCTTTGGTGCTGTCCTCGAGCTCTCCGGGAGAGCTGCTTATGAAAGGTGCAGGGCAACGGGCGGGAAGTCGGGAATGGGATTCCTCATCTGCTGGCATTAGATCCGGCAGAGAAGGCCTTTGATCGGGAAACCACGAGTACCTGTGGCTTCTGCTGAGGCGGAGCCTGACGGTTTGCCCGCCCAGTTCATCATTTGGCTCCTAGACTGAAATGTATAGGAGGGCTCACGTCGGAGTTTTACAAAAGCCTTTAAGAGCTTCCCCTCTTGTCAATGACGGTTTGGGTGGGTCCCTCCTTTCCTGTGGGATCTGGGGTCAGGTCCGGCAGGGTTTGCCCGCTAAGTCCCCTGCTTCTACGTCTTTGCAGTAGACCCCCAGCTACTTGTTTGAGAAGGCTTGGTACTTGCGAGCGTCTGGGGGGGGTGCAGGTACCCCTTTGCTAGTGGTGGAGCTGTCGCCTGGAGGCGACGTGTTTTTGCCCAGCTGCCAGTTCTGTCATTTGGCTCCAGACTTTTGTATAGGAGGGCGTGAGCTTCCCTGCAGTGTTTGGAGGTTTTTTATTAAAATTAAAACAGCTTCCAAACATAAACATGACATACAGAAAATGAAAATAAAACATACCATAACTTCGGTAAACATAACATTAATCAAACTCAACACAATAAACACACTCAAACACAAACATAACACTGTGCACCGCTGGCCTCGCCGTGCTGACCCCCGAGAAGACCTGCGGGGGTCCCTGCACACAATCCTACGAGGCAGGCCTAGGGCAGGAAGAAGAAGGAATGGGAGACATCCCTCGGGTTGGCCCCCGGAGCCTCGATCGACAGGACTCCCTACGGCCGCCCCTCATCAGGGTCCCCCATTAAAAGTGAGCCACTTCATTCATACCAACAATCATACCACACGCACGAACACATACACGCCCCCACCATGCGCATCGTATGCAGGCGGGAGCGCAATTGGAGCGCAATGTGCTCGCACTTGCTCACAAAAATAAAACAAAAACCCTACGGGGGGGTAAAGGACAGCCAGGACCCATCACCGAAAGGAAGAGGCCCGGAAGAGTCCTTAAGGTGGCCGGAAGTGGAAACCCCGCCACCGCCGGGCACACCTCTCGTCCCCAACCCTCTCCCCCTCTAGACGCCTTACCTTCACCAGCTCGTGATATACGTCACCCACCACCTCATGCACGGACAGGGTTTTGTCCCTAGTGGACAGGAGACACCGCGCGTGCCAAGTGTAGTAAAGGCAGACTACGCTAACTAAATACAGTGACGACAAATCAAAACCCCTGTGGACTCTGAAGTTGCCGTACACCCTCTCCGGAACGGTCAAGGCCCGGAGGCGGGGATAGCCGATGGCATCCCCCACCCCCTCAAGAACCTCCGAGTTAAAGGGGCACTCGACCAGAAAATGGTCCATGGTCTCCAGCACCCCCCCGCACTCGGGACGAGGACAGCCTCTGTCCGCTAGGTTCCTGCACTTCAAGTTGGATCTCACGTAAAGCCGTCCGTGGAACGCCCTCCACGCAAGATCCCAAAACTTGAGGGGAATTCTCTTGGAATTCAGGAGAGCTAACCCCTCCACGAGGACCCTCTCCGGGCAATCCCGCAAGGCCAGTGGCTTCAGAACGTCCGAAGTCATGACCCTTGAGTACAGCTCTCGCCGACCCAAGGAGCCCACCTCCAGAGCAGTTATCCGCCACCGCCTCAGCACCTTTAAGGCTGTCGGAACGTAGGAGGGTAGGTACTCATGGGATCTGCGAAGATCACCAGGGCGCCCACCTCCCTCCCAGCCACCCAAGAACAGGAGGAACCAGTCCTTGCATGAACGCTCCCACAGAGTCGGGACGTCCACAAAAATGGATTGAAGATTGAACTTCACAAAAATGATGGTGAAAAACACCATCGGATTGATCATGTCCAATCCCCCATCCCTCCTCTGCCGGTACGTGACCTCCCTCTTGATCAAATTCAGCCTGTTGCCCCACAACAGTAGGAAAAACAGGCTGTAGATCCGCGTATAGAGCGATTCTGGCAGAAGACACACGTAGCTGACATAGAGGAACTCCGGCAGCAGGTAGGTTTTCACCAGGCTAACCCTTTCCCTCAGTGACAGCTTCCAGCCTTTCCAGGCGTTGACTTTCCGGGTGGCACCCACAAGCCGCCGCTCCCAGTTTTGCTTCGGGTAGTCACCCGGGCCAAATGTGATGCCGAGGATCTTAACTTCTGGCTGGGGGCGGGGGAACACGTCCGGGAGGGCGAACTGCTCACCCTCCTTCCCCAACCAGAGAACTTCGCTCTTGTCCCAGTTGACCAACGAACTGGACGCCTCGGAGTAGTCCCCGATCTGCGTTTCCACAAACCGGGCCTCCTCTCGGCTAGACACCACCACCGAGACGTCGTCCGCGTAGGCCACCACCTTAACCGCAAAAACCGGGCCACTGCCGGGCGCCACCGCGACCCCCCTCACACGCTCGCAGTCTAGCCTCCTCACGAAGGGGTCGACCGCAAAGACGTAGAGCAGGGGACTCAGAGGACAGCCCTGCCTGACACCAGAGTCCACCGAAAAGGAAGGACCCACCCAACCGTTCACAAGGGGGAAGCTCTCCGCCCCCCTGTACAAAACCTTCAGCCAATTGATAAATCGAGCGGGCAGGCCGTATTTCCCCAGGAGAAGCCAGAGGTACTCGTGGTCTACCCGATCAAAAGCCTTAGCCTGATCCAGGGCCAGCAGATACCGTCCCTCTCCCGTTGCCCTGCACCTTTCCACGGCCTCCCGGACGTTCAGGACGGCACTAAAAGTGCTCCGGCCGGAAATTGCACAGTGCTGAGAGGTGGACAGTAACTTGTCTGCGACAGCAGACATACGCAAGAACAGGATCTTCGCCAGGATCTTCCTATCCGTGGTGAGAAGGGCGATAGGACGCCAATTCTCCACCCGGGACGGATCCTTCCCCTTTGACAGCAGGATCAGGGCTGACCTTCTCATTGAGGGAGGGAGCAGACCTACCGCCAAACACTCGTTGAACACTTCCCTCAAGTGAGGAGCCAAGAGGCTCTTGAAGGTTTTATAGAACTCGGCCGTGAGCCCATCAGGCCCCGGCGACTTCTTAGGTGACAAAGAATCAATCGCCTGCTCAACTTCAGCCGTCGAGATCAACTCTGTCAAAGAGTCAGGGAGATCGGACCCCGCCCCCAACGGGGTCTCATCAAGATATCTCCTGGCTCTCCCCAGGTCCAAAGGCCTCTTCCGAAGGATACCGGAAAAGTGGGCTCCGATGACCCCCAGGATCCCCGATCTGGACCGGACCAGAGACCCCGAGGAGTCAATCAGGCCATGTACCACCTTCTCACTCACCGCTTCACCACAGCTCTTGTAGGGATCCGGGGTGGTGAATTTCCCGTAATCCCTCTCAAGGACCAGGGAAGCGAGACGGTCGTACTGGCACTCCTTCATCTGACGCTTCAGCTCTGAGACCTGCTCCTGAGGGCCACCAGAGGAGACCAGGCGATCCAATTGCCTTCTCAACCTCTGATAGGCCAGGTAGCGGGAAGCTGCCCGGTGCCTCGAGATCCTACGGAAAAAGTCTTCCGACCTTTTCTTAACCACCTCCCACCATTCCTGGCGGGGGCAGCCGCTCTCCAGGAACGCTGTTTGTTCCGTGAAGAAGGTCTCAAAGGCCTCCCTGACTTCAGGGTCCTCGAGCAGCGACCCATTCAGGCGCCACAGGCCTCGACCCTTCTGGGGGTTGTCGGCAACATTCAGAGTGACAGACACCATACAGTGATCGGAGAACTCGACCGCAGACAGCTCAGGAGCCGTAAAGGACGAGTCCCCCTTCAAAAAAAACCTGTCTATCCTACTCCTACAACTACCTCGGGCATAAGTGAAACCAGTGCTGTTGGGGAGGTGCTGCACGTGCACATCCACCAACCCGGCCTCCCTCGCTATGCTATTCAAAAAGTTGCTATCGTATCCCAGGGGGCCAGTGGCACCTGCCCGGTCCTTTGACCTGGTGACGGTGTTAAAGTCACCGCCAAAGACCACACGCTGGGACGTGAACAAGTAAGGCTTCAGTGCCGCAAGGAGTTCCTTCCTCCCCCTCTTTGACTGAGGGCCGTAGATGTTAATCAGCCGGAGGAATTCCCCCCTCACGACGACGTCCACCACGAGACACCTGCCGATCTCCACTTCAATTACTCGCCGGCAAGCCACCGGGCCGGTCTTAAAAAGGACCGCGACTCCACTACAGGGCTCGGCCGCAAGAGACCAGAGAGAGGGCCCGTGCCTCCACTCTCTCTTCGCTAGGTGCATCTCTGCCACAGATGCCAGCCAGGTCTCTTGCAAAAATAAAATGTCGACCTCAATCTGGCCGAAAAAACTGAAGGCCGCATAGCGAGCCGCTGTAGAACGCACACTTGCGACATTAATAGTCGCAAGGCGGATTGGAGCGGGTACAGCCATTTAAGTAATTGGCATTGCACTCCCCTCTACATACCATTCATTCTCAAACACCCGGATCCCCCTCGGAATCCTCCGAGGATAGGATCCCAAAGTGGCTCCACTCCCCAATCCCTCCCTCAACCCCATGACTCGGCCCTGGCCGAGAGCCACCCGTACCCACCCGCACTGGGACTTTCTTCTTCTTCCTGCCCTTCTTTTTTTGCTGGAGCTGCCAGCCGCCAGGAGGGAACCCATCTTCATCCTCCGACCGGCCGCTGACAGCATCCTTGGCCTGCCTCTTCCTCCCCGGTCCAGACAGGTCCATGGGGACCGCCTCTGAAGGACCGGGGTGTGTGGTGTGTGCAGGGGGGGGAGAAGGGGATACGGGACGGGGGAGGGTGGGAGAAGAAGGGGGGGGACAGGAAGGGGAGGAGGGAGGAGGATGGGAAGGGGAGGAGGAGGGGGGAGGAGAGGAAAGGCGAGGGGGGGGGGGGCGGGGGGGAGGGGGCTTCTTGTCCCTAAGGGGAATGACTGGGGGAGGGGGGTAAACGGGATGGGCCCTATCAGGGGGCTTCTTGGCTTTGGGCTTCGGGGCCCCAGATGTCTTGGGGGCCCCACTAGGCCCTGCAGCCCCCTGGTCCTCACTAGCTGGTCCTGGAGGACCAGCACCACCCCTACTCCCACCCCCATCCCCCTCTGGACCCGTCTCACCACGACTACGCCTGGGAGGCCTCTGAGGACGCGACCCCTCTTCGCCCTGGGCCCCAGGGGCGTCAGCAGCCGCCCCCGGGGCATGACCGGCCCCAGCGCGTGCCCCGGCCGGGTCGGGAGCACCCCCCGCCTCCTGCCCCCTGAAGGCCTTGGGGCATCGGCTAAAGGGGTGACCCAACTCCCCACAAAGGTTGCAGACAATAAGTCTGCACCCTTCGGGGGAGTGCCCAAAGCCGTTGCACCGGACGCAACGCGGCATGGTGCAATCCGCGCTCAGATGGGAAGGACTGCCGCACTTAAAGCAGCGGCGGGGCTGGCCGGGGTAGAAGACCAGGATCCTGTCCCGCCCGATAAATGCGCTACCGGGCAGGTGCGCAACGGTGTTGCTGACGCGCCTCAAGCGGATCCTGGCCAACCAAGCCCCCGTCCATACCCCGCGCTCGTCCAAGTTCTTACGAAGCCCGGACAGGAGCTGTCCATACCTCCCCAACCAAGTCATAATGTCCTCGGGGGGGAGGGACTCGTTCCTCACGAGTACGGTGATATTCTTTATCTCCTCCTGCCGCGACAGCGGAAACACTCTGAAGCCCTTCCACGGATCTGCCCTCTTCACCAGCTCGTAAAGAGTCAGGAAGCGCTCCATTGTGACAGGAGTCACGAAACTGACATCAAACTCGTTAGAGTTTGCGGGATGTATCACCGCAAACAAGTCCGCAACTTTAAAGTGCATGCCCAGCAGGTAGTCGATGACCTGACCCCTGCTGGGACATGACCCAGAACCGTCCCATCTGAGCTGTACCACGTTGCGTCGCTTCCTCTCCGGACCCCCTGTACCCCGTTGCCAGGACTGAGCACCCTGAGGCTGCTCAGCGGGCGGGGCCCGGAAATTCTGGGCCCCAAACTGCCCATACAGGTGGCCCAGAGGGACGCTGGACCCAGCCACCTGGGCGAAGGACCTGGTACGCTTGAGGGCGTCCAGGAGGGCCGCCTCCTCTGCCACACCAAAGAGGCCTCCCGGCGCAGCCGAGGGAGAGGGGGGAGGGGGACCCTCCGCACCCACTGCCCCCTCAGGAACCGGTGCCCCCCCTGGGGCAGCCCCACCCCCACCCGCTGAAGCCCCACCCACCGAAGCCCCCACTGGGCGGGGCTCCCTCGCCCTCACCACCGGGGAGGAGGGAGGAGGGGAGCTCGCACCCTGATCGCCCACGGGTGCTGGGGTGTCACCAGCGGGCTCACCCGCCTGGCCCTGAGCTCCCGTCTCCGCCACATCTCCATCCCCCCTGCCACCGGTGGCATCCTCAGGCGGACCACCCGGCTGTGAGCCCTCCAACTGCCTTATAAAGGCCAGCGCCGGGCAGTCCGCCTTCAACTCCCCCATCTCCGCCTCCCCCCACTCAACATCACACAGGAGGATGCCCCCCTCCTCCATGGGCTCCCCCTGGTCCTCCTCCACCTGCCCTGCCACCAATGGGGAGTCCCCCGGGCCGGAAGTGGCAGAGAGGCCGGGGTCACTGGCCATAGATTCCTGCACGGGGGACACGCGGCCGCTTCCCGCGGAGGCCACGCCCCCCGATGACGCGCGGCCGCTGGCCACGCCCCCCGATGACGGCCCGCCGGGAGCCGCCTCCCGGCCGCTGGCCACGCCCCCCCCGGCCCCTCCATCCACCCGGCGACCCCCCACCGGCACTGAGCCCTCCCCCAACCTCCCAACAGCGGGCAGTGGTGCCCCCTTTGAGGCAGCCACTGCCCCACTCACCCCAACAGTCCCCACACTCTCCCCACAGTCCCCGGCCTCACAGGCTGTGTCCAATGTTCCGGGGGCTGCCAGTCCATCTGCAGCCAGGCTCCGCCCCCCCTCCACCACACACGCGGCCGCAGCGGGGGCCGCCATCTTGGCTGCCGCCACCCGCGCGGCCTTCTGTGCATAGGTGGGCTTCATTGGGGGGGCTACCCTGGCACTGGCCTTGCCTGCCACTGTCGCCGTCACCGCTGCCGCCTCTGCCGCCACCGCTGCCGTCACCTCTGCCGCCACTACCGCCTCTGCCGCCACTGCCACCTGCGGGGGGGTCACCTCCACCCCCGGGCCTATCCGCGCATCATCAGGTACCCTACCCGGGCTAGCCTGGGCCCCTACCTCTGGTTGGGGGACCTCAGGCCCCTCCCGGGGACCCTCCGCGCTCACAGCCACAGGGGCTTCAGCTCCCAGGTCTTGCTGGGGCACCGCTTCCACCGCCTCCACCGCCACCGCTGCCTCCGCCACCGCTGCCTCCGCCACCGCTGCCTCTGCCACTGCTGCCACTGCATCCTCCTCCAGGGTCTGTGCCGGGACCTGGGTATGGGATGACGCACCCCTCCTGGCCGCCTGGGATCCCTCCTGGTTGGCTCTGGTGACCATCCGCCTAACCTCCTGGAGGAATCCCTGCTCGCCTGCACCACGGTCGCATAGGCCGACCAGGAGGTCCCACAGGTCCCGGCACTGGGATCTAAGGGTCTCGAAGGCCGCCTTCGTCTCCCTCCGCCGGGAGCTGGAGGATCTGTCCCGCTGGTTCCGGACCTCCCCCAGCTTCCCGGCCTTGACGACATAGACTTGGGCGGCCCTCAGGATGAGCCCCTTCACCCGGACCCTCCTCGCCTTCTGCCTAGGACCGTCCTCACCCGGCTGGGCTCTGGTCCAATCCAAGATATCAAATTGTGTCTGGAGGAACAACCGTTCCTCCCTGGTGAGACTCTTGAGCCCAGCCGGGCTTGGAGTGCTCCCAGACCGAGTGGAGGGCCCTGGGCTCAGGGACGCCATCCCTCCTCCTCCTGGATCTCTGCAGTAGCAGCAGAGCAACACCACACACAGCCTCAGCAGTCAGTCTCCTTCCAGCCACTGCTCAACAGCGCCACCTCCCTGCAGTGTTTGGAGGTTTTTTATTAAAATTAAAACAGCTTCCAAACATAAACATGACATACAGAAAATGAAAATAAAACATACCATAACTTCGGTAAACATAACATTAATCAAACTCAACACAATAAACACACTCAAACACAAACATAACACTGTGCACCGCTGGCCTCGCCGTGCTGACCCCCGAGAAGACCTGCGGGGGTCCCTGCACACAATCCTACGAGGCAGGCCTAGGGCAGGAAGAAGAAGGAATGGGAGACATCCCTCGGGTTGGCCCCCGGAGCCTCGATCGACAGGACTCCCTACGGCCGCCCCTCATCAGGGTCCCCCATTAAAAGTGAGCCACTTCATTCATACCAACAATCATACCACACGCACGAACACATACACGCCCCCACCATGCGCATCGTATGCAGGCGGGAGCGCAATTGGAGCGCAATGTGCTCGCACTTGCTCACAAAAATAAAACAAAAACCCTACGGGGGGGTAAAGGACAGCCAGGACCCATCACCGAAAGGAAGAGGCCCGGAAGAGTCCTTAAGGTGGCCGGAAGTGGAAACCCCGCCACCGCCGGGCACACCTCTCGTCCCCAACCCTCTCCCCCTCTAGACGCCTTACCTTCACCAGCTCGTGATATACGTCACCCACCACCTCATGCACGGACAGGGTTTTGTCCCTAGTGGACAGGAGACACCGCGCGTGCCAAGTGTAGTAAAGGCAGACTACGCTAACTAAATACAGTGACGACAAATCAAAACCCCTGTGGACTCTGAAGTTGCCGTACACCCTCTCCGGAACGGTCAAGGCCCGGAGGCGGGGATAGCCGATGGCATCCCCCACCCCCTCAAGAACCTCCGAGTTAAAGGGGCACTCGACCAGAAAATGGTCCATGGTCTCCAGCACCCCCCCGCACTCGGGACGAGGACAGCCTCTGTCCGCTAGGTTCCTGCACTTCAAGTTGGATCTCACGTAAAGCCGTCCGTGGAACGCCCTCCACGCAAGATCCCAAAACTTGAGGGGAATTCTCTTGGAATTCAGGAGAGCTAACCCCTCCACGAGGACCCTCTCCGGGCAATCCCGCAAGGCCAGTGGCTTCAGAACGTCCGAAGTCATGACCCTTGAGTACAGCTCTCGCCGACCCAAGGAGCCCACCTCCAGAGCAGTTATCCGCCACCGCCTCAGCACCTTTAAGGCTGTCGGAACGTAGGAGGGTAGGTACTCATGGGATCTGCGAAGATCACCAGGGCGCCCACCTCCCTCCCAGCCACCCAAGAACAGGAGGAACCAGTCCTTGCATGAACGCTCCCACAGAGTCGGGACGTCCACAAAAATGGATTGAAGATTGAACTTCACAAAAATGATGGTGAAAAACACCATCGGATTGATCATGTCCAATCCCCCATCCCTCCTCTGCCGGTACGTGACCTCCCTCTTGATCAAATTCAGCCTGTTGCCCCACAACAGTAGGAAAAACAGGCTGTAGATCCGCGTATAGAGCGATTCTGGCAGAAGACACACGTAGCTGACATAGAGGAACTCCGGCAGCAGGTAGGTTTTCACCAGGCTAACCCTTTCCCTCAGTGACAGCTTCCAGCCTTTCCAGGCGTTGACTTTCCGGGTGGCACCCACAAGCCGCCGCTCCCAGTTTTGCTTCGGGTAGTCACCCGGGCCAAATGTGATGCCGAGGATCTTAACTTCTGGCTGGGGGCGGGGGAACACGTCCGGGAGGGCGAACTGCTCACCCTCCTTCCCCAACCAGAGAACTTCGCTCTTGTCCCAGTTGACCAACGAACTGGACGCCTCGGAGTAGTCCCCGATCTGCGTTTCCACAAACCGGGCCTCCTCTCGGCTAGACACCACCACCGAGACGTCGTCCGCGTAGGCCACCACCTTAACCGCAAAAACCGGGCCACTGCCGGGCGCCACCGCGACCCCCCTCACACGCTCGCAGTCTAGCCTCCTCACGAAGGGGTCGACCGCAAAGACGTAGAGCAGGGGACTCAGAGGACAGCCCTGCCTGACACCAGAGTCCACCGAAAAGGAAGGACCCACCCAACCGTTCACAAGGGGGAAGCTCTCCGCCCCCCTGTACAAAACCTTCAGCCAATTGATAAATCGAGCGGGCAGGCCGTATTTCCCCAGGAGAAGCCAGAGGTACTCGTGGTCTACCCGATCAAAAGCCTTAGCCTGATCCAGGGCCAGCAGATACCGTCCCTCTCCCGTTGCCCTGCACCTTTCCACGGCCTCCCGGACGTTCAGGACGGCACTAAAAGTGCTCCGGCCGGAAATTGCACAGTGCTGAGAGGTGGACAGTAACTTGTCTGCGACAGCAGACATACGCAAGAACAGGATCTTCGCCAGGATCTTCCTATCCGTGGTGAGAAGGGCGATAGGACGCCAATTCTCCACCCGGGACGGATCCTTCCCCTTTGACAGCAGGATCAGGGCTGACCTTCTCATTGAGGGAGGGAGCAGACCTACCGCCAAACACTCGTTGAACACTTCCCTCAAGTGAGGAGCCAAGAGGCTCTTGAAGGTTTTATAGAACTCGGCCGTGAGCCCATCAGGCCCCGGCGACTTCTTAGGTGACAAAGAATCAATCGCCTGCTCAACTTCAGCCGTCGAGATCAACTCTGTCAAAGAGTCAGGGAGATCGGACCCCGCCCCCAACGGGGTCTCATCAAGATATCTCCTGGCTCTCCCCAGGTCCAAAGGCCTCTTCCGAAGGATACCGGAAAAGTGGGCTCCGATGACCCCCAGGATCCCCGATCTGGACCGGACCAGAGACCCCGAGGAGTCAATCAGGCCATGTACCACCTTCTCACTCACCGCTTCACCACAGCTCTTGTAGGGATCCGGGGTGGTGAATTTCCCGTAATCCCTCTCAAGGACCAGGGAAGCGAGACGGTCGTACTGGCACTCCTTCATCTGACGCTTCAGCTCTGAGACCTGCTCCTGAGGGCCACCAGAGGAGACCAGGCGATCCAATTGCCTTCTCAACCTCTGATAGGCCAGGTAGCGGGAAGCTGCCCGGTGCCTCGAGATCCTACGGAAAAAGTCTTCCGACCTTTTCTTAACCACCTCCCACCATTCCTGGCGGGGGCAGCCGCTCTCCAGGAACGCTGTTTGTTCCGTGAAGAAGGTCTCAAAGGCCTCCCTGACTTCAGGGTCCTCGAGCAGCGACCCATTCAGGCGCCACAGGCCTCGACCCTTCTGGGGGTTGTCGGCAACATTCAGAGTGACAGACACCATACAGTGATCGGAGAACTCGACCGCAGACAGCTCAGGAGCCGTAAAGGACGAGTCCCCCTTCAAAAAAAACCTGTCTATCCTACTCCTACAACTACCTCGGGCATAAGTGAAACCAGTGCTGTTGGGGAGGTGCTGCACGTGCACATCCACCAACCCGGCCTCCCTCGCTATGCTATTCAAAAAGTTGCTATCGTATCCCAGGGGGCCAGTGGCACCTGCCCGGTCCTTTGACCTGGTGACGGTGTTAAAGTCACCGCCAAAGACCACACGCTGGGACGTGAACAAGTAAGGCTTCAGTGCCGCAAGGAGTTCCTTCCTCCCCCTCTTTGACTGAGGGCCGTAGATGTTAATCAGCCGGAGGAATTCCCCCCTCACGACGACGTCCACCACGAGACACCTGCCGATCTCCACTTCAATTACTCGCCGGCAAGCCACCGGGCCGGTCTTAAAAAGGACCGCGACTCCACTACAGGGCTCGGCCGCAAGAGACCAGAGAGAGGGCCCGTGCCTCCACTCTCTCTTCGCTAGGTGCATCTCTGCCACAGATGCCAGCCAGGTCTCTTGCAAAAATAAAATGTCGACCTCAATCTGGCCGAAAAAACTGAAGGCCGCATAGCGAGCCGCTGTAGAACGCACACTTGCGACATTAATAGTCGCAAGGCGGATTGGAGCGGGTACAGCCATTTAAGTAATTGGCATTGCACTCCCCTCTACATACCATTCATTCTCAAACACCCGGATCCCCCTCGGAATCCTCCGAGGATAGGATCCCAAAGTGGCTCCACTCCCCAATCCCTCCCTCAACCCCATGACTCGGCCCTGGCCGAGAGCCACCCGTACCCACCCGCACTGGGACTTTCTTCTTCTTCCTGCCCTTCTTTTTTTGCTGGAGCTGCCAGCCGCCAGGAGGGAACCCATCTTCATCCTCCGACCGGCCGCTGACAGCATCCTTGGCCTGCCTCTTCCTCCCCGGTCCAGACAGGTCCATGGGGACCGCCTCTGAAGGACCGGGGTGTGTGGTGTGTGCAGGGGGGGGAGAAGGGGATACGGGACGGGGGAGGGTGGGAGAAGAAGGGGGGGGACAGGAAGGGGAGGAGGGAGGAGGATGGGAAGGGGAGGAGGAGGGGGGAGGAGAGGAGAGGAAAGGCGAGGGGGGGGGGGGCGGGGGGGGAGGGGGCTTCTTGTCCCTAAGGGGAATGACTGGGGGAGGGGGGTAAACGGGATGGGCCCTATCAGGGGGCTTCTTGGCTTTGGGCTTCGGGGCCCCAGATGTCTTGGGGGCCCCACTAGGCCCTGCAGCCCCCTGGTCCTCACTAGCTGGTCCTGGAGGACCAGCACCACCCCTACTCCCACCCCCATCCCCCTCTGGACCCGTCTCACCACGACTACGCCTGGGAGGCCTCTGAGGACGCGACCCCTCTTCGCCCTGGGCCCCAGGGGCGTCAGCAGCCGCCCCCGGGGCATGACCGGCCCCAGCGCGTGCCCCGGCCGGGTCGGGAGCACCCCCCGCCTCCTGCCCCCTGAAGGCCTTGGGGCATCGGCTAAAGGGGTGACCCAACTCCCCACAAAGGTTGCAGACAATAAGTCTGCACCCTTCGGGGGAGTGCCCAAAGCCGTTGCACCGGACGCAACGCGGCATGGTGCAATCCGCGCTCAGATGGGAAGGACTGCCGCACTTAAAGCAGCGGCGGGGCTGGCCGGGGTAGAAGACCAGGATCCTGTCCCGCCCGATAAATGCGCTACCGGGCAGGTGCGCAACGGTGTTGCTGACGCGCCTCAAGCGGATCCTGGCCAACCAAGCCCCCGTCCATACCCCGCGCTCGTCCAAGTTCTTACGAAGCCCGGACAGGAGCTGTCCATACCTCCCCAACCAAGTCATAATGTCCTCGGGGGGGAGGGACTCGTTCCTCACGAGTACGGTGATATTCTTTATCTCCTCCTGCCGCGACAGCGGAAACACTCTGAAGCCCTTCCACGGATCTGCCCTCTTCACCAGCTCGTAAAGAGTCAGGAAGCGCTCCATTGTGACAGGAGTCACGAAACTGACATCAAACTCGTTAGAGTTTGCGGGATGTATCACCGCAAACAAGTCCGCAACTTTAAAGTGCATGCCCAGCAGGTAGTCGATGACCTGACCCCTGCTGGGACATGACCCAGAACCGTCCCATCTGAGCTGTACCACGTTGCGTCGCTTCCTCTCCGGACCCCCTGTACCCCGTTGCCAGGACTGAGCACCCTGAGGCTGCTCAGCGGGCGGGGCCCGGAAATTCTGGGCCCCAAACTGCCCATACAGGTGGCCCAGAGGGACGCTGGACCCAGCCACCTGGGCGAAGGACCTGGTACGCTTGAGGGCGTCCAGGAGGGCCGCCTCCTCTGCCACACCAAAGAGGCCTCCCGGCGCAGCCGAGGGAGAGGGGGGAGGGGGACCCTCCGCACCCACTGCCCCCTCAGGAACCGGTGCCCCCCCTGGGGCAGCCCCACCCCCACCCGCTGAAGCCCCACCCACCGAAGCCCCCACTGGGCGGGGCTCCCTCGCCCTCACCACCGGGGAGGAGGGAGGAGGGGAGCTCGCACCCTGATCGCCCACGGGTGCTGGGGTGTCACCAGCGGGCTCACCCGCCTGGCCCTGAGCTCCCATCTCCGCCACATCTCCATCCCCCCTGCCACCGGTGGCATCCTCAGGCGGACCACCCGGCTGTGAGCCCTCCAACTGCCTTATAAAGGCCAGCGCCGGGCAGTCCGCCTTTAACTCCCCCATCTCCGCCTCCCCCCACTCAACATCACACAGGAGGATGCCCCCCTCCTCCATGGGCTCCCCCTGGTCCTCCTCCACCTGCCCTGCCACCAATGGGGAGTCCCCCGGGCCGGAAGTGGCAGAGAGGCCGGGGTCACTGGTCACAGATCCCTGCACGGGGGACACGCGGCCGCTTCCCGCGGAGGCCACGCCCCCCGATGACGCGCGGCCGCTGGCCACGCCCCCCCGGCCGCTGGCCACGCCCCCCGATGACGGCCCGCCGGGAGCCGCCTCCCGGCCGCTGGCCACGCCCCCCCCGGCCCCTCCATCCACCCGGCGACCCCCCACCGGCATTGAGCCCTCCCCCAGCCCCCCAACAACGGGCAGTGGTGCCCCCTTTGAGGCAGCCACTGCCCCACTCACCCCAACAGTCCCCACGCTCCCCCCACAGTCCCCGGCCTCACAGGCTGTGTCCAATGTTCCGGGGGCTGCCAGTCCATCTGCAGCCAGGCTCCGCCCCCCCTCCACCACACACGCGGCCGCAGCGGGGGCCGCCATCTTGGCTGCCGCCACCCGCGCGGCCTTCTGTGCATAGGTGGGCTTCATTGGGGGGGCTACCCTGGCACTGGCCTTGCCTGCCACTGTCGCCGTCACCGCTGCCGCCTCTGCCGCCACCGCTGCCGTCACCTCTGCCGCCACTACCGCCTCTGCCGCCACTGCCACCTGCGGGGGGGTCACCTCCACCCCCGGGCCTATCCGCGCATCATCAGGTACCCTACCCGGGCTAGCCTGGGCCCCTACCTCTGGTTGGGGGACCTCAGGCCCCTCCCGGGGACCCTCCGCGCTCACAGCCACAGGGGCTTCAGCTCCCAGGTCTTGCTGGGGCACCGCTTCCACCGCCTCCACCGCCACCGCTGCCTCCGCCACCGCTGCCTCCGCCACCGCTGCCTCTGCCACTGCTGCCACTGCATCCTCCTCCAGGGTCTGTGCCGGGACCTGGGTATGGGATGACGCACTCCTCCTGGCCGCCTGGGATCCCTCCTGGTTGGCTCTGGTGACCATCCGCCTAACCTCCTGGAGGAATCCCTGCTCGCCTGCACCACGGTCGCATAGGCCGACCAGGAGGTCCCACAGGTCCCGGCACTGGGATCTTAGGGTCTCGAAGGCCGCCTTTGTCTCCCTCCGCCGGGAGCTGGAGGATCTGTCCCGCTGGTTCCGGATCTCCCCCAGCTTCCCGGCCTTGACAACATAGACCTGGGCGGCCCTCAGGATGAGCCCCTTCACCCGGACCCTCCTCGCCTTCTGCCTAGGACCGTCCTCACCCGGCTGGGCTCTGGTCCAATCTAAGATGTCAAATTGTGTCTGGAGGAACAGCCGTTCCTCCCTGGTGAGACTCTTGAGCCCAGCCGGGCTTGGAGTGCTCCCAGACCGAGTGGAGGGCCCTGGGCTCAGGGACGCCATCCCTCCTCCTCCTGGATCTCTGCAGCAGCAGCAGAGCAACACCACACACAGCCTCAGCAGTCAGTCTCCTTCCAGCCACTGCTCAACAGCGCCACCTCCCTGCAGTGTTTGGAGGTTTTTTATTAAAATTAAAACAGCTTCCAAACATAAACATGACATACAGAAAATGAAAATAAAACATACCATAACTTCGGTAAACATAACATTAATCAAACTCAACACAATAAACACACTCAAACACAAACATAACACTGTGCACCGCTGGCCTCGCCGTGCTGACCCCCGAGAAGACCTGCGGGGGTCCCTGCACACAATCCTACGAGGCAGGCCTAGGGCAGGAAGAAGAAGGAATGGGAGACATCCCTCGGGTTGGCCCCCGGAGCCTCGATCGACAGGACTCCCTACGGCCGCCCCTCATCAGGGTCCCCCATTAAAAGTGAGCCACTTCATTCATACCAACAATCATACCACACGCACGAACACATACACGCCCCCACCATACGCATCGTATGCAGGCGGGAGCGCAATTGGAGCGCAATGTGCTCGCACTTGCTCACAAAAATAAAACAAAAACCCTACGGGGGGGTAAAGGACAGCCAGGACCCACCACCGAAAGGAAGAGGCCCGGAAGAGTCCTTAAGGTGGCCGGAAGTGGAAACCCCGCCACAGCCGGGCACACCTCTCGTCCCCAACCCTCTCCCCCTCTAGACGCCTTACCTTCACCAGCTCGTGATATACGCCACCCACCACCTCATGCACGGACAGGGTTTTGTCCCTAGTGGACAGGAGACACCGCGCGTGCCAAGTGTAGTAAAGGCAGACTACGCTAACTAAATACAGTGACGACAAATCAAAACCCCTGTGGACTCTGAAGTCGCCGTACACCCTCTCCGGAACGGTCAAGGCCCGGAGGCGGGGATAGCCGATGGCATCCCCCACCCCCTCAAGAACCTCCGAGTTAAAGGGGCACTCGACCAGAAAATGGTCCATGGTCTCCAGCACCCCCCCGCACTCGGGACGAGGACAGCCTCTGTCCGCTAGGTTCCTGCACTTCAAGTTGGATCTCACGTAAAGCCGTCCGTGGAACGCCCTCCACGCAAGATCCCAAAACTTGAGGGGAATTCTCTTGGAATTCAGGAGAGCTAACCCCTCCACGAGGACCCTCTCCGGGCAATCCCGCAAGGCCAGTGGCTTCAGAACGTCCGAAGTCATGACCCTTGAGTACAGCTCTCGCCGACCCAAGGAGCCCACCTCCAGAGCAGTTATCCGCCACCGCCTCAGCACCTTTAAGGCTGTCGGAACGTAGGAGGGTAGGTACTCATGGGATCTGCGAAGATCACCAGGGCGCCCACCTCCCTCCCAGCCACCCAAGAACAGGAGGAACCAGTCCTTGCATGAACGCTCCCACAGAGTCGGGACGTCCACAAAAATGGATTGAAGATTGAACTTCACAAAGATGATGGTGAAAAACACCATCGGATTGATCATGTCCAATCCCCCATCCCTCCTCTGCCGGTACGTGACCTCCCTCTTGATCAAATTCAGCCTGTTGCCCCACAACAGTAGGAAAAACAGGCTGTAGATCCGCGTATAGAGCGATTCTGGCAGAAGACACACGTAGCTGACATAGAGGAACTCCGGCAGCAGGTAGGTTTTCACCAGGCTAACCCTTTCCCTCAGTGACAGCTTCCAGCCTTTCCAGGCGTTGACTTTCCGGGTGGCACCCACAAGCCGCCGCTCCCAGTTTTGCTTCGGGTAGTCACCCGGGCCAAATGTGATGCCGAGGATCTTAACTTCTGGCTGGGGGCGGGGGAACACGTCCGGGAGGGCGAACTGCTCACCCTCCTTCCCCAACCAGAGAACTTCGCTCTTGTCCCAGTTGACCAACGAACTGGACGCCTCGGAGTAGTCCCCGATCTGCGTTTCCACAAACCGGGCCTCCTCTCGGCTAGACACCACCACCGAGACGTCGTCCGCGTAGGCCACCACCTTAACCGCAAAAACCGGGCCACTGCCGGGCGCCACCGCGACCCCCCTCACACGCTCGCAGTCTAGCCTCCTCACGAAGGGGTCGACCGCAAAGACGTAGAGCAGGGGACTCAGAGGGCAGCCCTGCCTGACACCAGAGTCCACCGAAAAGGAAGGACCCACCCAACCGTTCACAAGGGGGAAGCTCTCCGCCCCCCTGTACAAAACCTTCAGCCAATTGATAAATCGAGCGGGCAGGCCGTATTTCCCCAGGAGAAGCCAGAGGTACTCGTGGTCTACCCGATCAAAAGCCTTAGCCTGATCCAGGGCCAGCAGATACCGTCCCTCTCCCGTTGCCCTGCACCTTTCCACGGCCTCCCGGACGTTCAGGACGGCACTAAAAGTGCTCCGGCCGGAAATTGCACAGTGCTGAGAGGTGGACAGTAACTTGTCTGCGACAGCAGACATACGCAAGAACAGGATCTTCGCCAGGATCTTCCTATCCGTGGTGAGAAGGGCGATAGGACGCCAATTCTCCACCCGGGACGGATCCTTCCCCTTTGACAGCAGGATCAGGGCTGACCTTCTCATTGAGGGAGGGAGCAGACCTACCGCCAAACACTCGTTGAACACTTCCCTCAAGTGAGGAGCCAAGAGGCTCTTGAAGGTTTTATAGAACTCGGCCGTGAGCCCATCAGGCCCCGGCGACTTCTTAGGTGACAAAGAATCAATCGCCTGCTCAACTTCAGCCGTCGAGATCAACTCTGTCAAAGAGTCAGGGAGATCGGACCCCGCCCCCAACGGGGTCTCATCAAGATATCTCCTGGCTCTCCCCAGGTCCAAAGGCCTCTTCCGAAGGATACCGGAAAAGTGGGCTCCGATGACCCCCAGGATCCCCGATCTGGACCGGACCAGAGACCCCGAGGAGTCAATCAGGCCATGTACCACCTTCTCACTCACCGCTTCACCACAGCTCTTGTAGGGATCCGGGGTGGTGAATTTCCCGTAATCCCTCTCAAGGACCAGGGAAGCGAGACGGTCGTACTGGCACTCCTTCATCTGACGCTTCAGCTCTGAGACCTGCTCCTGAGGGCCACCAGAGGAGACCAGGCGATCCAATTGCCTTCTCAACCTCTGATAGGCCAGGTAGCGGGAAGCTGCCCGGTGCCTCGAGATCCTACGGAAAAAGTCTTCCGACCTTTTCTTAACCACCTCCCACCATTCCTGGCGGGGGCAGCCGCTCTCCAGGAACGCTGTTTGTTCCGTGAAGAAGGTCTCAAAGGCCTCCCTGACTTCAGGGTCCTCGAGCAGCGACCCATTCAGGCGCCACAGGCCTCGACCCTTCTGGGGGTTGTCGGCAACATTCAGAGTGACAGACACCATACAGTGATCGGAGAACTCGACCGCAGACAGCTCAGGAGCCGTAAAGGACGAGTCCCCCTTCAAAAAAAACCTGTCTATCCTACTCCTACAACTACCTCGGGCATAAGTGAAACCAGTGCTGTTGGGGAGGTGCTGCACGTGCACATCCACCAACCCGGCCTCCCTCGCTATGCTATTCAAAAAGTTGCTATCGTATCCCAGGGGGCCAGTGGCACCTGCCCGGTCCTTTGACCTGGTGACGGTGTTAAAGTCACCGCCAAAGACCACACGCTGGGACGTGAACAAGTAAGGCTTCAGTGCCGCAAGGAGTTCCTTCCTCCCCCTCTTTGACTGAGGGCCGTAGATGTTAATCAGCCGGAGGAATTCCCCCCTCACGACGACGTCCACCACGAGACACCTGCCGATCTCCACTTCAATTACTCGCCGGCAAGCCACCGGGCCGGTCTTAAAAAGGACCGCGACTCCACTACAGGGCTCGGCCGCAAGAGACCAGAGAGAGGGCCCGTGCCTCCACTCTCTCTTCGCTAGGTGCATCTCTGCCACAGATGCCAGCCAGGTCTCTTGCAAAAATAAAATGTCGACCTCAATCTGGCCGAAAAAACTGAAGGCCGCATAGCGAGCCGCTGTAGAACGCACACTTGCGACATTAATAGTCGCAAGGCGGATTGGAGCGGGTACAGCCATTTAAGTAATTGGCATTGCACTCCCCTCTACATACCATTCATTCTCAAACACCCGGATCCCCCTCGGAATCCTCCGAGGATAGGATCCCAAAGTGGCTCCACTCCCCAATCCCTCCCTCAACCCCATGACTCGGCCCTGGCCGAGAGCCACCCGTACCCACCCGCACTGGGACTTTCTTCTTCTTCCTGCCCTTCTTTTTTTGCTGGAGCTGCCAGCCGCCAGGAGGGAACCCATCTTCATCCTCCGACCGGCCGCTGACAGCATCCTTGGCCTGCCTCTTCCTCCCCGGTCCAGACAGGTCCATGGGGACCGCCTCTGAAGGACCGGGGTGTGTGGTGTGTGCAGGGGGGGGAGAAGGGGATACGGGACGGGGGAGGGTGGGAGAAGAAGGGGGGGGACAGGAAGGGGAGGAGGGAGGAGGATGGGAAGGGGAGGAGGAGGGGGGAGGAGAGGAAAGGCGAGGGGGGGGGGGGGCGGGGGGGAGGGGGCTTCTTGTCCCTAAGGGGAATGACTGGGGGAGGGGGGTAAACGGGATGGGCCCTATCAGGGGGCTTCTTGGCTTTGGGCTTCGGGGCCCCAGATGTCTTGGGGGCCCCACTAGGCCCTGCAGCCCCCTGGTCCTCACTAGCTGGTCCTGGAGGACCAGCACCACCCCTACTCCCACCCCCATCCCCCTCTGGACCCGTCTCACCACGACTACGCCTGGGAGGCCTCTGAGGACGCGACCCCTCTTCGCCCTGGGCCCCAGGGGCGTCAGCAGCCGCCCCCGGGGCATGACCGGCCCCAGCGCGTGCCCCGGCCGGGTCGGGAGCACCCCCCGCCTCCTGCCCCCTGAAGGCCTTGGGGCATCGGCTAAAGGGGTGACCCAACTCCCCACAAAGGTTGCAGACAATAAGTCTGCACCCTTCGGGGGAGTGCCCAAAGCCGTTGCACCGGACGCAACGCGGCATGGTGCAATCCGCGCTCAGATGGGAAGGACTGCCGCACTTAAAGCAGCGGCGGGGCTGGCCGGGGTAGAAGACCAGGATCCTGTCCCGCCCGATAAATGCGCTACCGGGCAGGTGCGCAACGGTGTTGCTGACGCGCCTCAAGCGGATCCTGGCCAACCAAGCCCCCGTCCATACCCCGCGCTCGTCCAAGTTCTTACGAAGCCCGGACAGGAGCTGTCCATACCTCCCCAACCAAGTCATAATGTCCTCGGGGGGGAGGGACTCGTTCCTCACGAGTACGGTGATATTCTTTATCTCCTCCTGCCGCGACAGCGGAAACACTCTGAAGCCCTTCCACGGATCTGCCCTCTTCACCAGCTCGTAAAGAGTCAGGAAGCGCTCCATTGTGACAGGAGTCACGAAACTGACATCAAACTCGTTAGAGTTTGCGGGATGTATCACCGCAAACAAGTCCGCAACTTTAAAGTGCATGCCCAGCAGGTAGTCGATGACCTGACCCCTGCTGGGACATGACCCAGAACCGTCCCATCTGAGCTGTACCACGTTGCGTCGCTTCCTCTCCGGACCCCCTGTACCCCGTTGCCAGGACTGAGCACCCTGAGGCTGCTCAGCGGGCGGGGCCCGGAAATTCTGGGCCCCAAACTGCCCATACAGGTGGCCCAGAGGGACGCTGGACCCAGCCACCTGGGCGAAGGACCTGGTACGCTTGAGGGCGTCCAGGAGGGCCGCCTCCTCTGCCACACCAAAGAGGCCTCCCGGCGCAGCCGAGGGAGAGGGGGGAGGGGGACCCTCCGCACCCACTGCCCCCTCAGGAACCGGTGCCCCCCCTGGGGCAGCCCCACCCCCACCCGCTGAAGCCCCACCCACCGAAGCCCCCACTGGGCGGGGCTCCCTCGCCCTCACCACCGGGGAGGAGGGAGGAGGGGAGCTCGCACCCTGATCGCCCACGGGTGCTGGGGTGTCACCAGCGGGCTCACCCGCCTGGCCCTGAGCTCCCATCTCCGCCACATCTCCATCCCCCCTGCCACCGGTGGCATCCTCAGGCGGACCACCCGGCTGTGAGCCCTCCAACTGCCTTATAAAGGCCAGCGCCGGGCAGTCCGCCTTTAACTCCCCCATCTCCGCCTCCCCCCACTCAACATCACACAGGAGGATGCCCCCCTCCTCCATGGGCTCCCCCTGGTCCTCCTCCACCTGCCCTGCCACCAATGGGGAGTCCCCCGGGCCGGAAGTGGCAGAGAGGCCGGGGTCACTGGTCACAGATCCCTGCACGGGGGACACGCGGCCGCTTCCCGCGGAGGCCACGCCCCCCGATGACGCGCGGCCGCTGGCCACGCCCCCCCGGCCGCTGGCCACGCCCCCCGATGACGGCCCGCCGGGAGCCGCCTCCCGGCCGCTGGCCACGCCCCCCCCGGCCCCTCCATCCACCCGGCGACCCCCCACCGGCATTGAGCCCTCCCCCAGCCCCCCAACAACGGGCAGTGGTGCCCCCTTTGAGGCAGCCACTGCCCCACTCACCCCAACAGTCCCCACGCTCCCCCCACAGTCCCCGGCCTCACAGGCTGTGTCCAATGTTCCGGGGGCTGCCAGTCCATCTGCAGCCAGGCTCCGCCCCCCCTCCACCACACACGCGGCCGCAGCGGGGGCCGCCATCTTGGCTGCCGCCACCCGCGCGGCCTTCTGTGCATAGGTGGGCTTCATTGGGGGGGCTACCCTGGCACTGGCCTTGCCTGCCACTGTCGCCGTCACCGCTGCCGCCTCTGCCGCCACCGCTGCCGTCACCTCTGCCGCCACTACCACCTCTGCCGCCACTGCCACCTGCGGGGGGGTCACCTCCACCCCCGGGCCTATCCGCGCATCATCAGGTACCCTACCCGGGCTAGCCTGGGCCCCTACCTCTGGTTGGGGGACCTCAGGCCCCTCCCGGGGACCCTCCGCGCTCACAGCCACAGGGGCTTCAGCTCCCAGGTCTTGCTGGGGCACCGCTTCCACCGCCTCCACCGCCACCGCTGCCTCCGCCACCGCTGCCTCCGCCACCGCTGCCTCTGCCACTGCTGCCACTGCATCCTCCTCCAGGGTCTGTGCCGGGACCTGGGTATGGGATGACGCACTCCTCCTGGCCGCCTGGGATCCCTCCTGGTTGGCTCTGGTGACCATCCGCCTAACCTCCTGGAGGAATCCCTGCTCGCCTGCACCACGGTCGCATAGGCCGACCAGGAGGTCCCACAGGTCCCGGCACTGGGATCTAAGGGTCTCGAAGGCCGCCTTCGTCTCCCTCCGCCGGGAGCTGGAGGATCTGTCCCGCTGGTTCCGGACCTCCCCCAGCTTCCCGGCCTTGACGACATAGACCTGGGCGGCCCTCAGGATGAGCCCCTTCACCCGGACCCTCCTCGCCTTCTGCCTAGGACCGTCCTCACCCGGCTGGGCTCTGGTCCAATCTAAGATGTCAAATTGTGTCTGGAGGAACAGCCGTTCCTCCCTGGTGAGACTCTTGAGCCCAGCCGGGCTTGGAGTGCTCCCAGACCGAGTGGAGGGCCCTGGGCTCAGGGACGCCATCCCTCCTCCTCCTGGATCTCTGCAGTAGCAGCAGAGCAACACCACACACAGCCTCAGCAGTCAGTCTCCTTCCAGCCACTGCTCAACAGCGCCACCTCCCTGCAGTGTTTGGAACTTCCTGCAGTGCTGTGGAGGAGGGAGGAGGTGTCATGGCTTCTGCAAGCCCAGGCTCAGGGAGGCCTTCCCGGGCCAGTAGTGAGCAGTCATTCCCTGGAGTGAGGGACCTCTCCAGGGAGGAGAGGTTGTTTCTTGGCACGCAATTTCAATTGTCAGACTGGACAAGAACCCAGCCAGGGGAAAACAATGCTAAAACCCTGAAGCGGAGAGAGAGGATCAAGGATTTGATACAGAAGGCAGCCTTGGCTTTCTGTGCACGCATGCAGATTCTGACAAATCTGCGGAATAGAAGAGATAAGACAAGCAGCGCGAAAAGAGGTGACTTCAGAGAAGCCATTGAAGCTTTGAAAACGTACTGCAGAGACCTTGGTGAGTTGCTGACAGGGCTATGTGAGCGTGGTCGGGAGGAGCAGGAGTTTCTGATGGAGATCCGCCGGGACCTGAGAAGGGCTAATGAGGAGGGAAGCCAGGCCGCAAGGCGGCGAACCCGCCAGCAGTCTACTCAGGGGGAGGGCTCCCAGACAGCCCCTGAACCTAGGAATGTGGACTGTGGTGAAGGGATGGATGGTGCAGCTGCAGCCCCGCAGGGTGTGAGTGTATCCCCAGGAGTCCCAGGTGTCCCAGCGGAGGGTCCCCGGGAATCTGCCGCAGGCCAGCCTGTGAGAGAGGCTGGTCTAGGTGCGGACTCGGGTAGGGCACCCGATGATGCTGGGACGGGACAGGTGGGATGTGTGGCAAGTGGGAGCAGTAAGCAGCCAAACCCTGTGGTTCAGTTGGCGGGACTATCGGCCAAAGGAAAGGTGGAAGGAAAGTCCAAAAGGAAAAAGACTCTTAAAACTGACGGTGCAGCAGCGGGGAATCCCGCTTGCGCCAAAATGGCGGCCTCTGCTGCGTGTGTGGAAGGTAAACTTTTATCAAGTGGACCTAAGACCTCCGTGCCTGTACGGCCCACTGAGGCTATGGAACAAGTACTGGTGGGAGACGTGGGGCTCGGGCCGCCATCTTCCTATGAGGGGAGTGGTGCTCGGGCTCCGCACGGTTCAGTGGCATCGGCAGCCCCATTTGCCGCGGACAATGTGGGGGGCGGGGCTTCGGGTCAGGGGGCGGGGCTTCGGGAGACCGGGGACGCACGACCGGAAGTGGTTGCCCCCAGCGTTTCCTGTGTGGCGCCCCCCGATGCTTCCGGTCTGCAGCTGGAGTCCAGAATAGTTATTGATGATGGGATGCCTGATGGGGAGGATACAGGTCAGAATGGTGTATGTGCGGCTCAGCCGCGATCATGGGCTGATTCAGCTGCGGGGGAGCTAAAAACTGACTGTCCTGCTCTGGCATATATCAGGTCCCTTGAGGATTCCCAGCAGGAGGATAGCCAGGAGAACCCCTTGGTAGACTCTGTGGGGGCTTATGCTGAGGTGGGAAGTGCAATGGGGACAGAATGGGGCAGCTTGGCTGGGAGCCAATTAGGGTTGCTGCTTGGTGAAGATCCTGGGTTGGGGGGGGAAGTCCCTGTCCCCCAGCCATCTCCGGTTGTCAGGGAAAAGCAGGCTTCTGTAGGGGGGGGCTCCCAACCCCGAGGGGGGGTGGAGGGGTGTCCTCAGGCCCATGGGGAGGGGGGAGGGGGTGCTCGATCCAGTGTGGTAGGGGAAGGGGGGATCCCTGTGGAGGGGGCTCCTCCCACTGTCCCGACCCCGGTGCGACAGCTGGGTGCTGATCAAGAGGCGGAGCTTCTCTCTGCCCTTAAGCAAGGGAGATCTTATGCTAATGTTGCAGGCTCCAGCGTCCCTCTGGCCCCCCTGTACGGCCAGTTTGGCGCCCGGAACTTTCGGGTTCCCCCCTCGGACCAGTTCCAGGGGGCGAACCCGTGGTCCCGGGGTACGGGGGGTCCAGAGCGGAGGAGGCGAAATGTTGTCCAGTTGAGATGGGATAGTCCTGGTCAGTGCCCTAGCAGAGGGCAAGTCGTGGACTGGGTCCTGGCTATGGGGTATAAGGTGGCAGATCTTTTTGCCATCATTCACCCAGCTGGATCAAAAGAATTTGATGTGAGTTTCACATCTTTGGTCCAGATGGAGTTGTTTTTTGTCCTTTATGAGATCCTGAAAAAGAATGACCCCTGGAAGAATTTTAGGATAATCCCTATCTCCCGTCAGGAGGAGGTCAAGACCTTAACTATTTTAGTGAGGAATGAGTCGCTCCCGCCGGAAGATATACAGACGTGGTTAGGGAGGTTTGGGGAGCTTCAGAGCCCAATGAAGAAATCTTTGGATGAGCGCGGGGTTTGGACCGGGGCTTGGACGACCAGGATCCGACTCAGAAGGGCCGGTAACACCATGGCCCATGTGCCCGGAAGTGCCTTTATAGGTAGAGATCGGATCCTGGTCTTCTATCCCGGCCAACCCCGTCGTTGTTTTAAATGTGGATGCCCTACGCACCTAAGTGCGGAGTGCACTGTAATGAGATGTGCTAGATGTAGCGGGTTTGGCCATTCTGCTGACACCTGCAGACTGATTCGCTGCAATCTATGCGGGGAAATGGGGCACCCATTTAGTAGGTGCCCCAAGGCCTTCAGAGGTCATATGCCTGAAGGGGAGAGGGGTCCGGGTGGTGGTGCTTCGGGGGGGGGGTGACCCTGCGCCTGGAGGCGCTGAGGCTGGTCCAGGAGCCTGTGGCTCTGGGGACCCTCTTCCTCAGAGACAGAAGCAGGAGGGCCGTAGGAAGAGGGGCGGTGGAGATGACCAGGCCGCTCCCTCGGTTGGGTCGGGTGACACCTTGGGGGCGGCTGGTCTGGCCCCTACGGTCTCTGGTATGGCTCATGGGTCTAGTAGCTCGAAGAGATCTGGGGGGGTGCGGGCCAAGCCGCCTCCCAAGAGGCCCACTGCTCCTCCCCCCCCTCCCCCGGGTGAGATTCCTTCCCCGCTCCCTCCTGTGTCACCTTCCCCTTCCCGTCCTTCCCGTCCTCCCCCTCCCCCTCCCCCCCTTCTTTCCCCTGCCCCCCCCTCCCCTTGTCCCCCTGTAGATCCAGATCCTGATTCTGAAGAGGAACAGGATATGGATACTTCAAGACCAGTTAGGGGTCCCCAGAAGCGGTACGCTTCAAGTGGACAGTCAGAGGAGGATAGGGATGAGGATCCTCCGATGGTTGGAGGTGGGTGGGAAAAAGCTAAAAATAAAAGAAAAAGGAAGATTGGTGGGCAGACTGTGGGGTCGGGTTCTCGGTCTGCTGCGGGTAAAGCGGTGGTTGGTGGTCCCGGCCCATTAGCAATAAGTAGGAGGTTTGTGGTCCTTTCTTCGGATTCCGAAGAGGACCAGGGTGTATAGGTTATGGTTAGCGTGCAGAAGAGAGTACGGTCCAATCTCAAAGGATGGCGGTACCCTCTCCAATTCGCCTTGCGACGATTAATGTCGCAAGCGTGCGATCTGCGGCGGCTCGTTTTGCAGCCTTCGATTTTCTCAGCCGTGTTGAAGCTGACATTTTATTTTTGCAGGAGACCTGGCTGGCATCTGTGGCAGAGATGCATCTAGCAAAGAGGGAGTGGAGGTGCGGGCCCTCCCTCTGGTCTCTTGCGGCTGAGCCCTGCAGTGGAGTTGCGGTCCTTTTTAAGACCGGCCCGGTGGCTTGCCGACGGGTTATTGAGGTGGAGATTGGTAGATGCCTGGTGGTGGACGCCGTCGTGAGGGGGCAATTCCTCAGGCTCATTAACTTCTATGGGCCCCAGAGCAGGGGGGAGAGGAAGAGCCTCCTTGCGGCGGTTAAACCATACCTGTTCACGTCCCAGCAGGTGGTCTTTGGCGGTGACTTCAACATGGTCACCAGGTCAGAGGACCGGGCAGGTGCCTCAGCCCCTCTGGGATACGATAGCATTTTTTTGAATAGTGTAGTAAGGGAGGCTGGGTTGGTGGATGTGCATATCCGGCACTTCCCCAACCTCACGGGTTTCACATTCGCCCGAGGTAGCAGTAGGAGTAGGATAGATAGGTTTTTTTTAAAGGGGGACTCTTCCTTCGCGGCCCCAGGGCTGCAGGCGGTGGAGTTCTCCGATCACTGTATGGTATCTGTTACCCTGAATGTTGCCGACACCCCCCAGAGAGGTCGGGGCTTGTGGCGCCTGAATGGGACGCTACTTGAGGACCCTGAGGTCAGGGAAGCCTATGAGGCCTTTTTTACGGATCAAACCACGCTCCTTGAGAGCGGCTGCCCTCGCCAGGAATGGTGGGAGGTGGTGAAGAAGAGATCTGAGGGTTTCTTTCGTAGGGTCTCTAGGTACCGGGCTGTTTCCAGGTACTGGGCTTACCAGAGGTTGCGTAGGCAGCTGGACCGCCTGGTCTCCTCTGGTGGGCCCCAAGAGCAGATATCCAATCTGAAGCTTCGGATGAAGGAATGTCAGTATGACCGTCTCGCCTCCCTGGTCCTTGAGAGGGATTATGGGAAATTTATCTCCCCGGATCCCTATAAGAACTGTGGGGATGCGGTGAGTGGGAAGGTCATACATGGACTGAAGGATTCCTCTGGGTCTCTGGTGCGGTCCAGGTCAGGGATCCTGGGGGTCGTCAGAGCTCACTTTTCAGACATCCTCCAGAGGAAGCCTTTGGATCTGGAGAAGGCCAGGGCCTTTCTTGATGAGACTCCACTTGATGTGGAGCCTGACCTCTCCGGCTCTTTGACGGGGTTGATCTCGGTGGCCGAGGTAGAGCGGGCCATCGATTCTCTGTCGCTGAAAAAGTCACCCGGGCCTGATGGGCTCACGGCGGAGTTTTACAAAGCCTTTAAGAGCCTTTTGGCTCCTCATCTGAGGGAGGTGTTCAATGAATGTTTGGCTATGGGCCTGCTCCCTCCCTCGATGAGAAGGTCGGCCTTGATCCTCTTGTCAAAGGGCAAAGATCCGTCCGTGGTGGAGAATTGGCGCCCTATTGCCCTCCTCACCACGGATAGAAAGATACTGGCAAAGATCTTGTTCTGGCGTATGTCCACAGTAGCGGACAAGTTACTTTCCGCGTCCCAGCACTGCGCAGTTTCCGGCCGTAGTACCTTTGGTGCTGTCCTGAGCGTCCGGGAGGCTGTGGAAAGGTGCAGGGCAACGGGCGACGGGAGGTATCTGCTGGCATTAGATCAGGCGAAGGCCTTTGATCGGGTGAACCACGAGTACCTGTGGCTTCTGCTGAGGCGGTACGGTTTGCCCGCCCAGTTCATCATTTGGCTCCAGACTTTGTATAGGAGGGCGGTGAGCTTCCCTCTTGTCAACGGTTGGGTGGGTCCCTCCTTTCCTGTGGGATCTGGGGTCAGGCAGGGTTGCCCACTAAGTCCCCTGCTCTACGTCTTTGCAGTAGACCCCTTTGTGAGAAGGCTTGACTGCGAGCGTCTGGGGGGGGTACCGGTGGAGCCCTGCAGTGGTTCAGGTCTGGCAGTGAGGGTAGTGGCCTATGCGGATGACGTTTCGGTAGTGGTGTCTAGCCGAGAGGAGGCCCAGTTTGTGGAAACACAGATTGGGGGCTACTCCGAGGCGTCGGGTTCGCTTGTCAACTGGGATAAGAGTGAAGTTCTCTGGATGGGGAAGGAGGGCGAGCAATTCGCCCTTCCGGACGTGTTCCCCAGCCCCCAGCCAGAGGTAAAGATCTTAGGCATCCATTTTGGCCTGGATGACTATCCCAAACTGAACTGGGAGCGCAGGCTAGTGGGTGCCACTCGGAAGGTGAATGCTTGGAAGGGCTGGAAACTGTCCCTTCGGGAAAGGGTAAGCCTGATCAAGACTTATCTGTTGCCTGAGTTTCTGTATGTCAGCTACGTCTGTCTGTTGCCGGCGTCTCTCTATACGCGGATCTACAGTCTGTTTTTTCTACTTTTGTGGGGAAACAGAATGAATTTGATCAAGAGAGAGGTCACGTACCGGCAGAGGAGGCATGGCGGTTTGGACATGATCAACCCAGTGGTGTTTTTCACTACTGTGTTTGTGAAATTCAACTTGCGGTCCATCTTTGTGGATGTGCCTCTTCTGTGGGAGCGTTCATGTAAGAGCTGGTTTTTGCTGTTCTTGGGTAGCTGGGAGGGAGGGGGGCGTCCAGGTGACCTTCGTAGGTCCCATGGGTACCTCCCGCCCTATGTTCCAACAGCGCTAAAAGTACTAAGGCAGTGGAGGATAACTGCCCTTGAGGTGGGCTCCTTGGGTCGACGTGAGTTGTACTCAAGGGTCATGGCCTCGGACTTTTTGAGACCACTGGCTTTAAGGGACTGCCCGGACAGGGTCCTCAGGGAGGGGTTAGCCCTCTTGAATTCCGCGAGAATTCCGGCAAAGTTCTGGGACCTGGCGTGGAGGGCGTTCCATGGACGCCTATACGTCAGGGCGAACTTGAAAAATCGGAACCTAGATGACAGAGGTTGTCCTCGCCCAGAGTGTGGTGGGGTGCTCGAGACCATGGACCACTTCTTGGTCGAGTGCCCTTTCAACTCGGAGGTTCTGGCGGGGGTTGGGGATGCCATAGGCTATCCCCGCCTCCAGGCCCTGGCCTTTTCGGAGCGGGTGTATGGTGACTTTAGGGTACGCAGTGGGTTTGATTTGTCATCACTGTTTTTAGTTAGTACAGTTTGCCTCTATTACACTTGGCACGCTCGGTGTTTAGTGACCACTAGGGACAAAAGCCTGCCCGTGCATGAGGTGGTGGGTGGTATCTTTCGGGAACTGGTGAAGGTGAGGCATCTTGAAGAGGAGAGGGTTGGGATGGAGAGGAGTGCTAGGTTATGGAGGGGTTTCTCCTTCAGGCCTCCTTGAGGATCCCCCGGCCCTCTCTCCTGAGGTGGTGGTTCTTCCTGTCCTGCACCCCCCGTAGGGCCCTTTTTGTTTTTGTTTTTGTGAACAGAGGGCGTCCCGCTCCACTGCATACTGTACTGCCTTCTGCATTTGGGTGTATAGTGTAGTGTGTTGGTGTGTAGTTGGTGTGGGTTAGAGTGTAGGGGTGGTGGTGTGTGGGTTGTATATAGTTGTATAGGTTTGTATAATGTATATAATGTAAATAGTCTTAGTGTCCCTAGTGACCGGACCGGCCGTATGAGAGGGCCCCTTTGGAGCAGTCTGTTTCCATTGTGCTTCTTTGTTTTTCCAGTTTTCTTTTGAGCCTGAGTGTGGCTATTTTTCTTTATGTATTGTTTTTTTAATGTATGTATGTTTATCTGCAGCAGTTTTAATAATTAATAAAATAAATCCCTGTCTTCCTCAATCGTTGAGGTCCAGGACAGGGTGTCTCGTCTAGAGGCCAGCCCGGCTGCCACGGTTCCGGACCCTGCGGTGGTCCCAGCCATCAGTGCACCGGCCGCAGGTAGTGAGCTTGCCACGACTACCGTTCACCCTTCCCACCTGGTGCCACCCAGCGTAAGGAAGGACATTCTAGAGGGCAGAGACGTTAACCTGGCCTCACTCTTGATCTCGGTCCATGACTTGGCCGAGAACAAGGCCTACACCTGGGGGGACGTCTCGGTGGTTTTGAAAGCAAAGGATCCGAGGCTCAACAGAAAGCTCACGGTGCCCGAGTTCACGCTCGCTTTCGGCATGTTCAGGGACGTGCTGTGCTCAGCCTCCCCCGGCAGACGGGAGGAACTGGACCTCTACCTCCATTTGATCGTAGACCTGGGCCACAAATACGGTGGCTCAGCGTTCTACGATTATCATCGGTCCTTCTCGGCCAAAGCCGCGGCCAGATTCTTACAGTTTCATTTGACAACGGACTGGAGCGTAGTGGACACGGAGTTGTTCTGCCGCCACTTTGCGGGTCTACGCTCCCCGCTATGTGCTGTCTGTCAGTCAGCGTCCCACACCACGGTCTGGTGTGCCAACATAGCCTCTGTCCATCCGATAGCTAGCACGGCCTCTACCAGCACGAGCCAGGCTCAGCAGGCCCCGGCGCAAGGGCAGAAGGTGGACAAGTTGGGACGTCCGGTGCGGATGGTTGGGGGAGCCGCCATTTGCAACAATTTCAATTACGGCTCCTGCAATTTCAGCCAGTGCCGGCTCTTGCACGTTTGCACCCTATGCCAGAGGGCGCACCCCAGGATCCTATGTGAGGTCAAACAGAAGAAACCATGACTAAGCCGGGTCAATGTCCTTTGGCTCAATGTTTACTTGACCTCACACCCCACTCCGTCACTTGCCAGCTACCTCGTCTGGGGTTTCACCGATGGGTTTCATACCGGGCTCATCACCCTGCCCCACTCCACCCACGAATGTCCGAACCTACGCTCAGCAGCAACAGATGAGCCAGCTATTGACGTCCTTCTGCAGACGGAGTTGGATCAGGACTTCATGATAGGCCCGTTCAGTCAGTCTCCCTTTAGCATCTGGAGGGTCATTCTTCCGTCGTTCCCAGTCTCAACTCGCTCATCCCCTCCTCACTGAAGTACGCTTCGGTAGACATGGCTATCCAGGCCATTCCCTCTCGAAGGCGGACATATCCGACGCCTTCAAGCTGCTGCCTATACATCCTTCCCTGTGGTGCTGGCACGGCATCAAGTGGAGGGAGCGATATTATTTCGCGACCAAATTGACCTTCGGGTCTAAGAGTAGTCCTTGGTTATTTGACAAGTTCGCGGAGACCCTGGGTGGGGGGGATGTCACGTTCTTGGGCATCGACCTTGACACGCTTGCCATGCAGGCCAGCCTTCCCGCAGATAAGTTGGACCGTATCAGGACGGTTCTGCGAGAGTTCACCCGGGTGGGGGGATGTACTCAGAAGCAACTTCAGTCTCTCCTCGGGATGTTGAATTTTGCTATGAGGATCATCCCCCAGGGCCGCTCCTTCGTGTCCCGGTTGCTGGTCTTCCTGTCCTACACTCAGGACCCGGACCAGGTCATCAGGCTGGATTCTGCAGCCAGGGCAGATCTGGCCATGTGGGAACACTTTCTTAGTAATTGGAACGGTGTGTCGCTGTTCATCCCAGTCGTGTCCACGCAGTCACCACAGGTGGTGACCGATGCGGCGGCATCCACAGGATGCGCCGCCATTTTTGGCCATTTGTGGTTCGCCGCCCCTTGGCCTCCTCAAGCACTAGCCACACCGGGCTTCACTACCACGTCAGCCCTCTTTGAGCTCTTCCCCATCGTAGCAGCCGCTCACCTATGGGGTCACCATTGGTCTGGACAGACTGTGGCTTTCACGACAGACAATCAAGCCACAGCCGAGATCATCAGCAAGGGCAGGTCTAAATCCAGGCCCGTCATGTCCTTCCTCCGCAGACTGGTCCAGCTATCCCTACAGCATCAGTTCAATGTTTACTGCTCATTCATTCCAGGGGAGTTTAACTCAGCAGCGGACGCACTCTCCCGTTTTAACTTTATTTCTTTCTTTGAACAGATGCCAGGAGCCTACCATCTTTCAGCCACTATCCCGGATTGGTCACAACTGACCTTAGACTAGCCCCACATCTACGCTCAGCTACCAACATCATTAACGCCTCGCTCGCCCGCAACACCCGTCGGACGGCCTGGAGGGCGTTTAACAAGTTCCTGCCCCATCGCCCTCGTGAGTCTTCCAGCCTCAAGCAGGTTCTGGCGTTTATCGCTTATTGTCATTCTCACCTAGCACTGTCACACAGCACGATACGCCAGTACGTGGCCGGGGTGCAGCACTACTTGTCACTTCAAGACCCCGCGAGGCCTTCGGTGTTCTCCTGCCACGCAGTGAGGGCTCTACTACGTGGAGTTCAGAAACACCAGCCGCCAGTCAGCCCGAAGCGGCTGCCTATCACGGGGGAGATCTTCAAGGGGATGTCTGACATCCTGGATAGGTCCCCTTTCGGTCTCCTCCTCAGCACCGTCCTGCAGGCTGCGATACACATGGCGTTTTATGGGTTTCTACGGCCCAGCGAGTTCACTCGCAGCCACCCAGCCGGTCCAGTCTTGCATAGAAGTAATCTCTGCCGCCACCAGGATCACTACGTCCTTCACTTGGCGACATCCAAAACTCAGCAGCGAGGTTCCGGAGTAGATATTCACCTGTACAGGACTCACAACAACTGGTGCCCAGTTGCCGTGTTAAACCGCTTGACGGCACTGCTATCCGACCGCCCAGGGTCCAGTCCGCTTCTACCCTTTCCAGTAAAACCCCTCAACTCGTCGCAGTTCGTGGAACATGTCCGGGTCCTTCTCGGCAATCTTCAGTTGGACCCCAGCCAGTACTCCGGGCATTCATTCCGGATCGGGGCGGCCACGACGGCCTCAAGACAGGGGGTTCCGGACCATGTGATCAAGAAACTGGGTCGGTGGAAATCGGCCTGCTTCTCTCGCTACATTCCTAACCCACAGTTAGAGATGGCTCAGGCCTTTGCTCGACTTACTCAGTGACATTGCCTTTAATAAATAATTATCCCCTACCTGAAGGTTTTTGCCCCCTTATTTTGGTGTACCATACGGTAGACCAAGGCACACTTTCAGGTCTATTTCATGTTGGTGAGTTTTGTGTTGTTCCTATGTGTCATCGTTACTCATGTCGTCCGTAGGGCTCTAGACCATAAATTGGAAGGCCGGGTACCGGCCTGAAGTTATGGGAGGAGCCCGGAGGGTATTTAAGCAGCCCAAAGGCCGCCGGTCTTTGTCGGTTTCCTGTGCGTGATACCCACCCACCCTCCCCTTTTAAAAGCCTCTTCCAAGTATTCTTACCCCAGACTGAATACTCATTCCACATTATTCCATAACTACTTCTTATCATTCTTTATCTAGGGTATGCCCCCTTATTTTGGTGTACCATACGGTAGACCAAGGCACACTTTCAGGTCTATTTCATGTTGGTGAGTTTTGTGTTGTTCCTATGTGTCATCGTTACTCATGTCGTCCGTAGGGCTCTAGACCATAAATATATATATATATATATATATATATATATATATATATATATATATATATATATATATATATATATATATATTATATATATATATATATATATATAACCCCCTAGTGTCCTCTCCATATATATATATATATATATATATATAATATATATATATATCTATTTATATATATATCACCTCCACTCCCCATCACCCCCTAGTGTCCTCTCCATTTATATATATCACCTCCACTCCTCATCACCCCCTAGTGTCCTCTCCATTATATATATATATCACCTCCACTCCTCATCACCCCCTAGTGTCCTCTCCATTATATATATATATATATATATATATATATATATATATATATATATATATATATTGGAAGGCCGGGTACCGGCCTGAAGTTATGGGAGGAGCCCGGAGGGTATTTAAGCAGCCCAAAGGCCGCCGGTCTTTGTCGGTTTCCTGTGCGTGATATCTGATACGTCAGTCATCTAGGACCGACTCGTTCGAGACAAGCGCTGTTGGTGCCGGTTCGTGAGCTCCGTTTTCGTCTATCCGTCTCCTTTGTTGTAGTCCCGCGTTCCGCGTTCGTAAGTCGTGTTGTCCCTTCGTGTCGCACTCGGGTCGCCGAGTCGCAGTTCCGTACAAAGAGTCTGGTTCGGCTGTCGGAGGTAGGGCTTCGGCTCCCATGTTTTACGTTCTCATGCACTGCTTATCATGTCACTAAACTGTGGTCTGCGTAGCTCACGAACCACGCGCTGCTTGTCTCGAAACCTAAACACTTACTCGCACGTTTTTTGGTTGTACACGATCGGGAGCCATCTAGCGGCACGTACATTCAGGGCCGCCCGATACAACACTCCGACCGATGCCGCATCCGGCACTCAAGGGTTCCCCTTACGCGGTCGTGCTACGCAGTCTTTGAATCGTTCAAACATGACTCACGCACGGGTGCCGTTCGCACTCACACGCATCGTTCATGTCCTGCCATTATGCAAATCGGTTGCGCCAGCAAGCGTGCCGAATCGCTATTTGCATTCCGAATCGCTGTTGGCATGTTAGTTGTACGAATCACTTCGACCGTGTCGAAACATTTCACGTATTAGCATGACAATCATTTCATCATTTCAAACATGGCTAACGTATCAGGCCATTCGGTCATGCTAAATCATTTCGCATCAGTTAAACAGGGCGTTCATGGCATCGTTTCGATCCTGGTCCGGTCGCATCCATAGATGCTCCGATCGGGGCGATCCAGATGCACGACTACCCGGCCTCATTTCGATACATGCGCCAAGGGCGGAATCGCATCACGGGTTGCGTACATTTTTGATTCTTGCCCCTGTCATGGTATATCATTTCGGTCACCTTACCACGCCCGGCATGAATGCAGTCACTTCCCTGCACTAAATTCGTGTCGGCGTGCCCCAGGCCGGCCTCATTTCAATACATGCGCCAAGGGCGGAATCGCATCACTGGTTGCGTACATTCTTGATTCTTGCCCCTGTCATGGTATATCATTTCTGTCACTTTACCACGCCCGGCATGAATGCAGTCACTTCCCAGCACTAATTCGTGTCGGCGTGCCCCAGGCCGGCCTCATTTCAATACATGCGCCAGGGGTGGAATCGCAAAAAAAAAAAAAAAAAAAAAAAAAAAAGAGACTTTGATTCTTGTCCTTGTCATGTTATATCATTTCTGTGTCACCTTACCACGCCCCGGCGTTAATTGGTCACCTGCCTGTACGAATTCGCGCCGGCGTGCCCTAGGCCGGCCGCATTTCTACGAAAAAAAAAAAAAAAAAGCTTGGTGTCGGACCCGGTGGCAGCTGGATGTCACAGTTCGGCCTCAGCGTACCCAGGCAGTTGGCCTCATTTCACGGTTGCCTCATTTCTGTACGTGCTCCAGTGTCCGGCTCACAGTCACCCCCATACGGTACGAACGGGCCGGGCCCTGTCACGGGAAGTTCATTTCAGTTAAGGCAACATGTCATGTCAGTCATTCGTGTTGTTGTCTGTCATTTGTTTCCACAGCTGTCACGTCAGGCGACTTAAGTCACTATCGCCTCTCGTTATCGTCAACGTTGGGTACCATTGCTCTGGACGACAGCAGTTCAGGCGGCGTCCCTGGAATCTATTTCAGCCGCCGTCGCTCAGCGACACACCCTTGTGTCTTCCCTGTCTTCCTCGATCGTTGAGGTCCAGGACAGGGTGTCTCGTCTAGAGGCCAGCCCGGCCGCCACGGTTCCGGACCCTGCGGTGGTCCCAGCCATCAGTGCACCGGCCGCAGGTAGTGAGCTTGCCACGACTACCATTCATCCTTCCCACCTGGTGCCACCCAGCGTAAGGAAGGACATTTTAGAGGGCAGAGACGTTTAACCTGGCCTCACTCACGATCTCGGTCCATGACTTGGCCGAGAACAAGGCCTACACCTGGGGCGACGTCTCGGTGGTTTTGAAGGCGAAGGATCCCGGCTCAACAGAAAGCTCACGGCGCCCGAGTTCGCGCTCGCTTTCGGCATGTTCAGGGACGTACGGTGCTCAGCCTCCCCGGGCAGGCGGGAGGAACTGGACCTCTACCTCCATTTAATCGTAGACCTGGGTCACAAATACGGTGGCTCAGCCTTCTACGATTATCATCGGTCCTTCTCGGCCAAAGCCGCGGACAGATTCTTACAGTTCCATTGGACAACGGACTGGAGTGTAGTGGACACCGAGTTGTTCTGCTGCCACTTTGCGAGTCTACGGTCCCCGCTATGTGCTGTCTGTCAGTCAGCATCCCACACCGCGGTCTGGTGTGCCAACATAGCCCTGTCCACCCGATAACTAGCACGGCCTCTGCCAGCTCGAGTCAGGCTCAGCAGGCCCCGGCGCAAGGGCAGAAGGTGGACAAGTGGGGTCGTCCGGGGCAGATGGTTGGGGGAGCCGCCATTTGCAACAACTTCAACTACGGCTCCTGCAATTTCAGCCAGTGCCGGCTCTTGCACGTTTGCACCCTATGCCAGAGGGCGCACCCCCAAGCAGAAGAAACCGTGACTAAGCCAGGTCAATGTCCTTTGGCTCGATGTTTACTTGACCTCACACCCCACTCCGTCACTCGTCAGCTACCTCACCCGAGGTCTCACCGATGAGTTTCATACCGGGCTCATCACCCTGCCCCACACCACCCACGAATGTCCGAACCTGCGCTCAGCAGCAACAGATGAGCCAGCTATCGACGTCCTTCTTCAGACGGAGTTGGATCGGGACTTTATGATAGGCCCGTTCAGTCAGTCTCCCTTTAGTATCTGGAGGGTTAGCCCTATCGGGCTTGTACAGGGAAAATTTTCGGAAAAAAAAAAAAATATATATAAACGTCTGGCGTATGATCTGTCAGCGCCTCATTCTTTCGTCGTTCCCAGTCTCAACTCGCTCATTCCCTCCGAGGAGTTCTCACTGAAGTACACTTCGGTAGATATGGCTTCCCAGGCCATACTCAGGGCAGGGGTAGGTGCTTGGCTCTCGAAGGCGGACATATCTGACGCCTTCAAGCTACTGCCCATACATCCTTCCCTGTGGTGCTGGCACGGCATCAAGTGGAGGGAGCGATATTATTTCGCAACCAAATTGACCTTCGGGTCTAAGAGTAGTCTTTGGTTATTTGATAAGTTCGCGGAGACCCTGGCGTGGATCCTTCTCTACGAGGCACAGTGCCACAAGGTCGTCCATTATTTGGATGACTTCCTTCTGATAGAACCACCCGGGGCTCCCCCAGGGGACCTTGGAAAATTGAGGATGGTTTTCGACAATCTGAACGTCCCCATAGCGGAACGCAAGGTGGACGGCCCGGCGCACAAGATCACGTTCTTGGGCATCGACCTTGACACGCCTGCCATGCAGGCCAGCCTTCCCGCAGATAAGTTGGGCCGTTTCAGGACGGTTCTGCGAGTGTTCACCCGGGTGGGGGATGTACTCAGAAGCAACTTCAGTCTCTCTTCGGGATGTTGAATTTTGCTACGAGGATCATCCCCCAGGGCCGCTCCTTCGTGTCCCGGTTGCCGGTCTTCCTGTCCTACACTCAGGACCCTAACCAGGTCGTCAGGCTGGATTCAGCAGCCAGGGCAGATCTGGCCATGTGGGAACACTTTCTTAGTAATTGGAACGTTGTGTCCCTGTTCATCCCAGTCGTGTCTACGCAGTCACCTCAAGTGGTGACCGATGCGGCGGCATCCACAGGATGCGCCGCCATTTTTGGCCATTTGTGGTTCGCCGCCCCTTGGCCTCCTCAGGCACTAGCCACACCGGGCTTTACTACCACGTCAGCCCTCTTTTAGCTGTTCCCCGTCGTAGCAGCCGCTCACCTATGGGGTCACCATTGGTCTGGACAGACGGTGGCTTTACGACAGACAATCAAGCCACAGCCGAGATCATCAGCAAGGGCAGGTCTAAATCCAGGCCCGTCATGTCCTTCCTCCGCGGACTGGTCCAGCTATCCCTACAACATCAATTCAATGTTTACTGCTCATTCGTTCCAGGGAAGTTCAACTCAGCAGCGGACGCACTCCCCCGTTTAACCTTGTTCCTTTCTTTGAACAGATGCCAGGAGCCTACCATCTCTCAGCCTCTATCCCGGATTGGTCACAACTGACCTTGGACTAGTCCCACGTTTGCAGTCAGCTACTAACTTCATCAACGCTTCGCTCGCCCGCAACACCTGTCGGGCCTGCCAGACGGCCTGGGGGCGTTTGATAAGTTCCTGCCCCAACGCCCGTGAATCTTCCAGCGTCGATCAGGTTCTGGCGTTTATCGCTTATTGCCATTCTCACCGGGCACTGTCACACAGCGCGAAACGTCAGTACGTGGCCGGGGTGCAGCACTACTTGTCACTTCGAGACCCCGCTAGGCCTTCGGTGTTCTCCTTCCAGGCAGTGAGGGCTCTACTGCGTGGAGTTTAGAAGCTCCAGCCGCCAGTCAGCCCGAAGCGGCTGCCTATCACTGTGGAGGTCTTAAGGGGATGTCTGACGTCCTGGATAGGTCCCCCTTTGGTCTCCTCCTCAGCACCGTCTTGCAGGCTGCGATACACATGGCGTTTATGGGTTCCTACGGCCCAGCGAGTTTACTCGCAGCCACCCAGCCGGTCCAGTCTTGCATAAAGTAATCTCTGCCGCCACCAGGATCTCTACGTTCTTCACTTGGCGACGTCTAAGACTCAGCAGCGAGGTCCCGGAATAGATATTCACCGTGCAGGACCCACAACAACTGGTGCCCAGTTGCCGTGTTAAACCGCTCGACGGCACTGCTATCCGACCGCCCAGGGTCCAGTCCGCTTTACCCTTTCCAGTTAAACCCCTCAAACTCGTCGCAGTTCGTGGTCCATGTCCGGGACCTTCTCGGCAATCTTCAATTGGACCCCAGCCAATACTCCGGGCATTCATTCCGGATCGGGGCGGCCACGTCGGCCCCAAGATAGGTGGTTCCGGACCATGTGATCGAGAAACTAGGTCGGTGGAAGTCGGCCTGCTTCTCGCTTCATACCTAACCCACAGTTGGAGAGGGCTCAGGCCTTTGCCCAACTACTCAGTCACATTTACCTTTAATAAATTATTATCCCCTACCTGAAGGTTTTTGCCCCCTTATTTTGGTGTACCATACGGTAGACCAAGGCACACTTTCAGGTCTATTTCATGTTGGTGAGTTTTGTGTTAGTCCTATGTGTCATCGTTACTCTTGTCGTCCGTAGGGCTCTAGACCATAAATTGGAAGGCCGGGTACCGGCCTGAAGTTATGGGAGGAGCACGGAGGGTATTTAAGCAGCCCAAAGGCCGCCGGTCTTTGTCGGTTTCCTGTGCGTGATACCCACCCACCCTCCCCTTTTAAAAGCCTCTTCCAAGTATTCTTACCCCAGACTGAATACTCATTCCACATTATTCAATAACTACTTCTTATCATTCCTTATCTAGGGTATGCCCCCTTATTTTGGTGTACCATACGGTAGACCAAGGCACACTTTCAGGTCTATTTCATGTTGGTGAGTTTTGTGTTAGTCCTATGTGTCATCGTTACTCTTGTCGTCCGTAGGGCTCTAGACCATAAATATATATATATATATATATATATATATATATATATATATATATATATATATATATATATAATCACCTCCACTCCTCATCACCTCCTAGTGTCCTCTCCATTATATATATATATATATATATATATATATATATATATATATCACCTCCACTCCTCATCACCTCCTAGTGTCCTCTCCATTTTATATATATATATATATATATATATATATATATATATATATATATATAATGGAGAGGACACTAGGAGGTGATGAGGAGTGGAGGTGATATATATATATATATATATATATAATGGAGAGGACACTAGGAGGTGATGAGGAGTGGAGGTGTTATATATATATATATATATATATATATATATATATATATATATATATATATATATATATATATAATCACCTCCACTCCTCATCACCTCCTAGTGTCCTCTCCATTATATATATATATATCACCTCCACTCCTCATCACCTCCTAGTGTCCTCTCCATTATATATATATATATCAGGGCTCAAAATTTCAAGTCCTGAGCTACTAGCCAGGCTTTAAGGGTTACTCGCCACCAGTTGCCCTGCCCAACCCCTACCATGCCCCACCAATAATCCCGCCCATATACACGACCTCAAAGAATTCTCATGAAATGACACTTAAGTGTTTTATGCAGAATTAAGTTACACAAATAAATATTAACAACAACTTTATCACCCGTGCCCATCAATGCAGCCTCACACATGTCCATCAACGCAGCATGACCAGTGCCCACTAACGCAGCTTCACCCGTGCAGCCTCACCTGTGTCCATCATCGCAGCCTCACCCGTGCAGCCTCACCAGTGTCCATCATTGCAGCCTCACCCATGCAGCCTCACCCATGTCCATCATTGCGGCCTCACCCGTGTCCATCATTGCAGCCTTACCAGTGCAGCCTCACCCATGTCCATCATTGCAACCTCACCTGTGCAGCCTCACCCATGCAGCCTCACCCATGCAGCCTCACCTGTGCCCATCATTGCAGCCTCACCCGTGCAGCCTCACCCGTGTCCATCATTGCAGCCTCACCTGTATCCATCATTGCAGCCTCACCAGTGCAGCCTCACCTGTGTCCATCATTGCAGCCTCAACCCGTGCAGCCTCATCCGTGCAGCCTTACCTGTGTCCATCATTGCAGCCTCAACCCGTGCAGCCTCACCCCTGCAGCCTCAACCCGTGCAGCCTCACCTGTGTCTATCATTGCAGCCTCACCCGTGCAGCCTCTCCTGTGTCCATCATGCAGCCTTACCTGTGTCCATCGTGCAGCCTCACCTGTGTCTATCATGCAGCCTTACCCCGTGCAGAGAGTGTGGCCGGATCATTATAGCACGGAGGAAGAGAAGAGCCAGCTTACATTACATTTGCATTGTGGAGGAAGAGAACCGGCTTGTTCACAGAGTGGGGTTTGCCCGCTGTATCAGCTTACATTACATTTGCAGTCCATGCGCCGTCACACACAGCCCCGCCCTCCTGACCCCGCACCTGTGACAGACAGAACGCCGGTCCAATGCCAGGGCGCATTCTGTCTGTCACAGGTGCGGGTTCAGGAGGGCGGGGCTGTGTGTGAAGGCGCACGGACTGCAAAATCAAATGTAATGTAAGCTGATACAGCGGGCAAACCCCGCTCTGTGAACAAGCCGGTTCTCTTCCTCCACAATGATCCAGCCGCCCTCTCTGTTCCGCCACACACTTTTTTTTCTCTGGGAGAACGGCTCTCATTCATCCCCGCCTGACGGCAGTGCTCGCCCCCCCCACTCCCAGGCAGCCCAGCTCCTCACCAGACCTCATTTTCCACTCGCAAAATGCGAGTAGGCGAGTGTAAAATTTGAGGGCTGTATATATATATATATATATATATATATATATATATATATATATATATATATATATATATATATATATATATATATATATATATATATAATCACCTCCACTCCTCATCACCTCCTAGTGTCCTCTCCATTATATATATATATATATATATATATATCACCTCCACTCCCCATCACCCCCTAGTTTCCTCTCCATTATATATATACACATCACCTCCACTCCTCATCACCCCCTAGTGTCCTCTCCATTATATATATATATATATATATATATATATATATATATATATATATATATATTGTGGAGATGCGACCCCATCTCACAGGTGCATATAAGCAGTACATGCCTGATTTTGGCAGGTATACTAATTACACACCTGTGGGCTGGGTCATAAACATCCCAGGAAGAGAAGTCTGTGCTCAGACTTGGAGACGGCTCCGCCCAGCAGACAGGAAGTCTGGCCAGGAGAAAGAGACAGGAGGTCTCGGAGCCTAAGATTGCAGGTGGCAGTCTGTGCGTACGTTTGAAGCAGGCAGGTGTAGCCTGCGACTAAAGCAGCATTAGGCTGACAATGAGTAAGCCAGGAGGCTATTGTTTTGGAGTACAGTGATGGTGGAACCCCCCTGCGAGGGAAGATTTCTGTTTATTTGAACTTTTTAGTTTCCTTTAAATAAAAGTGGGCTGCCATGCCCTAAAAACACAAGTCTGGAGTGGCACGTTTCTGAAAAATCGCATGCACCACTTGTACCTAATCACCCCGGATCGTCACAATAGGTGGAGAAATTGGCGTTGGGCACGGATGGCGTTGTTCCAGATCCTTGCATGCCGGAAACCGTGAGTGTCAGAGACTGTGTGTATTGCTGTTGCTGTGTGAAGCAAAGTGATGGGTGCTGTGTCTCAGCTGTAAGGAGACAATACGCAAACATTTTTTTGAAGGAACTCTGCATCTGTTGCTGCAAAGATGCATGTTGTTGCCCGTAGCAACAAAGGCAAGGTAAGGCGTGAGACCTATGGCCAATGGTGGAATGATCCTGATGAGAGTTCTGGCTGGTGGGCTCAAGAGGATTGTTACAGTTACTGGAGAAGCTCTGCAGGAAGAATGCAGTCTCCCATAGCAACCAGTGAAGTGTCGTCTGGATGGTGGGGCTCCTATGAAGAAGTGGCTCACTGTTCCCACAAAGAGGGCTGGGAAGCCCGAGAGTCTTTCACCCGGTAACCGCATGGGGAAATACGGCAGGAGAAAGCAACAGGCTGACTGGAAGTTCAAGAGGAGAGTGGTTGCCCGTAGCAACGCCTGTGATTCCAAGTCTCAAGACTGGGTGAGAGAGACTGACTATGTGACTGTGCACACGGGAGTGGAAGTGACCCCAAATGGGAGATCCCCTGTTTGTGCTAAAAAGGACTTGCTGGCTGCAGTGCCATGTTCAGTGGGGAGGCAAGTGTTAAAGTTAAAAAGCTTGAGGTCTGCAATGAAACTCCATCTGCTCATGCTGATGAGGGTGGGGTACAGCAACATGGTGTGGTTGAAAATGTGTTGCCACGGGCGTGGCTTGGCGCGCAGCGAGGATGGCGGCTTGTTAGAGGAGCTCCGGAGATCCTGCAGCCTCAAGCCGTCCATTCTGCACTTTAGCTCCCAATAATGAGCAAGCAGAACAACCGAACACCGCACACCCGATCCCGCCGTACGGCGACGGCCTCGCAAGACAGGAATATCTCAGATCTTTTCAGATCTCAGTCACTATCCCGGGGCAGCGTGGCAGAAGCCAAGATGGCGCCGACTCATGCAGAGGATGACTTCAGTGAGGACTCCCAGTCCGCGGCGGAGGACAACGGTAGGAGCCACTCACATTCTCAGCATCCACTAACATATGCCGACATGTCCATGTTTGCTGCGGACATTAAATCCACGTTCTCTGCAGCAATCACGGACCTGAAGTCCAACTTGCTGGTGCTAACTGAGAAGATGGCGGCGGCTGAGGTGGCTGGGAAGCACAGGGAGAAGGCCATACACAGACTTGAGAAAGTCACCTATTCTCACTCTAATCACTTTATAGAGATGAATAGGCACTTGGAGGACCTTGATAATAGGGGGAGAAGGTGTAATATACGGGTCAGAGGTGTTCCAGAGTCGGTGGATAATGACCAAATTGTGCCCGCACTACAGAGGGTTTTTAATGGCTTACTGGAAAGGCCTGAGGATACTGAGATAGAATTTGTGAGAGCGCACAGGGCCCTGAAAGCACGAGGCCCGGACAACATGCCCCCACGTCATGTCATTTGCTGCTTGCAGAGCTTTACATTGAAAGAGGATATCATGCAGAAAGCACGCCGCAATGACCAGATTGTGTTCAATGGGGAAGTAATAATGCTCTTCCAGGACTTGTCCCAAATAACTCTGAAGAACCGCAGGGCCTTGAGGCCTTTACTGGACAGGCTATGGGAAAAGGATCTGCGGTATACCTGGCGTTTCCCCTTTGCCTTATTAGTCTCTTACAATCGCAGGCAACACACACTGAGAGCACCAGACGACCTACCTGAGTTCTGCAATGCACTGCAGCTAGGGGACATTGAGCTACCAGACTGGTATCAGGAATTTCTCCTTCCACCATTGCAACGGAGCCCTCCTAACTCCCCGTTTGCCTGACCTGACAAGAGGCCAGCCAAGAAGCTAAAGCAGGGCAGACAAGGAGGGCAACCCCCTGGCACACCCAGAGCTCGCCCATCTGGAGCACCGGATGACCCATGAAGGAAGGAAGAGATCTTTGCTTTCTTTTACCCTTAGCTGGTTTCAACTCACCTGGTTCTGTGTTTTGTTTTTTGTTTTTTCTTTTGCTTTTTGTCCCCTCTTGTTTTTGGAATGGCCTTTTTTAGCACCCATTGGCTTACCTGGATATTAACTTGCCACTTACTGATGCTACTTGGCCACTTCTAGGGGGAGCAGTGTTGAATGCCCCTGTCCAATCTGACGTCGGGATGGATTTTTTACACTCACTCTGCAACTGAAGAGATGAAAGGGCTCCAACATTTGTGACTACAGAACATGCCCCTCAAGCAAACTACAGATGGACAGTATAGATCGGGCTGCCTTTTTGACATTTTTTGGGCTATGCCCTGGTTCCCAGTCACGATTCACAGTTGGGACTACTGCGAGCCAAGTTTCACTAGTGTGTGGCCGTGTTGCAGACTAGTCTATTTTATTTATTTTACTTTATTTTCTTTTTTTTTTTTTTCTTTTTATGGCATTTTGCAAAGTCTTCCCCTAGGTATAAGAGCCTTAGCTCTACAAATTTACTTGCGGGTAAGACCCGGGATTTACCCCGCAAAGACGAGTGGGGATGGGGGGGTTGGTTGGCGGTTGGGGTAGGGTATGGATCCCTGAGACTACTCGGGGGCATATCCTGCCTCGGATGCGCTGGCTGGCTCGTTCCAGCTCCCACTGGCTGAAAAAAACATGGTTGTCCTTTTAGTTAGTATTTACAATATAGTGCAGAATGGATAGATATGGCACTTTTTTTCATATTTAATAGCAGACAAGAGGCTGCAGGCCTCTCCTACCTCCGTTATCATAGTTATAGTTTTATACTTGGTTTGGTACTGCAGGTTGCCTCATCCCTGTCTCCTTCTCTTTATTGAGATTGACATAGGATACTCTTGCTGTCACCTCCCACTACCCCACAAGGTACACCCAGGGGGACCTCAGTCCCTGGACAGTACTTCTTATCAGACCTTACAGATAGAATATCCATTTGAAGGCAGTATTACATGACCTTCTCCTTTTCTATCTCCTCCTTTTTACTACTCTTTCCTTTCCTATCTCTCCTAACTGGTAGCTCTCTACGCATTTATAGACCTGATTTGAAAGAATATTATACCGTACCCACGTATCTTTCGCTTAGTGTCTTCCACAGGTACCGACTCACCAGATCTGTCCAGGGTGGTGCAATGGCGTACTCGTCGGTAGGTCCCACAGTGATATCCCATAATGTCAGAGGTCTGAATGTTCCTGAAAAACGGATGGCTCTCCTACGGGAACTCAAGAAAGGTAGGCCTCACTTTGCCTTCCTACAAGAGACGCACTTTAAAACAAACAATGTACCCAGGCTCACTGATTCCTATTTTACTACAGCGTACCATGCTACTATGACTCGGCCAAGTCGAAAGGGGTCTCTATCCTAATTAGCAGGGAGGCCAATTTCGAGTTGACAGACAAATTGACAGACCCTGAAGGGCGGTTTCTTTTCCTTAAGGGAAAATACTTTGGCGTGCCAATGACATTGGCCAATGTCTATTTCCCGAATTCCTCACATCTGACTTTCTGTAGACGGGTAATAGGGGAGCTTGGAGTGTTCGGCTCGGGACGCATGATCCTGGGCGGAGATTTCAATCTTCCCTTGAATCCTCTGACCGACACATCGACAGGCACATCATACATTAGGTACAGAATACTGAAAAGTTTGAAATCAATCTTGTCCTCGCTACACCTCATTGATACCTGGAGATATGTACACCCAGATAGTAAGGACTATACCTTTTACTCTGCCCCTCATGCTAGGTACTCGAGAATCGACTATATTTTCATTTCACGTAAGGACCTGCATTTGGTAGAGAGGGCGAACATTGGCATCCAGTCCATTTCTGACCATGCCCCGGTGTCTCTTTCACTGGCTCCTAATGTTCCCCCACCCAAGAGGCATTCCTGGCGGCTGAATTCCTCGCTTTTAACAGATTGTGAACTATTGCCGAAATTTACCACACACTTGCGAGAATTCTTTGGCCATAATTCGATACCAGAGACAGACCCCTTGATGACATGGGAAGCATATAAGTGCTACATACGAGGGGAATTGATGAAGGCGGGGGCCCAGCGAAAGAGGGACAGGGAAAAACAGATCCTACAACTAACAGAATCTCACAACTAGAGCTCCAACACAAACAATCCCTTACAAAACAGACGGCAACTGAATTACTCGACATTCGGAAATCCTTACAACAAATTTTGGACGCTACCACCAAACGATTCCTGTTCTTCAGGAAAAAAATATATTATGAACACGGGGACAAAACAGGCAAATTCTTAGCCAGGGCCCTAAGAGACCCTCGCCTTAGCAACAGAATCTTGGGTATACGAAATAAACAGGGAGCACTGGACCAGACTGAAGAGCAGATTGCACAACATTTTCATTCTTAGTACTCCAATCGCTATAACCTACCGAACCCTCACAAGCCCCCCAACATGCCAGAAACCAGAACACAAACAATACAAGACTACTTACGCGTGGCGGAGATGCCTACACTACATACTACCGACACTGAACTCCTTGAACGGCCCAATCGGCAATAAAAGAAATGAAAAATGGGAAAAGCCCAGGCCCCAACGGTTTCTCCTCCATATACTACAAAACCTTTTTAGACATCCTGACCGGTCCACTTCTAAAAGCCTTAAATTCCTTCTCCACACCCAGGGAAGTCCCCCCGACGTTCCTTGGTGCACATATAACTGTCTTGCCCAAACCGAACAAAGACCCAGAACATTGTCCTAGCTATAGACCGATTTCGCTATTGAATCTTGATGTTAAGATTCTGACTAAGATACTGGCGAACAGACTTAAACCCCTCCTTCACACTATCATCGGACCAGAGCAGGCAGGATTCATGCCAGGCAGAGAGGCAAAAGACAATGTTACGAAGGCACTGAATCTTGTGTATGCAGCCAGGGAGCGAAATATCGAAGGTCTTCTCTTGTCTACAGACGCGGAGAAGGCCTTCGATCGAGTAGCATGGGACTTCATGTTGGCAACCTGCAATCATGTTGGCCTAGGTACCCACATGATGAACTGGATTTCGGCGATATACCAAAACCCGTCAGCAAAATTGCGCATTAATGGGTCCCTGTCCGAAACCATAGAAATAAGAAATGGTACGAGACAAGGGTGCCCCCTCTCGCCAATCCTCTTCATCATCTCGTTGGAACCTTTCATTAGGACAGTGAAATCATTACCAGATATTGGGGGTTTTCAGGTAGCCCAACAGGAATTTAAAATTGCTGCCTACGCCGATGATTTGTTATTCTTCCTGACGAAACCCCTCACGTCAATTCCCACACTGCTGAGGGAGTTTGAGGTGTACGGGTATGTCTCCTACCTAAAGATCAATTACACAAAGTCGGAGGCAATGAACATCACCCTGACAGAGAGTACACTATATAGCACACAATCAAATAGCACCTTTAAATGGGTATCCTCTGCCCTGAAGTATCTTGGCGTATGGCTGACTCCACAGCTATCTCAAATTTTCGAGAGAAACTTCCCGCCCCTGCTCAAAATCATACAACAAGATTTGTTATCATGGCATGCTAATAAAAATTTCTCGTGGTTCGGGAGGGCAGCCATTTGTAAAATGTCAATACTACCCAGAGTGTTGTATCTGTTCCGGACCTTACCCGTTCCGATACCACAATGTTTTTTTAAAACCCTGCAAACAATTCAGCTTGATTTTGTCTGGGCACACAAGCGCCCGAGAATCAAGTTTGAGTTGATGACTAGGGCAAAGGATAGAGGGGGAATGGGCCTACCCGACTATAAACAATACTACCACGCCTCACATATAACAAGGATTCTAGATTGGCACTGTCACCAGGACACTAAAGACTGGGTCTCCCTGGAAAATGAGCTGAGCCCGATCCCCTTGAGGTTCTCCCCATGAGTCTCGATGAAAAACTATCCACCGACTTTACGACAACATCCCTTGCTGAATACTACACTGTCTATCTTCCACACACTCATTAAAAAGACGAACATATCCACACCCTTAAGCCCTTTGACGCCACTAAAAGACAACCCGGACTTCCACCAGGGGTAGCGAACCACACATTACAGAAACAGGGCGTAGATATGCCCTTGCTCGCCAGCCATTGCTTTGAAAATATCCTTATTAAGGACTATCAGAAACTGAAGGTAGAGGACCATGTGCAGGATCTGCCATTATGGACATACTTTCAGATACGAAGCTTTGTAAACAATACACAACATAAAATGTACTTCACTAGACAACTGACAGATATGGAATCAGTGTGCCTGGAGGGATCCCCGATCTCTAAGGCTACCTCCCTGGCATACTCCTGGCTTCAGGCTTCAGTACCGCACACCCTGGACAGATTTCGGAAGAAGTGGTCGGAAGAACTCAACATAGAAATAACAGATATACATTGGCAAAAAGCTTGCATAATCGCCCACAAGTGTTCCTTGAGTACCAGAATGCAGGAAACTGTATATAAACTGCTTACACAATGGTATGCCACGCCGGCCAAGTTACATAAGTGGTTCCCTCAAACCTCGGAACTTTGTTGGCGATGTGGACAAGAGAAGGGTACGACTTTGCACATTTGGTGGCACTGTCCTCCTATCGTACGGTTCTGGGAAAAGGTGATAGCAACCATTCGCCATATCACAGACACCTCATTGAAATTGGATGCGGCTGGTTGCCTCCTACATGTTACCGACCTCTCACTCTCCAAATACAAGAAATCCCTGTCCAAACATTTGCTTAACGCAGCTAAATCGCTCATACAATTATAATGGAAATCTACCATGGTCCCCTCCATTAAAGAATGGCTCCATAGGATTGTGGACATAGGTAACATGGAGGAGACTCGTGCTCAGTCCAACGATGACGCAGATAACTACCACAAAACCTGGTCCCCTTGGATCGCTTTTAGATTCTCTAGAGAATATGAAACACTTAACTCACCTAATCCTGGCTGAAGGATAGTCCCCCAATCCTGGGGAGGTCTACGAACCAAATGGCCATCCCACACTGGCTTAGATAGTGCACTGAATTACAGATGTAACTGAGATGCTTTCCAATACTTGAGCTACTACTTATAGCTACCAACCCTCTTTCTTTTCCTTTTTTGTTCTATATCTCTGACTAGACTCTCTTCTTTTCTCACTTTTAACTGTACTTATCTATATTCCCCGACATTATATGTCACCTGTTTTAATCTTACCTGCCATCATAATGCCGATAAAGAAGGTAATTATAATGCGATCATTTTGAGAGATAGACGTGTGATATGAGACTCGAATGTCATAACAAAAAGCTTTCTTTAGGTTGTTCATAGCTTGTTATAAATGTGATTCTGACCTCTATTTTGTGTGTTCCTGGTTACACTATGGTTTACTAACGCAATGAAAATGTACGGACAGGATTGTATCTGTCTTCAAGATATGTGATCACATGTACTGTGCCTTACCTTCAATAAACCTTTTTGAATGGAAAAAAAAAAGAAAATGTGTTGCCACAATGCAGGGTAAAACAAAGTGATGTGTTTAATGTTGAGAAGTGTAAAACTGACAAGAGCAGTGTTTCAGATGCTATTGAGCCTCTTGGTCTGTCCAGGTCTCATTGGGAGGATGTAGTCCAATATAGCAATACCTACTGGGATGATTTGGCCAAGAGACTAATAGCAATGCTGGAAGAAGCTTTTGTGGCTAAAAAAGAGTAGTGGATGCTATGGCTGCTGTGCCAGGAGAGGTGTCTGCAGAACAGCCTATAGGCCAAGATGCACGGGTTGTTGCAGAGACTAATCCTCTCATGACTGAAGGTCCCAGCGAGTGTAAACGCACAGCGGAAATTGTGTCCACAATGATAAAAAGAGAAAATGTGTATTTTGTGACAGACATGCTTAATGAAATGTTAGCATCATGGAGTGTACAGCCAGTATATATCCTGCCGTCCTCTCCTGTGTTTGGAGAACTGGTACCTCGGGGTACGGCTGATTGGAGCTGGATATTGCAGGCTGTACTGTGCAGAAATCGCAAACGTTTGAATCGTTTAATGCAATGTTTTGTATTGTTGTGGAAAGTTGTCTCACAGTGTGCTGGATTGCTTCCAAAGATCAAAGATTGTGTATGATAAGCACTCTAGAGCGCTGTTAGACAAGGCAGAGGTATCGGAAATGCCAGCGGTAACAGAAATGGTGAAAACTGCTGTGGAAAAAAGTGTTGTGCAAGAACAGTCACTGATGGAATGTTGGACAACAGGGGGCGATGTGAAACTGTGGGAAGGTCCCATAGAGAGTAACTGCTTCCCTGTGTGTGGTCCCTCCTTAGACACTGTCCTAGCAAGCGATGGGACCAGAGTCCCTGGTGGTTTTGAGCTGGGTAATTTTGAGACAGCAGTTGCCAGGGGTAACCACGCAGGTATCAGCGAACCTGAAAACCAAAAAGTGCTGGGTAAAGTTGAGGCCGATGTCAAAGTAGGACCCCTACAGTTTTGGCAGAGTAGATCTGGGGGAGGTGAGAAGAAATGTAAGCTCCCAAAAATTAGGAAGAAGTCCGCATAGAAGCATACCGGGAAAAAGAGGTGGGTGGAGTGCCCCTTTAGGAAGAAGGGTTTTGTACTTCTCCCTCCGGTGCGAAACAGGGGGGGAGGATATGTGGAGATGCGACCCCATCTCACAGGTGCATATAAGCAGTACATGCCTGATTTTGGCAGGTATACTTATTACACACCTGTGGGCTGGGTCATAAACATCCCAGGAAGAGAAGTTTGTACTCAGACTTGGAGACGGCTCTGCCCAGCAGACAGGAAGTCTGGCCAGGAGAAAGAGACAGGAGGTCTCGGAGCCTAAGATTGCAGGTGGCAGTCTGTGCGTACGTTTGAAGCAGGCAGGTGTAGCCTGCGACTAAAGCAGCATGAAGCTGACAATGAGTAAGCCAGGAGGCTATTGTTTTGGAGTACAGTGATGGTGGAACCCCCCTGCGAGGGAAGATTTCTGTTTGTTTTAACTTTTTAGTTTCCTTTAAATAAAAGTGGGCTGCCATGCCCTAAAAACACAAGTTTGGAGTGGCACGTTTCTGGAAAATCGCATGCACCACTTGTACCTAATCACCCTGGATCGTCACTATATATATATCACCTCCACTCCCCATCACCTCCTAGTGTCCTCTCCATTATATATATATATATATATATATATATATATATATATATATATATATATATATATATATATATATATATACATACAGTGGTGTGAAAAAGTGTTTGCCCCCTTCCTCATTTCCTGTTCCTTTGCATGTTTGTCACACTTAAGTGTTTCGGAACATCAAACCAATTTAAACAATAGTCAAGGACAACACAAGTAAACACAAAATGCAATTTGTAAATGAAGGTGTTTATTATTAAAGGTGAAAAAAAATCCAAACCATCATGGCCCTGTGTGAAAAAGTGATTGCCCCCTAAACCTAATAACTGGTTGGGCCACCCTTAGCAGCAACAACTGCAACCAAGCGTTTGCGATAACGTGCAATGAGGCTTTTACAGCGTCCTGGAGGAATTTTGGCCCACTCATCTTTGCAGAATTGTCCTAATTCAGTTACATTAGAGGGTTTTCGAGCATGAACGGCCTTTTTAAGGTCATACCACAACATCTCAATAGGATTCAGGTCAGGACTTTGGCTAGGCTACTCCAAAGTCTTCATTTTGTTTTTCTTCAGCCATTCAGGTCAGGACTTGCTGGTGTGTTTAGGATCATTGTCCTGCTGCAGAACCCAAGTTCGTTTCAGCTTGAGTACACGAACAGATGGTCGGACATTCTCCTTCAGGATCTCTTGGTAGACAGCAGAATTCATAGTTCCTTTTATCACGGCAAGTCTTCCAGGTCCTGAAGCACACAAAACAGCCCCAGACCATCACACTACCACCACCATATTTTACTGTTGGTATAATGTTCTTTTTCTGAAATGCAGTGTTCCTTCTACGCCAGATATACTTGGACACACACCTTCCAAAAAGTTCCACTTTTGTCTCATCGGTCCACAGAATGTTGTCCCAAAAGTCTTGGGGATCATCAAGATGTGTTGTGGAGAAATTGAGACGGGCTTTGATGTTCTTTTTGCTCAGCAGTGGTTTTCTCCTTGGAACTCTGCCATGCAGGCCATTTTTGCCCAGTCTTTTCCTGATGGTGGAGGCATGAACGCTGACCTTAACTGAGGCAAGTGAGGCCTGCAGTTCCTTGGACGTTGTTGTGGGATCTTTTGTGACCTCTTGGATGAGTCGTCGCTGCGCTCTTGGGGTAATTTTGGGCGGCCGGCCACTCCTGGGAAGGTTCACCACTGTTCCATGTCTTCGCCATTTGTGGATAATGGCTCTCACTGTGGTTCGCTGGATTCCCAAAGCTTTGGAAATGGCTTTATAACCCTTTCCAGACTGATAGATCTCAATTACTTTCTTTCTCAATTGTTCCTGAATTTCTTTGGGTCTCGGCATGATGTGTAGCTTTTAAGGATTTTCTGGTGGACCTTACTGTGTCAAGCAGCTCCTATTTAAGTGATGCCTTGATTGTGAACAGGTGTGGCAATAATCAGGCCTGGGTGTGGCTAGAGAAATTGAACTCAGGTGTGGACAACCACAGTTATAGTATGTTTTAACAAGGGGGGCAATCACTTTTTTACACAGGGCCATGATGGTTTGGATTTTTTTTCACCTTTAATAATAAACACCTTCATTTACAAATTGCATTTTGTGTTTACTTGTGTTGTCCTTGACTATTGTTTAAATTGGTTTGATGTTCCGAAACACTTAAGTGTGACAAACATGCAAAGGAACAGGAAATGAGGAAGGGGGCAAACACTTTTTCACACCACTGTGTATATATATATATATATATATATATATATATATATATATATATATATATATATATATATATATATATATATATATATATATATATATATATATATATATTGTGAGGGGTTTGCTTGGCAGCGGGTGTGTGTGACCCCCTAGATGGGTTCACAACACAAAATCAGGCACAGCAGACAACGTCGTAGGTGGAAAAAACAAAGGTGCGGTTTATTTATGCTACATGCAGTGAATAAATCCTGGTCAGCTTGACCGCTAACTACACACGTAGATTCCCTGTCTAACAACTGAGTGCAGCCTTGTGCTGCCCCAGTCCCTATCTCTGTTGTAGAGGTTTGCCACACAGGCATTAACTCACCACACAGAACAGGTGTCACACTCCCCAGTCTACACAAAACTGGTTCCAGGATGGAGCATCTCCCTAAGTATGCTGGGGTTTTTTGTAGAGGTCTTAATAAGCCCACTTACTTCAGCTGGGCTCATTAACTCTTCCCCTATAGGACTCCCAGCACTCCCCTCTAGTGGTATAAGTCCGCATAAAGCCTGAATCTAGGGCATACATATTTTCCATCCTGGATACAACCAGGTGATTTTACCTGCCTGCTGCCACATACCCCCCCCCCCCTCTTGTTTCAACCCTGTTTCAACCACATTCCCCATTTTAACACCAGGGCGATGCTTAACTGTAAAGTTGAATTCCTGTAGCGCCAGGAACCACCTATTTACCCTTCTATTGGTCTCCTTGTTTTGAGCCATCCACTTTAAAGGAGCGTGATCAGTCACCAGGTCAAAGTGCCTACCTAGCAGATAGTACCGAAGGGAATCTAGAGCCCACTTCACTGCTAAACATTCCTTCTCAATCGTGGCGTAATTTACCTCATGGGACTTCAACTTCCTGCTGAGGTAAATGACTGGGTGCTCTTCCCCGTTCCAGACCTGGGATAACACTGCTCCTAACCCAACGTCTGATGCATCAGTTTGTACAATAAAGTCCTTAGAGAAGTCTAGTGAGTACAACACTGGCTGGCTACATAAGGCTGTTTCTAAGGACTGAAATGCTTCTTCAGCCTCTGGGGACCATTTAACCATGACAGACTCTTTCCCTTTTGTCAGGTTGGTGAGGGGCACAGCCTGAGAAGCAAAATGGGGAATGAATCGCCGATAATAGCCAGCGATTCCCAGAAAGGCCCGTACCTGTTTCTTGCTGTCTTGCCAACTCTGTATGGCCTCGACTTTATTGACTTGGGGTTTTATCACCCCCCTCCCAATAGTGTACCCAAGATATTTGGCCTCCTACTGTCCAATGGTACACTTCTTTGGATTGGCCGTATACCCAGCTTCCCGGATAGAGTCTAGGACTGCTAGCACTTTTGGCAAATGTGAGACCCAGTCTGTGCTATGGATAATCACATCATCCAGGTAAGCTGCAGCATATTTCTGATGGGGCCTCAGAATCTTATCCATTTTCCGCTGGAATGTTGCCGGTGCATTCTGTAACCCAAACGGCATTCTCTTATATTGGAATGCCCCATCTGTGGTTACAAACGCAGTTTTCTCCTTGGCCGACTCGGCCAGGGGAATTTGCCAATACCCTTTGGTGAGATCAAGAGTTGTCATGTATCGGGCTGTTCCCAGCCGGTCAATCAACTCATCTATACGCGGCATGGGGCAGGTGTAAAATTTTGTAACTTTATTCAATTGTCGAAAATCGTTACAAAACCGCCAGCTCCCATCAGGTTTGGGCAGTAGTACGATAGGACTGGACCAGTCACTCTGGGACTCTTCTATCACACCCAATTCCAGCATCCTTTGAACCTCCCCATGTATTGCCTCCCGTCGGGCCTCTGGTATTCTATAAGGTTTTAGTTTTACCCTTTCTCCTGGCGGGGTGATAATGTCATGCTCTACGCCAGAGGTTTGTCCCGGCAGCTCAGAGAAAATCTCTTTGTTGCGAAGTACAAACTCTTTAACCTCCTGTTGTTGAGGTTTCGATAAGGTGACTGCTATTCTAACCCCAGGAACTAAGCAGTCAGACTGGGCTTGTGACAAAGTCTCTGCGACTAGGGATTCCCTATCCCTCCAGGCTTTCAGCAGATTGACGTGATAGATCTGTTCCGGCTTTCGCCGTCCTGGCTGTCTGACCCTGTAGTTCACCTCACTAATTTTTTCAATTATTTGGTATGGACCTTGCCATTTGGCCAGAAATTTGCTTTCAACCGTAGGGACTAGCACCAAGACCCTATCCCCCAGGGAAAAAGTACAGGTCTTGGCCCCACTGTTGTACACTCTCTGCTGTGCTAACTGCGCTTGGGCCAAATGTTCCTTTATGATTGGCATTACCTGTGCAATTCTATCTTGCTCAATCACACTCCTGTGGGGAGAACTCTCACTTTCCCAAGTTTCCTTGGCGATATCCAGCAGCCCTCTTGGGTGTCTCCCATAGAGCAACTCGAAGGGTGAGAAACCCGTAGAGGATTGGGGTACCTCCCTAATGGCAAACCTCAGATAGGGTATTAGACAGTCCCAATTCTTTCCATCTCTATCCACCACCTTCTTTAACATTTGTTTTAGGGTTTTGTTGAATCTTTCAACCAACCCATCTCTTTGGGGGTGATACACAGATGTACGCAATTGTGTCACTTTGAACAACTTGCATAGTTCTTTCATAACCCGGGACATAAAGGGTGTACCTTGGTCCGTAAGCAGTTCCTTACAAATACCCACGCGGCTAAAAACAAGAGATAGCTCTTTGGCTATGGTTTTGGCCGAGGTATTTCGAAGAGGAATTGCTTCCGGATAACGGGTGGCATAGTCCAATATAACCAAAATGTACTGATGCCCCCTAGTGGACTTCATTATCGGACCTACCAAATCCATTGCGATCCTCTCAAAGGGGACCTCAATGATAGGAAGAGGTACCAGCGGGTTACGGAAATGTGGCATAGGTGCCGACTTCTGACACGCAGGGCAGGAGGAACAATAATTTTCAGTTTCCTTAATGACCCCAGGCCAATAGAATCTCTGCAATACCCTCTCTCTGGTTTTCTCGGTCCCCAGATGACCTCCCAGAATGTGCCCATGGGCCAATTCTAACACCAACTTCCTGTAAGGTTTGGGCACCACAAGTTGCTCAATGGTTTCTTCTGCCCTTTGAGCCACTCGATACAGCAGGTCCCTTTCCACAGTGAAGTACGGGTAAGTGCAAGTTTTATCTGGGTTCACTAACTCGCCATCTATTTTCACCACATTTTCCCGTGCCTTTATTAGGGTGGGGTCTTTTAACTGTTCTGTGGCAAAATTTTCCCTGTGAACCTCAAGATCCGAAAACTCCACAGACGGCATGTTTTCATCTGAGGATGTTAGCTCCTCCCCAGTTTCTCGAGTTTCCCCCGCCAATACCGACAAGGGAAATTCGGGAGAGTCCTCACCACTCTCAGAGGAATTCTGGTCATCATCTTCCTGATCTATAGGGGCACCAGTGGGGGGCTCAGGACAATCCCAGAGTTCCCAGAACTTTGGAAAATCCCTTCCCACAATGGCATCATGTGGTAAGTGAGACACTAACCCCACCTGATGAGAGAGGTTACCTTTGGGGGTCTCAAAAAACACTGAAGTTACAGGATACTCTTGGGTGTCCCCATGCACACAAATAACAGCCACCTTGTTATTCCCAGAGACCTCTGAAGTAACTAATTCAGCTTTTATCAATGTTACCAGGCTACCTGAATCCAGCAACACATCAACATTTCTACCATTAATACACATTTCACATAAATGTTTCTCAGGTCCCCGAATGGCAGTGCATGCAACTGTCGCAAACAGCGATTGACGTCTCTCCCTTATAAAGTCACATTGCATAGGCTCATCCACAACTGGGCAATTGGCTGCAATATGTCCCTCTTGCGGTAGCAAATAATCTTTTTCGCTGCCTCTTGCAGCCTGGGCTTCCCGGGCTGCTCCCGCCAGACATTAGGTAGAACTCCCACCCTCTCACTCTCTCCACCCTCACCCCTTGGAGTCATCTTACCCGCCACTGGGGATGGTCTGGTCTTAGGGTGGAAAGTCCGTGAGTCCCTGGAAGAGGTGTAGGTTCTCTGTAGCCAAGTACCTCTCAACCAGATCCACAAGCTTATCTGCATTTTCTGGGTCTCCATGGCTTACCCACTTTTGGATGGCAGTAGGAAAACCTCTCAGGAAACGATCCATAACAACACGTTTCACAATGTTTGGTGCGGTCAAAGTCTCTGGCTGCAGTCACTTCCTGCTCAGGTGAATGAGATCATACATTTGAGACCTGGGGGGGTTTTCCAACCTGAAAAGTCCAGTTATGCACACGCTGAGCCCAGACGGCCAGGGTGACACCCAGCCGTGCCAATATTTCTGTTTTTAGCACCACATAGTCTTTTGCTTGGTCAGGCTCTAGGTCATAATAAGCTTTCTGCGATTCCCAAGTTAACAGAGGGGCCACCAGTCCAGCCCACTGCTCCTTAGGCCACTTTTCCCTTTCAGCAGTCCTTTCAAATGTGGTCAAAAACACCTCCTGATCATCCTCTCCAGTCATTTTTGTCAGTAAACGGCTCACACCAAAGGATGCGGTATTAGTGTAACCACTTGCCTCATTGGTCTGCGGACGTTGCTGTATTAATGTCTATATTTGTTGTTGAAAACTCTGCTCTTGCTTCTGCAACAGGTCTATGAAGCGGGCCTCAGATTGCTGCTGGGCTTGTTGCTGAGCTTCCAGACTCTACTGGTGAGCTTTCTGCTGAGCTTCCAGACTCTGCTGCAAAGTTGCATTTGTCTGCTGCTGGGCTGCAAGGCTCTTTTGTAAACCCGCATTTGTCTGCTGCTGATTTGCATTTGCTAAAGCCAGCTGTCTCAGTATCTCCTCCATGCTGGCCTTAAAAAAAAAAAAAACTGCCCCTGCTTCTCCACCAACTGTGAGGGGTTTGCTTGGCAGCGGGTGTGTGTGACCCCCTGGATGGGTTCACAACACAAGATCAGGCACAGCAGACAGCGTTGTAGGTGGAAAAAACAAAGGTGTGGTTTATTTATGCTACATGCAGTGAAAAGATGAAAATAAATCCTGGTCAGCTTGACCGCTAACTACACACGTAGATTCCCTGTCTAGAGGTTTGCCACACAGGCATTAACTCACCGCACAGAACAGGTGTCACACTCCCCAGTCTACACAAAACTGGTTCCAGGATGGAGCATCTCCCTAAGCATGCTGGGGTTTTTTGTAGCGGTCTTAATGAGCCCACTTACTTCAGCTGGGCTCATTAACTCTTCCCCTATAGGACTCCCAGCACTCCCCTCTAGTGGTATAAGTCTGCATAAAGCCTGAATCTAGGGCATACATATTTTCCATCCTGGATACAACCAGGTGATTTTACCTGCCTGCTGCCACTATATATATATATATATATATATATATATATATATATATATATATATATATATATGTGTATATCACCTCCACTCCTCATCACCCCCTAATGTCCTCTCCATTATATATATATATATATATATATATATATCACCTCCACTCCTCATCACCCCCTAGTGTCCTCTCCTATATATATATATATATATATATATATATATATATATATATATATATATATATATATATATATATATATATATATATATATATATATATATATATATATATAGTAACCTGGGGCAGGGGAGGGCTGGCAGCCTTAGGCCTGAGAGGGAAGTCCAGTCAAGTGGCCCATTGAATCAGCTCACCATCCATGCCCAGCTGGTTTTTCAATGCAGCCTGATCAGTGCCCATCAATGTCGCCTCATCAGTGCCCATCAATGTCGCCTCATCAGTGCCCATTAATGCAGTCTCACCAGTGCCCATCCAATGCAGCCTGATCACTGGGGCAGGGTAAATGGGGTGTATGGGGGGGGTGGGATGTGGGGGTCAGCTGAGGGTGTCTCTTACCTGGCAGCTCAGGTTGCACGCCACGGCCAGCGAAAGCCAGCACCCAGCCCCACAGCCTGAGCCAATCACGGGCACCCTGTCTACAAGACTCTGGTCTCTGGGGGTTGTAGTTTAGTACTCTGCACTGCTTGGGAGCTTGAATGTGGACTACAACTCCCGGAATGCAACAGTGGCCGACCGCTTCAGCCGTAAAAATAGCAGCGGGCGCCGGCCGTTTTCAACATAAGTTAGTGCGGCCTGGGGGGCAATTGCCACTCTGCCCCCCAGCCCAGCCCTCCCCTGACCTGGGGGACAGGTAGCAGGTACAAAGCTCACGGGATGGGCTGTTTAGTAAGGCACAGATACCAAATCCACTTGAGGTAGTGAAAACAGTGCTGGGTTTATTTGATCTAAATACAAGTCCATACACAGGTGCTGCACAGTCTTCCAGAAAACACATCAAAACAGAAATAACCAAACAAAAGTCCTAGCCGTGTCTCGGCTCTAACTATAACATACACCGTCTCTAACTATCAAGCTGAGCAAGCCTACCGCTTGTCAGCTTCTGTAAAGAGTTTTTAAAGGGTTTTACCAACCTTTTGGCTCCTCACAAACCATCCCTGTTTGTGTGTCCCAGGCAGAGAGCAAAGGCTGTTTGCTCAGGTGAGCTTAAATTAGCCTGGAGAGGAGGACTAAGATCCGAACTGGATCCTGTCTCAGAGACCTCTAAATGTATATGAGAGGAGCCTGGGAGATGTATAAACCCCGAACAAGACTTCTCCTGGCTCTCTCTGGGACGCTCTGCTACATATCCTCCCCCCTTGTTTCAACCCCAGGGTTGGAACACCTGTGGCCCAACAGGAGTGAACACGGGACAGGGCATCTACATTCCCCATCTCCACACCTGGCCTGTGTTTTACCGTGAAGGAGTAATCCTGTAGAGCCAAAAACCACTGGTTCACCCGTCTATTAGTCTCCTTCTTTTGGGCCATCCATTTCAGGGGAGCATGGTCAGTTATCAAGTCAAACTGGCGCCCTAACAAATAGTACCTGAGCGCATCTAGGGCCCATTTTATGGCTAAACATTCTTTTTCAACGACTGCATACTTTTTCTCATGGTCATTGAGCTTTCTGCTTAGGTATACGACAGGGTGTTCTTCCCCATTGTATACCTGTGACAGTACCGCCCCGATACCAACATCAGACGCATCCGTCTGAACCAAAAACTCTCTGGAGAAATCGGGAGAGTACAGAACTGGCTGTGCACACAGAGCCTTCTTCAGGACCTGGAAAGACTCCTCTGCTACTGGGGACCATTTCACCATTACCGAGTCTTTCCCTTTCGTAAGGTCTGTCAGAGGGGCAGCTATAGTTGCAAAATTTGGGATAAATCTTCTATAATACCCTGCAATACCAAGAAAGGCCCTGACCTGCTTTTTGTTTGCAGGGCGTGGCCATTCCTGGATGGCTGCTATTTTACTCACTTGTGGTTTTATGACACCACGGCCAATAGTGTAGCCCAAATACTTGGCTTCCTCTAGACCGATGGCACATTTTTTTGGATTTGCCGTAAAACCTTCTTTGAAGAGGGAATCAAGAACAGCCTGGACACGAGGCAAGTGAGACTCCCAGTCAGTACTATGTACCACTATGTCATCTAGATAGGCTGCTGCATATCGTCGGTGGGGTTTTAGGGTCCTGTCCATGGCCCTCTGAAATGTCGCGGGGGCATTTTGCAACCCAAAAGGCATTTTTTTATATTGAAAGGAACCGTCTGGGGTCACGAACGCAGTCTTCTCTTTGGCGCTACCAGTTAGGGGTATTTGCCAATACCCTTTTGTCAAGTCCAAAGTGGTAAGATAGCGAGCCTTGCCAAGTCGGTCTATAAGTTCGTCTACTCTGGGCATTGGGTATGTGTCAAACTTTGTCACCGCATTAAGCTTCCTGAAGTCGTTACAGAACCTCCAAGTGCCATCCGGTTTTGGGACTAGCACGATGGGGCTAGACCAGTCACTATTGGATTCCTCAATGACATCTAGCTCCAACATTTTTTTAACTTCCTTGCTGATGTCCTTTCTCCTCGCTTCAGGAATTCGGTAAGGTTTGAGCTTACACGTACCCCAGGTTCAGTAACAATATCGTGCTGAACTGCTGAAGTCGTCCCAGGTAACTCTGAAAACTTCTCTCTATTCCTTATCAGGAATTCTCTAGTGTCCTGTTTTTGGGAATATGAGAGGGTGTCTGGAATCGTGACCTCAGGAATGAGAGGGGACTCAGTACCCGTAGGTGTTACTGGGAGAGGCCTCGCAGTTAACGCCATTCTATCTTTCCAGGGTTTTAACAGGTTTATATGGTAAACCTGTTCGGGCTTCCTTTTTCCTGGTTGATAAACCTTGTAGTTGACCTCCCCAACTCTCTCAATTACTTCAAAGGGACCCTGCCACTTAGCCAGGAACTTGCTCTCAACAGTGGGAACTAACACCAGGACCCTGTCACCAGGTGAGAAAACACGGAGTTGGGCCCCCCTGTTGTATATTCTCTGTTGGGCTGCCTGGGCCTGCAGTGAGTGTTCTTTTACCACTGGCATGACTGCTGCAATCCTCTCCTGCATTTGGGCAATATGCTCAATGACACTTTTATGGGGTGTCTGTTCTCCCTCCCAAGTTTCTTTGGCTATGTCTAAGAGTCCCCGAGGGTGTCTCCCATAAAGCAAGTCAAATGGGGAGTACCCCGTAGAGGACTGGGGAACCTCCCTGATGGCAAACATCAAGTATGGTATCAGGAAGTCCCAGTTTTTCCCATCCTTGTCCACAACCTTTTTTAACATGCTCTTTAACGTCTTATTGAAGCGTTCCACTAAGCCATCCGTTTGAGGATGATACACTGAGGTTCGCAGCTGCGTCACTTTAAATAACTTACAGAGCTCCCTAGTTATTCGCGACATAAACGGGGTGCCCTGGTCTGTAAGGATTTCTTTCGGGATGCCAACCCGACTGAACACCATAAACAGTTCTTTGGCAATGTTTTTAGCAGACGCGGCACGTAAGGGAACTGCTTCAGGGTAACGGGTAGCATAATCCATGATTACGAGGATATGCTGATGACCCCGGGCAGACTTGGGAAGTGGGCCCACAAGGTCCATGGCAATCCTCTCAAAGGGCACTTCAATAATAGGCAAGGGCACTAAAGGACTTCGGAAGTGGGATAGTGGGGCTGACATCTGACACACAGGACAGGATTGACAATAATTCTTAACATCTTTCTGTATCCCGGGCCAGTAAAACCTGCGCAACACCCTTTCAGTCGTTTTTTCAACCCCTAAATGGCCTCCTAGCAAGTGCCCATGGGCAAGTTCTAACACCAGCCGTCTGTATGGCTTAGGGACCACCAACTGTTCAACCACTTCATCATTCATTTTACATACACGATACAGTAAATCCTCATTGCTGCTGAAATAAGGAAAACCGGGCCTGTCCCCGGGTTCGACAGGTACACCATTAATCACTATTACATTTTCCCAGGCCCTGGAAAGGGTATGGTCTTTTCTCTGCTCAGTACCAAAATTTTCCTTATGCACATTAAGGTCATCAAACTTTAACATAGGCTCGGGGTCAGCAGACGGCTGTCCGGCTCTACTGGTAGTGGGGACTTCCTCAGGGTCCTCCAGCTCTCCTGCCATAACCGATAGAGGAAAAGCCGGGGAGCCCTGAGAAGAGTCCCCTGAAACCAC